>JAJHPC010000012.1:1317162-2582162 GCA_024447665.1 Juncus inflexus | reverse complement strand
AAGTTGGCGTCTTTGTTCTCCTCATTTTCCTCCCCTTTGAGCATTTCCTTCTCCTCATCACCTTGAGAACCCTCAACCCCTAATTCTTCAAAAACCCTAGAACCGTCATCACAAAGAGATTCCCCAATTTCCTCTTGTTCAAAAACCCTAAGACCGTCATCACAATGGCTAGCTTCATCTTGATGAGGTTGGATGGTGGTTTCTCTCCTGTTGAATATCTCCATGAGCGAGTTCGACATTTCTAAGAAGCGTTTCTCGAAGAGGTCCAGCTTTGCGTGCAATTTTTCATCAGAAGAGGTTTGAGGTTGTTGATACTCCAGGTTTGGAGGATAGTACTCGTCTTGGTAGAGGTAAGGTTGGAATGAATGGGTTGGTGTCGCAGGCGTGTACGAGTTTTGGAAATTCTCCTGAGGTTCGAAACCCCAGGATTGTCGCAACATTTCATCCCTCGACTCCAGGATGGAGGAGTGGTTGAAGAAACCTCCTTGCTCGTAAGAGTGCCCATAGGAAGGTTGTGGTTGTTGGATGTAGCCTTCATTGCTTTGCCATGGATAACCCTCGTTGGGCCATCCACTCCACGTTTGCCTTCCCGTCATTTCACCTCTTGCCTTGCTGATCCATTTTGTGACCTAAAAACCTTCAAAATAACAAAGACACAACACTAGAGAAAAGATTAGTGGGTTAGTTTTAACTTAATTAAAGCCGTCTCCCCGGCAACGGCGCCATTTGTAACAACGTGAAAACGTGTCGTGGTGTAATCACGTGTTAACAAAATAATTTATATTTTACCCTAATTCAATTCAAATAAGTGTATATGTGGTATTGAGTTTCGGGGTCGAACACAAGAAGACTGGACTTAAGTAAAACAGATTCACAATTAATTCTCAAGATTTTAGGGTCTTACTTGCAAAATGCCAATGTTTAAATCGTAATTCAAGTTTAATTCAAAATTTTCAGTTCGGCATACTTTTGTATTTTGACTCGTAAATAGACCAAACGAACCTCAAATTTAGCAGTTGAGTTATTATTGGAACTATAAAGAGAGGTCTGCACAGTTTTATCTTACTGGTATTAGGGTTATAAAAATTTCCAGAATTGTGCAGTTTAGTCCAGAATTTTATCAGATTTACAATTTCAGCATCAGTCAACTTCGGTAAACTCCAGAAAAATAAGCACAACTTCAAAAATCACCAAATTTGTACATTAATTCAATCACAGACTCACTAAATTACTGTTATAATTTCATAAAATTGTGCCGAACAGATTGGGAGAAATAATTAAAATACAGACAAAAGCTCAGAAAATTCAGCAGACAGACCAGTAGTTGAAAATGGTGTAATATCTCAAAATATGTATTAACAAATACTATTTTAAATTCAAGAAATAGAATCTACAATTTAGAATCTTTCAGATATGACTATTTTTATATTTTTATTTTATATTTATAAAAATTAGAAAGAGACTGAACAGAGAATTGAAAAAAAAAAAAAAAAAAAAAAAGGAAAATAACAAATTTGAATAAACAATAGATCTGCATGAATAAACAAGTCAACCAAAAAAAAGTTATATTAATTAACAACACTCAATATATAAATACAATACACATGGCTTGTAAAGAGCAAAGGGTACATTGACAAACTAAAAAAAAAGAGTGAAAAATAACCGTAGATATTCCTTAAATGTCCTGGAAAAACAGAATTTATTATCAGGCCGTAAAATCAAAGCTGGTTGGATTAGAATTCCACCACTTAGTAAACCTTCACTTGCTTTAATTCTGTGCTTCTTCATGTACCAATCAGCGTCATTCAATCTTATACCCTCCATAATCAGACCTATTACACTCCAACTTTTTTTATTAATTTAATGAGAGGGGCAAGTTGGTCAAAATCTCAAAATGGGAAATATCATATAAAAATATTGGAAACATCACAAACAAACACACACACATATATATATATATATATATATATATATATGAAATAGGAGAGGAATGGTATTGATAACATTTTTCATGTTTTGTAGGGGTATCCATGATAATTCATGTTTTAGAGGGTTACTTGTGATATTTTGACATTTTGCAAGTGTAATTTTATTTCCTCCTAAATAAAATTATAACCCTAAATTAACGCATACTCACACATCATTGTAACAAACAAGTACCTATTATAAACAACAAAAAGATCATTCGTCTTTTCAACTCTATATCTCATGCAAGGCGTAAGAAAATGAAGATTGTCGATGTAAGGAGGCTCAAACTCTGACGCACTTCTGACACATCGCACCTGTTCAAACATTTATTCCAAAAATAAGAAGGGACATTTGCAAAAAAGCCCCTACATTACGCCTAAACTGCCAAAAAGTCCCCGCATTATTGCTAATTGCAAAAAAGCCCTTACATTCTTGAGAAATTCAAGAATTAGTCCCTACCGTTAGTTGGATTTCACACCATTATAAAACACTCACTTTAATCTTTCTAATTTAGGGGCGAGCTTCTTTGCAATTTCGGCATAACGTACGGGCTTTTTTGCAAAATTCCCAAACAAGAAGCAACTTAATTACTAACACCAAATTTCAAAATTGAAAAGTATTATTTATTCAAGATGAAATAACAAAACGGTACCACTACTGGCTCCACACGTTCTGGCTGAATTAAATCGTCTGGCACTGTCTCGATTAATGCGCCGATTGAGCAGAGTTGCCTTCCGTATTGTGTTTTTTTTTTTATTAGTTTGTCTACTGTCAGACTCCTCTGATATGTTTGGAAGAATGGTTTTGTTTAGGAGATTTTGTGAAAGAAACCCTGTGTTTTCTGGTATTTAAGAAAAAACCTTCCATCTTTTGGAATGTTAATAAAAATATTGCTTTAAGGTGTAGAAAAGCGTCAGAGTTTGGAAGAATATTAAAAAAAAATGTTTTTTTATGAGATGGTCTAATGCCAGACTCCTCTGATATGTTTGGAAGAATGTTTTTGTTTAGGGATACTTTTTAAAAGAAACCCTGTGTTTTCTGGTATTTATGAAAAAAAAAATTTCGGAAGGTTAACAAAAACTGCTGTATACTACATAAAAATAGTTTGCAAAATATGTTACCTATTGTTTTTTGAGAACTCTATTTTTTTTTTTGGAAAATAGAAAGTTAAATTTCAAGTAGTTATTTATAATATTCCAAAAGTAGTTTTTGTTATAAATTTGAAAATATAGGGGGGTTTTGAAAATTTCCCTTTTATTTATCTTATTTTATTTTGTATTTTTTATAAACTGACCGAGATAGTAAAGGAAAATCAGCTCTTTTTCTCCTTCTTGCGGCGTAATGATAGCATCTCGTCTCCTGAAATTATAAAAGAAATAATTATTTTTTTAGTAAAGTTATAGAAGGAAAAATTGAGGTGTTTATTATCTAGTAGGGAAATGAAGTATTAAGTTTATTGGTGTTTTCATTTTGTGATATGGAAAATGAAGTAGATAATATAGCAGAGGGTCAAAAATGGAAAAATGAAATGAATGTGGACGCATAATTGTCAAATAATACACAATGTGCCAATTTTACGATCAATATACATTTTATGTGTATAAATACAAATTGAAATAATTACTAATAAAGTAATATATTAGTAAAAATCAGCTTTAATTTACACTTTACATTTACTTCCTAAAGCCTCCAAAGGATTTGGGTTTAGGATTTGGACAACACTAGCTCTCATTTCTTTGTACAAACCTGTTATTTTCTCTAAAACTAGAAGAAAATCACACAATTTTTTAATCCTTTTTACAGATTAAGAAAAATGGTTCAGGAAAAGTATAGTATAATAAAAAAAAAGAAGGGTAGACACAGCGTAGGAGAGGAATGCACAAATTTCTCAACGGAAAATGGAGAAAATTGATTAAACTAAAGTGAGAGGTAAAGGCTTTACCTTGATTCTCCTTCTCCTCCAGAACTTCCTGTTTACTTTCTTTTTCCTCTCGTCTCTTTTTCATCTTTTTTTTTCCAAAATATTTTCCGTTTCATAATGCTGTTTTTGTAATGAAAAGTGAAAAGACTTATTATTTAAGTTCTTTGGGCCGCAAACAGTTAAAACTACCCCAATTGAGACAAATGCTCCTGATTTGAACCACCCCCTCCTTTGGTCTTTTTAAGTTCTTTTGTTTTGTAAATAACTTTCCATTTTTAAAATCTTATTGTTGTTCTATGATCACGTTTTATTTTTCGCCATGATTTTGGTATGTATCAATACAAACATGTAAATATCACATATGCCCTAGCAACTGTGAAATATTATCATGTATGCAATAAAACATGGAAATATTACTTGTTCTTTTGGGGAAAAATATCATAATATTTCTTTAACTTATACAATATTACAATATGGTACTTTACCAATGAAATTGTTTTTTAATGGTTATCAATATCAAGCTTCTTTTCCTTTCTCATGGATTCAATAAACCTATTTAAATTCTCGAAGGAAGACCCTCCTTCAGTAGCGCTCTTTCTTGCCATTTTCTTCATCTCTTCTGCTCTCATTTTTATTCCGTTATCTGAAATTAGCTCTTTTAACTTCAAATTAACACGCTCTTTAGTTACAATTTTATTATCATTTTCAATTAATCTTAAACCAACTTTCCATAAATCGCAAATATACCCTTGATTCACAAATTGGTCTCCAAAATAAGGCCAACAAAGAAAAGGAACCCCATGTTTAACACCCTCAATTGTTGAGTTCCAACCGCAATGAGAAACAACGCACGCAATAGAATGATGAGCCAAAACCTTCTCTTGATTGCACCAATCTACAATTATTCCTCTCCCTTTAACTCTTTCATTAAATTGCATAAAAAAATTGTCACTATTTGTGTCAGTTAAACCGGGTCTAGTAACCCATAAGAACGGCATGCGAGTCATTTCCAATCCTAGTGCGAGTTCTTCAAATTGATTTGGGTTTAGCGTCGTAATGCTTCCAAATGCTATGTAAATAACTGAATTACTCTCCTGTTTATCGAGCCAAGAAATATAATCTTTATCTTCGGACCAAAAGTGGCCATTTAAACTTGGTTCATTAATTTTATCTATTGGAAGCGGTCCAATTGGGAGAAGATTTGGAAAATTTGAATAAATTGCGGGTTCAAAACCTCGCGATGAATTGCAGAGTATGAAATCGGCTCCGCTTGTTTTTTCGGCGTTGTTTTTCATGTAATGGAACATAATTTTCTGAGTTTTGGAGTCACCAATATAGTTCCATGCCAGATGAGTTGAGTCCATGACCGGTGCATTTGAGCTGATATGAAAACTCTCTTGATTCTTAAGTTTCCCTGTGGGGAAAAAAAATAAAAAGTACAAATCAAATTACAATGATTATAACTTATAATACTCAGACATACAAAATCCCATTAATTACTAGAGTGTAATATTTTATACTTACCATCTGCATCTATAACACCATCTTCAATGAGCTTTGGAATACTGAGAATCGTTGCCAGCACGGATCCCGATGCAGGCCAGAAAATCCCGACCTTCAGATCCATCTTTCGTGCAATCTCAACCGTCCATCCCATCCCTTGATCCACCACCAGACAATCAATCCCACCCTCACTGTTCCTTATTACCTCTTCCACCCCTATAGCCATGCCCTTCTGCAAGGCTTCAGTCAACTCTCCAAGGTCATTTCTGTCTTTTACGCTCGCCAGCCCGTCTGGAACAGAAATCATATTGAATTGGTTGTCGGATCGGGTTGAGGAGGATTGAATCCGGTTGTGGTTGGACTCGCTGTTGATGAAGGTGATTTGGAAGCCATGAATGGAGAGAGATTGAGCCAGGTGCATCATGGGGATGACGTGGCCTTGTGCTGGGTATGGCAGGATCAAAGCATGAGGTTTCTTAGCCATTTTTGACTATTTTGTTCTCTTCACTTTGATTTGAATTGCAAGAAGAAAACCCTTCATTGGTTATATTGAATTAATTACGCAACAAAGTCAGTGCTGACAGTTGACATTTTTTGGTTCAAATTATATCTTCAAATTAATTATTTTAATAATCTCTACTAGCAGCCATGCTGACTGGTGACTTAATTTCTTCATTCCAAGAAATAATTAGTTTTTTGACATATTAATAAGGGAAATTAGAAATCACGGGAAAAGAAGGATTAAAGACCCAACTTTCAAAGTCATTAGAAGAGAGCAAAATTCAGAGGCAGATCAAATGGCTAACATCGCAAGGATCCTTCAAATCAATTACCAAGGAAATTCTCTGCCTTCTTTTTCTAGTTTTTTGTTCTCTCTTTGGGTCTTGTTTTGTTTTGTAAGGGCATTTCACTGAGATCTGGTAGCCTCTCTTTGTCTTGAGGGCTTTTCTATTTTTTTCTTTGCTGTTTAAGGTGGGTGGGGTATTTGTCTTTTTTCTTGTTTTGTATTGTTGTTTTAGCTTTTCTTTGAGAACAGAGTTTGTAATATCTTATTTTTTTTCAATGGAGTTCACCTACGGGTAAAAAAAAAAATATCCCGTTTTACATTCAAATGAACGAATATATTCGTTTTACATTAGATTGAGTATAAGTAAACCTCTATAATAGTTGGCATATTTCTCATTTCATAACAACATGATTTGGCATATTTTCAGTGTTGGAATACAAAAATTGCATGACTTTCTGTTATAAAGAGGAAGGAAATTCCTATAATGAACAAATATATTTAACAAAAATCACCAAGATGATAGTTCATCAATTAAAAATATTAGAATAAAATGTTGGAGGATGCATTTGAATAATTTTGTATTTACTATCATTCTTTACGAAAAATCTAACTGAATTTTTTTAGCATGAAACGAGCGAACAAACGCATGAAACATGAATTTTGGGTGAAAATAAAGATTGTGAAGATATATTTTAAAATGACCATAAATTTTTGTATGCATTTGAATAATTTAGTATTTATTATCATTCTTTACGAAAAATCTATTCGAGTTTTTTTCATATAAAACGAGCGAACAAATACATGAAACAAGAGTTTTAAGTGCAAACAAAGATTAAAACGAGCGAACAAACGTATGAAACATGAGTTTTAAGTGCAAACAAAGATTTTGGAGAAATATTTTAACATGAATAAAAATTTTGGTATGCATTTGAATAATTTAGTATTTACTATCAATCTTTACGAAAATCTAGCCGTGTTATTTTTGTATAAAACGAGCGAACAAATGCATGAAACATGAGTTTGAAGTATAAATAAAGATTGTGGAGAAATATTTTAAATTGAACACAAATTTTGGTTTGCGTTGCCAGTGAAGAAAATTGCAGGGCGAGTAGGATGGTTGTTGGCGATAAATTTAATTGCTTCTCTAATCGCATAGAACTCCCCTTGTAATACATTAGAGATTGGTACGGATTGCATGCAGTATCAGATACCCTCTGTTGCGCGGAGACTTCAAAAACCCGGCGGTGTCCGTGTTGGATACCGTGTTGGACACGACGCTCCTCGGACACGTGTCCGACACACTATGTGGCATGTTAAATATTTTATTATTAAAAATTATTATGACACTTCTCATGACACTTCTTAGACACGTGCACTGGGTTTGTTGACGCAATTATTATACTATTTCATCATTCTTGTATTTTAGAGACAGGCGGGGCGAATCAAAGTTCTCTTCCAGTCAACTGTACACCCAGTCAAGTGCCAAAAACACAGTGGAATCACGCAAGGCACGCTGCTGGTGTGCTTCCTGCCCATGAGGAAAGAAGAGCGACAAGGTTCAGATAGTGATGATTATGATGAAAGTAATCTATATTACCTATCTGATTCTGAGAAAGATGAACCCTTCATTGATTTTCTTCCTTTTTCTCTTAGTTTGATAGTTTCATCTCACTTTCCTATTCCAATAATTGTGGGACGACACATTTAAAATGAATTTTGATTATTTAGTATCAAGTTTCCATACACAAACATGTAAAACGTCAAATATCTTATATGCACATATAAAAGTGCAACTTCAAATGTTTATATATTGTATCAATTATAAAATATTACGTATAACTTTCTAATTATAAAGTAAAAATATTATGTATATGCATTGAAAATAAAATAAAATTGACATAAATAATATATACAATAATTAAATTATATATTTTATTCATAAAAATAATATAATAATATATATATATAAAACGTGTCGTGTCCTGATGAATTTTAAGATTCGCCGTGTTCGTGACGTGTCGGACACGACACCCGTGTCCGTATCCGTGCAACATAGCAGATACCTCTTCCCATGCCATCTTTAATTACGAAAGCGATTCCTACTTGTCCCCTTCCCTCTAGCGAGTAATCATACGGGTCATTGTATAATAAAAATAATAAAAATAAAAAAATGGGCTTCTGCCCCACTAGGCAAAATGGGTCTTCTCGGATTGAAGGGGTAGTCCCAACAATAAATAAATCGAAATTTTATGGGCCAAATAATGTAAAGTAAAAAAATATAATGAACTATTCATTTTTATGATAAAAAAATTACTAATTTTTATATTAAAAAAATAATTTTTTAGGAATAAAATTCATTTGTACATGCCCCGACCAGCATATATAGTAAGGAATAGCTGAGGTTTTAGGAGCTTGGTAGTTGGTCAGATATTATACTAACTATATATATTTATAGTAGGATTAATTTTAGGATGATTTTCTGCTTAAAGAGTGTGACACAGTGTACATATAATCAGCACCGTTGGATCAAAAAACGTAGTTGAATCATAGTCCTTGATGATTTTCAAATTTATGATTTTCTGTGACAGTTATTATATGCCTGCTTATGTGGCCAGATGTTATTGGTTGGTTTTGTGTTTTTTTGTTCTATTAATGATATGGTGTGAATTTCTCCGTAGGATCAAAATCAGATGGCCATTATTTCCTTTCGCCCTCTCTTTAGCTTTCTCTTTCTTTCCTTTGGAGTTTCCGCCTGAGCTTTTTCACTCCTCAATTCTCAGGTTCTTCTCTCCGCTCTCTCTCTCTCTCTCTCTCTCTCTCTCTCTCTCTCTTCTTCTCTCTCTCTCTCTCTCTCTCTCTCTCTTCATCTCTGCTGGTGCCACAGCTCATTCCGCCGATCTCTGTTTCGACGAACTCTCACTGGCTAGACGAACGAAGAGCCTCTATTCGTCTTTCCCTCTCTTGCCTTTCTGTATCAATCGCGAAAGACGACGGTGGCCGGGATTTTGAATGCTTTCTTTCCATATTTAGGTGCGAATTTTGGACTGTTTTTTGAACAAATCTTGATCAAATTTTGGCTCTTTTTCCAATTTCCTTTCAATTTACTGAATATTTATAAGTGAGAGTGATTTTGATGGGCCGAATTGAAATATTTGGGGTTAATTGTGTTTTTATACTGCTGAAGTTGCTTTACTTAGGATTAATTAAGCTGAAATTTGTGCTGAAATTTTTCCCAAAATAGAGTTAACTAAAATGCAAATGATATGCAGGAACTAGGGTTTTTCTATCTTTTCTTTTAATAACCATACTTGAATAGTTTGAACACTAAAATTAATTAAGCCTCAATTTTCTGCTTATTATGTATTCATTAAACTTAATTGTGTATTTAAGCACTCGATTTATTTTGAAATAAAACCTTATTTTAAAAAAAATACAGGGGGGAGGGGGTTTCTTGAAATATTCAGAGAATATAGGGTTTCTTTTTTTAATTTTTCTTTGTAATATATAATTTTTTTGATGGAATTAGGGTTTCATATGAAAGAGACACCAAGATGGCTGACACTGCCTCTTTCACGGTGGAGTGTGAAGACCGCACCATTTGAAACATTCTTCGCATGTAATTATTCGTTTCAACCCCTCGATTTCTGTATTATTGCATTTTGTTCTTTTTTCAAAATTAATTTCATTTAAAAATAATTTTAGGCAGCTGCATAGGGACCCGAATTTTTTTTTTTGCTAGATACAAACTTTCACATCCGTTGCAATATTATTAAAAAATACTTTTACTTAGAAGACCACATACTCATTACATTTTCAAAGTAGTAATCGATTTCACCGGCCATATCGGCATTGAACTTCATAGATGGATTTCTAGAGGTATTTTCTTCAATTTCACTATTTTGGGGATCTTTTTGGGTTTTTAGGGTTTAATTTTTTATTATTTAGGTACTAGAGGCTACTCAGACTCCTTGGTGAAAATGAAAATAGGTTCTTTAGAGGAACTAACTAGATGCAGTTAGGCAAGTTCATTTGGATGTTTGAGGTCAAAATCTTAAGTTCGTGTTTTCATAATTTATTTAATTTTTTTATATTTTATTTAATTATATATATTTTTGTAGAATTTAGATGAGAGGTTTAGACAATGTTCTTATACTATCTGGTGACCATTTGTAACAAATTGACTAGATGGATTTTATTCAGGTTTGATTTAAAATCCTTTTTTTTCAATATATAATAAAACTCTAGGACTAGGCATAAATACGACTACGACACTTGATATTTTTTTGGACTAAATTAATATGCATAAGGATAAATCCTGATATTTCATTTTCTTTTGTAACAATGGATGATAAATAATTTATTAATCCTAAATTAATTTACGGAAATCTATTAATATCTTATCATTTCCTCTTAATATAATATGTAATGATTAATTTTACTTTTATGCCTACCAGTGGAGTTCTGATTTTGGATTGATCAAAATAGACGAAAAGAAAAGATATCAAGCTTTCAAGAAAATTGGATGGTTGAAATCTTTAAAAGAAAATTGAAGGCTCAGAACCATATATCAGATTTGTTGTGCATTTCTGGACATGCATTTTCACAATAAGATATATGGAACGCTGGATAATATTATGTTTTCTTTTTCTTTTGTTATTTAATTGCTTAATTTTGACTAATTAGAAGTTTCTTATATATGTTTGAAAAATTCTATATTTTTCTTTTGCAGCATTACTGAATGATTTGAGTTGGATTATGATCTTGACTTATGTATGAAAATAAAATTATTCCAATGATATGTGTATGAATTGACAAACATGAGTGTGCAAATATTAGTAGAAAATTTCGCGCAAAGCGCGAGTTATCTGCTAGTATATATAAAAGTTAGCCTTGTTTTCTTGCCACGTGTCGCAAGACCTCAGCAAGATAATTTCTGACCATTGACCATTCAGATTCATTTGAGACCAATCAAATTAAGACTTTTTTTTTGAAATGGATAAAAAAAAAGATTAATTCACGGAATAGCCTAGTTTTGAAATTAATTGGGAAAATGGAAATTTCGCCCCATATCTGGGCGAAAATCAGTTATTTTCGCCCAGGTCAGGGGCGAAAAATCCATTATCTCATTTTTCTCTCATTCCGCCTATTAGCGTTAAGTCAGCTATTAATTAAGTTATAAAACAGACATTTTCGCCCAGTTATGGGGCAAAATTTGGAAATTTTAATTTTTTCCCCATAATCTCAGGCTAGAAAGAATTCTTAACGAAACGATTAAAAAAATTGAAAATTTTAGTATTTCGCCCCATATCTGGGCGAAAATTCATTTGGCCCAATAATTGAGCGAATGGACTGAGCCCAAAAAACCGAACCTAAAAGCCCAAAAAAATTTAAAAATATCATTTTTGCCCCACAATGGGGCGAAAATTTAAAATTTCAATTTTTTTGGGCGGAAAATTTATAATTTTAAATTTTCGCCCCACTGTGGGGCGAAAATGATATTTTTAAATTTTTTTGGGATTTTTGGTTCAATTTTTTGGGCTCAGTCTGTTCGCTCAATTATTGGGCCAAAATAATTTTCGCCCAGATATGGGTGAAATACTAAAATTTTCAATTTTTTTAATCGTTTCGTTAAGAATTCTTTCTAACCTGAGATTATGGGAAAAAAAATTAAAATTTCAAAATTTCGCCCCATAACTGGGCGAAAATGTCTGTTTTATAACTTAATTAATAGCTGATTTAACGCTAACATGCGGAGTGAGGGAAAAATGAGATAATGAGTTTTTCGCCCCTGACCTGGGCGAAAATAACTGATTTTCGCCCAAATATGGGGCGAAATGTCCATTTTCCCAAATAATTTCAAAACTAGACTATTCCGTGAATTAATCTTTTTTTTTTTGTCCATTTCAAAAAAAAAGTCTCAAATTAAACAGAATTTATGCCATTCGTTTCAGCTTTTTTTTCATATCTTACAATATTAAATAGTTATGGGCCATTTAAGCCCATCAGGTTATTGACAAGAAGGCACATCTTAATGTACCGGATAGTTATATAACCAACTGAGAGGTGATATGTTTCTAAGCAGTGGGACTAAAATTATCACCTCCCTAACCGGGCAAAAATCAAAATATACAGGTGGTCCATATACACCCATCTAAGAGAAAAATTTTGAATTTGCCTGAACCAGGCTCATACATGAAATATGGATGGTTGCATGTCACGCGAATCTTTGACCCTATATGAATTTTCTGACCAATCAGTGGTTGACATCATGTTGAGTGTTTTCTAAAGAAAAGAATCTGTCCTCAAATATTAATTAGAGCCTTAGAGGCAATTCCACTGCATACAATTCAAAATCAGGAAATGTAAATATAACCCCCACAAAACAAGAAATTATTTAATGACCCTTATGACTATATATAAAATATCTAATAAGCAATAAAGGGATTTAAATGAAGAATTAACTGGATTTATTTTATTTTTCTCTTTCCTCTACCTCTGTCAATCCTTCATGGTCACATTATATAGAACCTTATTAGGATAGCAATAATATAAACATATAATATTAATATAAAAATATGTACATCTTCAATATTAAAGCACATTTTAAAATATAATACGAAAATTGAACACTATTCTACCTTAAGTTCAAATCAAAAGAATTCTTAGTCAGTAGATTTCTATTTATTTCAAAAAAAAAAATAATATCCATTTTTTATGTGTTTGGGGTATATGAAATTATAAAATATCTCTGTACAATTTGAACCTATACATTATGAAGATTAATTAATTGACATATCAAAATATCACAAGATAAGATGAAATACCATCATATTATTATGCAATTTTCAACAAGAACTCTCTTAAATGTCTAATTATATTCAGGCTGACTCTTAAATATATGATTATATTATTATACAATTTTCAACAAGAACTCTCTTAAATGTCTAATTATATTCAGGCTGACTCTTAAATATGATTACGTTCGTGCTGAAACGAAGCGAGGGTAGATTCTAGTACATATGCTGACTGGATGTGGATCTCCGTCAGTGATATTTTTTGCACGGTTTGGAAATTGTTACGGAGACCATGCAACTAATTTAAATCACTTTTGAGGTAAATTTTCGAGCATCATTATAGGAATTTATTCGAGACACAAAATGCATATCGAATTAAATTGACCGATTACTACGATTTGAGGATTCTAGCATAATCTACAGTCAATATCATAATAATTACACAAAATTATTCTTTTTGAAAATACAATAAAAAATAAACAAGGTCTGAGAGTATGGCATATTAAAGAGGGTGGCATATATCCGTATGTATTCATGATGTATCCAAAATCTTGACAATCATATGCACTTTTTTCTATTATTTTATTCACCGGAAAAAGATTATTTATTTCATTTTACTTATTTGATGTCAATTGAACTTATGATTTATGACTTGTTATGTAATCACTAGATTAGTAGTATAATAATTTATTTGAAGAAAAAGTTTAGTTAGTCCCTTAATACACCAATTTGTCATTTGTGCTTATTAGCCGGTTCCTTATAGTAATAAGTTTTAACTAATTATCAAAGTTCAACTACTTTTTTACAAATTTCATAATAAAAATAATAAAATAAATATTCATCCAACCTACTATCAACTCCCATATATCCCAACCAAATCCATAAAATATGATTAAATTCCACCCATAAATATTAATTAGTTATTATGAGATCATCTAGCAAAAAATAAATCATTTAAAAGAGATAACAATAAATTCATTGGATTGAAATCTAGATCCAACCACAACAAAGAGAGATAACGTGTCCTCCCTAAACATCTTTTATTTTTGCTTTCCAAAACATTTTCCAATCTCCAACATCCCTAAACATCTTTTATTTTTGCTTTCCAAAAGATATTCCAATCTGCAATAGGGTTGTTAACGAACCGGACTGATCCGAATGCAATCATGTTCATATTCGGTTCGTTCATTATTCGAACGAATGCTGTTTGGTTCGTTTATTTCGAACATAAAGTCGAACAAACCATTTATTGAACGAACAATTTAACGAAACGAATTTCGAACAACACGAAACAAAATAACCGTTTTAATATTTTTTTCATTATGAGTTCAAATATTAAAATTTTAACTATTTTTTTTGGTAAATTTAATAAAAATTTAAATAAATATCAACCCAACATAATTTAAATTTGTGGGTAAGACCGTGAGAGAGAAGAGAATTGTGGATGAGAAATATACAATTATAAATAGGAACGAGGGTTAGTTGACCAAAGACTCAAAGAGAAGGGAAGATAGTCGTAAAGGTTGGGATATGGGTAATTAAAATTTAGGGGTGAAAAAAATACAAGTTCTTTTTTCTTTTTGGGCTAACAAAATTTTATAAATATAAAAATATTATGTATCCTAATTCTTGGGTCGGGCCTAATTTTAATGGATTACTGGGTTGGAATGGGAAAAAGTTTTATTGAATATATAATTAGTATAACTATATATATTTTTGATTACTAAATATAAATTCGAACATATTATTGAACAATCGAAAGAACATGAGTGTATTCATGTTTGGTTCATTAATTATTCGAACGAACACGGTTCATTCATTTATTTCGAACGAAAAATTGAACGAACTTGAACTGAACGCGAATGACAAACAAAAGTAACAGCCCTAATCTCCAACAATGAATGAGGCTGTTTTCATCATTAAGAATGTGCATGTGAACATCAGTACCTCAATTATTTGAGCAAATTTGTGAATATAAAGTCCTTAGCTAACAACAAAACATAACTTATTTTTCACTACCAACCTAATAATCAAACACATTCAATTCACAGAAAATGAGCTCTCCTCATGCCCTAGTTCTCCCCCAACCGTTTCTCGGCCATATCACCCCGCTCATGCACCTCTCGCACTTCCTATCAAATCATGGCTTCAAAATCACGTTCGTGAATACCGAGCAAAACCAAAATATTATTTCAGCCAATCATGAGAACATGTTCGATCAAATCCGTGCGATCTCAATTTCTGATGGGTTACCGCCGGAAGAGAACCGATTGACTTATAAGTTATTCCTTTCAATGGAGAAGAATATGCCGATGCAGTCAGAACAAGTGATACAGGAGATAAATGAAAAGGAAGAAGAGAAGATTACTATTTTTATTGTTGATTGTGGTATGGCATGGACGTTTGAGGTTGCGGAAAAGATGGGGCTTCAGGTTGTCGCATTTTGCGCTGCATCAGGCGCCCATCTTGCAGTATCGTATCTAAGCATTCCAAAACTCATGGAAGATGGGGTCATAGATGAAAACGGTATATAGTAAAAGGATTATATATGTATATATTTTTTTTGAGACTAATTCATCACATAAAATTCAAAATAGTCTTATACTTTCATTGTCTCAAGGGCTTCCAAAGAATAAAGAACAGTTCCGGCTAATAACCACAACTGCACCATTTATGGATCAAACTCAATTTACATGGAACTATGTAGAAGATGACCGTGAAGCACAAAAACTGTTCTTTCACTTTTTCCTGGGAAACAACAAGGCATTGTCAAAAGCTCGCTTCATCCTCTCAAACTCGTGTGAAGAGCTTGAGTTACCAATTTTCAAAAGTTTCCCAAATATTCTCCCAGTCGGCCCTCTTCCTATAGAACAAGATGAAAAAAATGGTATCCAAATAGGCCATTTTCCCGAGGACACGACATGCATGACATGGCTTGATCAACAACAAACCTACTCAGTTGTTTACATATCCTTTGGAAGCTTAGCGAAACTCGACCAGAATCAATTTCAAGAGGTTGCGCTCGGGCTAGAATTATCCCAAACACGATTCTTGTGGATCACAAGACCGGATTTAACCGATGGGGACAATGATGTTTTCATAAGGCAATTTCATGAACGCGTGAAAGAACGTGGGAAGATTGTCGCATGGTTCAATCAAATGAATGTGCTCGCTCAACCTTCGGTTGCTTGCTTCGTCTCTCATTGTGGGTGGAATTCAACATTGGAAGGGGTCAAAAATGGGTTGCGGTTTTTGTGTTGGCCTCTTTTCGGCGACCAGTTTGCGAATCAGAATTATATTTGTGATGAATTAAACATTGGTTTGCGATTGGTTAAAAATGAGAACGGCATTGTAACAAAGGAGCATATTAGGTCGAGTTTGATTGAGTTAATCAAAAATCAAGCTATGAAGGCAAAGGCACAAAAGTTGAAGAAAATTGTGAATAAGAGCAGTGCTGAAGGAGGATCTTCATTTACAAACCTACGTAAGTTTATTGAAGCCATGGAACAGTAATCTCAGACTCTTTTGGAATGAAAAGTGTAATTGTGCAATTTCATCTAAATAATCAAATTCGCTATTACTGTGTATAATATAACTGAATTATCAAGTTGATAAACTTCTATTTTGTTTGAGAATCAAACTCATGATTATTGAGGTTGAGAGAGTTGCTAAATATCAATTATGCAAATGCGTTTGCGGTGACTCGAACTTGATTCTCTTCTAAAGTTCAAGTAGTGTCGTACCGTTTGAGCTAGCAAATTTTTGCGATAAATTTCTCTACACATGAAATGTATTTTTTTCTTTCATTATTAATGGATGAATTTTCCTTTCCTCTTTCATTTGATAGGGAAATTAGAGCCAAAGTCAGTGCAGACAGCTGACAATTTGTTATTTCAATTATATACGCAATATTTAAGAGACTTTCCCTATCAAAGCACTGACTCTATACAATATATAAGAGACTTTGAAATTTAGAGCAATAGCAGATCTTGATCCAAATTATTTAGAAGATCGTAATTAGATAATATATCAAAAAATTTGAAGGTGAAATAACATTCTATCACAAAATATAATAATACTACTATATATATTAAAACTTCAAAATCTAAGATGATGCGGCTGACCCTTTAATCTCTATTAAAATTCACCGCTGCATTATAAACTACCTATGCCTTTAGACCATCTCTGACTATCTCAATAGTTGGGAAACCCAAAATCCGTATTTTTCACCTTTTATTGAGCGGTGAAGATTATTTATTCACTTTGCAATATTTAAATGAGAAAAGAAAAATTTGTTTGCCGCCCTGAAATGCATCCTTTCAATGATGGCTCTAGTCCATATTGGTTGGTTAGGTTAGGTTTGAAAGGAGAGTATTTGTTTAAATTAATCAACATCAATGTTACAGAAATCGCTAATCGGGATTTAATCGGACGGGTCGAAAATTTTAGAGTAGGGGATTAATCGGGATTAATCGATTTGATCTAATCGGACTGAATTTTTATATATATTTCAAATAATATTAACATTTATAACAAAATTATTCAATATCCTAAACTCATAATCTAATAAACACATATAATTTAAAGTTCAAATACATAATTCCAGTTAAAACATAAACAATGTTCAATATATAATTCAAATTAAAATATAATCCAAACAAACAACACACATCAAAGTCTAAACAAACAACACATATCAAAGTCCAAACCAAAAACTAACAACAAACTCCAAAATAAAAAATTAAATGGGCCGGGGCGGGTGAAAACTAAAGAAAAAGGATGAAAATATAAAAAAAAAAAAAAATGGTTAATTTTTTTGGGTTTTGAATGGGACAGGCCGGAAAATATTAAAATTAAAAACTGAAATTAAAAAAAAGGCGGATGTGGGCCTAATCGGGTGAAAAAACGGCCCAAATCGGCCCAAAACGGACGGCCGATTAATGCAGCCGATTAGAATATTTTCTGCACTGTGAGTGCCATTTTCCGATTAATCGGCCGATTAATCCGATTTATGCAACATTGATCAACATTAGTGGGTGACTCCTAGCATGAGTGCATAAGGTATTCTACCAATAATAGTCAATAAATATTTGTTGCACTAGGTCCCACAATCAATTATATACGCAACAAAGTCAGTGCAAACGGCTGACAATTTTTGGTTCAAATTATATCTTCAAATTAATTATTTTAATACTCTCTACTAGCAGCCATGATGACTGTTGACTCTGGCATTAAACACGTAGCATGGGTTGCTGTTAGCATCAGCATAAGCAAAAGAAAAATATCTGTTTATGTACTGGGTTATGCTCTTGAGGAATTATTTCATTTGTTTGGAGTATTTTTTATATTTCAAATTTGTCAACATTAATCGATTGATTCAATGGATTTTAAGGCTAATCTTAATTTCCTTCTTTCATCATTGTCCTAAATTTGTGGTATCACGATCATAAGTTTGGGTTAGTTCATAACACAACGAATTGGTTATATAACTAAAAATAAGTACTAAATTTTAATCGTACAGAAATTAATTTTATAATTAAATCTTGTATGTTATACACTAAATTTGTAATTTACATAGTTTGAGATCCCTTACATGAAATAACCAATATGATTAATATAAATTTTTTTGAAGATTCAGGAGACTAAATGTCTCACTCACATTCCATTAAATAATAAAAACTTCAAGTATAAAATTTATGGATTACAACGAATTAATTACAAGACCAAAAAAAAATTGAAAGGAAAAACTAAATTAAGATAAAATAAAAGGGATAATTCATTTTTCTGGCACCGCTTTTTTGATTCTTCCCTTCTTAGCACTGTGACCTTCAAAATGTTGTCTGACTTGCTATTTCAGACAACACCTTGAAGGTTAAAATTTTCTTTCATAATTAAAGTACGATTAAAAGGATGCAAACATGGAACGTGATCTTTGAATAATTATGCCAATCAAATCACTATTTTGGAACAAAGCCACTCTAGTATTTTTTTTTTCAAAGTTATTCGTAATGAAATATACCTATATATTATATTTAGATTTACGGTAAAAAAGTACTATCATTCAAATTGATGTATGGATAAATAGAAGCTTTGAAAATGCATAAAATAAACAATTTAGCATGTTGATTGTTGGGTATGTTGTGAAGCATTTTTTGGTGGGGAACAGAAACTGAATTAGGAGATTTTGTGTTATGATAATTTTTTTAAAATAATTTATTACAACATATTTTAAAAGTATAATTATGTGTGTAATACATTTTACATAAATATCTCTCACACATCTCTTATGTATGCATGCATTCAAAATGAATTTCAGAAAAGTTGCGCTAACACCTGTTGACGTATTTGTTACAAACAAATTAATTTAGTCATTTTAAGAAATAAGTAGTTTTTTGACATATTAATAATCATGAACAATAGGACAACACGTAAAACAGTTTGTTAACTAATAACTACTAAATGAATATTAACAAATTAAATGTTGCACAATAAGTAATCAAACAATTAATATTATCACCACAAAATTGATTTGTCTTCACATAAATAATGTTTCTCAATTCCTTTTTACAGCATAAAGAAATAACAACAATAAAATAATGCGTACTAACACGAAAATGCTTCTCATATCATTTCCATTTCTAACAATATTAAAAACAAAAATTCGTGGATAATTAACTACACGAAGTTGAAATCTTTACAACATTTCACTTAATTCACATATAGGCCTGATATGGGAGCATGTTTCGGTCACTGCTTTCTTCCCTACAAAAATGGAGGCAAATATAAAATTAACCAATATAATGGATAATATATCATCTAATATTGTCATAACTGAATTGATTTCCTCCAACATTTTATTCTAATGTTTTAAATTGATGAACTATCATCGTGGTGAATTTTGTTAAATATATTTGTTCAGTATAGGAATTTCCTTCCTTATTATAACGGCAAGTCATGCAATTTTTGTGTTCCAGCACTGAAAATATGACCAAATCATTTTGTTATGAAATGAGAAATATGCCAACTATTATAGAGGTTTACTTATACTCAATCTAATGTAAAACGAATATATTCGTTCATTTTTATTTTTTAGCATGCCAATGGTCTTCTGCCCTGCCTATCAGGCTATTGTATAATAAAAATAATAAAAATAAAAAATGGTCTTCTGCCCCACTGGGCCAAATAGGTCTTATCGGATTGAAGGGATAATCCCAATTCCCAACAGTAAGGGCTAGTTTGGATGTGTTAAATTTTCTAGTATAGTATTAGAATATTTCTAGTGAGTAAGATTTACAAAATCCAAATACTAAAGTATTATAATTTTAGGATGTGTGAAAAAGTGTTGTGTTTGGATGTAAATTAGTAAATTTATAGGAATTTATAATATAATATAATATAATATAATATAATATAATATAATATAATATAATATAATATAATATAATATAATATAATATAATATAATATAATTTTGTATGATTGCTAAAAAATACTAGAAAAAAAATTGCAAATAACAAATACCTATTATAAACAACAAAAAGAGTGTTCATCTTTTCATCTCTATATCTCATGCAAGGTGTAAGCAAATTAAGATCGCCGTTATAAGGAGGCTCGAACTCTAACACATTTCTGACGAATCTCTGAAAGTTTACGTAGCATAACTACGAACTAAATATGCTATGCTCCGATAACGTAAGAGAAATGATGGATGACACATTAGAATCGGAGCCCAAGCACAACATATTTCGTTCTATCCATTAATTCAAGACTCGGAGCCCAAGCTCAACATATTTCGTTCTATCCAATAGTTCAGGACAAAAGGAAAAAATTATGTCTTACGTTCATATTATTATGGACATTTGATTTGTTTTTTATTGAATACAAATTATTTGTGGTAATAATGATACTTAGAGTTGTGGGGTGATCAAGAACTATTCCACTAACTCAAAAGTTGTGGATTCATATTTTGACAAAATTCAATATCTTCGAATATAGATGGAGACATATGAGCCATTTTTATAAAATAAAAAAAATAATAAATATGAGTTCTAATTGTATTTTAAAATCATTTTCAAATCTAAAATTAATAATATCTCTTATATCTATTGGATAAACAATGTGCATCTTCAATTGTTTTAATATGAAGATGAATAATTTATCTAATATTGGATTAAACATATAATGCATGTCAATCTATGTACAAGTTTTTTTTTTTCAAAAAGAAATATTATATTATAGTAAAAATTTCCCTCCTGTTACGATTATAACATTCCTTCTGTTTTATATTCATGACATTTTTTTAATTTAGTGGGTTACTCCTAGCATGAGTGCATAAGGTATTCTACCAATAATAGTCAATAAATATTTGTTGCACTAGGTCCCACAATCAATTATATACGCAACAAAGTCAGTGTAGACAGCTGACAATTTTTGGTTCAAATTATATCTTCAAATTAATTATTTTAATACTCTCTACTAGCAGCCATGATGACTGTTGACTCTGGCATTAAACACGTAGCATTGGTTGCTGTTAGCATCAGCATAAGCAAAAGAAAAATATCTGTTTATGGACTGGGTTATGCTCTTGAGGAATTATTTCATTTGTTTGGAGTATTTTTTATATTTCAAATTTGTCAACATTAATCGATTGATTCAATGGATTTTAAGGCTAATCTTAATTTCTTTCTTTCATCATTGTCCTAAATTTGTGGTATCACGATCATAAGTTTGGGTTAGTTCATAACACAGCGAATTGGTTATATAACTAAAAATAAGTAGTAAATTTTGATTGTACAGAAATTAATTTTATAATTAAATCTTGTATGTTATACACTAAATTTGTAATTTACAGATCCCTTACATGAAATAACCAATATGATTAATAGAAATTTTTTTGAAGATTCAGGAGACTAAATGTCTCACTCACATTCCATTAAATAATAAAAACTTCAAGTATAAAGTTTATGGATTACAACGAATTAGTTACAAGACCAAAAGAAAATTGAAAGGAAAAACTAAATTAAGATAAAATAAAGGGGATAATTCATTTTTCTGGCACCCCTTTTCTGATTCTTCCCTTCTTAGCACTGTGACCTTCAAAATGTTGTCTGACTTGCTATTTCAGACAACACCTTGAAGGTTAAAATTTTCTTTCAGAATTAAAGTACGATTAAAAGGATGCAAACATGGAACGTGATCTCTGAATAATTATGCCAATCAAATCACTATTTTGGAAAAAAGCCACTCTAGTATTTTTTTTTTCAAAGTTATTCATAATGAAATATACCTATATATTATATTTAGATTTACGGTAAAAAAGTACTATCATTCAAACTGATGTATGGATAAATAGAAGCTTTGAAAATGCATAAAATAAACAATTTAGCATGTTGATTGTTGGCTATGTTGTGAAGCATTTTTTTGGTGGGGAATAGAAACTGAATTAGGAGATTTTGTGTTATGATAATTTTTTTAAAATAATTTATTACAACATATTTTAAAAGTCTAATTATGTGTGTAATACATTTTACATAAATATCTCTTATACATCTCTTATGTATGCATGCATTCAAAATGAATTTCAGAAAAGTTGCGCTAACACTTGTTGACGTATTTGTTACATACAAATTAATTTAGTCATTCTAAGAAATAAGTAGTTTTTTGACATATTAATAATCATGAACAATAGGACAACACGTAAAACAGTTTGTTAACTAATAACTACTAAATGAATAACAAATTAACTGTTGCACAAAAAGTAATCAAACAATTAATATTATCACCACAAAATTGATTTGTCTTCACATAAATAATGTTTCTCAATTCCTTTTTACATTATAAAGAAATAACAACAATAAAATAATGCGTACTAACACGAAAATGCTTCTCATATCATTTCCATTTCTAACAATATTAAAAACAAAAATTCGTGGATAATTAACTACACGAAGTTGAAATCTTTACAACATTTCACTTAATTCACATATAGGCCTGATATGGGAGCATGTTTCGGTCACTGCTTTCTTCCCTACAAAAATGGACACAAATATAAAATTAACCAATATACTGGATAATATATCATCTAATATTGTCATAACTGAATTGATTTCCTCCAACATTTTATTCTAATATTTTTAATTGATGAACTATCATCGTGGTGAATTTTGTTAAATATATTTGTTCAGTATAGGAATTTTCTTCCTTATTATAACAGCAAGTCATGCAATTTTTGTGTTCCAGCACTGAAAATATGACCAAATCATTTTGTTATGAAATGAGAAATATGCCAACTATTATAGAGGTTTACTTATACTCAATCTAATGTAAAACGAATATATTCGTTCATTTTTATTTTTTAGCATGCCAATGGTCTTCTGCCCTGCCTATCAGGCTATTGTATAATAAAAATAATGAAAATAAAAAATGGTCTTCTGTCGCACTGGGCCAAATAGATCTTATCGGATTGAAGGGATAATCCCAATTCCCAACAATAAGGGCTAGTTTGGATGTGTTAAATTTTCTAGTATAGTATTAGAATATTTCTAGTGAGTAAGATTTACAAAATCCAAATACTAAAGTATTATAATTTTAGGATGTGTGAAAAAGTGTTGTGTTTGGATGTAAATTAGTAAATTTATAGGAATTTATAATATAATATAATATAATATAATATAATATAATATAATATAATATAATATAATATAATATAATATAATATAATATAATATAATATAATATAATATAATATAATTTACTTTTGTATGATTGCTAAAAAATACTAGAAAAAAATTTGACAAAAAGTTTAGTTTTCAAAGTGAGAGCTTTTGTAAAGAAAATTTACTAAAATTTGGAAAATATTTCTAATACTAGAAATTCCTAAAATCCATCCAAACATGCATTTACTAAAATTTGGAAAATAATCCTAATATTAGACTAAACCAAAGAAATACTAGTCATCCAAACAAGCAATAAATAAATCGAAATTTTATGGGTCAAGTAATGTAAATTGAAAATATAATAAACTACTCATTTTATGGTAAAAAAAATTACTAATTTTTTTATTAAAAAAATACTTTTTAAAAAATAAAATCAATTTGTTCATGCCCCTATATAATAAGGAATAGTTGAGGTTTTAGGAGCTTGGTAGTTGGTCAGACATACATGATACATATGATGGCTGAATGTGGATCATCGTCAGTGATTTTTGCACGGTTTGAAAATTGTTATGGAGACCATGCAACTAATTTAAACCATTTTGGAGGTAACTTTTCCAGCATCATTATTTATTCGATACAAAAAAATGCATAGCGAATTAAATTGATCGATTACCGAAAATTGAGCGATTACTCTGATTTGAGGATTCTAGCATAATCTACAGTCAATGTCATAATTATAGGAATTTATTCGAGACACAAAATGCATAGCGAATTAAATTGACCGATTACCGAAAATTGACCGAGTCCTCGGATTTGAGGATTCTACATAATCTACAATCAATGTCATAATAATGACACAAAATTATTCTTTTTGAAAATACAATAAAAAATAAATAAGGTCGGAGAGTATGGCATATTAAAGAGGGTGGCATATATTTCGTATGTATTCACGATGTATCCAAAATCTCGACAATCATGTGCACTTTTTTCTATTATTTTATTCACCAGAAAAGATTATTTATTTCATTTTACTTATTTGATGTCAATTGAACTTATGATTTATGAGTTGTTACGTAATCACTTACTTGATTAGTGGTATAATACTTTATTGAAGAAAAAATTTAGTTTGTCCCTTAATACACCAATTTGTCACATGTGCTTATTAGCCGGTTCCTTATAGTAATAATTTTTAACTAATCAAAGTTCAACTATTTTTTTTACAAATTTCATAATAAAAATAATAAAATAAATATACATCCAACATGCTATCAACTCCCATCTCCCAACCAAATCCATAAAATATGATTAAATTCCACCCATAAATATTAATTAGTTATTACGAGATCATCTAGCAAAAAATAAATCATTTAAAAGAGATAACCATAAATTTATTGGATTGAAATCTGGACCCAACCACAAAAGAGACATTACGTGTCCTCCCTAAACATCTCTTTTATTTTTGTTAAGAATGTGCATGTGAACATCAGTATCTCAATTATTTGAGGAAATTGTGAATATAAAGTAGTAAGCTAACAACTAAACATAACTTGTTTTTCACTACCAACCTAATAATTAAACACATTCAATTCACAGAAAATGAGCTCTCCTCATGCCCTAGTTCTCCCCCAACCGTTTCTCGGCCATATCACCCCGCTCATGCATCTCTCACACTTCCTATCAAATCATGGCTTCAAAATCACGTTCGTGAACACCGAGCAAAACCAAAATATCATTTCAGCCAATCATGAGAACATGCTCGATCAAATTCGTGTGATCTTGATGGGTTACCGCCGGAAGAGAACTGATTAACTTATAAGTTATTTCTTTCAATGGAGAAGAATATGCCGATGCAGTTAGAACAAGTGATACAGGAGATAAATAGAAAGGAAGAAGAGAAGATTACTATTTTCATTGTTGATTGTGGCATGACATGGACGTTTGAGGTTGCGGAAAAGACGGGATTTCAGGCACTCGCATTTTTCTCTGCATCAGACACCCATCTTGCAGTGTCGTACCTAAGCATTGCAAAACTCATGGAAGATGGGGTCATTATTCTCAGCATTATTCCCAACGAGTTTTATTAACATTATTCTCACCACAAAATTGATTTGTCTTCACATAAATAATATTTCTCAATTCTTTTTCACAGCATAAAGAAATGACCACAATAAAATAATGCGTACTAACACGAAATTGCTTCTCATATCATTTCCATTTCAAACAATATTAAAAACCAAAAATCATGGATAATTAACTACACGAAGTTGAAATCTTTAAAACATTTCACTTAATTCACATATAGACCTGATATGGGAGCATGTTTCGGTCACCGCTTTCTTCACTCCAAAAGTAGAGACAAATATAAAATCAACCAATATCCTGGATAATACATCACCTAATATCGTCATAACTGAATTGATTTCCTCCAACATTTTATTCTAATATTTTTAATTGATAAACTATCATCATGGTGATTTTTGTTAACTATATTTGTTCAGTATAGAAATTTCCTTCCTTTTTATAACAGCAAGTCATGCAATTTTTGTGTTCCAGCACTGAAAATATGACCAAATCATTTTGTTATGAAATGAGAAATATGCCAACTATTATAGAGGTTTAATTATACTCAATCTAATGTAAAACGAATATATTTGTTCATTTTAAGCATGCCAATGGTCTTCTGTCCTGTCTATCGGGCTATTGCATAATAAAAATAATAAAAATAAAAAATGGTCTTCTGCCTCACTAGGCAAAATGAGTCTTATCGGATTGAAGAGGTAGTCCCAATTCCCAACAATAAATAAATTGAAATTTTATGGGTCAAATAATGTAAAGTAAAAAAATATAATAAACTACTCATTTTTATGATAAAAAAATTACTATTTTTTTGATTAAAAAGATACTTTTTTAGAAATAAAATCAATTTGTACATGCCCCGACCATCATATATATTAAGGAAAAGTTGAGGTTTTAGGAGCTTGGTAGTTGATCAGATATACATATGCTGGCTGGATGTGGATCTTCGTCAGTGATATTTTTTGCACGGTTGGGAAATTGTTAGGGAGACCATGCAACTAATTTAAACCATTTTTGAGGTAAATTTTCGAGCATCATTATAGAAATTTATTTCGAGACACAAAATGCATAGCGAATTAAATTGACCGATTAAAGAAAATTGACCGATTACTCTGATTTGAGGATTCTAGCATAATCTACGATCAATGTCATAATAATTACACAAAATTATTTTTTTTGAAAATACAATAAAAAATAAACATGGTCTGAGAGTATGGCATATTAAAGAGGATGGCATTTCATGACGTATCCAAAATCTTGACAATCATATGCACTTTTTTCTATTATTTTATTCACCGGAAAAGATTGTTTATTTCATTTTCCTTATTTGATGCCAATTGAAATTATGATTTATGACTTGTTATGTAATCACTTGATTAGTTGTATAATACTTTATTGAAGAAAAAGTTTAGTTTGTCTCTTAATACACCAATTTGTCACATGTGCTTATTAGCCGGTTCCCTATAGTAATAAGTTTTAACTAACCAAAGTTCAACTATTTTTTTACAAATTTCATAATAAAAATAATAAAATAAATATACTCCAAACTACTATCAACTCCCATATCCCAACGAAATCCATAAAATATGATTAAATTCCACCCATAAATATTAATTAGTTATCAAAAAATAAATCATTTAAAAGAGATAACCATAAATTTATTGGATTGAAATCTGGATCCAACCACAACAACAGAGAGATTATGTGTCCTCCCTAAACATCTTTTTATTTTTGTTAAGAATGTGCATGTGAATATAAAGTAGTTAGCTAGCAACTAAACTTGTTTTTCACTACCAACCTAATAATCAAACACATTCATTATTTCACAGAAAATGAACTCTCCTCATGCCCTAGTTCTCCCCCAACCGTTTCTCGGCCATATCACCCCCGCTCATGCACCTCTCACACTTCCTATCAAATCATGGCTTCAAAATCACGTTCGTGAACACTGAGCAAAATCAAAACATCATTTCAGCCAATCATGAGGACATGTTCGATTAAATTCGTGCGATCTCAATTTCTGATGGGTTACCGCCAGAAGAGAACCGATTGACTTATAAGTTATTCATTTCAATGGAGAAGAATATGCCGATGCAGTTAGAACAAGTGATACAGGAGATAAATGAAAAGGAAGAAGAGAAGATTACTATTCTCATTGCTGATTGTGGCATGGCATGGACGTTCGAGGTTGCGGAAAAGATGGGGCTTCAGGCATTCGCATTTTGCCCTGCATCAAGCTCTCATCTTGTAGTATCGTATCTAAGCATTTCAAAACTCAAGGAAAATGGGGTCATAGATGAAAACGGTATATAGTAAAAAGATTATATTCTTTTTTGTTTGTTTGAAACAATCCACGATCAATAAAAAAAAAGATTATATTCTAGCGAAAAATAAATAAAAAGATCCTTATATTCCAAATATTTGTTTAATTGAATTGCAAAAGGTATTGAGATATTGAGATACTAAAACTAAAATATTGTTCTTGTTAAAATTCATCACATAAAATTCAAAATATTCTTATACATTCATTGTCTCTAGGGCTTCCAAAGAATAAAGAAAAGTTCCGGCTAACCGCAACTGCACCATTTACGGATCAAACTCAATTTACATGGATCTATATAGAAGATGATCGCGAAGTACAAAAACTCTCCTTTCACTTCTTCCTGAGAGACAACAAGACATTGTCAAAAGCTCGCTTCATCCTCTCGAACTCATGTGAAAATCTTGAGTTACCAATTTTCAAAAGTTTCCCAAATATTCTCCCAATCGGCCCTCTTCCTATAGAACAAGATGAAAAAAATGGCATCTAAATAGGCCATTTTGCCGAGGACAAGACTTGCATGACATGGCTTGATCAACAACAAACGTACTCAGTAGTTTACGTATCCTTTGGAAGTTTAGCGAAACTCGACCAGAATCAATTTCAAGAGGTTGCGCTCGGGCTAGAATTATCCCAAACACGATTCTTGCGGATCACAAGACCGGATTTAACCGATGGGGACAATGATGTTTTCATAAGGCAATTTCATGAACGCGTAAAAGAACGTGGGAAGATTGTTGCATGGTGCAATCAAATGAATGTGCTCGCTCATCCTTCGGTTGCTTGCTTCGTCTCTCATTGTGGGTGGAATTCAACATTGGAGGGAGTCAAAAATGGGTTGCGGTTTTTGTGTTGGCCTCTTTTCAGCGACCAGTTTGCGAATCAGAATTATATTTGTGATGAATTAAACATTGGTTTGCGATTGGTTAAAAATGAGAACGGCATTGTAACAAAGGAGAATATTAGGTCGAGTTTGATTGAGTTAATCAAAAATCAAGATATGAAAGCAAAGGCACAAAAGTTGAAGAAAATTGTGAATAAGAGCATTGCTAAAGGAGGATCTTCATTTACAAACCTACATAAGTTTACTAAAGCCATGAAACAGTAATCTCACACTCTTTTGGAATGAAAAGTGTAATTGTGCAATTTCATCTAAATAATCAAATTCGCTATTACCTTGTATAATATTACTGAATTATCAAGTTGACAAACTTCTATTTTGTTTGAGACTCAAACTCATGATTATTGAGGTTGAGAGAGTTGCTCAATATCAATTATGCTAAATGCGTTTGCGGTGACTCGAACTTAATTCTCTTCTAAAGTTCAAGTAGTGTCGTACCGCTTGAGCTAGCAAACTTTTGCGATAAATTTCTCTACTCATGAAATGTGTTTTTTCTTTCATTATTAATGGATGAATTTTCCTTTCCTCCTTCATTTGATAGGGAAATTAGAGCCGTTTCCTCTAAATCTCTTTGTTATTCTATAGCCTGTCAAGTTAAAATCTGTGATTATCTACTCTCTGTTCCATATCTTCTTTGTTAGTGCTCTTAATATTCTCTGTTTTTTGTTAGTACTGAAAGCGCACAGTCCAATTAAACATTTCAATTGCCGGATAAAACAATGCATTCAAGCTCAAGAAACATATATATAATAGGCGGAAATATTATTTCAAAGGCCCAAATAATTGACAGTGTTTCCTCTCTCTTCTTCGCGCCAATGGCTTCCCTTTCTCCGTCGACGCGTTGAGGCAGTGGCAGCAAATAATATGCGCAAAAAAACATTCATAACCAGTGTTGGTATCTCTTCGCAGCCAGAAATGGATTTTGAACGCTTCTCAAGGGTGAAAACATGCTACTAATATAATCAATGCTTTCTCTCTCAACATAGAGTTATTTTGCAGTTCTTCTCTTTTTTCTCACTTTTCCAGCCATGGATTGAACAATTGGTTCGAATTTCGGTGCTAACTGTGGTAATTTATTCGAATTTTGTGTACGTTTGGATTTGGGAGCTTTGGTTCAAATTTCTAGATTGCTTGTACTCAAATTTCTAGCCATTCTAAAATAAAATTTTAACATATTTATTTTTTCCTATTGGTTACTGCAGTTTCTCAAATGGTTAAGGCATCTAAATATATGAGGTATTTTATTAAATCATCTTCAATAGGAAGCCGTCTAATTCAATTTTGCAATCATGCTGATTTCAGCAATGATTCTGGTGATGGCAGTGGTGTTCTTACTTTTAAATGTTTTTTGTATCTGATTTTGGTATCATATTTCATCACATGTCAATCGACTGCCCAATTTCTTTTATCTCTTGGTTTGTAGGGATGTCAGATAATTTATGGTGACTTTTATCAAGTATCGTAAACAATAAATGCGAAATCTGACCCGGAAGATGCTCCTTAACACAGAACGTCTAGGCCGCCGTGCATAATTCTTTAAACGTCTACAAATTCCTTTCTAATACTGGCCTTATTTGTACTTCATTGTCCTTCATCAGATATAGTAGCCATGGTTTTGTTTTGTCTGCGTTTTGTGACTGTAACAGCATGGAAGAAGGTGTTGCAACAACATTTTACAGCCTATTGAATACTGAAGAAATTAAAAAAAATGAGTACTATTGCAATTAAACAAGAGTAAGACAGAGAAGAAAAAAAAAGTCAAGAGGGGTTTAGGGAAAGTAATAAATAAGAGTAAACAGTGTGATAGAGTATTATGTTATTAATAGAATATTAGTAAACTAATTAGAAGTGATCACTCAATGACTAGCATTCGTTCACTAAATAAGTGGTTAGAATAATCCTAACGGCTAGTTAGTTAGTGACTTAGATAAACTCAATTGTATTATAAATATAATCTTATATACTTTCTTAATTAATGAAAAATATAATTACTTTTCTTCCTTTTATTATTCTCAAATTCTCTCTCTCTCTCTCTCTCTCTCTCTCTCTCGCTCAACATGGTATGAAAAGAAATCATCAAATTTTCTTTCAACATCTCTCGACATACCGTCGCCCTCCAACTCACATACATCTCAACATACTACTCTATCTCTTCTTGAAACCACTCCTCCCATCATAGTACCATCTTCCAGCCAACGATCCACCACTCTCTTCCGCACCCTCCCTTCCCGAACCACAACCGTCAACTCATCTCATGATCACTCGGACACGTGATAACACTCGCAAAGCCAAGTCGCCAACACTTCCACCAAACATCCCATCTCTACATCTCTGCTTCCTGATGAAATTGAGCCTACTTGCTTCACAAAAGCGAACAAACACCCCAAATGGCGAACTGCAATGGAAGAAGAATTTAATTCTCTTCTTCAAAACAAGACCTGGACCTTAGTATCACCCAACTCCACGCAAAATCTTGTCGGGTGTAAATGGGTCTTTAAAATCAAGAAAAACTCCGATGGCTCTATTGTAGGATTAGTGCCCTAGGCCAAATGTATTTGTGCTAGGAAATGAATTATGTATTAAGACATTATTATTTATTCAATAAAGGTTCTTTCTTATATATATATGTGTGTATGGGTTGTGAATGTATATTTCTTATATCAACCAAGAATGACACTTCGGGTTCACGTCATCAGAATACGTGATTCTGATAGTAGAACTGTGAACCAACGAATGACATTCTAAACTGTCCCTAGTGATATGTAGGATGTTTATAGAGATAGACATACTTCAGGTAAGAAGCTACATATCCACACTGGTATATTCGCAGGCTGGATGATCATGTTCTGCTGATCATGGACATAGAGATATCAAGTCTGGAATATAGGTACGTGTTAGAGAACACATACTGGACTGACCACACTATGAGAATATGCATGGTATATGTCATTAGTGATTCTCATATGAATAGTGTGCTTGTTCCTACGACCTGAGGTCATCATGGATTCCTGTATGAGGAACTGCATACTTTAATATGATCTTACGTCATCCGTAATGGGATGATCATTAGGGTCATCGTTAGGTATGCGTTGAATCATGATGAGGAATGTGAGTGACCAAGATGGGATTTGTTCCTCTCGTCATGAGGGAGATATCTCTGGGCCCCCTGATGAACTAGGACTGAAGAAAATGCATGGACATGCTCAAAATGGATTAACATGTGTTGTTAATATCATTTTGTATTTACTCATTCTAATTCTCGATCAGGAAAGAAACTTTGATCAAACTCAAGGATGACATATTACCGTGCCTTGTGATCAAGACGTATATCGTAGAACAAAAGGAATAAGCAAATGTCTATTCAGATAGGTTTATGATCGCTGATCATTTCATTTAACATGGGTAGTCATGACATCAGTCTAGAGGTTACTTATGACTTACGATCTTTAGAAGATTGTTGCCAGCGTTAAATGAAACCTACACGGTCACACAATGAACTCCATTCGTATGGGATGAATATGCCTCAAAACAGTTATACATATGATGTATAAATTGGTGAACGAAATAATCAATTATTGGATAATTGATTGAACAAAACAATTCCATTCCGTTGGCAACGAAGTAGTTCCGTTCCCAACGGAATATATATGGAAACTGTAATAACTTTAGCTGCCAAGTATTTCGTTATGGAAATACCTATTCCGTTGGCAACGGAATAGTTCCGTTGGCAACGAAATAGACGCAGATTAGGGTATTAGTTATGGTAACTGAGCAATCGTTCGCCTCTCTCTCTAGTATAAATAGAAGGGCATGGTCTCTCTATTTGACACATAATTCAGTAGCCTAAGAGGCCGTCTTTACACAGGAAAAAGCGAGAGAGTTTTGAGAGATATTCGAAAAGTATTTCCGGACTTGTCTAGCCAAGTCCGGTTATTCCGTTCGAGTGAAGTTCGCGTGGATACGAGTAGAGGTTCTCTACCTTGAGAACTTGCGAGCGATCCATCTTCATCCCTAGGAGAAGAAGCTATCTTTCAAGCCGAGCTTCAAGAAGAGTTTCGCGAGCCGAGCTTCAAGAAGGAGTTCTTCGAGCCGAGCAATAGGAAGGAGCTTGGCGAGCCGAGTTTCAGGAAGGAGACGGTTGCGAGTCGGAAAAGTTCAGACCTACATCCGTTCTTTGTCTCGCGGATCAGGAAGATCCGAGGTATAAATTTTAATGGATAATCTCGTACTTTTATTCCCTTAACGTAGATCATAGGGCGGGGTAAATCCATAGGTTCCGCTGCGCATGTAATGTACATGGCTATGAATTTCCCACAGTGGTATCAGAGCGTTCGTTAAGGAAATAATCGTCGATTAAATATTTAGAATTTAGTAAATTCTAGTATAATAAATTTTAGGGTTTTAAAAATATTATTTCAAAACATCACGGATATAGTTTCTAGGAATATAATATTGGATATTATGATTCTCTGGAGTTTCGAAAAATAGTTTTTCGAAATCCGTTTTGGAAACAGAACTAAAACAAAAGAAAATACGAATTTCCAGCACGTCTCCGTTGAGAACGGAGTACTTCCGTTGAGAACGGAATAGTTCCGTTCAGAACGGAACAGTTCCGTTCCAACCAGAATAATGCTGATTTTGTGAGGAACCCTAATTTTTGTTATACATGGAATTTAAATATACAAATATGGTATGAGCTTTAGATCTGTGATTGTTCTGTGATGTAATCTTGTGTGTGAATGCTTGTAATGTTATTTAATATCTATGGCAACCAGTAAGTATGGGAACCTGTGAGTTGTCCAAATTTGTATATTACCTTTTCTAGCTATAGGATAGTTGTTAGAATAGATATTATTTCAAGACTTCAAGGCAAGAGATCTTGGCGCAATCTTCGGAAGATAGCATTGGATCTTCGCACACACAACTAAGGGTTCGTTGAAGATTACTCTTGCAATCTAGAGATAGATCTAGAATTAGGAACCTCATGATCGCTCGTGAGGATTAGGCTCATACCATATTTAACTTAGTTTCTGTGATGTTTATATTTATAAATCTAAAATAAAATCCTTCAAAATGTTAAGTAAAGAAGTGCCCCCCATGTCACTGAAGCCTTCGGTACTTAGATAGTCTTCCATGTGGGTCATGCCAAAGCTGAGCATATGGAGGATTGTCTTTGTAAATGAGGGTATGCAGGAAATGACGTCTAGCATGAGTCATGCCAAAGCTGAGTGTGCTGGACTCTATTTCGCTGATAATCATACATGGTTAAACTTAACTGAGCAAGCAAGTCGGACTTGGGCTCAGGGCACAAGATGGAATAATACACTGGGCATATGATGCTCATTCCATAAAAGGAAAGAGTTGTATATGATATAATTGGAAATGTTCCTACCTAAATAAGTTGTGTAGTGAGGGTTGCGCCAAAGCGCACTTAATACTCAATGAAATACGGATCTTTACTCACTATGAAACCTCATTCATTTGAAGTTTCCGAATCAATACTGTTGAAGGTGGTTGATTTGAAGAAAAATAGTGGGAGTACAATATAAGAAACACCAAAACATAACAACCCCAATGAATAAATAATAATGGCACTTTACATTTTAACTTGTAGAATAATGGCAAATAATAATTCAACTGGGTTGAATTTGCAATCTATCCTTGAGAAGGATAAGCTCAATGGGTCTAACTTCCTTGACTGGTTTAGAAACCTGAGAATTGTTCTCAAGGCTGACAATAAACTGTATGTCATAGAAGAGGCTTATCCAGATGAACCAGAACAGGGAGCCCCAAGGGCTGCCCGAGATGCGTATGCTAAATACGTCAAGGACGACACGGAGATAGCTTGTCTCATACTAGCGACCATGACCTCCGAGCTTCAGAAGCAACTGGAGGACATGGGTGCTTACGATATGATCGTAACTCTCAAGGAAATGTTCCAAGAGCAGGCTAGAGTTGAGCACTACAAAGCGACCGTCTCTCTGACTGACACAAAGATGGCTAGAATTTGTTCACTAAATGAGTAGTTAGAATAATCCTAACGGCTAGTTAATTAGTGGTTTAGATTAACTCAATTATACTATAAATATAATCTTATGTACTCTCTTAATAAATGAAAAATATAATTACTCTTCTTCCTTCTGTTCTTCTCAAACTCTCTCTCTCTCAACAAGTGTCAATAAGTCTCTTCATTTTTCACTAAATGGAAGATAACATATTATGTTTTCTCTATTTGATTACAGAGGCTTGTTATTTCTTAATTCAATGCTTAAAATATTGCTTTCCATATATGCTAAATAAAATGACGATAACTTTTTCCCTCAAAAGCCTTTATATTTAGAAATTAGCTAAAAGATACATACAATAGGGACCTTGCACGACGGGATTTTCCGTCGTACAGCACGACAGTATATAGAGATGATAAAAAGTATATAAACTTAAAACAAACAGTATATAGAAAATAGTATATACGTGAAAAATGAAAATAATATATACATAAAAATATAGTATAAAGAAAAAACAAAAAATATACTCACCCCGGGCACAATCTTTCGAAAAAAAAATAAAAAATATAGAAATACATAAGAAATATGATATAGCCGCGATGGGGTTGTGCTCAATCCTGTCATGACTTCATATTTCTCTATACAATATATATGAAACCTTGAACTTTAGAGCAGTGACGAATTTTGACATAAATTGTTAGGGGTCGTAGTAAAAAATACATCAAAAATGTTAGAAGAAGAGGCGGAGTATATATAATTTATAAGTCTTTCACAAAATTATATATATACACACACATCAAAACTTCAAAATCTAAAAAGAGACGGCTGTCTCTCGAATCTCTATTAAAATTCATCACTGCTTTAGAGATTTTAGACCCTCGCCTAGACTACCTATACCTTTGCACCATCTCTTGACTATCTCAATAGTTGGGAAACCCAAAATCCGGATTTTTCACATTCTTTTATTGAGCGGTGAAGATTATTTATTCACTTTGTAATATTTAAATAAGGAAATAAAAGTTTGTTTCACCCCTTTAAATGCAGCCTTTCAATGATGTCTCCAGTCCATATTGGGTGGTTAGGTTAGGTTAGGTTTGAAAGGAGAATATTTGTTTAAATTAATCGACTCCTAGCATGAGTGCATAAGGTATCTATTCTATCAATAATAGTCAGTAGATATTTGTTGCACTAGGTCTGACAATCAATTATATTAAATATGCGGAAGAAAATTGATATTTTTTATACAAATGTTCAAAAATCTTGCTTTTTTTCCCGACAGAAATAAAAAATCTTGCTTGAGTAATTTCTTACTTCTGTAACTTAATTTACGCATTCCGTTTTATTAAGTAAGCATGAATAATTAGCATTAAAAAAGAAATTAAGTAGTTGTAGATCAATTTAATTTTAAACCATTAGACAAAATAAAATATATTAAAGAAAAAGTTCAATATTACCAAAAAAAATAGTAAAGAGAACACCTGCTTTATAGGGCACTGAGCCATCCTGAAAATAGCAAAAGAAAAACATCAAAATTCTCAGAAACCATTTTCTTCCATGACTATGAGCTCTCCTCATGCTTTGGTCCTGCCATGGCCAGCACAAGGCCACATCATCCCTCTCATGCACCTTTCTCACTTCCTATCTAACCATGGATTCAAGATCACCTTTGTTAATACAGAGCACAACCATAATCATATTGTCAGAGCTCGAAACATGTCCGATTTAGATCAGATCCGCATGATCTCGATCCCTGACGGATTTGGCCCTGACGAAAACCCCCTTGGTGCTAAGTTCTTCAGCTCATTTCAGACTCAAATGTCATCACGTTTAATGGTAATTAATAAGTGCGCGCGCACACACACACACCCAATAATCATGAGAATTGGGTATTAATCGGAATCGGCTATTCTTCAAAATAGATGCGTTAGTAATTTTTCTATATGGTGTGACAGGACTTGATAAAGGAGATAAATGAAGGAGAAGAAGAGAAGATTACTTGTATTATTGCTGATGTCGGAATGGTTTGGGCTCTTGAAATTGCGCAAATGATGGGGATTCGTTTTGTCGCATTTTCCCCAGCTTCAGCTGCCTGTATCGCTGTCATGCTCAGTGTCCCGAAACTCATGGCCGATGGTGTGATTGATGAAAATGGTATACTCTTTTTTATTTTCTGAATACAATTCTTAAGAAAAAGAAAAAAAATATATTATTTCAACATAACTAATCAGAAAATTATTGGTCAAACCATTGTTCATTTCTTATATAGGCATTCCGAAAAATATATTATTTCTTAATTCTTTCTCTAGGTTTGTTGAGAAATGGAGACAGATTCCAATTAACCGCAAACAGCCCTGCCATGGATGCAACTCATTTGACGTGGAGTAACTTTGGTGATCGCGAGTTGGAGAAATTCATGTTTCAATTCGCGAAAAGCAGCCATGTTGTCTCGAAAGCAGATTTCATCCTGTGCAACTCATTCCAAGAGCTTGAGTTACCATTTTTCAATATTTTTCCGAACATCGTTCCAATAGGACCGCTACCGATAGAACAGGTTAGCGATTCACTTGGTCATCTCTGGTCAAATGATGAGACTTGCCTAAATTGGCTAGATCAGCAATCAATCAGTTCAGTTGTATATGTGTCTTTTGGAAGCTTAATAACACTTGACCAGACTCAGTTCCAAGAGCTTTCCCTCGGGCTAGAGATGTCGCAAATGCCGTTTTTGTGGGTTATTCGATCAGACTCAACTAGTGGTTACAATTATCTTAAAACATTTCAAGAGGACGCTAAAGGAAAAGGAAAGATTGTGGGTTGGTGCAATCAAGAGAAAGTATTATATTAGACTATTAGTTATAAAATTTGGATTATTTAAATTAAAATAATAATGAACTCAAATTGACATTATTATTTGTTCCAATAGGTACTAGCACATTCCTCCATTGCATGCTTTATATCGCATTGCGGTTGGAACTCGACACTAGATGGGATTAAAAATGGGGTGCCTTTTTTGTGTTGGCCCTTCATCGTAGACCAATTCGCAAATCAAAACTACATCTGTGATGTGTTTGAAGTTGGTTTGAAATTGGTTAAAAGTGAGGATGGAATTGTAAAAAAGGAGCATATTTGCTCGAGGTTATCCGAGTTAATGATGAATGAGAAAACAAAGATGAGGGCGAATGAAATGAAGACACTGGCGAAGAAAAGTATTAGTAAAGGAGGTTCTTCATTTATAAATCTATCTAGATTTATTGAAGCAATGAAAATGTGAAATTATGCAGATAAGCATCAATCATGTGCAACTATGTTTGAAATTTTTAGAGTTTGTTTGGTGTATGAGATTTATAAAATTAAGATTGATAATTTTGATATATTTTTTTTTTGAGACAACCCAATAGATGTATTAAACTTGCTAAATACTGAGTTAAATGAGTTTGTCATGATTTGAACTTGAATATTTCCTAAAAATGACGGAATGTCTTCCGTTTATGCTAGCAAGTTTTGGCTGATAAATTTGATATTAAATGTAAGATACTTGAACGTCATATAACTTTAATCATGGTCCATCATTTCTGTTGAATGATCAATTAAATATAGAGAAAATTTGTAAAGTTTGTATGATGTATAATATTAATAAAATTAAGATTGATAAATTTGATATTAGATGTGAGTTAATTGAACATCACTATAACTTTAACGGTCCATCGTTTCACATCAGTCATCACCCACATAAACATCAATATATTATATTTTTATACTATTTTGAGTTATCAATCATATCTTTATACAAAGCTAATTTGAAAAAAATATATTTTGTATACCAATGTATCTTTTAATATGGTCATTCTACCTTTTTATATATCAATATATTTTTTCTATAATTTTTTTATACTTTTCTAAAATTTCAGCGATATTGGATGACAAATATGTTGGTGGCGCATATCAGATCTTTTAAATATATATGTATGTCATGATGTCTTGACTATTAACAGTTAAAGCAAAAAAAAAAAAAAAAAAAAAGACTATTAACAACATGCTTTTCCGGCCTTTCCAATTATTGTGATTGCAGCTTCACATTTGAGGGGATATGCTCCAAAGCTCTTTGGAAAACAATTTTTCCAAAGACCAGATCCACTCTTGGATCAGTAAGATCTTTGAAAAATTATTTGGGACCTGATAGAGTACGACGGTATTGTAGTATGACTGTTCACGACAGATCCACTAACAGTATATATAATTTATTTTCTAATAATAATATATACATAACAGTATATATAATTTTTTTTTAATAACAATATATATCATTGTTTTAAATTGCGATATAACGCTACGTAGCGGATTGTCTTTTTCTGTAGCGGATTGCGGTAGCGGGCGCTATGGCCTGATAGCGGATGTGCAGTATAATTTATAATTTACGTAAAATTTCATAAATTAATGATAAAAATATGATCATAATAAAATTTTAATACAAAAAACAAAAAAAATCCAAATACCATAAATATTAAATAAAACGAAATTATTCAGAGTGCCCGGGTTTTGGAATGCCCAAAAGCGCTCACCATATAACTTTAATCGTACACATATATACTTGCACTTGGATATACCTTTTGTGTTTACAAAAATACTTTTTGTAATTTCATCATACCTTTTGTAATCGGACACCTGTTGGGTGCTCCAAAATACTAGCACTCCATATCTCGAACTCTTAAATAAAATAGTATAATTATTTATCATAAAATACCATACATAGTTCACTTGTCCATAATTAAACATCCAAAATAAACACATGAATATTAATTATCCGAAATAAGCAACAAAAAAAAAATATAAAACTAACACTTTTAGCGCTATAGCGGCCGCTATAGCCGCTATTTGAACGCTATTTGACTGCTATAGCGGCGCTATAGCGCTCGTAGCGCTCAAAACGCTATTTTAGCTATATTTTCGTTGCGTATTGCGTTTTATGGTCGAAATCCGCAATTGCGCGCAATTGCGGCGCTATAGCGCCGCTATTTAAAACACTGGTAAATATATAAAAAGTGAAAACATTATATAAAATGGGAAAAATAGTATATAAAAGTAAAAAAATTAAAAATAAACAACATCATATAAAATGGCAAAACAATATATAAAAATGAGAAAACAAGTATATAAAATGAAAAAAAAAGTATATCTATAGTGCCGTCCCTGTTTGCACATTTCCCTTTTATTTTTAATATTGAAAACAAATTATTACATCAATTCATTCAATATCTTGTTATAAAACAAATTAACATATAAAAACAGATTATTTCTCAAATACGTTCAAACCATTTCTTAAATATTCATACTTCGACCACCTCTCATTGATTTGCATATTGTGTACTAATTTTTTCATCTACTAAATATAATAATATAATAAAAATATAGTCAATTACTATATAATTCATATGAAAAATTAACATGATGCATGCTATATAACATGAGATTATATGAACCCCACTACACCTCATGCTAATTAAAACAATATTATAAAAAGTAATAATAATAATAATAATAATATACATGAATATTTGTTACACCCAATGAACGTGGGGTCATGTTAGTAAAAATGAAAGATTATAAAAAATAATGATTATAATAATATGAAAATTTGTAACAAAATTAATAGAAGGCAAATATGGAATATGTATTTCTTGTCCTTGGCATTAAAGAGCGGTGGCACATCACATATTTAGAGAGATTAATTTGTTAAGAGGTAAAATATTAATGTTTCGCTGTCTCATGGGCTCACGGATGAGAAGAAATAAATCCGTAAGTTAGAAACGTATACTTGTTTGTTTCAGCAATTCCGGTTAACTTTGGCTAATTGGACAGAAAAAGAAAAAAAAAGGGAAACCACCCCAACATGCCAAACACGTTTCTATTATTTTTAAGGAAAAAATAAACAGTAAATAAAATCGATGCGAAACGCATCCTTAGATTTTAATTTTACTAGTATCATAAGCGCGCTTCGCTGCGAATATTTAAATTTGTTATTCATTTAAATTTTATGTAAAAATTATAATTATGTATAATAATTATGTTATGTAAGTTAGTTACGTTTAAAAATATTTTGAATTATATCATAAAATACTTTATCTATTTATTATTCATTAAAAAGTAGTTTCTATATCACGTCTAATTTTATATGAATGGATAACTCTATACAAATAAATTTACATATATGAAAAAATAACATAAATAATAAATTCATAAAAAAAACAAAAAACAATAATCCAAAAAATAATTTGGATTATTAATTTACAATCCAATTAATTTATATTTGCATTAAGATTTCTAAGACTAAAATATCATCTTTTTTTAATCTCTTTAGTTTTCTTGTGCCTATCTATTGACATATTATATAAGAGAAAAATCAAGTATTAATCGGACGATAAAGGAGATGTAAAAACTAAAAATAAATGATAATTTGTTTCATAGATTTTAGTTGAAACCCCATAAGACTTAATTATAGATGATTAAGTTTACAAATTATAAAAATAATAATTATATTTGTCATGATTTGTAAAAATGAAATATGGTATTATAGATATAGAAAAAGTATGTTTACTATACATAAGAAAATATAGCATGACTCATTTTTTGAAAAAATTATAACCGTTATTTTTCTTATTTATATTTTGTTAGTTATTAAAATGATACATATTATCTGTAATACATTAAGCCATATAATATAACTTTTAATAGTCTGAAATTTTATTTAATATGCTAGTTCTCACGTAATTGGAGGTATAACACGAAATATTAATCTAACTGACCCTCTGATATTAAGGTAATAATTTAAATGAAAAACTAAGATTTTAAAAAAATTTGATCCAACGGCTGAGATAAAACTGACGATACTTGAGAACGCTTAAAGAGAGATGAAAAATAAGGTATAAGATATAACTTAATAAGCATATCATTTTTTTATATGTTCTTTTATATAATCTTTATTCACATATTTTAGCAAAAAAATAAATAAATTAGAACCATATATGGATCTCAAAATAAAGAGAAAATCGAACAAATTTATATTTGATGATTTTAACATGGGAAATAAAATATTTCATTAAGAATTATAATTTTTTAAAGAAGAAAAAAAATTATTTATATTTTAATGAGTGAACTATTCATTAACTATTGCTATTAATAATTAAACATAACTTTGAACTACGATTCATTGAAGTCATCTGATTAAGATTTGATGGTCAGAAATAAATTTACAACTGTTCTCACTAAATCGGGGATGGAACACAAAACACCAATTCAACCAATCATATGATTATATTTTAATAACCACACATATGTTGCCATAAAATATCAATAAATTTGAGAAAATGAATTGCTAAGATTTGACAAAAAAATTGATCGAACGGTGGAGATAAAAGTGATAATGTGGCCTCTTGAGGAGGCTCAAAAGTAGGTGAAAAATAACGGGTTGGGGTTAACTATGCTAGATATCATCAAGTATTGTGCTTATTAAAAATGAGAAACATTAATGTTATTTCACTTACTATGAATGATCTTTTTTAACAGACCAATAGTGCGAGTCATGACTAAGTGGGTCCCATAAGATTGATAGACTTTCCTAGATTTAATTTAATGAAAAATTAGTTTTTCCATCTCTTAGCCTAACTATTATTACTTTGAGAAATTATTCGGAGTGTCCAGTTTTTGGAGTGCCCAAAAATGCCCACCGTATAGTTTTAACTGTACACATATATATTTGCACTTGAATATACCTTTTATGTTTATAATATACCTTTTTGAAAATATACCTTTTTGTAATTTTACTATACATTTTGTGTTTACCAAAATATATTTTTGTAATTTCATCATACCTTTTGTAATCGGGCGCTGCTGGGTGCTCCAAAATGCTGACACTCCATATTTAAACCCATTTATTTTATTAAACTTATTTTTTTGGATATAATGTAATTAAATTATTATTTTTAATTATATATTATCTTCAGTACATTTCGACGTGAAGCGAGTCCCACCTAGTTCTAAAAACATGTTTAGGTAGGAATGAATTGGAATACATTGTCAATTTGTTTTGCATAAAAATACATGTTACTATGATCACCTTTATTAGATAGAATCATATGCTATCATTATATAGATGGCTAAATTTTGTTTTGTTTTGTTCTTGTTCTTTTTTGTCGTGAGTACATGTAGATATCGATGGGATATACATCCATGGACTTGTAAGCGCTCTTTCATAATTTACTAGAATAATGCTCGCTACGCTGCGCAAATTTCAATTTTGTTATTTATTTCAATCTATAATGTATAAATAGAAATTATAATTATGAAAATTCAAAATAAAAATTTGAAATGAATTCATCATACATAAATAATATATAATAAATGTGTTAAGTAATTGGATATGTTTAAAATTATTTTGAATTACATCATAAGGTAATTTATCCATTTATTATTCATTTAAAAATGTTTTGTATATCATATATAATTTTGTAAGAACGGATAACTCTATATAAATAAATTTGCATATGAGAAATAAAATAACATAAATGATAAATTCATATAAAAATAAAAAATAATAACGCACTAAATAATTTGAATAATTAATCTATGATCTCAATTTATGTTTGAATTAATATTTCTAAGATTAAAAGGTAATCACTTTTTTTAATTCTCTTTGGCTTTTACGTAATATGTATTTTTATACACATTTTTAGGGTTTTTATCATGAAAAATTCGTCAATAAATCACATAAATTGTATGAAAAATACCTAAAATTAATGAAAATTATCTGTGAGACTCTTAAAACATTTTTGTGTGATTTTTCAGGTAAAAAGACCGAGAAAACGCTATTTGGAGACCTCAGCGAAAAGTCAACTCCGAATGACGGACCGATTTGCAAAACATGGGCCAAAGATGGCCGAATTTCGACAAACCTTTGCGAAAATCCTACACATGATTCTCCAAAATTCTCACAACCCTTATCCATCGACTATCCAAGCCAAGACCTACAAAATCCACAAAAAGACGAAGAGTCAAACCCGGAAAATCGCCGAGTTGACCAAAAGTCAACTTTTCCAAAACGGGTCAAACTGGGTGTCAAATCGTAGAGCGCGACGATACGAATCCAACGGTACAAACCTTGCGAAAAAATACCTTCTAGAACTCCCAGAAATTGCGATACAAGATCATGTGCAACTATGTTTGAAATTTTTAGAGTTTGTTTGGTGTATGAGATTTATAAAATTAAGATTGATAATTTTGATATATTTTTTTTTTGAGACAACCCAATAGATGTATTAAACTTGCTAAATACTGAGTTAAATGAGTTTGTCATGATTTGAACTTGAATATTTCCTAAAAATGACGGAATGTCTTCCGTTTATGCTAGCAAGTTTTGGCTGATAAATTTGATATTAAATGTAAGATACTTGAACGTCATATAACTTTAATCATGGTCCATCATTTCTGTTGAATGATCAATTAAATATAGAGAAAATTTGTAAAGTTTGTATGATGTATAATATTAATAAAATTAAGATTGATAAATTTGATATTAGATGTGAGTTAATTGAACATCACTATAACTTTAACGGTCCATCGTTTCACATCAGTCATCACCCACATAAACATCAATATATTATATTTTTATACTATTTTGAGTTATCAATCATATCTTTATACAAAGCTAATTTGAAAAAAATATATTTTGTATACCAATGTATCTTTTAATATGGTCATTCTACCTTTTTATATATCAATATATTTTTTCTATAATTTTTTTATACTTTTCTAAAATTTCAGCGATATTGGATGACAAATATGTTGGTGGCGCATATCAGATCTTTTAAATATATATGTATGTCATGATGTCTTGACTATTAACAGTTAAAGCAAAAAAAAAAAAAAAAAAAGACTATTAACAACATGCTTTTCCGGCCTTTCCAATTATTGTGATTGCAGCTTCACATTTGAGGGGATATGCTCCAAAGCTCTTTGGAAAACAATTTTTCCAAAGACCAGATCCACTCTTGGATCAGTAAGATCTTTGAAAAATTATTTGGGACCTGATAGAGTACGACGGTATTGTAGTATGACTGTTCACGACAGATCCACTAACGTATATATAATTTATTTTCTAATAATAATATATACATAACAGTATATATAATTTTTTTTTAATAACAATATATATCATTGTTTTAAATTGCGATATAACGCTACGTATCGGATTGTCTTTTTCTGTAGCGGATTGCGGTAGCGGGCGCTATGGCCTGATAGCGGATGTGCAGTATAATTTATAATTTACGTAAAATTTCATAAATTAATGATAAAAATATGATCATAATAAAATTTTAATACAAAAAACAAAAAAAATCCAAATACCATAAATATTAAATAAAACGAAATTATTCAGAGTGCCCGGGTTTTGGAATGCCCAAAAGCGCTCACCATATAACTTTAACTGTACACATATATACTTGCACTTGGATATACCTTTTGTGTTTACAAAAATACTTTTTTGTAATTTCATCATACCTTTTGTAATCGGACACTGTTGGGTGCTCCAAAATACTAGCACTCCATATCTGAACTCTTAAATAAAATAGTATAATTATTTATCATAAAATACCATACATAGTTCACTGTCCATAATTAAACATCCAAAATAAACACATGAATATTAATTATCCGAAATAAGCAACAAAAAAAAAATATAAAACTAACACTTTTAGCGCTATAGCGGCCGCTATAGCCGCTATTTGAACGCTATTTGACTGCTATAGCGGCGCTATAGCGCTCGTAGCGCTCAAAACGCTATTTTAGCTATATTTTCGTTGCGTATTGCGTTTTATGGTCGAAATCCGCAATTGCGCGCAATTGCGGCGCTATAGCGCCGCTATTTAAAACACTGGTAAATATATAAAAAGTGAAAACATTATATAAAATGGGAAAAATAGTATATAAAAGTAAAAAAATTAAAAATAAACAACATCATATAAAATGGCAAAACAATATATAAAAATGAGAAAACAGTATATAAAATGAAAAAACAGTATATCTATAGTGCCGTCCTGTTTGCACATTTCCCTTTTATTTTTAATATTGAAAACAAATTATTACATCAATTCATTCAATATCTTGTTATAAAACAAATTAACATATAAAAACAGATTATTTCTCAAATACGTTCAAACCATTTCTTAAATATTCATACTTCGACCACCTCTCATTGATTTGCATATTGTGTACTAATTTTTTCATCTACTAAATATAATAATATAATAAAAATATAGTCAATTACTATATAATTCATATGAAAAATTAACATGATGCATGCTATATAACATGAGATTATATGAACCCCACTACACCTCATGCTAATTAAAACAATATTATAAAAAGTAATAATAATAATAATAATAATATACATGAATATTTGTTACACCCAATGAACGTGGGGTCATGTTAGTAAAAATGAAAGATTATAAAAAATAATGATTATAATAATATGAAAATTTGTAACAAAATTAATAGAAGGCAAATATGGAATATGTATTTCTTGTCCTTGGCATTAAAGAGCGGTGGCACATCACATATTTAGAGAGATTAATTTGTTAAGAGGTAAAATATTAATGTTTCGCTGTCTCATGGGCTCACGGATGAGAAGAAATAAATCCGTAAGTTAGAAACGTATACTTGTTTGTTTCAGCAATTCCGGTTAACTTTGGCTAATTGGACAGAAAAAGAAAAAAAAAAGGGAAACCACCCCAACATGCCAAACACGTTTCTATTATTTTTAAGGAAAAAATAAACAGTAAATAAAATCGATGCGAAACGCATCCTTAGATTTTAATTTTACTAGTATCATAAGCGCGCTTCGCTGCGAATATTTAAATTTGTTATTCATTTAAATTTTATGTAAAAATTATAATTATGTATAATAATTATGTTATGTAAGTTAGTTACGTTTAAAAATATTTTGAATTATATCATAAAATACTTTATCTATTTATTATTCATTAAAAAGTAGTTTCTATATCACGTCTAATTTTATATGAATGGATAACTCTATACAAATAAATTTACATATATGAAAAAATAACATAAATAATAAATTCATAAAAAAAACAAAAAACAATAATCCAAAAAATAATTTGGATTATTAATTTACAATCCAATTAATTTATATTTGCATTAAGATTTCTAAGACTAAAATATCATCTTTTTTTTAATCTCTTTAGTTTTCTTGTGCCTATCTATTGACATATTATATAAGAGAAAAATCAAGTATTAATCAGACGATAAAGGAGATGTAAAAACTAAAAATAAATGATAATTTGTTTCATAGATTTTAGTTGAAACCCCATAAGACTTAATTATAGATGATTAAGTTTACAAATTATAAAAATAATAATTATATTTGTCATGATTTGTAAAAATGAAATATGGTATTATAGATATAGAAAAAGTATGTTTACTATACATAAGAAAATATAGCATGACTCATTTTTTGAAAAAATTATAACCGTTATTTTTCTTATTTATATTTTGTTAGTTATTAAAATGATACATATTATACGTAATACATTAAGCCATATAATATAACTTTTAATAGTCTCGAAATTTTATTTAATATGCTAGTTCTCACGTAATTGGAGGTATAACACGAAATATTAATCTAACTCGACCCTCGATATTAAGGTAATAATTTAAATGAAAAACTAAGATTTTAAAAAAATTTGATCCAACTAATTTGAGATAAACCGACGATACTTGAGAACGCTTAAAGAGAGATGAAAAATAAGGTATAAGATATAACTTAATAAGCATATCATTTTTTTATATGTTCTTTTATATAATCTTTATTCACATATTTTAGCAAAAAAATAAATAAATTAGAACCATATATGGATCTCAAAATAAAGAGAAAATCGAACAAATTTATATTTGATGATTTTAACATGGGAAATAAAATATTTCATTAAGAATTATAATTTTTTAAAGAAGAAAAAAAATTATTTATATTTTAATGAGTGAACTATTCATTAACTATTGCTATTAATAATTAAACATAACTTTGAACTACGATTCATTGAAGTCATCCGATTAAGATTTGATGGTCGAAATAAATTTACAACCTGTTCTCACTAAATCGGGGATGGAACACAAAACACCAATTCAACCAATCATATGATTATATTTTAATAACCACACATATGTTGCCATAAAATATCAATAAATTTGAGAAAATGAATTGCTAAGATTTGACAAAAAAATTGATCGAACGGTGGAGATAAAAGTGATAATGTGGCCTCTTGAGGAGGCTCAAAAGTAGGTGAAAAATAACGGGTTGGGGTTAACTATGCTAGATATCATCAAGTATTGTGCTTATTAAAAATGAGAAACATTAATGTTATTTCACTTACTATGAATGATCTTTTTTAACAGCCAATAGTGCGAGTCATGACTAAGTGGGTCCCATAAGATTGATAGACTTTCCTAGATTTAATTTAATGAAAAATTAGTTTTTCCATCTCTTAGCCTAACTATTATTACTTTGAGAAATTATTCGGAGTGTCCAGTTTTTGGAGTGCCCAAAAATGCCCACCGTATAGTTTTAACTGTACACATATATATTTGCACTTGAATATACCTTTTATGTTTATAATATACCTTTTTGAAAATATACCTTTTTGTAATTTTACTATACATTTTGTGTTTACCAAAATATATTTTTGTAATTTCATCATACCTTTTGTAATCGGGCGCTGCTGGGTGCTCCAAAATGCTGACACTCCATATTTAAACCCATTTATTTTATTAAACTTATTTTTTTGGATATAATGTAATTAAATTATTATTTTTAATTATATATTATCTTCAGTACATTTCGACGTGAAGCGAGTCCCACCTAGTTCTAAAAACATGTTTAGGTAGGAATGAATTGGAATACATTGTCAATTTGTTTTGCATAAAAATACATGTTACTATGATCACCTTTATTAGATAGAATCATATGCTATCATTATATAGATGGCTAAATTTTGTTTTGTTTTGTTCTTGTTCTTTTTTGTCGTGAGTACATGTAGATATCGATGGGATATACATCCATGGACTTGTAAGCGCTCTTTCATAATTTACTAGAATAATGCTCGCGCTACGCTGCGCAAATTTCAATTTTGTTATTTATTTCAATCTATAATGTATAAATAGAAATTATAATTATGAAAATTCAAAATAAAAATTTGAAATGAATTCATCATACATAAATAATATATAATAAATGTGTTAAGTAATTGGATATGTTTAAAATTATTTTGAATTACATCATAAGGTAATTTATCCATTTATTATTCATTTAAAAATGTTTTGTATATCATATATAATTTTGTAAGAACGGATAACTCTATATAAATAAATTTGCATATGAGAAATAAAATAACATAAATGATAAATTCATATAAAAATAAAAAATAATAACGCACTAAATAATTTGAATAATTAATCTATGATCTCAATTTATGTTTGAATTAATATTTCTAAGATTAAAAGGTAATCACTTTTTTTAATTCTCTTTGGCTTTCTGTAATATGTATTTTTATACACATTTTTAGGGTTTTTATCATGAAAAATTCGTCAATAAATCACATAAATTGTATGAAAAATACCTAAAATTAATGAAAATTATCTGTGAGACTCTTAAAACATTTTTGTGTGATTTTTCAGGTAAAAAGACCGAGAAAACGCTATTTGGAGACCTCAGCGAAAAGTCAACTCCGAATGACGGACCGATTTGCAAAACATGGGCCAAAGATGGCCGAATTTCGACAAACCTTTGCGAAAATCCTACACATGATTCTCCAAAATTCTCACAACCCTTATCCATCGACTATCCAAGCCAAGACCTACAAAATCCACAAAAAGACGAAGAGTCAAACCCGGAAAATCGCCGAGTTGACCAAAAGTCAACTTTTCCAAAACGGGTCAAACTGGGTGTCAAATCGTAGAGCGCGACGATACGAATCCAACGGTACAAACCTTGCGAAAAAATACCTTCTAGAACTCCCAGAAATTGCGATACAAGATTTGGTCAACCCTAGTCAAAGTCAACCTTTGACCTGGTCAAACCATTTTCAACCAATCAGAGGCTGACACGTGGTAAATTCCGTTGAAAACCAGCGAATCACGGAGCGACACGTGGCAAATACTATTATCATCAGCAACTGAAAGGACACGTGGCGCGTTTTCATTGGGAGGCATCACTGACGGAATCAGTACGCGTCAGTACGAGATTCGAGTTTCAGCCAATCATGTCTCGCCACGTGGCAAAACGCGTTGTGGAATCCGTGTCCAACCAGGAGACAGTTTGCAACCTCTCCATTTCTCTGAAACCCGCACGCCTCCAGTGCCTCTATAACGCATGTTCGGCGGAGAATTGGACCGTCCATTGATTCCAAATGGAGAAGGAGCGTCACGCGTTTTCTGCGCAAACTGACGCAAGTCAGTACGATGAAGACTTGGACCAATCACGGGACGCCACGTGGCAAGTCCGTTTCAGTAAGAATATAGGTGAAAATACGTGGCAGAAATTGGTTGGTTGGATTTTATTCCCGAATTTAGTGTGGCTAATCAGAGCACGCCACGTGGCATGTCTGTTGGAAGTAGATGAGAGTGAAGGAAAATGATAAATACACCCCGAAAATTGCACCCAAGTAGAATTTGAATAGAAATAAAGAGAAAAAAATGTTAAAGCTCCCCCAAATTGCTACCCAAAACAGAATCCGGATCAAGTTAAATTTTTAGTCCCACAAGATTATTTCCAAATAATTCTAGGTCATTTTTATCTATAAAAATGCACCTCTTTCTCTCTCTAAAGGATATACATCCACACAACCATTCAATCCTCCATTCTTATATCACCATACACCATTTTTCATCTCTTCCACCATTTTCAAATCTATTCTTTTCTTTTCCACCATTAATGTCCATAAACTTCAAAACTCCAACTTTTGAGAATTGAGAGAGAGGATAGAATTTTAGAGAAGAAAGAAGTGCTTGAACTAGAAGGTGAAGGTGATAAATCAATCAAAAAGGAGAGAGATCGAGAACGATTCACTTCTTTAGGGTTTGATTTAATTCTTCTTTTTCTTTTTCTATTCTCTTGGTTGGATTTTATTATGAATTATTTTGTGGACATGAGTGAGTAGTTTAAAGGGTAGGGAAAGACTTTTTGTGTAGCCTTGATGATGAAATCTTGAGAAAACTTTGCATTTATTATAGTATTTTTAAGATTAAATCTTGAGATATTTTTATGAGATTTAAAGTTAAATTATTTGGAAGGATGATTTGATGTTAAATATTTATAAAGATTCTTAGAGATTTGTTTGAATATATTTGACTTGGAAAAGTTATCTTTATTCAAATAAGGGTTGAATCAATTATAAGAACACTTAAAAATAGAAATTTTTAATGGATCTAAAGGTCGATGAGTTTATTAATTAATTTTTGGAAAGAAGTTAATTAAACCTTGCTTATAAATACTATATGATTAATTTGCTATCATTTGTGATTCGTGATTCTCAAATTACACAAATTGTCATATTTCCCTACTATTTCTCTTTTATCCTTTAAAAAGAAAATTATTTTTTTTAATTTTATCTCTTGTGCAATTCTTTCTATTAGAGCCACAACAACAATCTTTCAAAACACAACACTAAATTAAAAGTGAGAACTGAACGTTAAAATATTTAAGGCCTTGCTTCCTTGTGTTCGACATCCTAAACTCAAATTCACTTATACACTTTATTGATGAATTAGGAAACTTATAAATATCTTTGTTAACACGTGATTACAATTAACGACACGTTTTCAAGTTGTTACAAATGGCGCCGTTGCTGGGGAAGCGGCTTGCATTAAATTTTTAACTAACCGATCTCACATTTTTCTCTCTAGTGTTTTTGTTTAATTGTTTGAAGGTGTATGAAAAAAGGGAATCCTCAGGTCTCTCAAAGCCCTGATTTGAATCAGACGTTAAGAGACATTAGGAGGAACAAGAAGAAGGGTGCACCAGGCGTTTCATTCATTCCAAAACAAAATCAGGAAGTAGAGGCTTCTCCTATCCTAGGGCCTCTAGATCCAAAGATAGATCGAGTGGAAGAGCCACAAGATCGAGCTCAAAATCATCCGAACCATCCCTACATCCGATCTTCACCATCAGGGAGTTTCTTTCCTTTCCATAGCTTAAACTCATCATCATCATCATATCATCATCTAAAAGTCGAAGAAAAATATTTAGAAAATCAAGATAAAGTGAAAATGGCTGAAGAAAGAACATTAGGAGAACTATTGGCACATAATCTTCAACAAAATCTGGGAAATATTGTGATACCCACTGTGCAGAACTTTAAATTGAACCCAGCAATATTAAATGTATTACCTATCTTTGAGGGACATAGAAATGATAATCCTTATATACATTTGGGTGAATTAGATAGGAAATGCACGGCTCTTTTTGGTAAAACAAATGACATGGATAACATTAAACTCACTCTTTTTTCCCATACTTTAGGAGATGCTCCAAGAGATTGGCTCAATCACCTTCAAGGCGGACCATTCAGGACGTTTGAGGAAGTGGCACAACGTTTCCTTAAGCGTTACTACCCCGATTCACTCACCGCCAAGTTACGATCTGAAATCACGGGCATCAAGCAAAGGAGTGAAGAAAACCTACAGGAATATTACGAACGCTTCATCCGTTTATGCGCGTCTTGCCCCAACCACAATTTGGAGGAAACCTCTCTCATTGCTCAATTCCTCGAAGGCATGAACGACCTTGACGCCCGTCTTCTCCAATGCTCAGCGGGAGAAAACATCAACCACCTAACACCCTCCCACGTGCGAGAACTCATTGTGACGAATGCAGAAGGCATGAGAGGGCGAAGTGGACGTGGTGGTCAAGTTAATGCTACCAATGCGGTGGATCTCAAGGCGATGGAGTCGCGAATCACCGCAAATTTCGAGACGAGATTCAGCCAAATGCTCAATGCAGTTGGGGGAAAAATTGAACCCAAGAAGTGTGAGTTTTGTGGGAGTACATCGCATTTAACCGATGAATGTGAGACTCTTCAACAAGATGTGAATGCAATGGGAAGTTATGGGGGAAACCAAGGGGGTTATGGGTACCAAAAACCTCAATACTCTTACGACCCTGGAAGAAAACACCCTAACCTTCGTTGGAGAACGGAAGAGAATCAACAACCAATTTCCCATCCCCAAAGGCAAGGACTCTACACTCACCCAAACGCGCAATCCCAACACTCTCAACCTACTCCAACTCCACCTCAAAACACACAACCATCTTCTTCTGAACCTTCATCCTCAAACTCAGACATGGCCCAGCTAATAGCTATGATGCAAGGCCTTACGGGACAGTTTTCTGGTTTTCAAAACCAACTCTCAAGTGTGGAAAATAAACTCGCTGGTCAAATCTCAGTTATCTCGCAAGGTCAAGCAAACCTTTCACAAGATCAAGCGATCCAAGGACGACAAATGCAAAATCTTGAGATGCAAGTAAAACAAATTGCAGGAGAGGTTAATGTGTTGAAAGGCCAGGTAGATAACAAACTCCCATCTCAAGGAAGGGGACCTGACACCAAACCGGTTCTCGCTATCCATTTGAGAAGCGGAAAGAAGGTTGAGTTTCCTAGGGAGGAACAAGAGATTATTGTGAAAAGACGTAAAGAACAAGGGGAGAAAGACGAAGGGCTAGGGGATAAAAATGTAATTGAGAATGAGAATAAGAGTGGGGATGAGGAATTAAAAGTACAAGGAAAGGGGAAAGAGGAAGAAAGGGGAAGAAGGGAAGAGAGAGTTTATGCGCCAAAGGCACCATTTCCGTCCCGTTTGGCGGTAAACAAAAAAACAGAAGCTGAGAAGGATATGCTCGCGATTTTTAAGAAGGTGGAGGTGAATATTCCCATCGTTGACGCCATCGAAAAATTCCCAAATGTTGCAAAGTTCTTAAAAGACTTGTGCACCAACAAGAGAAGATTAAAAGGGAATGAGAAGGTGAATCTCTCGGCCGTTTTAAGCCTAGACGCCAGACTACCCCCAAAAGAGAAAGACCTTGGAATTTTCGCCATTCCATGCACGATCGGGCACCATCAGTTTGCGAGATGCATGCTTGATTTAGGAGCTGCAATTAATGTAATGCCTAGGTCTGTTTACGAGACCCTTGACCTGGGCAGTCTGAAGAATACTCGAATCATGGTGACCCTTGCAGACCGATCTGCAATCCAACCTTTAGGAGTGGTAGAAGATGTGTTGGTCAGGGTGAATGGGCTAGTTTTCCCAGCCGACTTCTATATCATCGAAATGGGAAGCACCGCAGACTCTTCTTCCATTCTTTTGGGAAGACCATTCCTCAAGACGGCGAAAACTCGAATCGACTGTCATTCCGGAACCTTGTCGATGGAATTTGATAATGAGAAGATCTTCTTCAACATCTTCGACGCGATAAAGTTCCCAGACGACCACAATGCATCGAGCATCTCTGTCATGGACGAAATTGACGAACTCGTCGACAAGCATCTGATAGGGGAGTCTTCTCATTCTCTAAATTCTTTAAATAATTCTTTTGATGAGTTTTGGGAAGAATTAGAAAACAAGAACGCATTAGCAACACCAAAAAATGACAACTTGTTAGGCAATGAAAATGACACATTAATACAAGGAATTGAAAATTTGCCTAATTCTGAAAATGGCATGATGGAAGAAGTTTTTTCGTTTTCAGGACCAATGACGACGGAGCTGAAGATTTCGAGAGAACGAATGCCACCATCTACTGAGAATGCGCTCAAACTCGAGCTTAAACCTCTTCCAGACCACCTTAAATACGCATACCTCGGTCCAGAAGAAACCTTACCTTTGATTATCGCCTCCAACCTCACATCCAACCAGGAGTGGCGCCTGGTGGAAGTTTTGAGAAAACACAAGAAGGCGATAGGCTGGACATTGGCCGACATACCAGGCATTAGTCCCGCCACTTGTATGCACAAGATTACCCTTGAGGACGGAGCGAAGCCCTCAAGGGAAGCTCAAAGGCGGCTAAATCCTGTGATGATGGAGGTGGTTAAGAAGGAGTTGCTTAAGCTCCTCGACGCAGGCATAATATATGCTGTAGCCGACTCCGAATGGGTGTCACCCATCCATGTGGTACCCAAAAAGACGGGAATTACAATTGTTGAGAATTCGGAAGGCGAAAAGGTGCCTACACGAATACAAAATGGGTGGCGTGTGTGTATCGACTACCGCAAACTCAACGCGGCGACAATGAAGGAACACTTCCCTCTACCTTTTATTGATCAAATGTTAGAGAGGCTGGCGGGACGTCCATACTATTGTTTCCTTGATGGGTAATCGGCCTATTTTCAAATCGCAATCGACCCTGCTGATCAACAGAAGACGACATTCACGTGTCCTTTCGGTACTTTCGCGTATCGAAGGATGCCTTTCGGGTTATGTAACGCTCCAGGTACATTTCAAAGGTGCATGATTTCCATTTTCTCTGAATACATTTCAAAATTTATAGAAGTTTTTATGGACGACTTCTCCATTTACGGCAACTCATTTGATGAGTGTTTAAATAATTTGGGACTAATAATGGAGAAGTGTGTCAAATCTAACCTTGTCTTGAATTTTGAAAAGTGCCACTTTATGGTGAGCCAAGGGATTGTGTTAGGTCACCTTGTTTCAGAAAAAGGGTTGGAGGTGGACAAAGCAAAGGTAGACGTGATCAAGACGTTGCCTTACCCTCGACATGTGAAGGACGTACGCTCATTCTTGGGGCATGCAGGTTTCTACAGGCGTTTCATCCGTGATTTTTCCAAGATTGCGCAGCCGATGTGTCGCCTTCTCCAAAAGGACGCAAACTTTGACTTTGACGACGCGTGTAAGAAGGCTTTCGACGTCCTGAAAGAAAAGCTATGCACCGCACCGATAATCAAACCACCCGACTGGAATCTCCCATTCGAAATCATGTGTGACGCAAGTGGACTAAGCGTTGGTGTCGTCTTGGGCCAACGAGTCGGTAAGGATCCCCATGTTATTTATTATGCTTCTAGGACACTTGACGATGCACAACGAAATTACACGACCACAGAAAAAGAATTATTGGCTATTGTGTTTGCATTGGAAAAGTTCCGATCGTATTTGGTCGGAACAAAAGTGGTTGTGTTTTCAGATCATGCAAAGATCAAGTACTTGATGAAGAAAAAGGAGTGCAAACCGCGACTTTTACGATGGCTTCTCCTTCTTCAAGAATTCAATGTGGAGGTCCGAGACAAAAAAGGTGCGAGAGAACCTCGTCGCGAGATCATCTCAGTCGACTCCCGACAAATGAAGGTGATGTTCTACCAATCAACGAGCTATTTCCTGACGAGCATCTTTACGCAATCCAAACGAGCACGCCTTGGTATGCAGACATCGTCAACCTTCTGGAGACGGGGCAAATGCCAAACACGCTCTCTCGCGCTTAGAAGGACAAGCTCAAGAACGACTCGCGCTACTATTTCTGGGAAGATCCACTCCTCTACAAGATCTGCTCTGATCAAATGGTGCGCAAGTGCGTGCCCGATTGTGACTTCAACTCGGTATTATCTTTTTGTCACTCTCTAGAATGTGGGGGCCACTTTGGAGCCCAACGCACTAGTCACAAGGTGCTCCAAAGCGGATTATATTGGCCAACTCTTTACAAAGATGCTCATTCCTTTGTAAAGAGTTGTGAGAATTGCCAAAGAACAGGAAATCTAACCCGCAAAAGTGAAATGCCTCTTAAAACATTATTGTTTTCTGAGCTTTTCGACGTATGGGGGATAGATTTTATGGGCCCGTTTCCTCAATCAAATGGGTACTTGTACATTCTTGTATGTGTCGACTATGTGTCTAAGTGGGTCGAGGCAGTTCCAACAAGAGACGCCAACTCCAAAACGGTGATCGAGTTCCTTAAAAAGAACATCTTTCAGCGCTTTGGAGTACCTAAAGCTATCATTAGCGATAGGGGCTCTCATTTCAACAACAAGTACCTCGAATCACTTTTGAAAAATTACCATGTCCAATATCGCATGTCGACTGCATACCATCCCCAAACCAATGGCCAAGCTGAAATTTCTAATCGTGAAATTAAAACAATCCTTGAGAAGGTGGTTAATCCATCTCGCAAGGATTGGAGTCAAAGGCTTGGAGATGCATTATGGGCATATCGTACCGCTTACAAAACACCGATAGGGATGACTCCTTTCAAACTTGTGTATGGAAAGAGTCGTCATCTACCGGTCAAAATTGAACAGAAGGCTTTCTGGGCAATCAAAAAGTTAAATCAAGATTACCCAAAAGATGCGGTATTGAGGAAAATGCAAATTCAAGAATTGGAAGAGCTTCAACTTGAAGCTTATGACAATTCGAGAATTTACAAAGAAAAGCTAACCATCGCTCACGACAAACTTATTCGTAAAAAAAAGTATAAGATTGGCGATAAAGTTTTGTTGTTCAACTCTCGGCTGCGATTGCATCCCGGGAAGTTGAAGAGCAGATGGACAGGCCCCTTTACAATAATCAACATTTTTCCCTTTGGAGTGTTTGGAATCTCTAGGGAAGGAGGGGACGCGTTCAAGGTCAACGGCCACCGCTTAAAGGCATTTTACGAAAATCATGACGCGCGATGGTTTGACGAGCAAGAGTTGGGAGAAGCGCCAAGCGGGGCGGGAGAGGAAAGGTGAATGAACGCACGTCGGGCTCGAGACGTTAAACGGGGGCGCTTGGCGAGAGGCAACTCGTTATGTCAGGTCGTATTTTTCTTTTTATTATTTTTAATTTTTCTTTTGACAAAACTTTTTCATTTACACTTAAACTTTTTGCAAAAGTTTAAGTGTGGTGAGGGTGAGTTGCACAAAATCCTTTACTACTTCCAATTTTCACAATTCCTAAACTTTCTCTTGTACATATAAAAGTTTAAGTATGGTGATTTTGATTTTGTGCAAAACCAAGTTTTGTAACCTTTTTTGTGTCCAAAACAAGTAAAAAAAAAAAAAAAAAAAAATTCATAAAATTTAAAATTTAGTTTTTTTTTTCATTTTCTTTAATTTTGTAAATAAGTTGTTTATTTTTGTAAATACACTATCTTGCTTGGATTTGTAAATAAATAAAAAGACTTTTAAAAGTGAAAAAAGGGTTTTTGAAAAAGAAGAGTTTTGACATCAAGTCCTTCAAGCAACGAATTTTTGAAAACTTAGGGTTTTGGAAAATGATGAATAATTTTTGAAAACTTTTAGAGGATATTAAATTATTTGCCATAATATTTTCCATTCCACCCCATTCCATCTATACTATCCACATAAAGTCCATTAATGGTTTAAAAATTACATAACGTGTTCATCTCCTCAATATTTTACGACAAAATATAATGTTTCCATTCTTTAGTGCCGTATTTAAATTTTTCGAAATTATCCCTGATTTTCAAACTATGGCTTCGTGAAATGTCTAACTTTTATCAGCCCTTTGAAACTTGTTGAAGACCCATCACCTATTTTCTAGTACAAAAATGTATTATTTTAATAAATAGTTTTTAAATAATCTGTTACACCTAATCTTATGGTGACCCTCAAGGGTGTACGGCGCGAGAGATAGTTCTTAACGCTTGGTTACAGGCAATCCAACTTGCATGGTACCAAGTAGCTGGGTATCGGTGATGATGAATCATTGGTATTCACGCGGAAGGGCCCGTTGCATGACCTCGAATCCAAGTATGCTAGAAGTGACCAGAGGGAGATGATCCGCCGCGGAGAGGCAAAGATTGGGGTAGCAGGTTATTAACATATAATATAATATAAAAAAAAAAAAAAAAATAATAGAAAAAAAAAATTATTAAAAAAAATTAAAAATTAAATAAAAAAAATATATATATATAAAAAAAAAAAATAAAAAAATAATAATAATAATAATAATAATAACTATATATATGTATATACTTTTCAATAAATAAATGATTTTTAGTGTCATTAGACACAAATTTTGTGCTTGGAAATTGGGTGTGAACTTTCAATCTGTTTCAAAGGGCGAAGTGAAATTTAGCTGAAGCTTTTGTACGAAATTTAGGGGGTTAAAGTAGAAAAATTTTCTTAGGGTACTATTTTGTGGAAAATGGATAATTGAGATAAAAGATTGGCGAGTTGAAACGAACTTGAGATTTTAAAATTATTAATGGACATTCACCAACATTCGTATATTATTATAATAATCGACTAATAACGTGGCAATAATTTAATAACTTCTCAAATGAATTTAACCTGATTCTAAAAACCCTATAACTTGAATTAAATTTACGCTTGAGGGCAAGCTTGATGTAAGTGTGGTGAGATTTGTAATATGTATTTTTATACACATTTTTAGGGTTTTTATCATGAAAAATTCGTCAATAAATCACATAAATTGTATGAAAAATACCTAAAATTAATGAAAATTATCTGTGAGACTCTTAAAATATTTTTGTGTGATTTTTCAGGTAAAAAGACCGAGAAAACGCTATTTGGAGACCTCAGCGAAAAGTCAACTCCGAATGACGGACCGATTTGCAAAACATGGGCCAAAGATGGAAGAATTTCGACAAACCTTTGCGAAAATCCTACACATGATTCTCCAAAATTCTTACAACCCTTATCCATCGACTATCCAAGCCAAGACCTACAAAATCCACAAAAAGACGAAGAGTCAAACCCGGAAAATCGCCGAGTTGACCAAAAGTCAACTTTTCCAAAAGGGGTCAAACTGGGTGTCAAATCGTAGAGCGCGACGATACGAATCCAACGGTACAAACCTTGTGAAAAAATACCTTCTAGAACTCCCAGAAATTGCGATACAAGATTTGGTCAACCCTAGTCAAAGTCGACCTTTGACCTGGTCAAACCATTTTCAACCAATCAGAGGCTGACACGTGGTAAATTCCGTTGAAAATCAGCGAATCACGGAGCGACACGTGGAAAATCCTATTATCATCAGCAACAGAAAGGACACGTGGCGCGTTTTCATTGGGGGGCATCACTGACGGAATCAGTACGCGTCAGTACGAGATTCGAGTTTCAGCCAATCATGTCTCGCCACGTGGCAAAACGCGTTGTGGAATCCGTGTCCAACCAGGAGACAGTTTGCAACCTCTCCATTTCTCTGAAACCCGCACGCCTCCAGTGCCTCTATAACGCATGTTCGGCGGAGAATTGGACCGTCCATTGATTCCAAATGGAGAAGAAGCGTCACGCGTTTTCTGCGCAAACTGACGCAAGTCAAGTACGATGAAGACTTGGATCAATCACGGGACGCCACGTGGCAAGTCTGTTTCAGTAAGAATATAGATGGGAATACGTGGCAGAAATTGGTTGGTTGGATTTTATTCCCGAATTTAGTGTGGCTAATCAGAGCACGCCACGTGGCATGTCTGTTGGAAGTGGATGAGAGTGAAGGAAAATGATAAATGCACCCCAAAAATTACACCCAAGTAGAATTTGAATAGAAATAAAGAGAAAAAAAATGTTAAAGTTCCCCCAAATTGCTACCCAAAACAGAATCCGTATCAAGTTAAATTTTTAGTCCCACAAGATTATTTCCAAATAATTCTAGGTCATTTTTATCTATAAAAATGCACCTCTTTCTCTCTCTAAAGGATATACATCCACACAACCATTCAATCCTCCATTCTTATATCACCATACACCATTTTTCATCTCTTCCACCATTTTCAAATCTATTCTTTTCTTTTCCACCATTAATGTCCATAAACTTCAAAACTCCAATTTTTGAGAATTGAGAGAGAGGATAGAATTTTAGAGAAGAAAGAAGTGCTTGAACTAGAAGGTGAAGGTGATAAATCAATCGAAAAGGAGAGAGATCAAGAACGATTCACTTCTTTAGGGTTTGATTTAATTCTTCTTTTTCTTTTTCTATTCTCTTGGTTGGATTTTATTATGAATTATTTTGTGGACATGAGTGAGTAGTTTAAAGGGTAGGGAAAAACTTTTTGTGTAGCCTTGATGATGAAATCTTGAGAAAACTTTGCATTTATTATAGTATTTTTAAGATTAAATCTTGAGATATTTTTATGAGATTTAAAGTTAAATTATTTGGAAGGATGATTTGATGTTAAATATTTATAAAGATTCTTAGAGATTTGTTTGAATATATTTGACTTGGAAAAGTTATCCTTATTCAAATAAGGGTTGAATCAATTATAAGAACACTTAAAAATAGATGTTTTTAATGGATCTAAAGGTCAATGAGTTTATTAATTAATTTTTGGAAAGAAGTTAATTAAACCTTGCTTATAAATACTATATGATTAATTTGCTATCATTTGTGATTCGTGATTCTCAAATTACACAAATTGTCATATTTCCCTACTATTTCTCTTTTATCCTTTAAAAAGAAAATTATTTTTTTTAATTTTATCTCTTGTGCAATTCTTTCTATTAGAGCCACAACAACAATCTTTCAAAACACAACACTAAATTAAAAGTGAGAACTGAACGTTAAAATATTTAAGGCCTTGCTTCCTTGTGTTCGACATCCTAAACTCAAAATTCACTTATACACTTTATTGATGAATTAGGAAACTTATAAATATCTTTGTTAACACGTGATTACAATTAACGACACGTTTTCAAGTTGTTACACTTTCTTATACCTTATCAGGCTTACATGAAGAAGATTAGAAAAAAATAAAAATGCGAGATAATTTATTTCATAGATTTTAGTTGAAACTACATATAATTTAATTATAAAAGACAAACAAAAATAAAAAAATAATTATATTTGACGTGATGTTTAAAAAGGAACTATGATATTATATATATGGGGAAAATATGAATACAAGACATAGGAAAATATAATATGACTCATTTTCTTCAAATAATTATCATGACATTTTTTATTATTTTTTTTTGGTGGTTAAAATGATATGGATTATTTATAAATTGATCACATATTTTTTAAACCCGTAATATATTAAGTAGTATAATATAGTTCTCAGTACTATGTTTTTTTCATATGATAGTTCTCACATAATTGGAAGATATAACAAAAAATTAATCTAAATGATCATGTGATATTGTGGTAATGATTTAAATGAAAGGCTAAGATATGAGAAATTTCTCGATCCAACGGACAAGTGAAAATTGATGATATGCCTCTTTAGAGTGCTAAAATAGAGGTGAAAATAAGATAAGAGTCAATGGATGTATTATTTTTAAAATGTTCTCTTATATAATTTATATTCACATATTTCAAAAAGAAAAAAATTAAATTGGAACTATAACAATAAGGAATTCGAAATAAAGAGAAATTTTCAACAAATTTATAATTAGCGATTTTAATATGAGATATGAAATATTTTATTAAGAATTTTTTTTTAAGAAGAAAATAAAAATTATTTATACTTTAATGAGTGAACTCTTCATATTTTATTTATATTAATATAACATTGCACTATAATTCATTAAAGCATCGGATTAAGATCTGATGGTCAGAAATAAATTCACAACGATTCTCACTAAATCGGAGATAGAACACAAAATACCGATTCAACCAATTATATAATTAGTTTTTAATACACACACATGTTATCATAAATTATCAATAAACTTTGAGAAAATAAAAGGTTAGAAGATTCAAAAGGAGGTGAAAAATAAGAGGTTGGGGTTAATTTGTGAAGTTGTATCAGTTGTTGGAGTGGAAGATGACCATTTTCTCATGATGAACAATCTAAGATGCATGGTTATCCGTCTAAAGATTTAAGTAAATTGTCTAAATTGGGTCATGCTCCTGATTTGAATCAACTAAAATAACTTTCAATTAAAATGTTATTGCTGTTCTATGATTGAGTTGCTTTGTTGGGCATGATTTTGGTATGCATCACTACAAATGTAAATATCACATATGCCCTAGCAAATGTAAAAAAATATCATGTACCCTATAAAACATAAAAAGATTACTATTTAATTGTTCTTTTGGGGAAAAATGTCATAACATTTCTTAACTTACAATATACATAATGGCACTTTACCAATGAAATTTGTTGGTTTTAATGCATAACAGTTAAGCTTCTTTTTCCTTTGTCATGGATTCAATAAACTTATTTAAATTCTCAAAGGAAGACCCTCCTTCAGTAGCGCTCTTTCTCACCATTTTCTTCATCTCTTCTGCTCTCATTTTTATTTTGTCATCTGAAATTAGCTCTTTTAACTTCAAATTAACACGCTCTTTAGTTACAATTCCATTATCATTTTCAATTAATCTTAAGCCAACTTTCCATAAATCACAAATATACCCTTGATTCACAAATTGGTCTCCAAAATAAGGCCAACAAAGAAAATGAACCGCATTTTTAACACCCTCCATTGTTGAGTTCCAACCGCAATGAGAAACAAAGCACGCAATAGAATGATGAGCCAAAACCTTCTCTTGATTGCACCAATCTACAATTATTCCTCCCCCCTTAACCCTTTCTTTAAATTGAGTAAAACAATTGTCACTATTTGTGTCGGTTAAACCGGGTCTAGTAACCCCTAAGAATGGCATGCGAGTCATTTTCAATCCTAACGCGAGTTCTTCAAATTGATTTGGGTTTAGCGTCGAAATGCTTCCAAACGCTATGTAAATAACTTCCTGTTTATCGAGCCAAGAAATATAATCTTTATCTTCGGGCCAAAAGTAGCCATTTAAACTCGGTTAATCAATTTTATTTATTGCAAGCGGTCCGATTGGGAGAAGATTTGGAAAATTTGAATAAATTACGGGTTCAAAATCCCGCGATGAATTGCAGAGTATGAAATCAACTCCGCTTGTTTTTTCGCCATTGTTTTTCATGTAATGGAACATAATTTTCTGAGTTTTGGAGTCACCAATATAGTTATGCCAGATGAGTTGTGTTATAATAAGTAATTTTATTTTATTTTATTTATTATTATTTTGTAGCAGGGGTATTTTCATAATTTCAGAAATAATTTGTATGTTGGGGGATAATGAAGTGTATCTCAATAAATCACATACATTAAATAAAAAAGAATTTAGAAATTTCTCCTATTTACAAGCATCACAAGCAACGTGTCTACTCAGCATACAACTATCATTTCTCCTATTTACAAGCATCAGTACTTGTGAGTCTTTGTTGATTAGCATATTCCTTATTTTAGATAGGATTAATTTAGTTAGTAGTGAGTATTATTTACATAATTAAGCCATGTTGCATGTATTCTCATATAATTAGATAATCAATATTTTGTTGTTTTGGACCTGTTATTTAATTAACATAACTATATTTTTTTTCAAAACTAATTTGTGTAATGATAAATATTTTTATATAACATGAGTAGAAAAAGATTATATTTAACAAACAAATATGTTAGAATACGGTATTATTATGTTATGTTATTATATAATATTATGACTAATTAATTTTAGAATTTTGTTATATTTTATTTATTTGATGATACAAAATCAAGGGTTTTTGGAAATCTGAGAAACAAAAATATTGTTTTCCTAAAATCTGGAATTTATAAAACTGGGACTGGGAATACTGTTTATAAGAGAATCTGAAATTTCATGTACTCTTCTAAAAGCTGGAATTTCAATTCCGATTTATTAAGGAAATTTGTTTTAATCATATCTTTTTAACCATAACTTTAAATTTCGCAAATAAATAGTCCATTTATACGTTTTTGGGCATTCTGAACTCATTAGTAATATTAGTTTTTGCATTTAAGGTCCAGAAAATATTTTTTCATAAATAGTCAGATTAAGTGAACATGTGGTTCGAAGTTCAAGATCAATTAGTAATAAGTATTAACTAAATAATTAGATTCACGTGAGGAGGAGTTCATATTAGAAGAATACCGAGAAGTTGAAAGAGTTGCGAAGGAAGCTCAAGAGTTTGTAGAACCCGAAGATTTCGCGTGAGAGTTTGCTAGTTGTATTTATTCAGGTAAGGTTTTGCTCGCATATACTTTTCCCTTTGGCTATATTTGTTCTTCCGTACAAATATTATATATATTATAAATACCTATAATGATAGTAATATTTAATCTAGAACTCCTATTTATGAGATAGAGCTTATATAGCTCAAATTAATATTTTTAGTAATATGAGAATTTAAAGATAATATTTAAAGATATTTTTTAGTAAGATACGGGATATAATGAGATGTGTGATAATTATGAGGATGCAGCCGTACTTGGTAGAGCGAAACCAGGGCCGCTGATTCACATAGGTGAGGAGCCGTACTTAGTAGAGAGAAACTAGGGCCGCCGATCACCCAATAACGAGCTCGGAAAAACTTGTATCTGTGCGCGTACTCGATGCCACAGAGCATGATCTAGTGTGTGTGGAAATTAAAAGTGAAATAAGGTAATATCTCGAAATAAAAGTATTTTTCATAACTATTATATAATTATTATACTAAATTATATTTATGACTTTTGGTTACTTGATTTTATATTAAACTCAAAATATTCTATTTTTGGTATATGCGGCTGGGCCTCTTTTCATACCTTAGTGAGTCAGTACTCATCCTTATATTTATTTTGTGCCCAAGTTTGGATCATTAGCTTGGGGTTGCGGGTGGAGAGACGTCACAATTTTAATAACATTTAGTTTAATAATGATTATGAAATAAATGAGAACTTTAAAGTCTCAATTTTGTTTTTGTTGTGAAATTTAATAAATGTAATTTGGAGATTATTTAGAATTAGATGGATATTTGTTAATTGTTACATTTCAGTTATTTATTTAAGTCAAGAGTGTAACAAGTTGCATGCATGACAGGTCCATTTGAGCTGATCTAAAAACTCTCCTGATCCTTAAGTTTCCCTGTGGGGAAAAAGTACAAATCAAATTACAATGATTATAACTTATAATACTCAGATATACAAAATCCCATTAATTACTAGAGTGTCATATATTTTATACTTACCATCTGTGTCTATAACACCATCTTCAATGAGCTTTGGAATACCGAGAAACGTGGCCAGCACGGATCCCGATGCTGGCCAGAAAATCCCAACCTTCAGATCCATCTTTCATGCAATCTCAACCGTCCATCCCATCCCTCACTCTTCCTTATTACCTCTTCCTTATTTTATTACCTCTTCTACCCCTACCGCCATGTCCTTCTGCAACGCCTCAGTCAACTCTCCAAGGTCATTTGGGTCTTTTACGCTCGCCAGCCCGTCTGGAAGTGAAATCATGTTGAATTTGTTGTTGGATCGGGTTGAAGCGGATTGAATCCGGTTGTGGTTTGACTCGGTGTTGATGAAGGTGATTTGGAAGCCATGGTTGGAAAGAGAGAGAGCAAGATGCATCATGGGGATGACGTGGCCTTGTGCTCTGTATGGCAGGATCAAAGCATGAGGTTTCTTAGCCATTTTTTACTCTTGTTCTATTCAATTTGGTTTGAATTGCAAGAAGAAAACCCTTCATTTGTTATATTGAATTAATTACGCAACAAAGTCAGTGCAGACAGCTGACAATTTTTGGTTCAAATTATATCTTCAAATTAATTATTTTAATACTCTTTACTAGCAGCCATGCTGACTGTTGACTCTGGCATTAAACACGTAGCATGGGTTGCTGTTAGCATCCATCAGCCTGAGCAAAAGAAAAATATCTGTTATGTACTGGGTTATGCTCTTGAGGAATTATTTCATTTGTTTGGAGTATTTTTTATATTTCAAATTTGTCAACATTAATCGATTGATTCAATGGATTTTAAGGGTAATCTTAATTTCTTTCTTTCATCATCGTTCTAAATTTGTGGTATCACGATCATAAGTTTGGGTTAGTTCATAACACAACGAATTGGTTATATAACTAAAAATAAATAGTAAATTTTAATTGTACAGAAATTAATTTTATAATTAAATCTTGTATGTTATACACTAAATTTGTAATTTACATAGTTTGAGATCCCTTACATGAAATAACCAATATGATTAATATAAATTTTTTTGAAGATTCAGGAGACGAAAAGAAAAACTTCAAGTATAAAGTTTATGGATTACAACGAATTAATTACAAGACCAAAAGAAAATTGAAAGGAAAAACTAAATTAAGATAAAATAAAGGGCATAATTCATTTTTCTGGCACCGCTTTTCTGATTCTTCCCTTCTTAGCACTGTGACCTTCAAAATGTTGTCTGACTTGCTATTTCAGACAACACCTTGAAGGTTAAAATTTTCTTTCAGAATTAAAGTACGATTAAAAGGATGCAAACATGGAATGTGATCTCTGAATAATTATGCCAATCAAATCACTATTTTGGAACAAAGCCACTCTAGTATTTTTTTTTTCAAAGTTATTCGTAATGAAATATACCTATATATTATATTTAGATTTACGGTAAAAGTACTAGCATACAAATTGATGTATGGATAAATAGAAGCTTTGATAATTCATAAAATAAACAATTTAGCATGTTGATTGTTGGCTATGTTGTGAAGCATTTTTTGGTGGGGAACAGAGACTGAATTACGTGATTTTTGCGTTATGATAATTTTTCTAATATAATTTATTACGACATATTTTAAAAGTCTAATTATGTGTGTAATACATTTTACATAAATATCTTTTACACATCTCTTATGTATAATGCATTCAAAATGAATTTCAGAAAAGTTGCTCTAATACCTGTTGACATATTCGTTACATACAACTTAATTTTGGCATTCTAAGAAATAAGTAGTTTTTTGACACATTAATAATCATGAACAATAGGACAACACATAAAACAGTTTTTGAACTAATAACTACTAGATGAATATTAGCAAATTAATTGTTGCACAACAAGTAATCAAACAATTAATATTCTCACCACAAAATTGATTTGTCTTCACATAAATAATGTTTCTCAATTCCTTTTCACTGCATAAAGAAATAATGACAATAAAATAATGCGCACTAACACGAAAATTCTTCTCATATCATTTCCATTTCTAACAATATTAAAAACAAAAATTCGTGGATAATTAACTACACGAAGTTGAAATCTTTACAACATTTCACTTAATTCACATATAGGCCTGATATGGGAGCATGTTTCGGTCACCGCTTTCTTCCCTACAAAAGTGGAGACAAATATAAAATTAACCAATATACTGGATAATATATCATCTAATATTGTCATAACTGAATTGATTTCCTCCAACATTTTATTCTAATATTTTTAATTGATGAACTATCATCGTGGTGAATTTTGTTAAATATATTTGTTCAGTAAAGGAATTTCCTTCCTTCTTATAACATCAAGTCATGCAATTTTTGTGTTAAAGTACTGAAAATATGACCAAATCATTTTGTTATGAAATGAGAAATATGCCAACTATTATAGAGGTTTACTTATACTCAATCTAATGTAAACCGAATATATTCGTTCATTTTTATTTTTTAGCATGCCAATGGTCTTATGTCCTGCCTATCAGGCTATTGTATAATAAAAATAAAAAATGGTCTTCGGCCCCACTGGGCAAAATAGGTCTTATCGGATTGAATGGGTAGTCCCAACTCCCAACAATAAGGGCTTCTTTAATTTTCTAGTATAGTATTAGAATCTTTTTAGTGAGTAAGATTTGCAAAATCCAAATAGTAAAGTATTATAATTTTAGAATGTGTGAAAAAATGTTGTGTTTGGATGTAAATTAGTAAATTTGTAGGAATTTATAATGTAATATAATATAATATAGTATAATGTAATATAATATAATTCAATACAATATAATATAATATAATATAATATAATATAATATAATATAATATAATATAATATAATATAATATAATATAATATAATATAATATAATATAATATAATATAATATAATATAATATAATATAATATAATATAATATAATATAATATAATATAATATAATATAATTTTGTATGATTGCTAAAAAATACTAGAAAAATACTTGACAAAAAGTTAAGTTTTCAAAGTGAGAGCTTTTGTATACAAAATTTACTAAAATTTGGAAAATATTCCTAATACTAGAAATTCCTAAAATGCATTTACTAAAATTTGGAAAATAATCCTAATATTAGACTAAACCAAAGAAATACTAGTCATCCAAACAAGCCCTAAATAAATTGAAATTTTATGGGTCAAGTAATGTAAATTAAAAATATAATAAACTACTCATTTTATGGTAAAAAAATACCTTTTAAAAAATAAAATCAATTTGTACATGCCCCTATATAATAAGGAATAGTTGAGGTTTTAGGAGCTTGGTAGTTGGTCAGACATACATGATACATATGCTGGCTGGATGTGGATCATCGTCAGTGATTTTTGCACGGTTTGAAAATTGTTACGGAGACCATGCAACTAATTTAAACCATTTTGGAGGTAACTTTTCCAGCATCATTATTTATTCGCGACAAAAAAATTCATAGCGAATTAAATTGACCGATTACCGAAAATTGAGCGATTACTCTGATTTGAGGATTCTAGCATAATCTACAGTCAATGTCATAATTATAGGAATTTATTCGAGACACAAAATGCATAGCGAATTAAATTGACCGATCACCGAAAATTGACCGAGTCCTCGGATTTGAGGATTCTACATAATCTACAGTCAATGTCATAATAATGACACAAAATTATTCTTTTTGAAAATACAATAAAAAATAAATAAGGTCGGAGAGTATGGCATATTAAAGAGGGTGGCATATATCCGTATGTATTCATGATGTATCCAAAATCTCGACAATCATATGCACTTTTTTCTATTATCTTATTCACTGGAAAAGATTATTTATTTCATTTTACTTATTTGATGTCAATTGAACTTATGATTTATGACTTGTTATGTAATCACTTGATTAGTGGTATAATACTTTATTGAAGGAAAAATTTAGTTTGTCCCTTAATACACCAATTTGTCACATGTGCTTATTAGCCGGTTCCTTATAGTAATAAGTTTTAACTAATCAAAGTTCAACTATTTTTTTTACAAATTTCATAATAAAAATAATAAAATAAATATACATCCAACATACTATCAACTCCCATCTCCCAACCAAATCCATAAAATATGATTAAATTCCACCCATAAATATTAATTAGTTATTATGAGATCATCTAGAAAAAAATAAATCATTTAAAAGAGATAACCATAAATTTATTGGGTTGAAATCTGGACCCAACCACAACAGAGACATTACGTGTCCTCCCTAAACATCTTTTTTATTTTTGTTAAGAATGTGCATGTGAACATCAGTATCTCAATTATTTGAGTAAGTTGTGAACATAAAGTAGTTAGCTAACAACTAAATATAACTAGTTTTTCACTACCAACCTAATAATTAAACACATTCCATTCACAGAAAATGAGCTCTCCTCATGCCCTAGTTCTCCCGCTACCGTTTCTCGGTCATATCACCCCGCTCATGCACCTCTCACACTTCCTATCAAATCATGGCTTCAAAATTACGTTCGTGAACACCGAGAAAAACCAAAACATCATTTCAGCCAATCATGAGAACATGCTCGATCAAATTCGTGCGATCTCAACTTCTGATGAGTTACCGCCGGAAGAGAACCGATTGACTTATAAGTTATTCCTTTCAATAGAGAAGAATATGCCGATGCAGTTAGAACAAGTGATACAGGAGATAAATGGAAAGGAAGAAGAGAAGATTTCTATTTTCATTGCCGATTGTGGCATGGCATGGACGTTTGAGGTTGCGGAAAAGATGGGATTTCAGGCAGTCGCATTTTGCTCTGCATCAGGCACCCATCTTGCAGTATCGTATCTAAGCATTTCAAAACTCATGGAAAATGGGGTCATTATTCTCAGCATTATTCCCAACGAGTTTTATTATCATTATTCTCACCACAAAATTGATTTGTCTTCTTCCTTTTCACAGCATAAAGAAATGACCATAATAAAATAATGTGTACTAACACGAAAATGCTTCTCATATCATTTCCATTTCAAACAATATTAAAAACCAAAAATCATGGATAATTAACTACACGAAGTTGAAATCTTTAAAACATTTCACTTAATTCACATATAGGCCTGATATGGGAGCATGTTTCGGTCACCGCTTTCTTCACTACAAAAGTAGAGACAAATATAAAATTAACCAATATACGGATAATACATCACCTAATATTGTCATAACTGAATTGATTTCCTCCAACATTTTATTCTAATATTTTTAATTGATAAACTATCATCGTGGTGATTTTTGTTAACTATATTTGTTCAGTATAGGAATTTCCGTCCTTTTTATAACAGCAAGTCATGCAATTTTTGTGTTCCAGCCACTGAAAATATGACCATATCATTTTGTTATGAAATGAGAAATATGCCAACTATTATAGAGGTTTACTTATACTCAATCTAATGTAAAACGAATATATTTGTTCATTTTAAGCATGCCAATGGTGTTCTGCCATGTCTATCGGGCTATTGTATAATAAAAATAATAAAAATAAAAAATGGTCTTCTGCCCCACTAGGCAAAATGAGTCTTATCGGATTGAAGAGGTAGTCCCAACTCCCAACAATAAATAAATTGAAATTTTATGGGTCAAATAATGTAAAGTAAAAAAATATAATAAACTACTCATTTTTATGATAAAAAAATTACTATATTTTTGATTAAAAAGATACTTTTTTAGAAATAAAATCAATTTGTACATGCCCCGACCAGCATATATATTAAGGAATAGTTGAGGTTTTAGGAGCTTGGTAGTTGGTCAGATATACATATGCTGGCTGGATGTGGATCTTCGTCAGTGATATTTTTTGCACGGTTTGGAAATTGTTAGGGAGACCATGCATCTAATTTAAACCATTTTTGAGGTAAATTTTTTAGCATCATTATAGGAATTTATTCGAGCAACAAAATGCATAGCGAATTAAATTGACCGATTAACGAAAATTGACCGATTACTCTGATTTGAGGATTCTAGCATAATCTACGGTCAATGTCATAATAATTACACAAAATTATTCTTTTTGAAAATACAATAACAAATAAACATGGTCTGAGAGTATGGCATATTAAAGAGGATGGCATATATCCGTATGTATTCATCACGTATCCAAAATCTTGACAATCATATGCACTTTTTTCTATTATTTTATTCACCAGAAAAGATTGTTTATTTCATTTTACTTATTTGATACCAATTGAAATTATGATTTATGACTTGTTATGTAATCACTTGATTAGTGGTATCATACTTTATTGAAGAAAAAGTTTAGTTTGTCTCTTAATACACCAACTTGTCACATGTGCTTATTACCCGGTTCTCTATAGTAATAAGTTTTAACTAATCAAAGTTCAACTATTTTTTTACAAATTTCATAATAAAAATAATAAAATAAATATACATCCAATCTACTATCAACTCCCATATCCCAACGAAATCGATAAAATATGATTAAATTCCACCCATAAATATTAATTAGTTATCAAAAAATAAATCATTTAAAAGAGATAACCATAAATTTATTGGATTGAAATCTAGATCCAACCACAACAACAGAAATTATGTGTCCTCCCTAAACATCTTTTTATTTTTGTTAAGAATGTGCATGTGAATATAAAGTAGTTAGCTAGCAACTAAACATAACTTGTTTTTTACTATCAACCTAATAATCAAACACATTCAATTCACAGAAATGAGCTCTCCTCATGCCCTAGTTCTCCCCCTACCGTTTCTCGGCCATATCACCCCGCTCATGCACCTCTCACACTTCCTATCAAATCATGGCTTCAAAATCACATTCGTGAACACTGAACAAAATCAAAACATCATTTCAGCCAATCATGACAACATGTTCGATCAAATTCGTGCGATCTCAATTTCTGATGGGTTACCGCCGGAAGAGAACCGATTGACTTATAAGTTATTCATTTCAATGGAGAAGAATATGCCGATGCAGTTAGAACAAGTGATACAGGAGATAAATGAAAAGGAAGAAGAGAAGATTACTATTCTCATTGCTGATTGTGGCATGGCATGGACGTTTGAGGTTGCGGAAAAGATGGGGATTCAGGCTTTTGCCCTGCATCAGGTGCCCATCTTGCAGTATCGTATCTAAGCATTTCAAAACTCATGGAAAATGGGGTCATAAATGAAAACGGTATATAGTAAAAAGATTATATTCTTTTTTTTGTTTTTTTATTTTTTTGTTTGAGACAATCCAGGATCAATAAAAAAAAGATTATATTCTAGCGAAAAATAAATAAAAAGATCCTTATATTCCAAATATTTGTTTAACTGAATTGCAAAAGATATTGAGATATTGAGATACTAAAACTAAAATATTGTTCTTGTTAAAATTCGTCACATAAAATTCAAGATATTCTTATACTTTCATTGTCTCTAGGGCTTCCAAAGAATAAAGAAAAGTTCCGGCTAACCGCAACTGCACCATTTATGGATCAAACTCAATTTGCATGGAACTATATAGAAGATGGTCGCGAAGTACAAAAACACTTCTTTCACTTCTTCCTGAGAAACAACAAGGCATTGTCAAAAGCTCGCTTCATACTCTCGAACTCATGTGAAAATCTTGAGTTACCAATTTTCAAAAGTTTCCCAAATATTCTCCCAATCGGCCCTCTTCCTATAGAACAAGATGAAAAAAATGGCATCCAAATAGGCCATTTTGCCGAGGACAGGACTTGCATGACATGGCTTGATCAACAACAAACCTACTCAGTCGTTTACGTATCCTTTGGAAGCTTAGCGAAACTCGACCAGAATCAATTTCAAGAGGTTGCGCTCGGGCTAGAATTATCCCAAACACGATTCTTGTGGATCACAAGACCGGATTTAACCGATGGGGACAATGATGTTTTCATAAGGCAATTTCATGAACGCGTGAAAGAACATGGGAAGATTGTTGCATGGTGCAATCAAATGAATGTGCTCGCTCATCCTTCAGTTGCTTGCTTCGTCTCTCATTGTGGGTGGAATTCAACATTGGAAGGAGTCAAAAATGGGTTGCGGTTTTTGTGTTGGCCTCTTTTCAGCGACCAGTTTGCGAATCAGAATTATATTTGTGATGAATTAAACATTGGTTTGCGATTGGTTAAAAATGAGAACGGCATTGTAACAAAGGAGAATATTAAGTCGAGTTTGATTGAGTTAATAAAAAATCAAGATATGAAGGCAAAGGCACAAAAGTTGAAGGAAATTGTGAATATGAGCATTGCTGAAGGAGGATCTTCATTTACAAACCTACATAAGTTTACTAAAGCCATGAAACAGTAATGTCACACTCTTTTGGAATGAAAAGTGTAATTGTGCAATTTCATCTAAATAATCAAATTCGCTATTACCGTGAATAATATACCTGAATTATCAAGTTGATAAACTTCTATTTTGTTTGAGACTCAAACTCATGATTATTGAGGTTGAGAGAGTTGCTAAATATCAATTATGCTAAATGCGTTTGCGGTGACTCGAACTTGATTCTTTTCTAAAGTTCAAGTAGTGTCGTACCGCTTAAGCTAGCAAACTTTTGCGATAAATTTCTCTACTCATGAAATGTGTTTTTTCTTTCATTATTAATGGATGAATTTTCCTTTCCTCTTTCATTTGATAGGGAAATTAGAGCCATTTCCTCTAAATCTCTTTGTAATTCTATAGCCTGTCAAGTTAAAATCTGTGATTATCTTCAGTTTTCTCTGTTCCATTTCTTCTTTGTTAGTGCTCTTAATGTTCTCTTTTTTTGTTAGTACTGAAAGCGCACGGTCCAATTAAACATTTCAATTGCCGGATAAAACAATGCATTCAAGCCCAAGAAACATATATATAATAGGCGGAAATATTATTAATATTATTTCAAAGGCCCAAATAATTGACACTGTTTCCTCTCTCTTCTTCGCGCCAATGGCTTCCCCTTCTCCGTCGACGTGTTGAGGCAGTGGCAGCAAATAATATGCGCAAAAAAACATTCATAACCAGTGTTGGTATCTCTTCGCAGCCAGAAATGGATTTTGAACGCTTCTCAAGGGTGAAAACACGCTACTAATATAATCAATGCTTTCTCTCTCAACATAGAGTTATTTTGCAATTCTTCTCTTTTTTCTCACTTTTCTAGCCATGGATTGAACAATTGGTTCGAATTTCGGTGCTAACTGTGGTAATTTATTCGAATTTTGTGTACGTTCGAATTTCGGTGCTAACTCTTGTTCTATTCAATTTGGTTTGAATTGCAAGAAGAAAACCCTTCATTTGTTATATTGAATTAATTACGCAACAAAGTCAGTGCAGACAGCTGACAATTTTTGGTTCAAATTATATCTTCAAATTAATTATTTTAATACTCTCTACTAGCAGCCATGATGACTGTTGACTCTGGCATTAAACACGTAGCATGGGTTGCTGTTGACTCTGGCATTTTATGTACTGGGTTATGCTCTTGAGGAATTATTTCATTTGTTTGGAGTATTTTTGATATTTCAAATTTGTCAACATTAATCGATTGATTCAATGGATTTTAAGGCTAATCTTAATTTCTTTCTTTCATCATCGTCCTAAATTGGTGGTATCACGATCATAAGTTTGGGTTAGTTCATAACACAACGAATTGGTTATATAACTAAAAATAAGTAGTAAATTTTAATTGTACAGAAATTAATTTTATAATTAAATCTTGTATGTTATACACTAAATTTGTAATTTACATAATTTGAGATCCCTTACATGAAATAACCAATATGATTAATATAATTTTTTTTGAAGATTCAGGAGACGATGTCTCACTCAGATTCCATTAAATAATAAAAACTTCAAGTATAAAGTTTATGGATTACAACGAATTAATTACAAGACCAAAAGAAAATTGAAAGGAAAAACTAAATTAAAATAAAGGGGATAATTATTTTTTCTGGCACCGCTTTTCTGATTCTTCCCTTTCTAGAACTGTGACCTTCAAAATGTTGTCTGACTTGCTATTTCAGACAACACCTTGAAGGTTAAAATTTTCTTTCAGAATTAAAGTACGATTAAAAGGATGCAAACATGGAACGTGATCTCTGAATAATTATGCCAATCAAATCATTATTTTGGAACAAAGCCCCTCTAGTAATTTTTTTTTCAAAGTTAATCGTAATGAAATATACCTATATATTATATTTAGATTTACGGTAAAAGTACTAGCATACAAATTGATGTATGGATAAATAGAAGCTTTGAAAATGCATAAAATAAACAATTTAGCATGATGATTGTTGGCTATGTTGTGAAGCATTTTTTGGTGGCGAACAGAAACTGAATTAGGAGATTTTTGTGTTATGATAATTTTTTTAAAATAATTTATTACAACATATTTTAAAAGTCTAATTATGTGTGTAATACATTTTACATAAATATCTCTTACACATCTCTTATGTATGCATGCATTCAAAATGAATTTCAGAAAAGTTGCGCTAACACCTGTTGACGTATTTGTTACATACAAATTAATTTAGTCATTCTAAGAAATAATTAGTTTTTTGACATATTAATAATCATGAACAATAGGACAACACGTAAAAGAGTTTGTTAACTAATAAATACTAAATGAATATTAACAAATTAACTGTTGCACAATAAGTAATCAAACAATTAATATTCCCACCACAAAATTGATTTGTCTTCACATAAATAATGTTTCTCAATTCCTTTTCACAGCATAAAGAAATAACGACAATAAAATAATGCGTACTAGCACGAAAATGCTTTTCATATCATTTCCATTTCTAACAATATTAAAAACAAAATTTTCGTGGATAATTAACTACACGAAGTTGAAATCTTTACAACATTTCACTTGATTCACATATAGGCCTGATATGTCGGTCACCGCTTTCTTCCCTACAAATGTGGAGACAAATATGAAATTAACCAATATACTGGATAATATATCATCTAATATTGTCATAACTGAATTTATTTCCTCCAACATTTTATTCTAATATTTTTAATTGATGAACTATCATCGTGGTGAATTTTGTTAAATATATTTGTTCAGTATAGGAATTTCCTTCCTTATTATAATAGCGAGTCATGCAATTTTTATGTTCCAGCACTGAAAATATGAACAAATCATTTTGTTATGAAATGAGAAATATGCCAACTATTATAGAGGTTTACTTATACTCATTCTAATGTAAAACGAATATATTCGTTTATTTTTATTTTTTAGCATGCCAATGATATTCTGCCCTGCCTATCAGGCTATTGTATAATAAAAATAATAAAAATAAAAAATGGTCTTCTGCCCCACTGGGCAAATAAGGTCTTATCGGATTGAAAGGGTAGTCCCAACTCCCAACAATAAGGGCTTGTTTGGATGTGTTAAATTTTCTAGTATAGTATTAGAATATTTTTAGTGAGTAAGATTTGCAAAATCCAAAAACTAAAGTATTATAATTTTAGGATGTGTGAAAAAGTATTGTGTTTGGGTAAATTAGTAAATTTGTAGGAATTTATAATATAATATAATATAATATAATATAATATAATATAATATAATATAATATAATATAATATAATATAATATAATATAATATAATATAATTACTAAAAAATACTAGAAAAAACTTGACAAAAAGTTAAGTTTTCAAAGTGAGAGCTTTTGTATACAAAATTTACTAAAATTTGAAAAATATTCCTAATACTACAAATTCCTAAAATGCATCCTAGCATGCATTTACTAAAATTTGGAAAATAATCCTAATATTAGACTAAACCAAAGAAATACTAGTCATTCAAACAAGCCCTAAATAAATCGAAATTTTATGGGTCAAGTAATGTAAATTAAAAATATAATAAACTATTCATTTTATGGCAAAAAAATTACTTATTTTTTTATTAAAAAATACTTTTTAAAAAATAAAATCAATTTCTACATGCCCCTATATAATAAGGAATAGTTGAGGTTTTAGTAGCTTGGTAGTTGGTCAGACATACATGATACATATGCTGGCTGGATGTGGATCATCGTCAGTGATTTTTGCACGGTTTGAAAATTGTTACAGAGACCATGCAACTAATTTAAACCATTTTGGAGGTAAATTTTCCAGCATCATTATTTATTCCAGACAAAAAAATGCATAGCGAATTAGATTGACCGATTACCGAAAATTGAGCGATTACTCTGATTTGAGGATTCTAGCATAATCTACAGTCAATGTCATAATTATAGGAATTTATTCCTATAGGAATTTATTCGAGACACAAAATGCATAGCAAATTAAATTGATCAATTACCGAAAATTGACCGAGTCCTCGGATTTGAGGATTCTACTTAATCTACAGTCAATGTCATAATAATGACATAAAATTATTCTTTTTGAAAATACAATAAAAAATAAATAAGGTCTGAGAGTATGGCATATTAAAGAGGGTGGCATATATCCGTATGTATTCATGATGTATCCAAAATCTTGACAATCATATGCACTTTTTCTATTATTTTATTCACCGGAAAAGATTATCCAAAATCTTGAGAGAGAGAGAGTTTGAGAAGAGTGGAAGGAAGAAGAGTAATTATGTTTTTCATTAATTAAGAGATGACATAAGAGTTTATTTACAGTACAATTGAGTTAAGCTAAGCCACTAATTAACTAGCCGTTAGGATTATTCTAACCACTCATTTAGTGAACGAATCATAGCCATACATTGAGTGATTACTCCTAATTAGTTTGCTAATATTCTATTAGTAACCTAATACTCTATCACCCCCACCCCCCCTCAAGCAAAACCGGTTCTTGAACGGTGAGCGCGCGACGTAGTAGTTGAAAACATGGAGTAGATAATCCCTTTGTAAGAACATCTGCGATCTGATCCTTGGTGCTGATGAATTGGACAAGTAGCTGCTTTGATGTTGTGAGCTCGCGAACAAAATGAAAATCGATGCCGATATGTTTAGTGCGAAATGAAACACCGGATTTTGAGCAAGGTAAGTAGCACTAATGTTGTCACACCATACGACAGGGGGTCTTGTTTGAGCGATGTGAAGTTCGAAGAGAAGGGATTGGAGCCACACGATTTCTTGGGTAGCCATAGCAAGGCTATGATACTCAGCCTCGGTACTAGAGCGAGAGACAGTACCTTGTTTCTTGGAGCTCCACGAGATTAGATTTGGGCCAAGGAAGACACAGTTACATGTGGTGCATCGCTGGTCATCAGGACAACCTGCCCAATCAGCATCAGAGAAGGCCTGAAGAAAGAGAGATGTCGCGGGGCGTAGTTGGAGCCCTAGAGTGATCGTTCCTTTGAGATAGCGAAGAATGCGCTTAACCGCGGTCCAATGTGTGGTTGTTGGGGAGTGCATGAATGAGAGACCTTGTTGACGGCGAACGAGATCTCAGGGCGTGTGATGGTAGCATATGGAAGGGCCCCAACAACACTTCGATAGAGCGTAGGGTTGTCCATGGGTTCGCCATCGAATTTGGATAGTTGTTCTCCTGCAAGAATAGGCGAGGGGCAAGGTTTAGCGCCAGCCATTTTGGCTTTTTGGAGAAGGTTGAGAATGTATTGAGGTTGGGAAAGATGAATGCCCTCGGGAGAAGTTTGAGCTTCAATGCCAAGAAAGTAGCGAAGTGGGCCAGGTTCTTTGAGCGAGAATTGGGAATGAAGATCATTGACGAGAGTTTGGATGATCGAGTTGTTGTTCCCAGTGATAAGGATATCGTCAACTATACAAGAATGAAGGTGAGGTCATTATCCGTCTTGCGAATGAAGAGAGAGGGATCGGAAATTGAGCTTGCGAAGCTAAGACTAGATAGAGTGGTTTTGAGTTTGTGAAACCATGCGCGAGGAGCTTGTTTGAGGCCGTAAAGTGATTTGTGAAGTTGGCACACATAATGGGGCCTAGTAGGGTCCGAGAAGCCTGGTGGTTGTTGCATAAAAACCGTTTCTTCGAGTTCGCCATTGAGAAATGCATTATTTACGTCTAGTTGCCGAATAATCCACGAATGAGAGAGAGCAATAGTAAGAAGAACACGAATTGTGGTGGGTTTAATAACGAGACTGAATGTTTCAGTATAATCGATACCTTCTTCTTGGTGGTATCCTTTTGCAATAAGTCGAGCTTTGTAGCGTTGGATAGAGCCATCGGAGTTTTTCTTTATTTTAAATACCCATTTACACCCGACAAGATTTTGCGTGGAGTTGGGTGGTACTAAGGTCCAAGTCTTATTTTGAAGAAGGGCATTAAATTCTTCTTCCATTGCAGTACGCCATTTTGGGTGTTTGTTCGCGGTTGTGAAGCAAGTAGGCTCAATTTCATCAGGAGGCAGAGATGTAGAGATGGGATGTTTGGTGGAGGTATAGGCAACAAAGTCGGTGTGTTTCTTGACTTTGCGAGTGTTATCACGTGTTCGAGTGACCATGGGATGAGTTGATGTTTGTGGTTCGGGAAGGGAGGGTGCGGAAGATGGTGTTATGATAGAAGGAGTGGTTGCAAGAAGAGAGAGAGTAGTATGTTGAGATGTATGTGGGTTGGAGGACGACGGGTTTGTCGAGAGATGGTGAAAGGGAAAATGATTTTCATCAAACATGACATGGCGACTAATGTATAGTCGGTTTGTGGGAAGATGAAGACATTTGTAGCCTTTGTGAGAAGGAGAGTAACCGAGAAAAACACACGGCATGGAGCGGAGTTCGAGCTTGTGGGAATTGTATGGTCTTGTGTAGGGAAAGCATCGACAGCCAAGAATTCGAAAGAGGGAATAATCAGGTTCTTTTTGAAAAAGAATCTGGTATGGAGAGGATCAGGGAGAGTTTGTGTTGGGAAGGTTGTTGATGAGGTGGACGATACTATAGAAGATATCATCCCAAAAGGTTTGTGGAATGGAAGTGAAAGACATGGTGGAGAGTGAGAGGTCCACAATGTTACGGTGTTTTCGTTCAGCACGTCCGTTCTGCTCCGGTGTGTGTGGGCAGGAGGTGATGTGTGTGATGGAAGGAAACATGCGTCGAATTGGTAGAAATTCGGTGCCGCCATCCGTTTGAAGCGTCTTTATGGATCGAGAGAGAAGGTTCTCAACTCTTTCTTTGAAGAGGGCAAAGATGTGTGGTACTTGTGATTTAGACGAGAAGAAATATATCCAAGTAAAACGCGAAAAATCATCGATAAAAATTACAAAGTAACGGGAGCCAGAGTGAGAGATAATTGGAGAAGGCTCACAAGAGCGAATAGTCGAATGTTTAAAACAGAGTTTATGCATTTTCCCAACACAACAAGTATCACACAATGACATTTTATTAGAGGATACACTAAGTTTATTATGTGAAATTAAATTGCGAATGACACTAGATGATGTATGGCCTAAACGTCGGTGCCAAACTTCAGCGGGCGCCTTGACTCCAAAGAAGGCCACAGGTTGCTTGTGAGAGGTAGAGGGTAGTCGATACAATCCATTATCAAGGGAAGCCTTGAGAAGCGGGGTTACAGTTACTAAGTCCTTAATAAGACAAGAAGACGGATTAAATTAAATAACAACTTGATTATCTTTTATAAATTGAGAAATGCTTATTAGGTTTTTGGTTATTTGGGGGACATGTAGGACATTATTAAGTTGTAAATCACGTGTAGAAGAATTAAAATGAGTTTGACCATGATTATTAATTTTCAAACCTGCTCCATTCCCGACACGAATTTGTTCAGTGCCAAGATATGGAGTGTGTGAGTTGAGGTTGGTGAGTTGAGAAGTCACAGGATTTGTGGCGCCTGAGTCGAGATACCATTCATCGGTAATGGTTGGTGGAGCGGAGAGCGTGTTGGCTTGAGGTTGATTGTTGTTGTTGTTGTTGTTGTTACGCCAGCGACATATATCGGCAGTGTGACCAGGAATCTTGCAAATCTGACATCGCACCTTCTTGCAATTATAGTTATTATTATTACTAATATTATTAGGATTATTATTGCGTTTGTCTCGATTTGTATTGATTTCCCGATTATTAGAAAACTTAGTGTTTATCAATTGGGTGGCAAGTGCGTCGAAAATTTGTTGATTTGGAATCGGACCCAAGATAGAATTTTGAGAGGGGCCCATTTGAAAATTGGGCTGATATGGACCAGGTTGGAGACTGGATTTATTTTGGGTCAAAAAAGGCCCATTAAAACCGGAATTATCTGTCCCATTATAGGAAGGCCCATACTGAGTATAATAGGCGGTCGGTGCACCATGCACTTGTGATCGACTTCCATTCGGAGCCGATATGAACGAGGAGAAGGTTGGAGAAGAAGAAGAGGGGCCGTTCGAGTTTGAGAACTGAGAGAAATTAATGGCGATAGATCTATTTCGAGCCAGCACTTATTCCTGATTGATCAGACTTCCAGAGAATTCTGGAAACGTTACTTCATCGGCGCGTTGATTTATCGCCGTGACAAAACTCTCGTATTCTGGCCCTAAGCCATTCAGGCAGAAGTCGACAAGGTCTTCTTCTTTGACATGGCAACCAATCGTTGCTAACTGATCAGCAAGGTACTTCATCTTGCTCAAATATTCAGAACAAGACAGGCCTCCCTGTTTCGTGTTTTGGAGTTGATTTTTCAGTTCGTGTCGACGAGCTTTTGAAGAGGCCTAGTATCGTCGAGCAAGAGTAGTCCAGGCAGAGGCAGTTGTCGTGTAGCTGATGAGTTGTGCCACGACTGCTTCTATTACGGGTCACAGAATCCAGCCTAGTATCAGCTTGTCTTGGCGATGCCAGTCTTTGTAAGCTGGATTGGGGACTGTTCTGAAAATATTGTTTGTGGTTTCGGTGAGGGTTTTGGGTGGTGGATCAGTGGTAGGGTCAAGAAAATCACCAAGTCCATGATCTTCGATAATGGTTTGAATTTGGAATTTCCAAATTAGGTAGTTTGAATCGGTTAGTTTGGTGGTAATTTGATGAGAAAAGGTGATTGGTTTGGTCATTGAAATACGAACTGATGAATCATCAGTTGTCGTTGATGTAGGTGACATTCGGAGTAATTGAAAGGAAAAGGAAAAGGGAGAAAAAAAGTTGAATTTCTCTTATTTTTGTTGAAAGAAATGTCAAGATTAAGTCTTGAGAGAAAAAGAAATGTCAAGAGAGGGGAAAGAAATGTCAAGATTAAGTCTTGAGAGAAAAGAAATGACAAGAGAGGGAAAAGAAATATCAAAATTAAGTCTTGAGAGAAAAGAAAAGAATTTTTTGTGGAGAATTTGGAGAAAAAGAGAGCTTCTTGAGGTATTATTTTCTTCTTGAGGTAATATTTTTTGAAAAATATTAAAGGCTTGATACCATGTTGAGAGAGAGAGAGAGAGAGAGAGAGAGAGTTTGAGAAGAGTAGAAGGAAGAAGAGTAATTATGTTTTTCATTAATTAAGAGATTACATAAGAGCATATTTATAGTACAATTGAGTTAAGCTAAGCCACTAATTAACTAGTCGTTACGATTATTCTAACCACTCATTTAGGGAACGAATCCTAGCCATACATTGAGTGATTACTCCTAATTAGTTTGCTAATATTCTATTAATAACCTAATACTCTATCACTCTCTTTCTCTCTCTCAATATGGTATCAAAGCCTAATAACTTCTAAACCAAAAACTCTCACAAAAAAAAACATACCGTCTTTTGTTTCTTTCCTCAAGATTTCCTCTCCTCTTCTTTATTCCACAAGAATTGACAAGAAATCATCAAATTTTCTTTCAACATCTCTCGACACACCCGTCGCCCTCCAACTCACATACATCTCAACATACTACTCTATCTCTTCTTGAAACCACTCCTCCCATCATAGTATCATCTTCCAGCAACGATCCACCACTCTCTTCCGCACCCTCTCTTTCCGAACCACAACTGTCAACTCATCCCATGATCACTCGAACACATGATAACACTCACAAAGCCAAGTCGCCTACACCTCCACCAAACATCACATCTCTACATCTCTGTTTCCTGATGAAATTGAGCCTACTTGCTTCACAAACACGAACAAAGACCCCAAATGGCGAACTGCAATGGAAAAAGAATTTAATGCTCTTCTTCAAAATAAGACCTGAACTTAGTACCACCCAACTCCACGCAAAATCTTGTCGGGTGTAAATGGGTCTTTAAAATCAAGAAAAACTCTGATGGCTCTATCCAACGCTACAAAGCTCGACTTGTTGCAAAAAAATATCACCAAGAAGAAGGTATCGACTATACTGAAACATTCAGCCCCGTTGTTAAACCCAACACAATTCGTATTCTTCTTACCATTGCTCTCTCTCATTCGTGGGCTATTCGGAAACTCAATGTAAATAATGCATTTCTCAATGGCGAACTCGGAGAAATAGTTTTTATGCAACAACCACCAGGCTTCTCGGACCCTACTAGGCCCCATTATGTGTGCCAACTTCACAAAGCGTTGTACGGCCTCAAACAAGCTTCTCGCGCCTAGTTTCACAAACTCAAAACCACTCTATCTAGTCTTCGCTTCGCAAGCTCCATTTCCGACCCCTCTCTCTTCATTCGCAAGAAGGATAATGACCTAACCTTCATTCTCGTATACGTTGACGATATCCTTATCACTGGGAATAAAACCTCGATCATCCAAACTCTCGTTCATGATCTTCATTCCCAATTCTCGCTCAAAGACCTTGGACCACTTCGCTACTTCCTTGGCATTAAAGCTCACACTTCTCCCGAGGGCAGTCATCTTTCCCAACCTCAATACATCCTCAACCTCCTCCAAAAAGCAAAAATGGATGGCACCAAACCCTGTCCCTCGCCTATTCTTGCCAGAGAACAACTCTCCAAATTCGATGGCGAACCCATGGACAACCCTACACACTATCGAAGTGTTGTTGGAGCCCTTCAATATGCCACCATCACACGCCCTGAGATCTCGTTCGCCATAAACAAGGTCTCTCAATTCATGCACTCCCTAACAACCACACATTGGACCGCGGTTAAGCATATTCTTTGTTATCTCAGAGGCACGATCACTCTAGGGCTCCAACTATGCCCCGCGACATCTCTCTTTCTTCAGGCCTTCTCTGATACTGATTGGGCAGGTTGCCCCGATGACCGGCGATCCACCACAGGATACTGTGTCTTCCTTGGCCCAAATATAATCTCGTGGAGCTCCAAGAAACAAGGGACTGTCTCTGGTTCTAGTACCGAGGCTGAGTATCGTAGCCTTGCCATGGCTACCCAAGAAATCGTGTGGCTCAAATCCCTTCTACTTCTTTGCGAGCTCACCGTTCGAGAACCGATTTCGCTTGGGGAGGAGGGGGGGGATGATAGAGTATTAGGTTATTTATAGAATATTAGCAAACTAATTAGGAGTGATCACTCAATGGCTAGAATTCGTTCACTAAATGAGTGGTTAGAATAATCCTAACGGCTAGTTAATTAGTGGCTTAGATTAACTCAATTATACTATAAATAGAATCTTATGTACTCTCTTAATTAATGAAGAATATAATTACTCTTCTTTCTTCTCTTCTTCTCAAACTCTCTTTCTCTCAACAAGTGTCAATAAGTCTCTTCATTTTTCATTAAATGGAAGATAACATATTATGTTTTCTCTATTTGATTACAGAGGCTTGTTATTTCTTAATTAAATGCTTAAAATATTGCTTTCCATATATGCTAAATAAAATGGCGATAATTTTTTTCCTCAAAAGCCTTTATATTTAGAAATTAGCTAAAAGATACATACAATAGGGACCTTGCACGACGGGATTATCCGTCGTACAGTACGACAGTATATAGAGATGATAAAAAGTATATAAACTTAAAACAAACAGTATATAGAAAATAGTATATACGTGAAAAATGAAAATAATATATACATAAAAAAATAGTATAAAGAAAAAGCAAAAAATATACTCACCCCGGGCACAATCTTTCGAAAAAAAAACAAAAAATATAGAAATACATAAGAAATATGATACAGCCGCGATGGGGTTGTGCTCAATCCCGTCATGACTTCAGATTTCTCTATACAATATATAGGAAACCTTGAACTTTAGAGCAGTGACAAATTTTGACATAAATTGTTAGGAACAATAGTAAAAAATACATCAAAAATCTTAAAAGAAAAGACAAAGTATATAACTTATAAGTCTTTCACAAAGTTATATATATGCACACACATCAAAACTTTAAAATCTAAAGAGAAACACATGTCTCTCGAATCTCTATTAAAATTCGTCACTAAATTAGAAATCTTAGACCCTCGCCTAGACTAGCTGTGCCTTTGGACCATCTCTGACTATCTCAATAGTTGGGAAACCCAAAATCCGGATTTTTCAGATTCTTTTATTGAGCGGTGAAGATTATTTATTCACTTTGAAATATTTAAATAAGGAAATAAAAGTTTGTTTCACCCCTTTAAATGCAGCCTTTCAATGATGTCTCCAGTCCATATTGGGTGGTTAGGTTAGGTTAGGTATCAATTCTATCAATAATAGTCAGTAGATATTTGTTGCACTAGGTCTGGCAATCAATTATATTAAATATGCGGAAGAAAATTGATATTTTTATAACAAATGTTCAAAAATCTTGCTTTTTTTCCCGACAGAAATCAAAAATCTTGCTTGAGTAATTTCTTACTGCTGTAACTTAATTTACGCATTCCGTTTTATTAAGTAAGCATGAATAATTAGCATTAAAAAAGAAATTAAGTAGTTGTAGATCAATTTAATTTTAAACCATTAGACAAAATAAAATATATTAAAGAGAAAGTTCAATATTACCAAAAAAATAGTAAAGAGAACACGTGCTTTATAGGGCACTGAGCCATCCTGAAAATAGCAAAAGAAAAACATCAAAATTCTCAGAAACCATTTTCTTCCCTGACTATGAGCTCTCCTCATGCTTTGTGGTCCTGACATGGCCAGCACAAGGCCACATCATCCCTCTCATGCACCTTTCTCACTTCCTATCTAACCATGGATTCAAGATCACCTTTGTTAATACAGAGCACATGTCCGATTTATATCAGATTGGCATGATCTCGATCCCTGACGGATTTGGCCCTGACGAAAACGGCCTTGGTCCTAAGTTCTTCACCTCATTTCAGACTCAAATGCCATCACTTTTAATGGTAATTAATATGTGCACACTCACACACACATACCCAATAATCATGAGAATTGGGTATTAAACGGAATCGGCTATTCGTCAAAATAGATACGTTAGTAATTTTTCCATATGGTGTGACAGGACTTGAAATATATTTTTTACAATTAGCTTTATACAAAGATATGATTGATAACTGAAAATAGTATAAAATTGTAATATATTGATGTTTAGGTGGGTGATGACTGATGTGAAATGATAGACCATTAAAGTTATAGTGATGTTCAAGTAACTCACATCTAATATCAAATTTATCATTCTTATTTTTTTTAATACTATACATCAGACAACTCTACAAATTTTCTCTATATTTGATTGATCATTCAACAGAAATGATGGACCATGATTAAAGTTATATGACGTTCCAGTATCTAACATTTAATATCAAATTTATCAGCCAAAACTTACTGGCTTAAACGGTTAAGACATTCCGTCATCTTTGAGAGATATTCAAATTCAAGTCATAACGAACTCATTTAATTCAATATTTAACAAGTCTAATACATCTATTGGTTTTTTTAAAAAATCAAAAAAAAAATCAAAATTATCAATCTTAATTTTATAAATCTCAGACACCAAACAAACTCTAAAAATTTCAACATAGTTGCACATGATTGGTGCTTATCTGCATAATTTCACATTTTCATTGCTTCAATAAATCTAGATAGATTTGTAAATGAAGAACCTCCTTTACAAATATTTTTCTTCGCCATTGTCTTCATTTCATTCGCCCTCATCTTTGTTTTCTCATCCATCATTAACTCGGATAACCTCGAGCAATATGCTCCTTTTTTACAATTCCATCCTCACTTTTAACCAATTTCAAACCAACTTCAAACACATCACAGATGTAGTTTTGATTTGCGAATTGGTCTACGATGAAGGGCCAACACAAAAAAGGCACCCCGTTTTTAATCCCATCTAGTGTCGAGTTCCAACCGCAATGCGATATAAAGCATGCAATGGAGGAATGTGCTAATACTTGTTGGAACAAATAATAATGTCAATTTGAGTTCAATATTATTTTAATTTAAATAATCCAAATTGTATAACTAATATAGTATTTCTCTTGATTGCACCAACCCACAATCTTTCCTTTTCCTTTAGTGTCCTCTTGAAATTTTTTATGAAATTTTTTAAGATCATCGTAACCACTTGTCGAGTCTGATCGAGTAACCCACAAAAACAGCATTTGCGACATCTCTAGCCCGAGGGAAAGTTCTTGGAACTGAGTCTGGTCAAGTGTTATTAAGCTTCCAAAAGATACGTATACAACTGAACAGATTGATTGTTGATCTAGCCAATTTAGGCAAGTCTCATCAGTTGACCAGAGATGACCTAGTGAATCGCTAACCTGTTCAATCGGTAGCGGTCCGATTGGAACGATGTTCGGAAAAATATTGAAAAATGGTAACTCAAGCTCTTGGAATGAGTTGCACAGGATGAAATCTGCTTTCGAGACAACATGGTTGCTATTCGCGAATTGAAATATGAATTTGTCCAACTCACGGTCACCAAAGTTACTCCACGCCAAATGAGTTACATCCATGGCAGGGCTGTTTGGGGTTAATTGGAATCTGTCTCCATTTCTCAACAAACCTAAAGAAAGAATTAAGAAATAATATATTTTTCGGAATGCCTATATAAGAAATTAACGAAGGTTGAACAATAATTTTCTGATTAGTTATGTTGAAATAATATTTTTTTTCTTTTTCTTAAGAATTGTATTCAAAAAATAAAATAGAGTATACCATTTGCGTCAATCACACCATCGGCCATGAGTTTCGGGATGCTGAGCATGACAGCGATACAGGCAGCTGAAGCTGGGGAAAATGCGACAAAATGAATCCCCATCGTTTGCGCAATTTCAAGAGCCCAAACCATTCCGACATCAGCAATAATACAAGTAATCTTCTCTTCTTCCCCTCCATTTGTATATCAATGTATTTTTTATTATGGTCATTCTGTCTTTTTATATATCAAGATATTTTTTTCTGTAATTTTGTGATACTTTTCTAAAGTTTCAGCGACAGTGGATGACACATATGTTGGTGGTACATATCAGATTTTTTAAATATATATGTATGTCTTGATGTCTTGACTATTAACAGTTAAAGCAAAAAAAAAAGACTATTAACAACATGCTTTTCCTGTCATATCAATTATTGTGATTGCAGCTTCGCATTTAAGGGAGGGAATATGCTCCAAAGTCCTTTGAAAAACAATTTTTCCAAAGACGAGATCCATTGTTGGATCAGTAAGATCTTAGTAATCCACTTAATAAGATAAATGGATCAATATCTACACCGTTAGCAGAACCTCAAAGAATTTTCACTGGAGCTCTCTATTATTCTTCTTTCTCACCTGTCTATGTGTCTTCTCTCTTAACTTCTCTCTCTCTCTCTGAAAGAGTTCAAGATTTCCCCTTTTCCCTCCGTCATTAGATAATTAACCCCCAATTCCAAAGTATGAACTCTTTCGGATCAATTGAGAGAGACCGAAGTTAGAGAGAAGACACGGACATGTGAGAAAGAAGGATAATGGAGAGTTTCAGTGATGATCCTTTGAGGTTCTCTTGACAGTATAGATATTGATCTGTTTATCTCATTAAGTGGATTACTAAGATCTTACTGATCCAACAATGGATCTAGATTGTTTTCCAAAGGACTTTGGAGCATATCCCCTCCCCACATTTAATGTGCAAAGAATTCCAAAGTACGACACATGTCCTTTCTCGGAGTGCAGATCTTCTGCAACGAGCTGCTGGCTGCAGAGAATCAGGGCCATCCATTACCATTCATCAAGTGTGATGAATGGTTCTCACACTCCATCAAATATGATGGATGACCCTGATTCCTCTGCAGCCAGTAGCTAGCTGCAGAGGATCTGCACTCCGAAGCTCAAGTTCCTCTTTGATTCATTTTATTGCTGTGTTGGATACAAGTTCAAGTACAGTATCTTTTGCATTCTATATATATATTTTTTCTTGTGAATAAATAAGAGTCTGTTTTCTCTTTTGAATAATAAATATTTTTTCATGAAGTAATAGAAAGAAAACTAGACGTGATTAGACTATAAAGGAACTGTCGAACGAGGAACGACCCGTTTGATCATAATACTATTCTCTAGTTTTTTACAGCGTTTCTTTCAAACTAAGAAAAAACTAAATATTGATATTATTATTTATGAGATCATCTAGCAAAAAAATATACCATTTAAAAGAGATAAACCATAAATTTATTGAATTCATATCTAGAACGAAATACAACAAATAGAGGTGACAGGTCCGCCCAAAACATCTTCCAATCTCCAACAATGAGGTTTTTCATCATTATACGGGAGATAAATGAAAAGGAAGGAGAGAAGAACATTAATTGTCTTATCGCTAATTGTGGCATTTCATGGACGTTTGAGGTTGTAGGAAAGATGGGACTTCAAGCTGTCGTATTTTGCTCTGCATCAGGCGCCCATCTTACATCTTACAGTATCGTATCTTAGTATTTCAAAACTCATGGAAGATGGGGTTATAGATAAAAATGGTAAATAGTAAAAAGATTACATTCTTTTTTTTTCTTTGAGACAACCCATGATCAATGAAAAAAAATTACATTCTAGCCAAAAATAAATAAAAAGATTCTTATATTCCAAATATTTATTTATTTAAATGAATTGCAAAAGGTATTGAGATATTGAGATACTAAAATCTGAAATATTGTTCTTGAATTAAAATTTATCACATAAAATTCAGAATATTCATCTGCTTTCACTGTCTCTAGGACTACCAAAGAATCAAGAAAAGTTCCGACTAACCGCAACTACACCATTTATGGATCAAACTCATTTTACATGGAACTACGTAAAAGATGCTCATGAAGCACAAACACTTTTCTTTCACTTCTTCTTGAGAAACAGCAAGGCTTTGTTAAAAGCACGCTTCATCCTCTCGAACTCCTATGAAGATCTTGAGTTACCAATTTTCACAAATTTCACAAATATTCTCTCAATCAGCCCTCTTCCGATAGAACAAACCGAAAAAATTGGCATCCAAATAGGCCATTTTGCCGAGGACACGACTTGCATGACATGGCTTGATCAACAATGAACCGATTCAGTCATTTAACTATCATTTGGAAGCTTCGAAACTCGACCATAATCAATTTCAAGAGGTTACGCTTGGGCGAGAAGTATCCGAAACACAATTCTTGTGGATCACAAGACTGTATTTAACCGATGGGGACAATAATGATGTTTTCATAAGACAGTTTCATGAATGCGTGAAAGAACTCGGGAAGATTATGGCATGGTGCAATCAAAAGAAGGTGCTCACTCATCCTTGGGTTGCTTGCTTCATCTCCCATCGTGGGTGGAATTCAACATTGGAAGGTGTCAAAAATGGGTTGCGGTTTTTGTGTTGGCCTCTTTTTGGCGACCAGTTTGCGAATCAGAAACATATTCGTGATGAATTAAACATTGGTTTCTGATTGGTTAAAAATGAGAACGGCGCTGTAACAAAGGAGAATATTAAGTCTAGTTTGATTGAGCTAATGAAAAATGAAGATATGAAGCAAAGGCACAAAAGTAGAAGAAAATTGTAAATAAGACCATTGCTGAAGGAGGATCTTCATTTACAAACCTACACCATGAAACAGTAAATTCAGACACTTTTGGAATGTGTAAATGTGCAATTTCATCTAAATAATCAAATTGGTCATTGCCATGCATGCTATAATTTTGAATTATCACCAAGTTGATAAACTTCTATAATTGATGAAATATGTTTCTTCTTTCTTTTATTAATGGATTAATTTCCTTTCGTCTTTCAGTTTTTGTAGGGAAACTACAGCCTCTTCCTCTCAATCTCTTTGTTACTTTTATTACCTGTCAATTAAAGTCTGTGATTATATTCAATTTGCCCTGTTCCATTTCTTTTGTTAGTATAATAAATTTCCTTTTTGTTACTACTGCAAGCTCACGGCCCAATTAAATATTTAAATCGCCGGATCAAACAAAAATGCATTCAGACCCAAGCAAAACATATACAACAGGCTCAAATAATTATTTAGAAGGCCCAAATAATTGATAGAATTTAAGGAATTTTTTTTTTAAAACCCCCCTATATTTTTAAATCCATTAAAAAACCTCTATCTTTTTAAGCTTCTTCAAAAACCCCCTAACTTTCTTGGGTATTATAAAAAACCCCTCCCTTTTAATTATATATTAAGAAATGACAATTTTACCCTCTATTTTATTATAGCTCTATTTTTTATTTTATTTATTTGAAGGTTATGTTTATGCTACCAATATTCCAAATTATATTAAAAAAAATATCTTTTATAAATATGCACAAAAAAAATGAAAAAGAAATAATTGGAGGGAAATCCAAAAGCGCGATGGGATTGAGCACACCAAAATGCAACCGTATATTGTTTCTTCTATTTTTTTAATATTTCCTCTTTATTTTATGTATATATTGTTTTACTGACCACTAAAAAATAAATTATATATATATATATATATATATATATATATATATATATATATATATATATACACTAACTATTTAATTATATACCAAAATACGACCGTATATTGTTTCTTCGTTTTTTTTAATATTTTTTCTTTATTTTACGTATATATTGTTTTACTGCCACTAAAAAATAAATTTTGAACCAACGAATGATATTCTAAACTGTCCCTAGTGATATGTACGATGTTTATAGAGATAAACATACTTTAGGCAAGAAGTTACATATCCACATTAGTATATTCGCAGGCTGCATGATCATGTTCTGCTGATCATGGACATAGATATGTCAAGTCTGGAATATAGGTACGTGTTAGAGAACACATACTGGACTAACCACACTATGAGAATATGCATGGTATATTTCATTAGCGATTCTCATATGAATAGTGTGCTTGTTCGTACGACTTGAGGTCACCATGAATTTCTATATGTGGAACATCATACTTTAATATGATCATGCGTCATCCGTAATGCGATGATCATTAGGGTCATCATTAGGTATTGTAAATCGGGTAAAATCGTCGTTTATATTTCACACAATTTAACAAAACAATTTATAATTCCCTATTAATCAATTTACGAGCATGAGCGGTAAATGAGTTTATGGGTCGAACGCAAGGAGTTGTGGCCTCAAGAATTAACTGATCCCAATGATTTATCTCTAGTGTAAAATCTTTTAGTTCAAGGTTTATTAGGTAAATTTTCACGTTCAAATTCAACAAATTCAATTTTTGTTTCAAAAATTAGCACCTCAAACTTTAGTGTTTTAATTCGTAACTAGACCAAATAAACTCTGAATCCAACACACGAGATACCGTTGGAAACTAGAAAAAGAGACCAAAGACATGGTTCTTTACTGTTATTATTATTTTATTCAAAAATTTCGAGATATTTGCAATTCAGTCCAGAATTTATTCCAGAATTAAAATCAATTCAGTAGAAATTTCAGAAAATTATAGAAAAATCACCAAAACTTGAAAAATCCCAACAATTTTATAGAAATTCAAATATACGATTATGGATTATCTGTAAAAATACTGCAAGTAGGACTATTTTTGTATTTTTATTATTTGTTTTTATATTTTTAAAAATTCAGAAACAAAACAGTAAATCCGGACAAAAAGATCAAAAACAGAAAAATTGCAAAATTAATATCTCACAGGTTATAATTCCGAATTGGGCACAATTTGATTCGAAAATTATCTACTAAATGAAAACTAAATTGTAAAAATATTTATTTAATTTTTCAGATATGAATTAGACACAAAATTAGAGGAAGAAGATAGAAAACCAAAGATAAAACAGCAGGACATAAACTGGATAAAACTTTATATTATTTGGATAAAAGTAGGGATTTTTAAGACTATTTGATCTAGAATACCATCCTTAATCACTGAATATTCAATCTTTTAGATTTTTATAACAAGTTTAAGTAAATTCAAGCTAGAAAAACTCAATTAATGGATCGAAAACTAGATCTAAACTAAAATCAGCCAACTCATGTTCAAATCATAAAATTCAGTCCAAAACTTCAATTAATCAATCAAAATTCTCAGCCAAGACCTTGAATGACTGGTCATAATACACATGCAATTATAGGTCTAATTGATCTAATTAATTCAGCCAAATCAATCAAATCAATAATTTTCGTATTTAATAGTGATATATGAACAATTACACAAATCGGTCAAATTGATTCAAATTAAAGCAAGATTTCAAGTGATTCCTTCTCAAATGTATATCCCTACACAGTTCTACTCATTCATGATTAAACAAACACAATTTATACAAGTTTTCATCATGATTCTTACACAAGAACGAATCTGGATTTTTAGAAAAAATAGGAAAATAAAAGGTGGTTTGAGCAAACCAAGATTTGAGAGCCAAGCTAGGACCTCTCTTGATCCGGTCCAAGCCTCTCTTTGATCTCTTGTTCAAGCTAGAACAAGTAATATAGATCTACACTCTTGTGTTCAGGTTAAATCGGGTCTAAAATTCAAATCGTTAATTCTCAAGCTTGAAGCTCAACAATGGAGAATGGGGAAGGAAAAAGAAGAATGATGAAATGGATGGATATGTACAGTGGAGTGTATTGAGGAATGGATTAGAGAGAGGGGATTAAAGAGAGTATTGGTGTCTAGAATCGATGATTGAATGTGTGAGAAGGGGGATTGTTTTATAGGGAGAATTGAGGGCAAAGTTGTAATTACCCATGTCCATATCGGATCTGGATCATGTACAGATCTTACAATTCGATTTTGAGATATCTTCATGGAAAATTTCCTGAAGGTTTGAGCGGAAATTTTTTTCTTGTTTTGGCCGAAGAATAGAACCATCTGAATTTGAGAGAAACGGAAGTCGGTGGTTGAATGAGCTACTGGAGAATCCAGTAGGGCTGTGGAGCGTGAGATTCATGTACTGGACACAGTTAGTCCAGCTTGTGCTGGAGGAAGGAAAACACAAGTGGGGAGTTGAGGCAGTTAGGCCTGGTCAATGATCTCTTGGAATCCTGTGTGGCTTATCTCGTGCATGAACGCATGAAGCAAATCATCATGGCGCTTGGACAATTTTACTTGGTTTTGGGGCTGAATTTTTCGTTTGGGTTCAAACAACCAGCTCAAACTCACGATTCACAGCCTCTTATCACAATATTTCAACTCAGATCTGTTCTCCTTGTTCTTACGAATCCATAGGACTTTGAATGGTGCGGTTTCATTGAGTAATACTCAAGATAATTCACTTTGAACACCTACAGCTCGGTATTTTTCCAGTTTCGACCAGTAGTAATAATTCGAACTCAAACTCATTTTATGACCAACTATACTCAAAACGATCAGTTAGAATTTCTTCCTTACTTCCTCACGATGCTACGGAAACTTGATTGGACGAAAATGATCAAGTAAAACTCGAGTTATGCTCGAAAAACCGAGCTTCAACCTAGTTTCAGCTCGAATTGAGTTATTTCAGCAAAAAAACATAATTCAAGTTCATAGAACACTTCAAACTCGAATATCTCACTCAATTATTCATCACTTTTTGAGTTCTTTATATGGTTAGAGAGAGGGGAGTAAGGAGAAGAGAATGGATTTGCAATAACGATAAACCGAGGTCTGTGTAGGAAATGGTGAGCTCGAGAAAACTGCAACTCGAAATTGGTTATTTTTGGGCTGACATGAGCTTTTTCGCGTTTTGCGGCCAACTCTGGCCGTTCCAGCAATGGTGAATCATACGGTTGTGCTTGTCTTGTCGAGACGAGACAAATGGTATCAAGTTTGTTCAATTCCGAACACTTCGAAAAAAATCGCATTTTTGAGAGAGAAATATTTGACTTGACTGCGACGGTTGACTTTTCAGATTTGACCATAATTTTTTAGCGTCGCAATTTCTCTATTCATGCGCTATTAGGTTTATTTTGAGGTGTAAAAATGATGATTAAGATCCGCTTAGTTCGAACGTCACGTTCCGATTCCAAACTTCATGAAAAACATGGACGTTTCCTCTATGTTTTGGATCTGAATGTGGTCAGTTCACGTATCGATTGGGTTCAAAAATGACATCAGATAGTGGAGGTTTTCATAACATTTTATGGTCGTTTTTTCTCTGTTTTGACGTTTGCTCTTTTCCACCGATATTTCTCATCTTTTAGGGTTAGAGAAGTATGTGTATGGGGAATGTGAGCGTTTTTAGGAAGAATTTGGCCATCATTGACCCATTATTTGTATTTTTGTCCAATTCTTCATTTTATGGCTTTTCGCCTGTAAAATCACACAAAAATGTATTAAGAGGTTTCAAATCATGTTTTATGAATTATGAGCAGTTTTCATATATTTTATTTAAATTATGATTAAATTTGTCATGATAAAAACTCTAAAAATGTATATAAAATACACATTACAGGTATGCACTGAATCATGACGAGGAATGTGAGTGACCAGGATGGAATTTGTTCCTCTCGTCATGAGGGAGATATCTCTAGGCCCCCTGATGAACTAGGACTGAAGAAAATGCATGGTCATGCTCAAAATGGATTAACATATATTGTTAATATCATTTTGTATTTACTCAGTCTAATTCTCGATCAGGAAAGAAACTTTGATCAAACTCAAGGATGACATATTACCGTGACTTGTGATCAAGACATATATCGTAAAACAAGATATTTTATCAAGATAAGACAAGGATCTTGGCGCAATCTTCGGAAGATGGCATTGGATCTTCACACACACACAACGGAGGGTTCGTTAAAGATTCACCTGCAATCTAGAGATAGATCTAGGATTATGAACCCCATGATCGCTCGTGAGGAATAGGCTCACACAATATTTATCTTGTTTATGTGATGTTTATTTTTATAAATCTAAAAATAAAATCCTTCAGAATATTAAGTAATGAAGTGCCTCCCGTGTCACAGAAGCCCTCGGTACTTAGATAGTCTTCCATGTGGGTCATGCCAAAGCTGAGCATATGGGGGATTGTCTTTGTAAAGGAGGGTATGCAGGAAATGGCGTCTAGCATGGGTAATGCCAAAGCTGAGTGTGCTGGACTCTATTTCGCCGATAATCATATATGGTTAAACTTAACTGAGCAAGCAAGTCGGACTTGGGCTCAAGACACAAGATGGGATAATACACTGGGCATATGATGCCCATTCCATAAAAGGAAAGAGTTGTATATGATACAATTGGAAGGTGTTCCTACCTAAATAGTTGTGTATTGAGGGTTGCACCAAAGATGACTTGATACTCAATGAAATACGGATCTTGACTCACTATGAAACCTCATTTAATTGAAGTTTATGAATCAATACTATTGAAGGTGGTTGATTTGAAGAAAATAGTGAGAGTACAATATAAGAAACACCAAAATAAAACAACCCCAAAGAATGAATAATATTGGCACTTTACATTTACACTTGTAGAATAATGGCAAACAATAACAATTCAACTGGGTTGAATTTGCGATCTATCCTTGAGAAGGTTAAGCTCAATGGGTCTAACTTCCTTGACTGGTTTAGAAATCTGAGAATTGTTCTCAAGGCTGACAATAAATTATATATCATAGAAGAGGCTTACCCAGAGGAACCAGAACAGGGAACCACAAGGGTTTTCTAGGATGCATATGCTAAATATATTAAAGATGATACAGAGGTAGCTTGTCTCATGCTAGCGACCATGACTTTCGAGCTTCAGAAGCAACAGGAGGACATGGGTGCGCACGATATGATCGTAACTCTCAAGAAAATGTTCCAAAAGCAGGCTAGAGTTGAGTGCTACAAAGCAACCATCTCTGTAACTGATATGAAGATGGCTGAAGGTTCGTCTGTGAGTGTTCATGTACTATGAGAATATGCATGGTATATGTCATTAGCGATTCTCATATAAATAGTATGCTTGTTCCTACAACCTGAAGTCACCTTGGATTCATGTATGTGGAACTGTATACTTTAATATGATCCTGCGTCATCCGTAATGGGATGATCATTAGGGTTTTCATTAGGTATGCACTGAATCATGACGAGGAATGTGAGTGACCAAGATGGGATTTGTTTCTCTCGTCATGAGGGAGATATCTCTAGGCCCCCTGATGAACTAGGACTGAAGAAAATGCATGGTCATGCTCAAAATGGATTAACATATGTTGTTCAAATCATTTTGTATTTACTCAGTCTAATTCTCGATCAGGAAAGAAACTTTGATCAAACTCAAGGATGACATATTACTGTGACTTGTGATCAAGAAATATATCGTAGAACAAAAGGAATAAGCAAACGTCTATTCAGATAGGTTTATGATCGCTAATCATTTCATTTAACATGGGTAGTCATGACATCAGTCTAGAGGTTACTCATGAGTTACAATCTTTAGAAGATTGTTGCCAGCGTTAAATGTAACCTACACGGTCACACAATTAACTCCATTTGTGCGGGATGAAAATACCTCAAAAATAGTTATACATATGATATATAAATTGGTGAACGAAATAATCAATTATTGGATAATTGATTACAAAACATCATCATTCCGTTGGCAACGGAATAGATATGGAAACTGTAATAACCTTAGCTGCCAAGTATTTCATTAAGGAAATACCTATTCCGTTGGCAACGGAATAAGCGCAGATTAGGGTTCTTAGTTATAGTAACTAAGCAATCGTTCGCCTTTTCTCTCTCTAGTATAAATAGAAGGGCAATGTCTCTCTATTTGACACATAAATCTCAAGTTTTAGAAGCCATCATACACAGAAATAGAGAGAGAGAGAGAGAGAGAGAGAGAGAGAGAGAGTTTTGAGTTAATTTCGGAAAGTATTTCCGGACTCGTCTAGCCGAATCCGGTTACCCTAAGAGAAGCAAGGAGTTCATTCGAGTCGAGCTTCAGGAAGGATAAGGCTGCACATCAGAAAAGTTCAGACCTACATCCGTTCTTCGTCTCGCGGATCAAGAAGATCCGAGGTATAAATTTTAATAGTTAATCTCGTACTTTTATTCCCTTAACGATGATCCTAGAGCGGGTTGAATCCATAGGTTCCGCTACGCATGTAACGTACATGATTATGGATTCTCCAACATATATATATATATATATATATATATATATATATATATATATATATATATATATATATATATATATATATATATATATATATATATATATATATATATATATATATTTGTCGAGGTTGCACGAAGGAAAAAACCGTCGTGTAGCATCATGTACCTTTTTGAAGGATTATGATTGTATTACCATTTCACCCCAAATTATATTTTTAAAAACATTCCAAACAATTTATCTTTTTTTGTACATTTTTGTAAAAAAATATATTTCTTTCAATATAAGTTTGAATATTAAGAATAATAACAATAAAACCTCCTTAAAAAAAGAAAAATAAAGCTACACTAAAATGGGAGGGGTAAAATGATCATTTTAATAAATATAACTAAAATGAAAGGTTTTTTTTTTATAATGTACAAAAAGGTTAGGAGGGTTTTGAAGAAGGTTAAAAAGACAAGAGGTTTTTTGAAGGAATCTAAAACGATATGGAGGCTTTGATGATATTTAGAAAAGTTAGGGAGTTTTGAAAAACTTCCCTTTAATTAATGACTTTCACTAATCCTTTCTTACCGCAATGGCTTCCTCTTCTCCGCCGCCGTCGTCTTAAAGAACGTCACAACCATGATTGTGCTGTTGGAGAAGGGAAATCATATCTTCCATGGGAGTGACAGAACAACAAGGGAAGGGCGGACGCATGAAGTGAGGGGTATTCAAGGCTTCTGGGTGGGTAAATTTCTCTGCTCCGTTAATGGGGGCAGTAAAGAAGGTGGGGATGCACAGCCACCTGTGATTGAAGCTTCACCAACTGATATTCTCATTAATGGTGATGAACAAGCTATCATACCGTGTGAAAGGAGGGAGGTGCTGAGTACCAAGGAGCTGAGTTCCATTTAGAACATTGAAGCTGAAGAGATTGGACGAGTGAAAAAAGGGTAGACACTGGTTTATTAAAAAGAATAACGGGTGGACTGTCATCTGCAAAATTGATGAACGAGCATTCAAGAGGTACCTAATGCATCTTAAGCTATGGATGAACAAGAACAAAAGAGATGTATTTAATGAACCATGCAAGTCCTTTCGTTGTCTATCCACTTCTCATTTAAGAAGTGCCTACAGAGAGCCTATTAGGTGCCTTAAATGTCGATCTCTTGGGCATTTGAAGCGAAATTTCTCATCTATAAATACAAATCAAAGACGGGGAAGTCAGAAACAACTCATTCATAAACCTCATAACACCAAACCCACTCAGAATAAATCTGTGCGAGTAAGAAAATAATCCAAAATGGCGGAGGGACTGGTAATGCCGACACAGGCAGCTGATATTTGGGATTCGAGACCACCTTCTATGGAGGTCTTTTTTCCTCATCGTAACAACTTGCATCCTCACCTTCAATTCCTTAACAGATCAACTTATGTATCCTTAGTAAATGGGGATGATCGACCATCCTTAAGAGTAGAAATTCAGAACTTCCTTATCTTTGTGTATGGGGGAAACACTGATGATTAAAAACTGCACTATGCCGGTTCTCCGACAACTTACATCCTTATCTGCAACAACGTTCAAAGGTTGCAGCAAGTGATTGGTGTGGACGACCCCTATCAGTTGGATGAAGAAACCTTATTATTATTTGAAGCTTGGACTCCTACTTGGGGGTCGGAAAGAGAGGACCTTATTTATATAAACTCTCAAATGGGGGTCCGTTGCGACTAAAGAGAAGAAAAAAATGAGGGAGAATGTTAAAGATTAACGTGAAAGAGGAGGAGGCGGAGCTAAGACACACGGAATTGACCAAGCAAGATCTGCAAGGATTGCTAGACGGACCAATTTCTCCCATCAAAATCGTTCGTCTCCTGAAGCGATGTGGAGTGAGCTCATTGATTGAAGCAATTATGCAAGCGGGCCATGAAAGTCAGCAGGAGATGGGGAATATTGAAGCGCCGGAGTAAGAAAAGGGGTAACTTTGGGGAGGGGAGATAGTAGTATTTCTTATTTTATGTCAGCTTCTTTTTTCCAATGTTAGTTTTCTATTTTCTTTTTTGCTTGATTTGGGGGTTGTGGTTTAGAGGGGAGAATCTCGATGGAGGTTCTGGTTTGGGGTTGTTTGGTCTGATGTTAATGTTAGGAGGTCCATGGGTAGTTTTTGTAGTTGTCAGATTCTTTGTGTGACTCAGCTTTTTCTCTCTTTAACAGTCATGCTTTGTGAGTTGTCAGGGAGACCTTGTAATGATGTAGGGCAGTGTTATAATGCCACTACATCTTGTAGCCAAACTTTCTCTAATGAATTGTAAAACTATACCCTTCTTGTCTTGGAACGTAGAAGGATTCATTGCGGAATCTAAAAGATTGGTGGTTAGAGAAACTATACATGATGAGAAACCCTCTCTTTTCACTCTGCAATAGATCAAGCTTAGCTCAAGCTTAGCTCCTTCTCAATAATTCATAAAAAAGAGATTTGTGAATCAAAGTATAAGGGTATGGCTGTGTTGGATGCTCAAGGTTCCAAAGGGGGTATCCTGATTGCTTGGGGCACCAATTCTATTGAATTGATTCAGGAAATTAAAAGGCAGTTTATAATTTCTATTAATTTGAAGTGGACACTAGATGGATTCGCTTTTTGGGTCTCTGGTGTTTACGGTCCTTCTCGAGGGTCTCTGGTGTTTACGGTCCTTCTCGACTGGACAATTTTCAGGCCTTCTTGCGGGAATTGAAGGATTTGAGAGAACTAATTCAGGGGCCGTGGATACTTCTTAGGGACTTTAATGTTCCCATTTCTTTGGAAGAGAGAAATGAATCCAATTTTAACATTATCAATGGAGACGAATTGAGAAATAATATTAACTCTTGGAACTTAATAGATGTGCCTCTAAGCGAAAGAGCGTTTACATGGTCGAACGGCTGAGACGATCCTTCGCTTGCGAAATTAGATAGAATACTAAATCTAAAACGAGTGGAAATCTAATTTCCCAAACAATCGATTAAAGTCGTTACCTTCCGTAGCGTCTGGCCACTGTCCGATCATTTCTCTTTTTAATACATCCATTCCGAAGGGGGCGAGATTCAGATTCGACAATTGGTTGATGAAGGCAGAAGGGTTTCAGGCTTTCGTTGTAAAAAATGGGAAGATAAAGGTGTTGCAACAGACCAAAACAACTCCACTCAAAATTTTCCCTCCAAGCTAAGGAGATCAAAGAGTGGAAAAAAGAAAGATCAACATGGTTGAATGTATATTCTTATAATTGTAAATTCATCATTCAAGAGCTAGATGTGGCGCAAGAACAGAGGCAATTGTCCATTCCTGAGTTAAGAATGAGAATATTGTTGAAGGAAAAAATGTGGCAAATAATCGATTTTAAGCACAAGAGATGGGTACAAAGAACTAAATGTCAATGGTTAAGAGAAGGAGATGCGAATATGGCATATTTTCATGCGGTGGCTTCTGGAAGGAGTCGACAGAACCAAATCGAGATAATCAATCATGAAGATGTCGAAATGAGAGAGCACAATTCGAAGGCAAGAGTTTTGTTTCGACATTTTGTGTCTCTTGTCGGTACTTTTGTACCACACTCTGATCAAGTGGATTTGCAATCTCTGTATGGGGGAAGCGTACCTATTCCTTACTCTTTAAGTGGGCCGATAACGGGGAATGAAGTGAGGGAGGCACTAAAGGATTGGGGAAAAAATAAGTCTCCGGGTCCAGAGGGTTTTACCGAAGAATTTTTCAAGGCTTTTTGGGTTCTCTTGGAATATGAGATAGTTAACATTTTAAATGGTGTATTAAATAATAGATTCTCCTTCCAACATTTGTCGGATTCGTTCATTTTCCTATTACCTAAAATTCCGACAGCCACTAAAGTGACGGAATTTAGGCCGATTTAGCTTGACTCATGGGGTGCAAAAACTATACTCCAAAGTCTTGGCAAACCGAATGAAATATGCCATCCCTCAACTAATTGACAATGCACAAGCGGCTTTTATCAAGGTAGGAATATCATGAATAATTACGCTTATGTCCATGAGACAATCTTTCAATGCTACAAAAGGAAGGAGGAAGGCGTGATCCTAAAAGCCAATATCTATAAGACTTTTGATGCCATAAATCCTTTGCTGTGCCGATTGGTAAGAAAAACCTTAACATCTCCAACATCTCGGTGATGCTAAATGCCCCTTTCAAACTTTGTATCAAAGATACTTTTCCCTTTTATTTATTTGTTTATTTTTTATAAATCAAAAGTAAATAAAATCTAATCAAATATGCTAATTAATCCCACTCCTTAATTTTTCAACTATCTTTATTTCATATCACTCTTCTAAGGAATCTTTGGAACGCCACTTCTTCTCTGCCTCAAGCATCTCCTTCACCACTTCGGCAGAGCCAGCCGGCAACGATTTGGCTTGCTTGACTTCTCCTAGGATTTTTTTGAAGTTTGGCTGGTTGACGAGATTCCAGAAGTATCGTTCTACGTACGGGAATTCAGATGTGAAGGATTTCGTCATGATGCGAGTGAAACCGAAGTGAAGACCGCACACCATTGCTATGTCGGCGAGGGTTATACTCTCGCCAACTAAATAATATGTGCTTGTGGCGAGATGAGTGTTTAGAACGCGGAGGGATTGCCTCACAGAGTAAATGCTCAATCCCGAAAACTAAAATAATAAAATGATAATAATATTGCAACTTTATTTAATTGAGCTAAAATGTGTTAATTGTTAAAAGTATTAATTGAAATGAAGGATAATACATTATTGTTGAGAGCACCCAAACCCATCCTTGGATGGATCCATCTTATTAGCTTTTCATCAATTTCCATGTCCACAAACTCCATCCATTCCTCAACTCGGGCCTGAAACTCAACTGAGTTTAACATTATTTATTTATTTGCACTTTTGAAAAAGATAACCTATGAAATTATTTGAATTTATGAGAAGCTTACGTATTCGTAAACTGAGGAGCCATACAGAATGTTGGCACCTTTCAATTTAGCAACTGCATATAACAAACATCTGAATCGTAAATCCAAATCCTTATTATAAGAAACAAATGTAAAATGTACCAAATTCAACAACTCCCGATAAAGTATCTCGGCCTCCCATTGCACTACAAAAGCACTACAAAACCCTTCCAAAATAATTTTTCTTGCCGTACCTTGAAATACTTCAAAATACAATTCAAAATTGGAAGAGTAATTTTCTATCTATCGCGGGCAGAATTGTCCTCTTAAACTCCATTGTAATGGGAAAACTAGTCTATCTCATGTCGGTTGTCAAGCTACCGGCTTGGCTAATATACAAAATCGATGTTTTGAGAAGGAACTTTCTATGGAAAGGCAACGGTGATAATTCAAAAGGAAACAGTTTGTTTGCAAAAGGGAAATGGCGGTTTGGGGCTCAAACTGGTCGCCGATTTTAACGATGCCTTATTAATGAAATGGATAGTGAAAGTATTAGGACTTGAGGATAATCTCTTCAAGGAAATTGCGTCTAATTTCTACCGACCTTTCTGTGAGTTGCTTATGCCTAAATCTCATAAGCCGGTATCTTGCTTGATCAGAGGGGCGAGGAACAAAATTAGTTATTTCAAGTTTAATTCCAAATTTCAAATTGGTAACGGGAAAGGCATCTTGTTCTGGCACATGGATTGGGGGCTTGGTTTCTTGGCAATTCGATTCCAGCAACTTCTCTCTTTTGCTTTTGATGAATTCATCACGGTCTATGATTTCATCACTCAACCGGATATAACTTACCACTTTAGACAAAACCTGACATCTATTGCCGCGCAACAATTGAGCTCTCTTATTAACAAGAAGAATAAATAATAATACAAAAAAAATTCCATTAAGAAATACATTTTAATGCTTCTCCAAGGATACGCAAGCTTTGATTTGCGAAAAAAATGCTAGGCGGAGGAGAAGGATCTAAGGATAGAGATATCTACATTCAATCAACGCACTAATCAGATTTACAGTAAGTATAATTTACAGTTAATCGTAATTTGGTCCTTCAGTTTTCTGAATTTTCAGTTACGTTCCTGATTTTTTTATTTTTATTTTTTGCTTCGGTTACACATTAATCCTTTGAACTTTGATTTGTCTTTAAAGTTTGAGATGGCACATGAATCAGGTTGCAAGTGAAAATTATATCCACCAATAAAAACAGAAAAGCTTGACCGAAAAAATAATAAACAAAAAAACAGGGGCTGAATTGAATAAAACCGCACATGATATGGTACAGCTGGAGAGTTTTCAGAAAACTAAAACTGGCGAGCTCGTTGAAAACTAAAGAGAGGGTTTCTACAGTGGTCGTTGCTTCTAATGCAGCCTCCTTCGATGGATTGGATTCTAAAGACAGCTTGATCAGCAGCTCCATCTAGGCAATCCTGATTCTTTCCTTCGAGCTGAAATCTTCAATCTTTCTTCTTTGTTCCCCCTTTTCTCTCAATCCAGGACTCAAACTCAACCATCTCACGCTCTTCATCCTTCCTTCTTCTTTCTTTCCCCTCTTTCCTTCAACAGAGCTCTGTTTTGACAAGTCTATTTTTGCCATTGCTATTTGTTATTGAGAGAGAGAGAGAGAGGCGGAGATAGCCGGAGATAAGAGGGACGGTGTGAGAGGGAATGAGACGAAAGGCCACTCCAAAGAAAAAAAACCTGAAAAAAAAAAAGGAGAAAACAAAAGTATAATAGTGCTCGTCCGATTTTTTAATACTACGGATGACATTAATGGGTGACGTGGATTATTCTGGTGATGGAGGTCGTCAGGATACAAGATGGGATTTCGCTCCGTTTTGGACCAATTTCTTAATTTTAGCAGTATAATTTTCAAATTTATAGTAACAAATATGAAATTTTTATTTTTGAAAATTGATTGCATTCTCATTGATATTTCCTATTTTATATGACCTTACATAGATATTTTCCAACTTTGCTGGCGCAAAATTGAAAAATGATCATTATATTGATGTATCATTTGTCTTTTATAACACAGTTATATTTTTGAATTTTGCAAGAATTATATTCATAATATTTTTTTATTCTATCACAAATATGATATTACGTAGCATTTTTTTTGCATAAATGTGGAAAAATGTCACATGTAATTTTTCAGGATAACATGGAATTTTGTAGGCAACTAATAAATTTTGCACGTTGTGTGTGTGTGTGTGTGTATATATATATATATATATATGGAGTGGCTAAAAAACATACGTATGTTTTTGGCGTGAAAAATATACGGTCCAAAATACATACTAAATCATCAAAAATTCAAATTTCAACCGTACGGATGGAATATATATGTTTTGAATATGTCGTAGATTAATTTTCACAAGAATCAGAATATTATATTATTGCCATCATATATCATCATACATATTTTGATGATGTATGATGGCAATGATATAATATTCTGATTCTTATGAAAATTAATCTACAATATATTCAAAACATATATATTCCATCCGTACAGTTGAAATTTAAATTTTTGATGATTTAATACGTATTTTGGACCGTATGTTTTTCACCCCAAAAACATACGTATATTTTTTTTTATATATATATATATATATATATATATATATATATATATATATATATATATATATATATATATATATATATATATATAGGGGTAGCGCAATATTTGATACTTTTTCGGGTATACATGAAAAAGTCCATTGTATATATATATTATATATATATATATATATATATATATATATATATATATATATATATATATATATAATGATAATTATTTTGAACATGTTGTATTTTTAATTAGAATATATCAATTCTGCATGTGTTTTTCATAACCCTTTTTCATACTAACATATGATCGATTATCAAGTTATACTTTATAAATTCACTCTTAGAAGGAATTCTAAGATTATAATTAGTTTGTGTGTAACTGAAATGTCTACACATATTTTATGGTTAATGAACATATTATATATCGGTATTATAATAAAATATAATTATTAATATTGAACATGCAAATTAAAATTGTCAATGTTATATTATACATATATATAATTTAACATATCTACTTCATTAAGATTATAAATTATCATGCCAAATTTCAAGAGTATTTTTCTTTAGGAACACTGATTCGACACTTTATATTTTTACTAATTTAATAACAATACATTAGAGGGAATGATTGGTCTTGAGAATCTAATTTGGATGTTCTTTACTTTGGACTTTTTAAACGCTGGATGTTGGGATTCTACCGTTCATAACGCAGCGGAAAATACAAAACGAAACAAAATCGAATTCGAAACCTAAAAGAATGATCCGTGAATTACAATTAAATCAAAGAAAAGTTCATAACTTTGTACCTTCGGATTACTCTTAATCCGTGATGATCAAAAGCGAATTTGGTTGACGCTTTTCTTTGGTCGATTCCAAACCGGTTTCCAAACCGATCCTTTGAATGTTTCGCCTAACCGGTCTAACAAACCGATCTCCAAACGAACGGATTCCCCAAGCAAACCGATTCTCCAAGCAAAACTACGATTTCAACCCGAATCACAAAGACGCCGCACTTCGCTTCGTCCTCTACCGGTATCCACACGAACAACCCCTTTGAACGTATAAAAAACGATATATGCTAGTATCCGTTCTTCATTTCTCTCACAGAAATAACAAGAGAATAATTTTCGGATTTTTCTCTCCTTTTGTCTCACAAAATTTTGGACGAAAATATAATGATCCTTTTTTTAATTTTGGGGTGTCTCTTGTGCCGACTTTTTTTTTGAAATGGCCAAAAAAAAAAAAATAATTAAGGGAATGGCCAAGTTTTAAAAATATTTGCAAAAGTAGCCATTTCGCCCAGCCACCGGGCGAAACACGAGCAGTTTCGCTGCGTTAACTGGGCGAAACAGAGCAAATCACGTTACGAGCGAATTTACTTAATAAAACCTGTTTCGCCCAGCAGTTGGGCGAAACAAAGCTTTTTAGTATCGGTTTTTATAAATAACCGTTACAGAATAAACAATTTAGTATCGGTTTTTTAAAATAACCGTTACAGAATAAAACACTTTTAGTATCGGATTTTGGAAATAACCGTTACAGAATGAAGAATTTTAGTATCGGTTTTTATAAATAACCGTTACAGAATGAATACTTTAGTATCGGTTTTTATAAATAACCGTTACAGAATCAACACTTTTAGTATCGGTTTTTATAAATAACCGTTACAGAATGAACACTTTTAGTATCGGTTTTTATAAATAACCGTTACAGATCGGTCTTTCGCCAGTTCACTGGGCGAAACAGCTCTGTATAATAGCAAAAAAAATGTATGCTATGAAAATCCTTCGAAATTTTTTTTTTGTTAATATTGTTAGAAAAAAGAAGAAGAAGAAGAAGAAAATATAATCATTACAAGCAAATTTGTAATATTTTCTCTAGTTTAGGTACATATTTATTTTTGAAATTATTTATTTTTGAAATTAATTTTTGTAGTTTAGGTAATGTATATATTTATTTTATAAATTATTTTTCTTGTTTAGGATTATTTATTTATATTTTTTTTGTTATAGATATATTTTTTAGTATATTATTTATAGTTTTATTTTTTAAAAGTTTAAAAAATCAAATGTATGCTATGCATTTATTTATTAAGTGATTTGTTTTTAAAAGTTTACAAAGATGTTTCGCCCAGCAAACTGGCGAAAGACCAGTCTGTAACGGTTATTTATAAAAACCGATACTAAAAGTGTTCATTCTGTAACGGTTATTTATAAAAACCGATACTAAAAGTGTTTATTCTGTAACGGTTATTTATAAAAACCGATACTAAAATTATTCATTCTGTAACGGTTATTTATAAAAACCGATACTAAAATTCTTCATTCTGTAACGGTTATTTCCAAAATCCGATACTAAAAGTGTTTTATTCTGTAACGGTTATTTTAAAAAACCGATACTAAATTGTTTATTCTGTAACGGTTATTTATAAAAACCGATACTAAAAAGCTTTGTTTCGCTCGTAACGTGATTCGCACTCGTGTTTCGCCCGGTGGCTGGGCGAAATGGCTACTTTTGCAAATATTTTTAAAACTTGGCCATTCCCTTAATTAATTTTTTTTTTTTTTGGCCATTTCAAAAAAAAAGTCTCTTGTGCCTACATAGTCCATAAGTTTCATATCCTATGTGCATGGTAACTATGTACCCATATATGCAACACACCTTATCATATAAGATGTAGGATTGGATGTGTCACTTGACTATGTAGCTCTCCATACAACTTATCACATAAGTTATGATTTTTCTGTGTACGTCTCAATAGTTGTTATTTGTGTGTGACCCTGTAGGTTTACTTAATGTTGGCAATAATCACAACGGATTATAAATCATGAGCGGCCTCTAGCAAGACATCATGATTACCCAAATTAAGCAAATATAGATGATTCGATCAAACCTAATTTATGTCATGCATTGTATCCCTTTGTTACACGATACCTTATGTTGGTCGATAAATATTTCTTGACACCGAATTTGATTGAACATGAAATGACATTAATAACTCTTTATTAATTCACTTGAGCACGGCCGTACGTTTCTTCAATCAAATCATCAAGAGGCCTAAAGATATCTCTCTCAATTTATGAGAGGAACAAATCCTATCTTAATTAAACTCTTTCCTCCTCATAATTCATTATATACCTAATTATAATCTTTATGACCGCCCGGTTAAAGACGATGTTAGATTATATTAAAGTATAAAATTTCTCATGTAGGAAACTGAGATAATCTCAAGTCTAAGGATTACGAGATACATTCTTTACCGAGAATAACTAATGACACGAACCATGTAGTATTCTCACGGTGGGTCAATCCAAGTATATGGTCTCTAACATATACTTATGTTAATGACTTAATAACTCTTATTCATGATCGAAAAAACGTGACCATCGGTCAACTAACATACTGATGTACATTTATAGCTTATCATAAAGTATGTTTGTCTCACAAACATCCTATGAATGATCAGGGACAGTTTAGAATATCATTCATAATACTTTATAGTTTTACTATCAAAGTCACATACTTTGATGATATAAAGCTGAATATCATATTCAAGGTTCATTTTAGTAATAAGAATAAAATAACCAATACGCATTTATTATATAAAATATCTCTAAATAAAAACAATGTATGTTTAACACAATCCATACATCTAGGTCTCAAATACATTGACCTAGGGCATACTACTAACATTGGAATCTTTGCTAGTAAAAAATAATTTGAGACATATTGCAAAAAAAACCCATGCATTATTGGAAGTTACAAAAAAATCATTTAATTTTAACATTTTAATCACTTGAAAAGTATTTTTAAGATTGTAAATGATATTTTTTTTTTAGAAAAAAATTTGATTCATGAACATTTTTTAACTGAATTTTTTTGTGAAGAATACTTTTCAAAAAATAATAAAAAATATTCTTAAGAAATATTTTTCATAAAAAATAATGGTCTTATAGAAATATATTATCATAAAAGAAATTCTAAATTTTTTTCTAGAAAAAATTATGAATGAAGTATTTTCTTAAGTTTTACATAAACGGATTTTTTTTTTTTTTTGAAAAAAATATATTTCTTATGAAAAATTCTGAATTTTCTTTTCCAAATATATTTGTAGTATTTTTCTTAAAAGTAATATTTAAGATGCTTTTCTGAATTGTTTTCTTGTTATTTAGGCATAATTAGTTTTTAAAAATACTTTTCCGAAAAATGTGTTAATTAATATTTAAAGGATATTTTTCAAATGATTAAACTATTGAAACTGACGGTGTTAACTTTAACAGAACGCTATGGGCATTTTAGCAATTTTGAATAATGCATTTTTTTTTTCAAATTTTCAAAAAATAATTATTGCATATATTAAAATTTGGTCACGCACTCTGACCCGCCACATAATACTCTTCATTGAATGGCCACAAAAGATCCTCAAAAAAGACATGTCAAAATTGTACTCTTTTATAAGCTTTATATATATGAATAAAAATAAATTATATAATACGTTGTCTTGTCTTAATTGAACAAACAGAAATATATCACTTTGTAAAGTTTGAAACTAGATTGCTTTAGTAGCTTTTTCTTGACGTGTTTATCAATTAAGGAACCGACCTTCATCTCCATGCTTTTCGGCTTGCATTGCATGTACAATTGGATATCAACATATCGGGTTTGAATCTTATTGCAAATGGATCCGGTCCTCTCCATTTCATGTCTAAATGAGCCCACTTTTTTATATATTAATACAGATAAAAAATGTTCACCTATCAAAATATAAATAATTCTTCTCATCATTTTCTTAAAAACAATAATTCTTAATCAAATGTCTTTTTTGTTAAAAAAATTCATATATAAATTTCATTTGAATTGCGTTTGTTCTGAGTTCCATGTTGATACGGTTCTTTAGCTTAATTGGTTTCTCAACTAAAAATATACGTCCAACAATACTACAAATACATTAAGTATTTTAAATATAGATGGTATAGGCATTAATTGGATTACTTTTCTTAATTATTTAATTATATGAAAGACAAAAATTAAGTTCCATTCAGACAAAGTGGGTTACTTTTTGGATAAATATGAAAAAGTCCATGACACTTCTAGATTTTTGATATCTTAATTAAGTGAAATATCTTTCACTAATAGCAAGATAAGTCTTTAAATGAAATTTAGTTCTTACGATTTACTAGTCATATCAGGAAAAATGCTTACCATTTGAACCCTTTTCCTTTTCCGGCTACACCTGTCAAGATTTATCTATGAACAGAAGTGGAAGCCATGATTTATCTAACAGATCCATCAATACATAGACCAGGTCCGTGAAATAAATGTTGGGATTGAAATTGTAAAAAATCTATTAAGCTTCGCGTGTAAATTTTTTATCACATATCATTTCAATCAAATCTGCTTCTCGAATAATTGTCAACCACATATCATTTCAATCACACATCATTTCAGTATAACTTTCAGATAAAGTGATTTTGAAGTTGTCTGATTTTGAAGTCAAATCAAGTTATTTTGAGATTAGATGGAATTGGTTTGCAAATATTACATTAATCAGTATTCTGATTTCTTGCAAATACTCTTAACTTTGTAATAGGAAGTAGGCAGTAGAATAGCACACTTCACTTGCTTTTTATTGGTAGTACTATATCATGAATTGTGGAGATAATTGGTTGTTATTATTTCTTTTTATTTTTTGCATTTTAGTGGGCTATTTTATTCAATTTAATGGTTTGTTATCTTTCCTTGGGAAGGTGGTATCGATCGGACCACAAGGACACACATTACTTCTTTTCTTCTTTCTCATTTTTGACCCAATTTTGGCATTTGATTTGTCTCCCAAGTAAAAGCCGAATGAGTCATGAATTTAATATGATAATGTCCAATTGTACATTCATTATCTTCAAGTAAATATATACTTAAAAAAAATACAAATATAATCAATAATCAGTATGGACAACTTGATATGTTCAATTATTCAAATGGTAAATAATTTAATTAAGTTGTGTAGTGTATCTGTCATATAGCAAGCATATCTTAGCATTTAACATTGATTCTTAAATGTAAATATTGAATTTTTTTTTTTTTTTTGCTTTGCGGCTAGGCAGATTTTATACACTTTCAATTAAGTATTTGAAACAAGAATACATGCATGGCCACTTGGCCATATTCTTCATTCATTGCCTTCACATTTGGATCTCTTACTAAACTTTAGCTTGCACATAATTCCTACGAAACAAACTACATATCACTCCACTATATTTGTATTTCACATATATCAATCATATACCTACATACCTATTTGTGCCTGCATAAATCTCTCTCTAAAAGAAAAAAGATACTAGGAAAATGAAATTTGGACGGAGCTAGATTTTCTAGTTTCTTTTCCTAATTATAGAGCTCCTCTCTATTTTTTATTAGTTTTTTACTAATTAAAGAGCTCTTTCTTCTCTCTATTTATACTCTCTCTCTCTCTCTCTCTCTCTCTCTCTCTCTCAATATAAACTAGCGAATGATTAGCTCGTGAATAGCAATGATGAGGTTGATAAAGATTTTCATTGATATAGTACTAGTCCTATGTATAACACAGAAATGCTATGGACAGAGCACAAACCTAAGCAGAAAGAGCTTTCCACAAGGGTTTGTTTTTGGGACAGCTTCTTCTTCATATCAGGTGAGAATCTTATCTCTCTCTAACTCTTCACAAAAAATGCATGACTTTTCTTTTCTTCAAAAATGTTATTTCTTTTTCTTCAGTTTAAGTCATGTTCTGGAAATGAGTATAGATCGAGTTATCTCTATAGTTTTTCTCATAGTTGATCTTGATGCTCAAGTAATCGACATAACTTAGCTTAATATCTTTATCAGCTAATTAAAAAATAATTGGTGATTAAAATAGTAATGAGACGGAACTATCCAAATTTATTTAGTTTCATGATCAATTTGCAATTGAGCAGACCAAAATGTGATGATATTTATTTATTTTTTTACAAATATAATTTTGGTTTGCTTACTAAATATATTATATCATTTATTGTTTGTACATGCATTGTTTGGAATTGTATACCGTGCTAATTAAGTTTGCAATTTTTAAGATATATATCATTTATTGTTGCAGAACTTAAAAGTTAATCCATTAAGAAAGCATTTCAGAAATTTATTCTTTATTTAAGAATTATATATTTTGTTCATGCTAACTCACATTAGTTGGTCGATGAAAAATGAAAAATTATGGTACTTCCTCCATTCACGTGCAGTGTCTTTAACGAAAAATGCTCTGGTTCAGGCCCCAGCATGGGGCAGTCCGTTAGCTTTGGATTCAACTAAACTTCTAGAGCCTTTCATACTTAGTTTCTCACGGCAAATATAATCCATGAATAATATAATATGATATTTTTTTGTAAAAAATTGTTAGATGAGGCTAAACCACAATCACAACCATTTCCACAACTCCCACCCTTATTTATGGGTCCTACAAATATACCACCTATATAGCATCCACAAATCATCGAGAAAAAAAATATGATTCATATGAAGATAGTTGTGAATTTGCTTGTGATTGTGGTTGTTGTTTTATTCTTTTTACAATCACAGTAAAAAAAATTTGCAAAATATATATAGATATATTATATTTATCATTTCAACATAATAAAATAAAAGTAAGTAAATAAAAGAAATCAGAAGAAATAAAAAGAAATGATTTTTTTTTAAATATCGATTTCATTTAGCCAATAGTCCATAACTCTAGTGGTAAAGTGCAGTGCTTGTAACTCTAGAGATTATGTGTTCAAAGTATGGTTGAAAACGGTTCAAATACAGTTCGGATAGGGGTCATACCATATTCGTACCCGTATTATTTTTTTGGATCCGGATACAAATTCGGTTCGGATTTACATGATAAAAATATTTATACGGATATTCAAATATAGAAATAATGCATCTTCTTTCAAATATATATATTTAGCTCTTAACAACAAAAAATTATAAACACATAACAAGTTTTAATAGTAATAAATAAATTTGGATGGATTTGGATAAATATCCTTATTCATATTCAAATTTGACAAAACGATAAAAATATTTGAAAATATATTATTATACATATACATATTCATATCCAATGTAGGATGAAATATCCGAAAACGGATAGTATTCGGATTATAATTATTCGAATACGAATATTATATATATCAGCTCGGATATTGTCTATATTAGTAAGCCAAATCTATTATCATGCATATTCAGATAATTATTTTCGAATATGGATATTTTCCGAATACAAATACGGGTCGATCGGATATTTCCAACTAGTTTTCACCCCTCGTTCAAGGTAATTGGAATCATATTTGTTTCTTTAAATAAGTATACAGCAATTGTGGTTCTAAAAAAATTAATATCAAACTTTGTAGTATTTGTTCCCATACTCGGCCCAATTAAATCAAGCCCAATACTTCTTGATACAAATTGTGATCATGTTATTTCCTCTCCAGTATATAATTACTCCATTGCATTTTCAATCCATATCAGTATTTGTGAGCTCAATCCAGCAATTTAAGCTGAAGAATTTCAAATCCTTCATAAAATTCATGTCTTACCCAATTCGAACACCTTTGGATGAATATATAGTTGCTTGATTGATAATTTGCTTTGGAATTATGGTTATTTAGTTAATAATTCAGGTTGGTATTTGTTTTTGTTACTGATTTTGTAGTATGAAGGAGCAGTTAAAGCAGATGGAAGAGGATCGACTGTGTGGGATAAATTTGCTCATACATTTGGTAATTAAAATAAAAATATATATTTTTTAGTTATTAAAGAATTTTGAATTTTTCTACAAAGAAACATTATTGTAAATTTTTTTTATTTTCTCTTGTGCAGGAAAGGTGATAGATTTCAGCAATGCTGATGTGGCAGTTGATCAGTACCACCGATTCGAGGTGAAATTTCTCAAATACCCCTTAAAAATATTATTTTTCATTATTTAATTATAAAATGTAATTAAATTATTAAAATTATTATTTTAGGATGATATACAACTTATGGCAGATATGGGTATGGATGCATATAGATTCTCCATAGCTTGGTCTAGAATTTTCCCAAGTATATTTTCAATTTTCAAAACTATACATTATTTCACTCATTTAACATTTTTTTCTTTATTTTAATTAAAAGAAATTTAAAATTTATCATGCTAATATATTGTCTCATATATTATTTTATTTTTTCATAATTTGTCTCATATTATTTTAGATGGTAGTGGTGAGGTTAATCAGGCTGGAATTGACCATTACAACAGATTCATCAATGCATTAATATCTAAAGGTAAATGAATATCAAAATATACTTATCAAAAAATTCTTAATTAATCTAGTTATAAACTGCTTTAAATCATTGTAAATTTGCATGGGGAAAAATTCCAGGGATCGAACCATATGTGACACTTTACCACTGGGACCTTCCTCAAGCTTTGGATGATAAATACAACGGTTGGCTCGATAGACAAATCATGTAAATGCGCTATTTTACCATTCATATATCTTATTTATATATTCATTTCGCCATTACTACTTTCATTATATTCACTTCTCTAAACAATAATTTTCAAGGTTTTCTTCGATTTACAATGCTTATAATATTAAAAATTATAACTTCTACTTCCCTTGCAAAAAATACTACGCAAGAAAGTTATTCCTGGATATAATAGAGTTGAAAGATGGATTTTATATCCTGTTTTTAGTTGGGCCGTTAATTTTTTGGTCTAGGTTCGGCCTGGGTTATTTTTGAGTTTTTTTTATAGAAAGGAAATGTAAAGATAAATGATAAAGTGCAAATTGTAATTTTTGTAAAAAATTTTATTAATAGAATTTTTGTTTGGAAGGAGGATAATTAAGCCCGTCCAAATTTCCTCAAAAAACGTGACAAGAAAGCATAGATAGGCTCTACAGTACAAATATAACATCTTTAATTAACCATACTCAATCATAATTATTTTCACTATATACCCTATATATACCCTATTGTACACAACCATCATGCTTAATTTCCAACCTACATAGCATTTTTTATTGGTAAATTTGCAAAAGAAGCCCCTATATTATCCCTAAAATGCAAAAAGCCCCTGTCTTATTGGAAATTGCAAAAAAGCCCTTGTATTCTTAAGAAAATCAAATTTGATCTTTTATGAAATTTTTTAATAAAAATATATTTTTCATAATTTTAATTCAAAAAAAATTCTTGAGAAAAAATATTTTTTACAAAATAATTTTATGAAAAATCTATTTTCCGAGAAAAATTATTTAAAAAAACGATATTTTGTATGAAATTTTTTTTGTTAAAAAATATTTTTATAAAAATAAAAAATTATTTTTCAGTAAAAAAATTTGCTCAAAAAATATTTTCTTAGATTTTTTTGGAATATTTTTATTAATAAAAAAAATTTTGAAATAAATGAAAATGAATATAATGTGTTAGTTAACCGTGTTAAAAGTGAACTAATGGTAGGGACTAAAATTTGATTTTCTTAAGAATACAAGGGTTTTTTTGCAATTTCCAATAAGACAGGTTTTTTTTTGCAATTTAGGGATAATGTAGGGGTTTTTTTTGTAAATTTTCCTTTTGTTATTACCTAACTAGACTTCAACATTTTAACCTATTAATTGCATTACTATCGCAGAACTGACTTCTCCAAATACGCGGAGACATGTTTCGCCGCGTTCGGAGACAGAGTCAAACACTGGATCACGTTCAACGAGCCCCACACGTTCGCCATCCAAGGCTACGACATTGGGCTCCAGGCCCCCGGCCGATGCTCAATCCTCCTCCATTTGTTTTGCCGTGCCGGGAACTCGGCCACCGAGCCGTATGTTGTTGCGCATAACACCATTTTGAGTCATGCTACTGCTGCTGATATATATAGGAGGAAATATAAGGTGAGATATTGGCTAGGTTTAACGACGAATGTCTTTATTATACCAACATAACATTAGTTTACATCTTGAAATTAAGAGTGTGAAGTTGATTTTCAACCGCATTGATGAAAAATATATTAATTCAGTATGTTGTAGATTAGATCTCGTGATATTTTAATTTTTTTTATATTTATTATCATATGATGTTTTCTGATTTAATTGTTATTTATATTTCATGACATTCCAATCCAAATATTATGAAATTTAATGTACGACCGAATAAAATGATATATTTTTCATCTATTATATGGTTGAAAATTGATATGAAGGTGGTAGACCGTAAACTAGAGTCAAGTGATTATTAATTTTTTTTTTTTTCTGCGTGGATTAAAATCGTAGGCTACACAAAAAGGATCAATTGGAATAGCATTTGACGTGATGTGGTATGAACCAATGACAAACTCTTCTGAAGACATTGCCGCCACTCAAAGAGCTCAAGATTTTCAATTCGGATGGTATAAATTCAAATTTCAAAATTCTTAAAAAATTAAGTATCTTCAATATCTAGGATGTAATTTATAAACTGAATATAACAGGTTTATGGATCCATTATTCTTTGGTGACTACCCAAATTCGATGAGAACTAGGGCTGGAGATAGACTGCCGAAATTTTCCGCTGATGAGGCGGAATTGGTTAAGGGTTCGTTGGATTTTGTTGGAATAAATCATTATACAACTTATTACGCGAGACATAATTCCACTAATATTATTGGTGTTGTGCTTCGTGATACACTCGCTGATTCTGGCGCCACAACTCTACGTAAGTTTGACATTGTTTTGTAAAATACTTTTTAATTTTATGAATTTTAGTAGGTCAGTGTTAATTTACTTTGTTGTATTTGAAGAAATATTTATATTTTTCTTTTATTTTCTATTTGGCAGCTTTCAAGGATGGAAAAGCAATTGGAGACAAGGTGAGAAATGAAAAATTAAATTGCAATCAAAATGCTACTTAGGAAATGGATTTAATATAAATAAAATAAATTCAATATAAAATTAAATTATTATTTTTCTTGTTTGATATATGAGCTCTTTATTTATTATCTAATTTTGTTACACAGGCTTCTTCAATTTGGTTGTATATTGTACCAGACGGGATGAGAAGTTTAATGAATTATATTAAGAATAAGTATAACAATCCACCTGTTTATATCACTGAAAATGGTAAGCACTCTCATTAATTTATTTCTTTTATCATATTGTCAATTTTATTAATTTCATTTTAATTTGTTTTATTATATTTCATGCAGGAATGGATGACTCAAACAGCCCATTCATTTCATTAAAAAATGCTCTGAAAGATGGTAAAAGGATCAATTATCATCACGACTACCTCTCAAACTTATCTGCTTCAATTCAGTAATAAAATATTTCATTTATTTTACTAAGATACAAATAAATTCGATGCGATAATATACCGAAATAAAGTTACCTAAGTTCAGTATTTATCTAAATACTGACTAATTGCAATTACTCAGATCCAGTTTTAACAATCCAAAATATTCAAACATCTCAAATTAAACTAACGTGTAAGAACTGCGTAATTTAATATTTTCAAAAAAAAATTATCAGTTCCATAATTCTATTTTTTGTCTGAATTGTGCAGGGAAGATGGTTGTGATGTGAGAGGATACTTTGTGTGGTCTTTACTTGATAATTGGGAATGGGCGGCTGGATATACTTCAAGATTTGGATTGTATTTTGTAGATTATAAAGATAATCTTAAAAGATATCCAAAAAACTCTGTTCAATGGTTCAAGAATCTTTTGAACTGATCAGTAGTATGATTTATTTACGTCTATGGTTTCTGATTATAAATAGATTGATTGAATTTGTGTGTAACAAACAACAAAAAAGTTTAATTATAGATGATATTTATTGTGTTAATGTGTTTCTTTTCCTTTTTATTTATTTTTTTCTTTTTTTTTGCAAATTTTTATTTCTGTTTTGATTGGATTGGGAATTGGGGAGGAATGGATCTCTAATGCATTTGCCACGACTCGCCCTTGAATATAGGATCTAGTTTTGTAAGATGCTCATTTTATCTACATTTTTCGAGTTAAATAGAAAAATAACATATTATTTAGTTTTAGTTTTGATATTTTATGCATTATCCTTTTTGGTAATTTCAGCAGGGATATGTTTGGCACTCGAACAATGTTATGTATGACTATAAATCTCTCAATAATCTATTTCTTATTTGGTATTGTTATTTAGGAAATATTTTGGCTATGGAAATAAATATTAGGAAATATTTGGAGGATGGAAGGAGGTGACTTATTTCCATCATTGTATCGTTAGTTTGGGTTATTTTCATATTGTACCTTTAATTTAGGTAGTTTATATTTTGGTAATTAGTCAAGACTCTACTATATAAAGAGACATAAACCTATTGTAATTGTATCACAATTCTTACCATGTAGTCTCTAAATTGATTATGCGATTTCATTCTTCTTCTCTAGTTATTTCTCTCATGAGTTATCTTCTTATACATCAATATTCTCCCCATTATCCTAACAAACAAAATATTTCATTTCAATGAAAGGTCCGGGTGTACAAATAATTTTTTAACCCGTTCAACCCGCCCAACCCAACCAGACCGACCTGGTTTTTGTGGGTTTTGATTTTGTTTGGTTGGATCTGAGTTTGAATATTGAATAACCCGTAGTTATGGATCGGGCTATGAGTTTTAAATTATAAACCCGTATTAACCCAACCCAAACCGTACATACCAAAATTATATATAGAGTAAACTATATTTGATTTATTTATTTCCTATTCTACATCAAATTTTTATGTTATGTTGTATATTTAGTTCCCAATTATAAACTTATCATAAAAAAAATTCTATAATGATTGTAATACATCACAAATAAATATTAAAGCTTAGAATCAGTAATCTGTAATTTTATCATTGGAAAAACAAAGCATAACCAAAACTTGTCGAGATATGATATACAAAAAAAAAACATGCTTGAGAATTTGTTGTTCTAAGAATTTTTTTTTTCCCTCTGTTGATTATTGATTGAAATTTGTAATTTTTTGTCTTTGGTTGGATATTCATAATAATGCATACAGGTGTTGGTCTTGTGCATGTGCCCCTATTTCTCAAAATTTTGTCGATATCCAAATTCATCAAACAAAGAGTAATATTAAAAAATTTATTATTATCATAATATTTCTAAAGTTGTATAAACTATAAAATTTTTATTATATTTAATTTTACTTTTTACATATATTTTGTTTTCAGATGGATGGTGCAAAGAAACAAAACTCAAATAACGGCCATAAGAAAGTCGACAAACCGAAAAACCCTAGCAGCGCTAAACCCTCGCACACAGAGAAGATCATGGAATGCAACCCTGTCAAAAGACAACGTCAAGGTCCAGGTCTCAAATCTGAAGTTTGGGGTTATTTCACCTTAAATAATGACGTGACAAATCCTAGAGCAACATGCGCCTACTGTGAAAAGTCATATGCAGCTGACCCAAGTAGACACGGTACATCAACATTATGGAATCACTTGTTTTACAATTGCCCGATGAAAAATGTAGAAAATCCCTTGCAAAAATGGTCATGACAGATGAGTTACCATTTAAGGTAGTAGAAGGAGAGGGTTTTAAAAGCTTTGTAAAAACTGTACAACCAAAATTCATTGTACCATCTCGAGTAACTGTTGCTAGGGATTGCTTGAAACTATTTGAGGAAGAGAAGTTAAAGTTAAAAAAAATCCTAAAAAACCAACGTGTTTGCCTAACAACAGATACCTGGATATCAATCCAAAATTTAAATTATATGTGTCTCACGGCTCATTGGATTGATGATAAATGGCAGTTGCAAAAAAGGATTCTTAATTTTTGCGTGAAAATTATTACACCACCGGGAGAAGGGGATTGGATCAAAGTTAGATGCTTCATTAAATTTCTTAAATTATTTTATGGGGTTACTTTGCGTCTCTCTGGATCAACCTACGCTACATCGAATATTTTCTTTCATGAACTTGTTGCCATGCAGACACGGATAAGTCAGATGAGTGGAAGTGATGATTGGAAATTAAAAACTATGGCTGAGCGAATGAAAGCAAAATTTGATAAATATTGGGAAAATCATGAAAATCTCAATTTCTTACTTTATATAGCCATAGTATTAGAACTTAGATATAAATTGAAATATGTGAAATTTTGGTTTGAGAAAATGTATAACAGTGTCGTTGCGAACAATTTGACTGACAAGGTCGAGTCTACTTTAGAGGGTTTGTACAAATATTATTTTGAGCACGGAAGAAAAGAGAGTGGAAGTATTGGGGGCGAGTCTTTAGAAGAGAGAGTTGGTTGTTCTAATAAATGTCCAAATTTCATGGATGATGAAGATGATGCCAACTATTGTGATTTTGTGAAATCTCAATTTAAACAACATTTGATTGAAGAAAAATGTGTCGAAAGTAAATCAGAGGTTGCTAGATATTTGATAGAGGCATGTGAAAGTGATGATGGCAAGTCTTTCGATATAATAGATTGGTGGAAGCGTTATGCCTCCAAATATCCTATTCTCTCTCTAATGGCAAAAGATATTCTCGCCGTACCAATTTCGACGGTTTGTTCTGAATCAACGTTTAGCACCGGTGGACAAATTCTCGATCCTTTTAGAAGTTCTTTGGCTCCAAAAACCGTTGAAGCGCTTATTTGCGGGCAAAATTGGTTGCAATCTACATCGTTATCATATGGACTTTGTGAAGAGTTAGAGGATGTTGAGAATTATGAGGCTCTTGCAAAAGACAAATTTGTAACTTAGCTAAATGATAAATGAAGTTGTGTATTATTTTTGTCATCTTATTTTTCATGACAAAGATGTCCATACTTTCTTTCTTTTAGCAGATTCTACAATTCAAAAATCATCAACTGGTGCTATTTCTCTGTAGATTCGGGGCAGCTAAAAAGGTGATTTAGTATTTGCTAATTATTTAAGATGACATCAATATCTACTTTATTCTGATATACAAAAAATACATTAAGAACTTTTTTTTTGCAGGTTGAAGCGTGGAGCTCTGGAACAACTTACAACATTTATCATATTAGTGATATTTACTTGAGACTTTATGAATTTAAGTTAAAATAAATGATATATTTTATTTTATTATGTATGTTTGAGTGTGAATTTGATGTTTCGTTAAAAATAATTTCGATGATTTATTTTTAAATAACAAATTATTATATTTTTTTTGTATATTCTTGTGTCAAAGTCATATGTTTTATTTGAATATAATTTAATAATGATATATTCTTATTAAAAATTCAAAATCTTATCAACCCGCCTAACCCGTCCAACCCGCCCAAGAAAATTATGGTTGGGTTTAGAAAATTGTTTACTATGATGGGTTGGATCGGGTTGGAGAAATGCAAACCCGTTATTATTGGGTTGGGTTGTAATTTTCATACAAAACCATCCAACCCGGCCAATGTACACCCCTAATGAAAGGTCTAAAAAATTTAAGGAAAAACAATATGAAAGAACAAAAAAACAGCATCCTTCTCAGGTTGATTAAGAAGAACGAACGAAAGAGCTTTAAAAATTATATAACATAATAATATCATTAGTAAAACAGATAAAAGATAACCGCCACTAGGTTAGCCTAGTGGTCATGGTACCAATCCCACCTATTCATAGGTGAGGTGTTCGAATCCCGCGTCTAGCAGGATTGATTTAAAATTTTAAGTGAAGGCATATGAGCGCACTTAAAATGAGAACAAACATCAAGCAATTGCTTGTAGTTCTTCTTCAAAAAAAAATAATAAAAGATAACAAACAATTTCAATTTCTTTATGAAATTTCACAATACCATTATGGCATTATGCATACTTCTCTATTTTAGAAACACAAACATTAAAAGAGTTTATTTATGCATTACAATTAAATTAGTTCACTATTATATCAAACTTTATTATTTCATTACAAAGACAATGTACCAAAATTGCAAAAATGCCCTTACCGTTAGTTTGGACTTAAAGACCGTTAGCTTTCATACATCAATTCCCTTAAAAAAATACGTTTAGAGCTTCAAATAAAATACGTTCAGAAATATTTACTAGATATTTCTCACATAAGATTTTTTCCAATTTCCGAAAAACTTGGAGGCTTTTTCACAGTTTCGGCATACTGCAGGGGCTTTTTAACAAAACTTTGCATCTAAAAAAAAGTATAACCACCTCTTTTCCGTAATTAGAGCATAACCTAGGGACTACAAAGGAAAAGATAACTTACCATGCATGTTTTCCATCGCGGAGCATGGACTGGATGACCATAAAGGCCGACGGCAAAGGCAGCAGCGAATTTGGCGAGTGGAATAGATAATTGATAATAACAATTTCAATTTGAGCACATTTTTTACTCTACAAACACAAACTTCAAAGTTATTTTTTCTTCAATACAAATTAGTTCACTGATTTATCAAATTTTATTATTTTCATTACAAGTCTAATGCAGTCTACTACTCATCACACTCAAATTACATACGAGTTCAGTTGTAGACCAACTCAAAATCCATTTTCTCTTCTTTTAGCAAGCCTTCTGCATCTTTCTGGCAGCATCCGTAGATGTAAACAACCTTTGATTATTCTTTTCATAGAAGAAAATAAAGAATATATTAATATAATAAAGAATATTTTATTCCATTTATTAAATAAAAAATTTGTAAGGCAATTGTATTTCATTATTAAATAACAAAAAATGATGTTTTATAGACTGTTATCTGATAGAAAGGCAGCAACAAAGGACAAACAGTATTGATGAAGTTATTAGTAGATCTTATGTGATGACGAAATATGTATTAGTACTCTCTAATATCTCAGCAAATAATAAAGTGTTCATTGAATTTATTGACATTGTCCATGTGCTATTTAATATTGAATCACTGTAAATGTTCCTGGGCTAATAAAACTAGTTCTTTATATAACACATAGGGCTAAATGAATTAGTTATAAAATGCAGAATATATGATTTCTTAAATGTGGTTTCTCAAACTTTCTCAAAGTTTCTGATTACTAGCTTACTAGTAAAATCCAATCATGCCAAAATTGTTTGTTTTTTTTGGCACAAAATGGATTATAGGCCTGAGAGTACTTCCCTGAAAATTTTAACTGAAATGATTCACACTAAATATTTGATTCTTCTCAACATTGAGAATGACACAGTACGATATTGGTTCACAATAGCTCTGAAGATCCATACCCTGTTAAGAATTTGTGTATCAAACCTCAGCTAAATACAACTAAATATAATTAAAAAAATACTAATCAAAACTTATTTAAAAAAAATGTATGTTCTTCTTGAAGTATATTACGAGATTTTATAGCATGTTTTAAAATTATTTTTGTTTTATAAAATGTGGTTCTTGGTTTGTGCGTATTGCATGGTCAGAAGCTCTTAAAAATGTTACAGCAGTCTGATTAATCTCTTATGTATAAGTTAATCTCTATTTATAAGTTCGCATAACTAAATAAAGAATATTGTGAAAATGATAAGGAAAATTATGGGGTCCGGCCCATGCCTATCATCCATTCAACGTTTCATAACTATATTTATGCTCATAAACTTATATATATATATGTATGATTTTGTTAACCTGGTATCTTTTCACTGTGAAATAACAATTGTTATTATTAATTAGTCAGTGCATAGTGCCAATATATTTTTCAGGAGTACAATATTAGTAAGTAAGATATTGGAGGATGCTAATAGAAACTTGATCATCATAGAAGGTCTACAAATATTATTAATTCCATGTTTTTCTTCTATTTCCATTTTGAAATTAACAAATGTGAAATTCTCTAAGACATGCCTCAGGGCCAATTTGGCAAGTGGAATTAGGGGGAGTGGAATTAAATTTTAAGATGGAGAAATATAAATGTCTCGAATTAATTAATTATAAAGTTTGTTTGGATATTAGAAGTATAAAATTCTGAAAAACATAATTTATTGTTTGGTTGTTTGTAAAAATCTGGAATTATGTTATGATTATACTTGTTAGTAATATAAAATATGAAATAATATAATATAAAGTAATATTATATTATATTATATTATATTATATTATATTATATTATATTATATTATATTATATTATATTATATTATATTATATTATAATATTTTATTTTATTTTATTTTATTATGTACTCTCTTATTATATTAATTTGTTTTATTATATATTATTTATGTTATATGTTTTATTCTATATTATTTATGTTATATGTTTTATTTTATAATATAATATAATATAATTTGCCGCACTTTGGCATTCCAACTTTTAGAGAGAATTACATTTGGGTAAAATTGTAAAGAAAGGGAATTCCAGGAATTACTTAATTTTTATTCCAATGGTTTGCCAAACAAAGAATTTGTAGAAAATGGAATTTTGAGATCTAATTCCATCAAAAATTCCTTGCTTTAAACGGTCCCTCAAGAGTTTTTCATAATGGAATCAACTCCAAGAGGCATGAGAGAGGCATGAGAGTTGTGGATTATGTCAATTATACATCCGCCTTTTTTCTAATATATCTTGATATTTCCTATATGTGTGTGATTTGAGAGAATAAAAATTGTTGAAAATGACAACTAAAATTAAAGATTTATCTCTAGTATTATAAAGATCTATCTCTAAAATTAAATTTTGTAAAGCCCACTAATTACTCAGTCTAATTAGTTAAATGTGTGCCGGGGAAATTTCAGTAGTATGTAAAATTAGTAGATGACCTTAATATTTATATGTTTTAAGTCATGTTCCAAATATCGTTGTCCTTAAGGTTGTGCAACGAGGAATAACCTTTCAGGATATCTTGAAACATGTCTGACTACATTACCTACAAGACAATCTTTATACTTAATTAAATGTAGCCACTATTTAATTTAGCATGAATCCAAATTTTGAGAACTTTGTGAAAGTGAACTTGTAATATTGTATTATTATTAACATACGATTTCTCTTAATGCAGTATGATATATATAATCAAAATACTCACAACCCAACAAAAACATGCAAGCACACGAAAAAGTTCATCAATATCAAACTGAACAGGTGCAAGTAACATTGTCAACCAACAAAACTGAATAAAATCCATTTCAAAACAAAAATCAACAAAACATAAACAAAGTTCATAAGCATCCCAAAAAAACTAAGTACTCATAATTCAACATAACTCTCCTAAGAACAGCACAACTATGGCAATAAAACTCAAATCATCTTTAAACTTTCAAGCCTCAACTGAGACCCGTCCAGCCACCTGATCCAAATCACGCCTTCCCTCTGATGTAATCATCCTCCCTCTACAAATATCCAAAAAAACTTTCATTAATACAAAAAAAATAACCATAAACAATTAAAAAAAAAAGGTATAAATCAACTGTGAGTATACTTCAATAAAATTGCAATTTGGTCCTTGTACTGCTAAATAAAACATTCTGTTCCCCAATCATAATTAACATTAAATAGTTCAAATTGCAAACCAAATAAAGTACAGGACTAATGCTGCATTCATCCCTTTAAAAGAGAAAACACAAGAACATCAAATACACAACTTAAACAAGGGATAAATGAACAGTTAGTCCCCGTCCACTAATCGGATTTCAATTCGATCCACGCATGTTACGACTCACAAAACTGCAACTCAAACAATACACACGAACTAACAAAGCATTCATCGCTTAAAAACACATTACGTTATCATCTTTTTCAACATTTTTTTGTTGCCAACTTACCCTTTGGGGCTGATCTCGATGATTTTCTGATCAGCCAGCTGCTGCAGAATGTGACGGGCGATCGCGCCGCTGCTCTTGCAGAAGTGAGGCGGGCAGACGCCGTTCCTCCTGCGGCCTCCGTAAATCTTCTGGAATCCTCCCACCCCGATTCCCTGCCTCATGTAGATCTTCCTGGCCATCGATGCTGTTGGAATGGAAATGACAAGTGTTGTATTATTTGTTTTGATTAGTTGTTTTTTTATATGATTGTGCTGACTGTTATTATAGTTATTATTTATAATACAGATTTTATTAATATTATTTAATTCAGGTGAGAGATGGACATGTATACGTACCAGCTCTGATGTAGTACCAGTCGGGGTCATAAGGAGCGAGCTCCTTGAAGCGGGCGGTTTTCACGATGTCGGTCCAGTGAGGAAGCTCCATCTGAAAAATAAATAAATAACAGAATTGTGAGTATAGTGTCAAGAAGAATAAACTGAGAAGTAACAAGATACTTCATACTAGTAGGTGTAACATAATATAGACACTCCAGTGAGTTATTTCATTCAAATAACTCGAAAATAATATAACTTCAAACAGAAGTAACTAGAGGGAATAACTTGAGTGAATTAAAATAAAGACGAGATAAAACATTTTCATGACAAATAAACTAGCTTTCAAACAAACAACGATAAACTACCAGGGATTCATACCTACTGTCGAAATGAAGCAACATACAGCAAATAACACAACTAGTACAGTAACTAAATCGATCTAAAAGGAACATGAAAGAAACAAACAAAAAAAAAAAAACAGATCGGATCAAGCACAGACCTTGCCGGAGCGCTTGAGGTGGGCGGCGTAGGCCTTGACGAACTCGTGCGGCGAGACATCCTTCACAGTCCTCCCTGTCTTCTCCGTTGCCATGGCGGCGCCGAGTTCTCTCACTAGGGTTTCTGAGGGTTTGGAAGAATGAGACAGCTTCAACAAAGGGCTCTTTATATACACGTCTGGATTGTGCAGGGCTTGAGATGGACGGTCTGGATGAGTTTTGTTGGGCTGAAGATGGGCCGTTGGATGGTTGGGCCCAATTGTTGAAACTCAGGGGTTAGGAAATAAATCTAAGGGCTGTTGTTGGCTTTAGCTTTTTTTAATAATAAAAAAATAGTTTATTATTAAAGATTAGCTTTTTATTTTTAAAAGAGTTTTTTTTTTGTTTCTAAGAGAAACTCCGCTTCGAAACATTGAATATAATTTCATATATACACAGTATATTTTATTTTGTATTGTATTGAACTTAATATGATTATTTATAAAAAATTTAATAGAAAATCTTAAAGAAGACCATGTGTCAAATATTCTGCACCCATCTAGCATTAATAAGAAATTAAAGTGGTAAGACGAATTGTGTGTTGGGTATTTGCCGTGATTGAAAAATGTCTCGTTTCATACGTTTGACTAACAAAACTATCACAGAAAATCTTAAAGGTCACGTTTCAAATGTTCTATACCCATCTATCATTAATAAGAAATTAAAATGGTATGACGAATTGTGTGTTAGATTTTTTTTTTTTTTTTGACTGGAAAGTGACTCACTTCATACGTTTGACTAATAAAATCATCACATAAAATCTTAAAGAAGTTCACGTGTCGAATGTTCTGCAACCATCCAACATTACTATGAAATTAAAATGGTGTGGCAAACTATGTGTTACATATTTGTCTTGACTAGAAAGTGACCTATTTCATACGTTTGGCTAATAAATTTGTCACATAAAAATCTTAAAAATGTCAAATATCAAATATTCTACACCCGTCCAACATTAATAAGAAATTAAAAAGGTGTGACAAGCTGTGCGTTGGATATTTGTCTTGACTGGAAAGTGACATACTTCATATGTTTGACTAAGAAAATTTTCACATAAAATCTTTTAGAATGTCACATGTCAAATGCTTTGCACACATACAATGTTAATAAAAAAATAAAATAGTGTAGCGCAATATGTGTTGGATATTTGTCTTGACTGGAATATGACTCGTTTTATATGTTTGATAAATAAAATTGTCACAGAAAATCTAAATCTTATAGAATGTCATGTGCTAAACATTTTGCATCCATACAACGTTAATAAGAAATTAATATATTGTAGTGACCTGCGTGTTGGATATTTATCTTAACTAAAAAATGACTCACTTCATACGTTTGACCAACAAAAATGTCACATAAATTCTTAAAGAATGCCGCCAATATAACACCCTCATTTTCAATTAAATTAACATAAATTATGCCACGTATGATTATTTCTAATTTTTTCATTTTAGTAAGGACAAAAGTTATATTTTTCATATTTTGGAGGATACACATATAATTTGTTTATCATATATCATATCCGTTTATTAGACCATACACAATAATTTTCTAATTTTGGAAGGAGTAGATTAAAATTTCGCAGCCCACTCAGACTCAGCCCACTGTAGACTTTCAATTCTCACATGTCCTTTCTCCGATTTGATATGCAAATTTTAGTCCCATCACACTTAAATACAATATATGAAATCACTTTATATACTTACCTTATTCCACCTGTACTCAACAATTATAGACTTAGTGTGAATGAGCTCAGATGTGCGTTGAATGACTTTCTGGGCCTTGAGTGTATGAAATTTTATGTGGGACCCGCAGTTAAATTTTTAATATGAATATAGTTATGTACTAACTCGACATGTTAGCTTGGAACGACCCGCTTTATAATGTTAATTGCTACAGGAAATCCAATAAATATTAAAAAAAAATCTTACCTACTTGGGAGACACGTGTCGGTTTCTCATCCTCCCTCCACTCATCCAATTTTAAAAGAAATATAAGAATAATATCATATACTAATAAATAATTATATTTTTTTTTTTTGAGGAAAAAAAAAACTCAAAAAAATGAAAACTTATTTCCAAAAATTTTAGTTACCAAATAAAAAAAATTTGAAAAAAATAGTTGCATAAAAAGTTAATTTTAGAAACTACAAAAATATAATTAGCAATATTTATTCATAGATACTATAATAAATAATTTTCTCAAAAGAAAAAAAATAGTAATTACATTAAATATATTTTACAAAATAAATATCTACATAAAAATTAATTATGAGAAAAATGAGTGAAAATATTAAGATTGCGATTATTTTTATTTAAGGATCTTCTTGTAATAATTGCTTAAATAATTACAAAATTGAAGAGATGAGGTAATTGTTTTGTTTTATGGCATTTTTGAGAAAGAGAAGTTATAATGAGTTAATAATTACTTGATATGACCCATTATACTAAATATTACACAAATATTATCATAGAATCTTTGTCAAATTAGTGGGACCATATTTTTTCTTTTTGATTGTCTGTACTTCTTTAGTACTAAAAAGCTGGAATGGGTTAAAGTTGAGCTAAATTTAGCTTTTCTGTTGACTCATTACACAAAAGATTATATAAAAAATACCACAAAGAAAAATAGATGCAGAGCATGTGTCAGCTTGACATCCATTCTCCACATATTAAGCATTGATTATTTGTAGCACTTCTTTGGTACTAAAAAGTTGACTGGTACTACTCTTCCACAAATCTCACACATGGTAAGAAAAATCCTTACTCTTCTGCATGATGACTGGTACTACTTCAAACACAAAAAGAGAAAGAGAAAGAGGTCACAGTACCTCAGCAAAACAAAAGCAAATTTTTTTGCACCAAAATAATACTATTTTAGAGAAGCCAAAAGATTTCACACCAGCCATATACAAAGCTTCTTCAAATCATGACTCACATAAATATGGCCAAACCTTTTCACTCCCTCTATATCACCCCCTTTCAGCCAAACATACCCATTCAAACTTCCACCAAAATTCAACTTCTCTTAAACTCTCTTCTTCTCCAACACTGACCTACAAACCAGTTTCTTCTTCACTGCTTTACAAGTTGCCAACAACTGAGCCAAAGATGTCTTACTTTAGCACCTCATCCAAGCATGCCTCATCTCAAGCATCTCTAAACATCAACAAAACAACCAAATCAAGCATCAGAGGCAACAAATTATCAATACATCTAAGAATGCACCCCACCTCACCTCACCTCTCAAGCTTTCGAAACATGGATTCATACCATATGCAAGGCATTAAAAATAGTCAGTCAGCAGTGAGGGAAGAAAAGAAAAGCCCATACATTATCATCATCCTGGTATTGGTCACAAAAAAATATACGCACAACCCGTTTTAAATCTAACTGACCTTATTGATAAAAGAGCAAATGCACCATCATCCCCAACCTTTCCCATCAACACAAGACTCAAGCCTTGGCACAATAGGTGCATTAACTGCTATCATGAAGGGCGTGTTCTATACCGATGTCCCTATCTATATCACTGCACCCACTGTGAACAACTGGGTCATGTGGAACGGGACTGTAAAAAAGCAACCAAAGTAAAGGCCTTAGAAGATCCTCTCATTCCACCACCTCTCAAAAAAGGCCAGCAACTCCCAAGAATAGAGAAGGCCACATGTTATTTATTATACTCAAGCATCCGACATCACAGATAAGGATTTATAAAGGTATGACAGATGCATAATTCTAGATACAAGATTGGTTCTTTCTCTAGAATTAATAACCCAGCAGGTCCAGAAAGTTAAGGGGTTTGAAAAAAACCCACAACTTGCGCATCTTAGAGAAGACAAATATGTCTTAGCATTGCCTCCACACCTAGTGTGCAAAGACTTGATGATACTCAAGCCTCAAGTACTCTTAGAACAGGGGACTGTGTCCTATTCTTGGTGTAGAACATATGAAGCCAAATTGGATCCATACCAAGAAAGAGTATGGCTAGACATATACAATCTGCCAACTTTCGGTTGGAGAAAATCGGAAATTGAGAAAATGGTAAGTACCTTTGGTACCCTTAAGCATCATAGCCCCTTATCCGACATCCAGTCGATGGAAAAACTCCGAGTGGTGGTACTAGTCCCGGGTTGTATTTTTTCTTTTTTAGCAGCTTGTTGTCTTGTTTAATTTTAGCATGCTTTTATTGTATTAGTTATCTTATTTTGCAATCTTGTTTCTTCATGAATTTGAACAGTCTAGCAATTATTTCTTGGAATGCACGTGGTATTGGCAATCCAAAAAAATGCAACGTTGTTAAAAATTCGCTTCGAAATATAAAATACAATATAGTCTGCATCCAGGAGACCAAGTGGTCATTTGTTAATCCTTTCTCAGACACCCTAATTTGTCCCCCGCATATTAACAACGCCATCGCCAAACCAGCAAACAACTCAGCAGGCGAAATTTTGGCGGCATGGTCAAATGACTATGTTTGCAGCTCATCCTTCCTTCTTAACTTCACCCTAACTTGTATCCTCACCTTCCGCAACTCCTTCTCATTCATGCTCACAAATGCATATGGGCCAACGGCCACCGAACAAAAAAATGCATTCCTTCTAAAGCTAGAACATATAAGACAACAAAATGATTTACTGTGGCTCATGCTAGGCAATTTCAATATGATAAGGGATGAGGAAGAGTCCACTGGAAATAACCATACTCTAGACTCTATTCTGAAACTTAATTGTGCAATTAATGATCTAGAAGTTCAAGAGCAAGATCTCATTGGGAGGTCATTCACCTGGACAAGCAAAAAAACAAGACCTACTTTCAGCAAACTTGACAGGTGTTACTTCTCCCAACACTGGCATGACCTTAACCACCACATGAAGTTCGAAGCGAAAACAACCACAACCTCCGACTATATCCCCATACAGCTTACGTTCTCAAAGTATGAAAGGCAGGCAAAGCCTAGGTTCAAGTTAGAACTCTTCTGGCTAAAATTTGCAGAGGCAAATGAGATAATAAAGCAAACTTGGGGCAAAATGCGAATCTCTAAAAATGCAGCAAAAAATTTCGGTATAAAACTAAACAATGTGAGATTAGCCCTAAGGAGATGGGGCAGGCAAAGATTTAGCAATTCCAAATCAAAATTGGCTAAATCAAATTTGATGCTCGGGAGGTTAGATAAAGTCGAGGAAGTGAGGTCTCTGGGCGAGGCAGAAAAAAAGTTAAGGCGCATCTTACGAGCACACATTTACGAGCTTTCGAACATAGCCGAAATAAAGTGGAAGCAGAGACTAAGGTGCAAATGACTTCAAGAAGGAGATCATAACTCAAAATACTTCCACAAAATTGCATCCTCCAATCGCCAAGGAAATATGATCCAGGCCATTGAAGCAAATGGCATCTTGATTGACAATCAGCATCTTATTGCGGCTGAGTTGAATGCATTCTTTAGAGAAAGCCTAGGAACGGACACCAGCACAACGTTGCCGGACTCAGCCTTTTTCTAAAGCATGACTCAAAAGTTGTCTTGTCAGACCTATATAGCCAAATTTCTGATCAAGAAATAAAAAATGCGGTATTTAATCTAGCAAAAGTTAAAGCATCCGGTCCGGACGGATTCCCATCAGAATTCTATCAGGAACACTGGGAAACCATCCGAAAGGACCTACTATGGTTGTGCGATGAATTCTAGCTAGGCAACCTTAACCTATGGAGGATAAATAAAGTGCACATAACAATGATACCAAGATTAGGACCCAAAAAAAAATGCTGACTATAGGCCTATCAGTGTGATAGATGGCCCCATAAAAATTATATCAAAAATTCTAGCAACAAGACTGCAATCCAAGATGCCTCATCTTATCTCTGATGAACAAACAACCTTCATTAAAAACAGGAAAATTATAGAATCTTTCCTAGCAATAAAGGAATGCATCAACTACTTGCACAAGATACAAACACCGCCAGTTGTCTACAAAGTAGACTTCTCAAAGGCATTTGATACGCTCAATTGAGATTCCTCTTTGAGGCTATGAAGAGTATGAAGAGAAGGGGCTTCCCAAAAAAAATGGAATAACTAGATAGGCACCATGGCTCATCAAGCTCTGCCCTGAAAATAAACGGGCAATTGCCGCATTTTTTCACTCATAAAAGAGGGATAAGACAAGGCGATCCTCTGTCACCGCTCTTATTTAACCTGATAGCCGAGTCTTTGCAATCATTAATGCGTTATGCAAACAGCCTAGCACCGCCATCAAATAAAATTCGCATCAGATGACACGATCATAATCACGGATGCCAATAGGACTAACATGCAACTAATAAAGCACGCACTCAGCTGTTTTGCGAATATGTCAGGTCAGAAAATAAATCACATCAAAAGCACATATACTACGATCCAACTGCCTTAAGAAAGTGATAGACCAGTTCATCACATACTTGAATGTCCCAAGCAAGAATTCCCAATTACCTACCTGGGATTGCCACTTACCATTCACAAAATACCAAAGGGAGCTTAACTCCCTATGAGAGAAAAGGTAAGGCAAATAATTGCAGGATGGGCAACGAAGTTCCTCTCAATAGGAGGATAATTGACGCTCATAAACACAGTATTGTAAGCGCAGCTTCTATATACTTTATGCAAGCATTCCTCCTGCCGGGATGGGTAATAGAGGAAATCGATAAGCTTAGAAGGAACTTCCTCTGGGGTGGTTCTGTGGAATATAAAAGAGGTAAACACTTGACAAATTGAGACTTGCTCAGAACAGAAAAAGAAAATGGAGGACTAGGGATTAAAGATCTGTCCCTGCAAAATGAAGCACTACTAATGAAATGGATTTGGAAAATAAAAGCGTGTGAAAAAGGAATTTGGACCAAAACGGTACAACAGCTATACCAGTCCCACCAACCCGTGGATTTGTGCACACAAAAGTTTCTTCATTAACGACTTAGCCTCCATCCTTCCTAAATTTACCAACAGAGCATACACAGTCATAGGCATGGGAGAGATACAAAATTCTGGCTTGATAAATGACACCCAGAATATTTATTTGGCAAGCAGTTCCCAAGACTTTATAGAAGAGCCAGGAACAAGAATATATCAGTACATCAAATGCTGACGGAACATGATAGCATATAATGGGACAGAGCACTAAGCACATTCCAACAAAGGCAATTACAAGAAATGAGGTAGGAATTGAACAACATAAGCCTCACAGATGAGCCGGACGAATGGAAATGGAACACAAACAAAAAGGACAAATTCTTAGTCAACTCTACCTATAAATTTTTCACGAATACAGGCATAAAAGACCAAGCACACAAGGCAATATGGAAGCTGAAAGTTCCACGAAGAATCATATTCTTTGTCTGGCAAATACACCAAAATAAGCTGGCAACAAAGGACAGACTAAAGAAAAGAGGGTAGCTACAAATTGATGTATGCACATCTTGTACAACCGGACAAACAGAAACACGCAACCATTTGTTCCTGGAATGCGCCATTGCAAAAACACTATGGCAGAAGACATGCTCAAAGTTCATCCAAGCAACAACCCCTGATTGGGACTCCCCAACACACATCCTCTTATGGATGGACCGGGAACTCGACAAGTCCAAAAAAATGGAATGGCTAGCGGTTTGGACGATAACTTGTTGGGAATATTGAATGTAAGAAATAACAAACTCTTCCAAAACTCTCGACCTCTTATGGACAAGATAGCAATGACGGCCAGCGACACATCTAACCTGTGGATGAAAGCGGCAGTCAAGATCAAGATTTAGAAAATTAGTGTGATAAGTTAGGACTCAAAATTTCTTAGTCTAAAAAGATAGGAAAGATCAAACCGGTCATGAACTCCTAGAATGTAAATATAATGACGGCATTTTTTTTAATGAAAATTTTTGTAACTAAATTAACTACTCATTCAAAAAAAAAAAAAAAACAATATAGTTTTGAAATACACGTACAGTTTCCTCAGTCCCATATATTTATATTTCCTATTATTAATCCAGATATTTTTTGTTTGTATTTCCTTCAGCCTAAATAAATAAAACCTACTTTTCAAAAATAATAATAATAATAAATAGATAAATAAAACCCAAATATAAAATACAACAAATTGGAGATCTCCAATTTTCACATCTCATATAGTCATCTCAAATTTCTCCTATCTATATCGACCTTCACTTGGTCAGTCTCCTCTTTTTCTTTCTCCATTCCAAACCCTAGCCCTCATTCCAGATCTGATGACGATCCGAAACCTGCTCCGCCTCGCGCGGCGCTCCTCCTCCACCTTAACCGCTGGCTCCGCCGTCTCGGCCGGCGCCGCCGGCGAGGTCGCCCGCGCGCCGGTAATGCCGTACGACCGGATCTCGGAGGCAGTCAAAGCGAAGATCAAGCGGCTGGACAACCCCGACCCGCGCTTCCTCCGCTACGCCAACCCGGTTCCGTCGTTGACGGACTACACGAGCATCCTGGCCGCGCCGGCGACTCGCGTGACTACTCTCCCCAACGGCCTCAGAGTCGCCACCGAATCTTCCCTCTCTACAAAAACCGCCACTGTTAGTCCCTCCTTCATCCGATCGGATTACAGATCGAATCTTTCTCAAAAAGATCGAATCTTTCTGCAGTCAGTTCATCTCCATCTGATCTTAACTTCTTTTTTAACAGGTTGGGGTGTGGATCGACTCAGGAAGCAGATTCGAATCCGACTCCACAAATGGCACGGCACACTTCTTGGAGCACATGATATTCAAAGGCACGGGGAGCCGCTCGGTCCGGCAGCTCGAGGAGGAGATAGAGAACATGGGCGGGCATCTGAACGCGTACACATCGCGCGAGCAGACCGCTTACTACGCCAAAGTGCTAGACAAGGACGTGAGCAAAGCTCTCGAGATTCTCTCCGACATTTTGCAAAACTCGAGCTTCGATCAGGCGAGGATCGAGAGAGAAAGAGACGTGATCTTGCGTGAGATGGAAGAGGTATGTAATCTTGTTGGTCTATGCATTAAATGCTTGAAAAAGATGTATGAATAGTTTTCTTTGTTTTTCGTTGTTTAGGTGGAAGGTCAAGCGGATGAGGTGATATTTGACCATTTGCATGCGACGGCTTTCCAATACACTCCTTTAGGAAGGACTATACTTGGCCCGGCTGAAAATGTAAAGAAAATCACTCAAGAGGATCTTAAGGACTACATTTCCACTCATTACACTGCTCCTCGCATGGTAAATTCTTTTAATTCTTCTATTTGTATATGTGAATTGCAAGGGATAAATGCACCCTTAGTCCCTGTACTTTAATTGGATTGCAATTTAGTCCCTGTACTATTTATTTGAACTTTTTGACCCCTGTGCTTTATGACAACGTACGACCAGTCCTTGAGTCAGGGACCAAAAAGTTCAAATCAATAATTCAGGGACTAAATTGTGATATAATTGAAATAAAGTGACTAAACTAACGGTGTATTTATCCCTTTCTTTCCCAGTTCATAAAGAAATCAAATCTCCTGACTTTTACTTACTCTTTTATTTTTATTTATTTTCTCATTTTTTAGGTTATTTCTGGAGCCGGTGCGGTAAAGCACGAGGACTTGGTGGAAATGGTGAAAAAGATGTTCGGTAAACTTCCGTCTGAGTCCGCAACAACTTCTCAGTTAGTTGCCAAAGAACCCGCTTCCTTTACTGGATCTGAGGTCTGTGTTATTAAATAAAGAAATGACGTGTTTTATCCTGATTTTCAAGCTTAAATGATGGTACAAGGGAAATTTGCAAAGATGCCCCTGCGTTTTGCAATTTTGGCAGTTATGCTGGGACTTTTTTGCAATAATACAGGGAATTTTTTCAATTTTGGTAGTAATGCAGGAATTTTTTTTTTGAATTTCCCTAAAAAGTCCCTGCAATTTATCAAAATTGAGAAAAAGCTCCTGCATCATTCGAAATTTCCAAAGAAGCCCCTGCATTATTGGAAATTGCAAAAAGAGCCCTACATTATTACCGTAATTGCAAAAAAGACCCTGCAATATTGCGAAAAGCCCCTGCATTATTGAACCTTCACTAATATTGCAATTGCAAAAAATCCCCACCCGCGTTGAGTATACAACCTCGCAGGGAAGGGGCTTTTCCGCAATTCCGATACATTCCACGGGCCTTTTCAGAAATTTCCCCAACACAACAAAGTCAACGACATTCCGCTTTTTATACTAACTTTTTGAACTCCAGGTGCGCATAATCGACGACGACATTCCGCTGGCCCAGTTTGCGGTGGCCTTTGCGGGTGCGTCGTGGACCGACCCTGACTCGGTGGCCCTGATGGTCATCCAGTCCATGCTCGGCTCCTGGACCAAGTCCGCCGGCGGCGGCAAACACGCCGGGTAAGTATCTCCTCAGTCCAGCATAAGAAAAAGCCTAGTAACTTTTCCCTACTGCATGAAACTAAATCTCTCATTGGCATTTGGGGTCCGTATGATTTTAAGTATTTGTGGGACTTGAATGTTAGTGGGAGATTTATTGGCAGTTTTGCAGAATCATCCTTGTGTTATGCGTATAATACAAAAAGCCCAAATTTCACGTGTACCCCTACAAAACATCAGTCTCACGTATACTCCTACAAAAAGTGAAATATCACCAATACCCCTATGAAATCACTCAAATGTCATGGATATTTGAGGGATAATTAGTGTTAAGATTAATTTTTCCATTTTTTCTTCCATGTGAATATGATATTTGAGTGATTTTGTAGGGGTATTAGTGATATTTTATTTTTTGTAAGGGTACATGTGAAATTATGAGGTTTTGCAGGGATATGTATGGAATTTGGCCTACAAAAAAAGCCTTTGTTATATTGGGATTGCAGATAAAAATCTCCCGTTTTAAAGAGCAACGCCCTCCTAATTTTTTTCTCCTTTTTTGGAAGAATAGTTCTATACCTAGTAACCTTTCCTTATTGCACTAAACTAAATCTCTCATTGGCATTTGTGGGAATTAAATGTTAGTGAGAGATTTATTGGAAATAGATAGTGAAAGTGTTAGTGGGGGTGTAGTTCTGATTTGATTCTCTTGGAATTCAGCCGTAATGCGAGGGGTCTTTTGCGAAATTTTCTATGCTGTATTAAAAGATTACATTTTTCAGGTCGGAATTGGTACAGAGGGTGGCGATAAACGATCTGGCCGAAAGTGTGATGGCATTTAATACTAATTACAAAGATACCGGTCTCTTTGGTGTTCATGCGGTAGCGAAGGTTTGTTAAAAAAATCATCTATTTTTTTTAAAAATAATTTGTTAATTGATTGAGTGAAATGAGGATTGAAGTTTGAATTTGTTTTTTTAGCCGGATGATTTGGATGATCTGGCCTTTGCGATTATGCACGAGGTAAGCAAGCTGTCGTACCGGGTGAGTGAAGATGATGTCACTCGGGCCCGCAACCAGGTATTAAGTCATTAAATTATGAATTAAATATTATGATGATAAATATTAGATTTGTTAATTGTTATAGTGTTTTCCAGCTGAAATCTTCACTCCAGCTCCACATCGACGGTTCCACTCCAGTTGCAGAGGATATTGGCCGTCAGGTAATTAATAATTTGACTTTATAATAATTATTAATAAAGCTGAAGTATATTTATTTACATTCTTAGTATATTTTATTTACTTATTTTATGTGTGTAGCTATTGACTTATGGAAGGAGGATTCCTATCGCTGAGCTTTTCGCCAGAATCGACGCTGTTGATGCTAGCACCATTAAACGTGTTGCAAACCGCTTCATCTTTGACCAGGTTTGACTTTTAATAATTCATTTCATTTCACATACATTAATGATTTTTATCGTTTTTATAATATAATATTTTTTATATTATTTGATTAGGATGTGGCGATAGCTGCAATGGGACCGATCCAGAACCTTCCGGACTACAACTGGTTCAGGCGCAGGACCTACATGCTCCGTTATTAGACGGAATCTTTTTTATTTTTGGTATTTTTTTTGTTTTTGATAAATAAATATTTGATGATCTAGTTTAAAAAGATTATTATTCAGGATGGATACATTCCGCCATGAATGAGTTGGCGTGTCCTGTCTGAACAACATGTTTCCCCACTGGAATTTTGAGTTTTTTTGTTCGTTTGCTTGAAATTTTTTTTTCTTCTGAAAGTGAACTTTCTGTTAATAAAAAGTATTATGCGATGGTGCCGAAAATTAATTATTTGCCGGTGGTTTATATATTTTTACTTTATTTTGTCGATAATTACTCAGCACTGAAAATTTGGAATGATGTTAAGTCTGCTATATATGTTTCCATTTCAACAGACATGAATTCTCGAGAATTTTAGGAAATCACTGGAGCTTTTGAGTCATCTGTTGGTGCATTACACACTAACATTTAATTAAATCAATAAACTTTGATAGCTCATCTGTTGGTGCATTAAACTCTCAAACATTCAATTAAATCAATAAGCTTTGATAGTTGATCTACTGTATCTTTACTTTTAATTAGTATCTGACCAAATCAGACAGTACTTTCTTTTTATTAGTATCTGACTAAATTAGACAATACACAATTGTTCCATGCTGCATGAAATGTTCATGAAAATGCAATTAGGACGGCGAAATAAGTATGCTTGCCACTCATGCAAATGCAATTAGTATATCAAACTAGGGATGGTTGCCATTGAAATTTTAGGCCGCATATAAATTGTCTACATAGTTTTTTTGTTTTGAGTTTTTTCTTTTTGATAAAGTTAATTTTTCTGGTAGTATATAAAACGTATTTGTTGATTATTAATTATTTATATGTTATTATTCTTTTGTTTTTATATGTGAAAACCTTTAGCATTGAATATTTGGTTTGTAATATTATGCCACTTGAACTACCCTGATTATTTTTTCAAGTGAAATCATTAAAATCCTTAAATACCGTTGAGAGTTAGGGGTTCTTTGGTTCAATATAAAACATTTTTTCTCTCTATATTCGAAGTAGGCATTAAATTAATTATAATGTACACTTTCAATTTTTTGTGTAATATATAAATCTAAATTGCTAAGGGGTCTTTTGGAAATTTAAATTGTGTTTTTATAAATGAAGAAAAAAAATATATTGTGTGGTCTTCATTATCGACGATATATATTACAGTCGTAATCACTCCAAATACAGTGCATCGCATACTCAATATTCATTAAATAAATTGTGATGAAAATATGAGAAATTATGTTTGTGGATGTGAAAGGTGAAACAAATGACTAAAACATTGGTTCAATGGACCTTCACTTCAGCCAGTGTGATTTACTTATCTTCGCTAGACAAATTCATGAAATTTGTTTCTTCACTGGGTAGGCTAACTCTATGCGTCATAACCTGACTGAAGATGATTCGGGCCTGCAACTAGGGATTAAATCATTAAATTATGAATTACACCATTATGAAAATTATATTTATGATAGACTGAATTATATCAAATTAATTATGAGTAAATAAATATTTTTAGCTTAAATCTTCGCTCCAGCTTCATATTGACGGTTCCACTCCAGTCGCAGAGGATATTGGCCGTGAAGTTATTAATAACTAGGATAATACAGGCGCAGTTAATTATAATGATGGCGGAGAAAAGGAGACGTGGCCTCTTTCACTTGGCGGTTGACGCAATTAGGGGGTTAATTATAATGACAAAAAAAAACTGTATGAATTACCATTTTTGAACCTATTCATTCTTCTTATTTTCCATTCCAAGTTTTATTGTTGATGGGCCGAGAGGCAAAAAAGAAGAACGATTGGCACCACTTATGTCCTAGCAGTATAGCACAGTCTCTATTGTGTGTGTTGGAGGATAGTATCTAGTTTAATACGTCTGAATTCATTTTTATGTGATAGAAATATAATAAATGTGACATGAACATAAATGATTTTACTCAAAAAAATAAACATAAATGATTAAAATTTACAATATGAAAAAAAGAAGTAACCCACGAGAAGCACCAACTAAAAAGGGCGCAAAAATAAAAAAAAATAAAAAGGACGCATATAAAATGCTAAAAAAAAAATGTTCGAACTAGTAACATAACATAAATAATGGTTTACAGAAGAAAAAAGGTGATTTTTTGTAACACACAATCAAATATGACCCTAGGTGTTATTCAAAACAAATGTGACCCTAGGTGACTCGAACTTATATCAATTTTTGGAATAAGAAAAAAATATTTATTGGAACACAATTTCTAGATTCTAGATCCGTCCACACATTCATTATATATTATCCCTGCCCTGGTACAAGATACAAATCAGTATCTTTCAAATGGAATTTATTGATTTACAAACATTAAAGTAATTTATAAAATATCAAACTCGCATTTGTTCCATGTGTTTGTTTAAAAATTGAATTTATAGTATATATACAATACTGTGTCACACTCCTAAATCAAAATATTATTGTAAAAAATAAATATTGTCATAATTATGTGATGAATATAAATGTATCACTACGATTTAAAGAAAGGCAGAAAATTGGCACTACAACCAAATAGAAAATTACATAATGTTTTATATTTTTTTTTAGGCTCAACATACATAATGTTTTATCACACAACCTTAAATCGGAACATGATGTTAAAGCACTGTTAAAGTAATTAAACCAAATAGACGTGACTTCTAAAATCAATAACAGATTTCTAAAAACTCGATAGAATTTTTCTATATCTTGAAAAGGAGGACAAGTTCTAAATTTTTGGTCCGTTCTGTAATTAATCCTCTAATTAACTTTTTTATTTTATCCAAGTCGATTTATTTATTTATTTTTTTTTATGCTCTATAATTTCTCTTATGAAATTTTAGCTAGATCATATTCAGTCCCCTTCGATCCAGTCGTACCTAAACTCACACATAAAAGAAGAATTATAAGTGTAACATGCAAACACATGTAATACTAGTAAAAAATATAACTAAGAAATAACATACCAACAACTAAAATTGTAAGGCACGTGATACATTCAGCTTCCATCTAATATCCACAAGAAATTGACTCTGTATATATGTAATTAACTACACACTGCATATATTATCTGGTTGCACTAATTGGTTCAGTGGACCTTCACTTCAGCCAGTGTGATTTGTAACCTGACTGAAGATGATTCGGGCCCGCAACTAGGTATTAAATCATTAAATTATGAATTACATAATTAACCCCAATCCCTTATTTTTCATATAATTTTGAGTCTCCTCAAAAGAGCATATTATCACTTTTATTTCGACCGTTCGATTAATTTTTTTGTTAAATTTTAATCATTCATTTTGTCAAATTTATTGATATTTTATGGCAACATTTATGCGATTATTAAAACATAAGAAAAATGATTGGTTGAATTGGTGTTTTGTGTTCCATACCCGATTTAGTGAGAACCGTTTTGAGTTTGTTTGTGACAATCGGATCTTGATCATATGGTTTCAATGCATCATGGTGCAAAGTTATGTTCAATTATTAATACCAATAGTTAATGAGTTCACTCATTAAAATATAAATAATTTTTCTTTTCTTCTTTAAAAAATTATAATTCTTAATGAAATATTTTATTTCTGACGTTAAAATCATCAAATATAAATTTGTTGGAATTTTCTCTTTATTTTGAGTTCCATATTATTATGGTTCCAATTTTTTTTCTTGCCAAAATATGTTAATATATACTATATAAATGAAGATGTACAAAAATAATATGCTCATTAACTTATACCTTATTTTTTATCTCTCTTTGAGCATTTCCAAGAGATTTATTGTCAATTTTATCTCGGCCGTTAAATCAATTTTTTTTGAAATCTTAGCTTTTCATATAAATTATTACCACATATTACATGTAGAGGTGTAAACGGTGCGGATACGGCTCGGATAGTGCTCTTACCATATCCGTATCCATATTTTTTTTCGGATTCGGATATGGATACGGATAGATCCGGATACGGATACAATTCAGATATTAAACGGATATGGATACGGTTCGGATATCTCGGATACGGATACGAATATGGACTCATTTCGTTAAAACGGATATTTTAGTAAGTATCATAGGAAATTGCTATATAAATATAACTATTAAAAGAAAAAAAATTTAAGCAAGTAATTGCACTAGAAATGATGGTGTTATGCCCTAGGCCAAAGTATTTGTGACCTAGATGATGGATTGTAATAACAAACATAATATTTATTCTAAGATATTTCATATAATATGTGCGTATAGGTTATTTTAATATAATTAAAATAGACCATGAATATGCAATTCAGCTTTATGTCATCAAAATGCATGACTTTGATAGTAAAACTATAAAGTATTATGAATGCTATTCTAAATCGTTCATGGTCATTTATAGGATATTTGTGGAGACAAATATACTTGCAGATACATATTAATATATATTTATATACAAGCTATAAATGTACACCAGTATATTAGTTGACTGATGATTATGTTTTACTGATCATGGATAAATAGTTATCAAGTCATTAACATAGATATATGTTAGAGACCATATACTGGACTGACCCGCCATAAGAATGCTACATGTTTTATGTCATTAGCGATTCTTGTAACATAAAGTATTTATAGTCCTCTGACCTGAGATTGTCTCGGTTCCCAACATGAGTAATTTTATACTTTAATATAATCTAACACTGCCTTTAACCGGGTGGTCATAACGATTATGATTAGGTATACAATGAATCATGTAGAGGGATGAGTGCAATCAAGACGGGATTTGTTCCTCTCATAAATGAGAGAGATATCTTTAGGCCTCTTGATGAATTGAACTGAAGAAATATATGGCCATACTCAAATGAATTAATAAGAGTTATTAATGTCATTTGTTCTTGTTTAGTTTAATTTGGGATCAAGAAATATTAATCGATTAATATAAGGATGGCGTCTTACATGCCTTATGATCGATATAGATATCGCATGACAAAGGGACTAAATACGTGATTGTTGATTAGGTAAATCGGATCACCGATATTCACTTAAATTGGGTAGTCATGATGGTTTGCTAGAGTCCGCTCATGATTTATAGACTGTCAAATCTATTGCCAACATTAAGTGAACCTACAGGGTCACACACAAAGAACAAACTGAAGCGGGCCCAGAAAATCCTAGCGACTTATATGATGAGTTGCATAAGAATGTCACAAAATATATTGTCATCTTATGTGATAAGATGTGATATATATGTATATAAAGACTATGAGCACAAAAGATCATGTAATCTAGAAGAGTCTAGATGATGGCATATAGATAATGATGAGTGATGTCATATACATCTTTTAGTGTGAAGAGATATGACTCTTCACCTCTATATAAAGACATAGAGGGCTCCAAATTCACAAGACAACACATCATTCTCACTCTCATTATTTCACATTCTCTTTTGTGAGACAAAAGAGAGAAAATATACTTTCTAATTTGTATGACAAAATTATGAAAGGGTGCTTTCTTTTTGTATGACAAAAATGAAAGAGTGCGATTATATGAGAGGAATTATATACATCTTTTGTGAGATAAAATAAGAAGAGTTTTCTTATGCAAGAGGAGAACAAGCTACTAGCATATATATTGTTCTTCTTCTCGTTTTTAAAAGTTTGTTCGTGTGGACACCGGTAGATGCGTTCGTACTTTCGGCGCTTGTGATCTATTCGGCCTAAGAAGATGAGAATGGTTTGTTGAGAGTTTTGGTGGAGACCGATTGTGTGTGCGGTAGATGACTTCCGCACGATCCGACCTAGACGGCCTAGACGGACGTAAAATCGGTTAGGACGGTAACCTTTTTAGAGACGCATGGACAACACGCATGGTTTGAGCGTCACGGATTAAGCGTAATCCGAAAGGTATCTTTAAGATTTATTTCTTTGATTTAACCGATACGCACAGATCCTCGGATTGATTTTGGACAAATATTTTTGTTTTTCCGCTACGTTATGCACGTACGAGACCCAATAAGAAATTCATTGTTCTACATAGTTAAACCACAAAGAAATACCATCAGAGTAATTTGGAGGCTAGGGTTTTTTTAGATAGAAAGAAAATTAAAATATGTTTCTAAATTAAATATATGTCTTGAAAAAGAAGAAAATATGAAAACTCCTTATGAAATAAGAGAAAAGACTAAAGATGTACAGGTTAATTAGAAGTAAATTAGAAAAGATGGAAACTATGGTTGTGAAATAAAGAAAATTAATATTTAATGGATCCAAATTGGGTCTCATAAAAATGGATATCCAAATAGAAATATTATCCGGATACAAATAATATCTGTATTCGTATCCTTATCCGCCTCGTAAAATTGATATTGTATCCGTATCCATATCCATATAAATTATCCGTATCCTTAGCCGTATCCGTTCGGATACGGATATTTTTATTTGGATATGGATATTTTGCGAATACGGTACGGTTCGGATTCGGATATTATTCGCACCGTTTACACCCCTTTTACATGTATCAATAGTTAATGAAGACTTCACTCATTAAAATATAAATAATTTTTTTCTTCTTTAAAAAATTATAATTCTTAATAAAATATTTTATATCTCATGTTACAATCATCAAATATAAATTTGTTGGAATTTTCTCTTTATTTTGAGTTATTGTTATGATTTCAATTTTTTTTCTTGCTAAATATGTGAATATAGACTATATAAATAAAGATCTAAAAAAATGTTATACTCATTAACTTATATCTTATTTTTCATCTCTCTTTGAGTATTCTCAAGAGATCTATTGTCAATTTTATCTCGGCCGTTGGATTATTTTTTTTTGAAATCTTAGCTTTTCATTTAAATTATTACCACAATATCACATAAAGACATATTATTATGTTTCCAATTTCATTTTTTCTTGATAAAATATGTGAATATAGACTATATAAAAGAACATGTGATAAAATGATAAGCTCATATACTCTTATCATATTCTTTTACTCATATTTGAAAATTTTCATGAGAACTATTATCAATTTTCTCTCTCTTGTCGAATCAAAAATTTATCAAATCCTACCTTTTAATTAAATTATTATCATAATATCATATGATTAGTAATATTAATATTTAGTGTTATATCTCTGTTATGTAAGAACTATCATCTCAAACAAAATTTCGGAATATTGAAAACTATATTATATTGCTTAATTTATTACGGGTTTCATAATAACATATGTGTAATCCATATCATTTTAACATCTAAACAAAAATAAGAAAAATAACGATGATAAATTTTTGAAGAAAATGAGTAATGTTACATTTTCCTGTATATATAATATTAAATATATTTATTATTATAATTATTATTTTTTACTTTTTTAAATTAATTATCTATAATTTAATCTTCTTTAGTTTCAACTAAAATCTTGGAAATAAATTATCTTGTATTTTATTTTTTTCGATCTCATTCATCTAAGATTGAATACTTAATTTATTTTTTAATATAATATGTTAAGAAATAACGACATAAGAAAATCAAAGACAATAATTTTGAATTCTTATGTATTATTTATGTATTATGGATTTATAAAGTTTAATTCTGAAATTTCATAATTGTAAGTTATATATTATTAAATTAAAATAACTATTAAAATGGATAATTGGTGCGCAGTTAATTATAATGATTGCGGAGAAAAGGAGACATGGCCTCTTTTATCATTTAGCGGTTGATAAAATTAGGGCGGTTAATTATAATGACAAAAAAAACTGTATGAATTACCATTTTTGAACCTATTCATTCTTCTTATTTTCCATTCCAAGTTTTATTGTTGATGGGTCGAGAGGCAAAAAAGAAGAACGATTGGCTCCAATTATGACTTATGTCCTAGCAGTAGAACACAGTCTCTATTGTGTGTGTTAGAGGACATTATCTAGTTTAATACGTCTGAATTCATTTTTATGTGATAGAAATATAATAAATGTGACATGAACAGAAATGATTTTACTCAAAAGATAAACATAAATGATTAAAATTTACAATATGAAAAAAAGAAGTAACGCACGAGAAGCACTAACTAAAAAGGCGCAAAAATAAAAAGGACGCATATAAAATGCTAAAAAAAAAATGTTCGAACAAGTAACATAACATAAATAATGGTTTACAGAAGAAAAAAGGTGATTTTTTGTAACACACTATCAAATATTACCCTAGGTGTAATTCAAAACAAATGTGACCCTAGGTTACTCGAACTTATATCAATTTTTGGAATAAGAAAAAAAAATATTTATTGGAACACAATTTCTAGATTCTAGATCTGTCCACACATTCATTATATATTATCCTTGCCCTGGTACAAGATACAAATCAGTATCTTTCAAATGGAATTTATTGATTTGCAAACATTAAAGTAATTTATAAAATAACAAACTCGCATTTGTTCCATGTGTTTGTTGAAAAATTGAATTTATAGTATATATACAATACTGTGTCACACAACTAAATCAAAATATTATTGTAAAAAATAAATATTATCATAATTATGTGATGAATATAAATGTATCAGTATGATTTAAAGAAAGGCAGAAAATTGGCACTACAACCAAATAGAAAATTACATAATGTTTTGTATCTTTTTTAGGCTCAACATGCATAATGTTTTATCACACAACCTTAAATGGGAACATGATGGTTAAAGCACTGTTAAAATAATTAAACCAAATAGACGTGACTTCTAAAATCAATAACAGATTTCTAAAAACTCGATAGAATTTTTCTATATCTTGAAAAGGAGGGCAAGTTCTAAAATTTTTGTCCGTTCTGTAATTAATCCTCTAATTAAATTTTTTATTTTATCCAAGTCGATTTTTTTATTTATTAATTTTTTTATGCTCTATAATTTCTCTTATGAAATTTTAGCTTAGATCATATTCAGTTCCCTTCGATCCAGTCGTACCTAAACGCACATATAAAAGAACAATTATAAGTGTAATTTGCAAACACATGTAATACTAGTAAAAAATATAACTAAGAAATAACATACCAACAACTAAAATTGTAAGGCACGTGATACATTCAGCTTCCATCTAATATCCACAAGAAATTGACTCTGTATATATGTTATTAACTACACACTGCATATATTATCTAAATGTAAAGATTAGAAAGAAACAGTCAAAGACTCGAACACTAAGGAGATTGAGGATCTTCTTAGTGATATTTCGAGTGAAATAAAATATCTTTCATCGACCACATAATACCTTGCCATTTTATATAATATTATTATCTCTCATCCAATGTATGTGAACTATTTCCTTATGCATAAACTTTGAATGATAAAATATAGAGTTATGTTCTTCATGTATATATAACATGACCGCATCACATACTTTTCATACTTCATAACTAATCTACATTTAAATTAAACCTCCAACTCTGATAATAAAATAAATATATAGCAATTTCTTGTTTCTTATTAATTACCCAAGATTGCATGCAAATTAGATATTGCTCAGAATATAAAAATCTCACTTATAAATTACAAAGGAAAAATTAAATATTCGAATTACCATCCCTGGACAGACTTGTTTAATTCTCCTCTTTATCTCATTCAGTGACAATCCAGTGACAGTTCTATTTTCTGATAGGAAGAGAGACAAGTAGAAAGTCCAATATGGGCCTTTTCGCAGGGCCCACTTAAGAGTTGTTTTGAGCTAAAAACATAAGCTCCTCACCTTCTCATCATCTTCTTTTTCATTTTGTTCTATCATGTGGTCATGGTTGACTTGATTGCATGGTTTTATTCAGCATGCAATGGGATATGATATGGCGTATATTTTTCCTTCTAACTCAGAGTAGGGACCTTATATGGTACTGCATTCACCTAATGGGTTGTGTTATATGTGTTCAGGAGCAACATGTAAATCAGTTACGAGCGCCTCCCCCCCCCACCTCCCCCCTTCTTCTTGTCTCTTGCCCTTAAGATCTTTGCCATTTATTTTTCTTTCTCTCCTACCGACCAAATTACTTACAAATGGAGATAACAACAACCGCCTCATTTGCTGTTTAATGAAGGATACACCACATAGTACGATTTTCCAACAATCACTCGATAATGAGAGGTCAAATGGAAGATAATACTTCAAATTTAGAGAAGAATCTCGCAAGCAATTGTATGTAAAAATGCGAAACAAGAGGCGTATGATGAAGGAAGATTGAGAGAAGCTACGGAAATATACAATTTAAGATTTCATCTTTTTTTTCATCTTTAATTGTCTTTCTTTAGTTTTATCTCTAGCTATGATCATATAGTTCATTCATATTAGGGGACCTACAAAACCGATAAAGGGTTTTGATTGTCTAGGTTGCCCTCCTTTATTGTAATGATCAAACTCCTTTTAATTGTTGAATGGGAAACCTACGAGTAAGTTGGAAAGGAAAAAAAAAGGATTACTCCGGATTAATTTTTTTTTTAATGTTTGAATATTTTAGTACAAATGATAGGGATGTAAATGGGTTGGATACGGATATGGTTGAATATCATATCTGCAAAAAATGTGTATTCGAAGGAAATTATTCATATCCAAGCGGAGAGGAATATGATAATGAATTTGATTTCCTAATATATGTATAATATTCGGACGGATATTGATAATATCTGTATTTGGGTAGTATGTGGTAATACATATATCATCTGCTATGGGATATTTTTACTCTATATTGAATACGGATATGCATATGCATAAGAATATAGTTTCAAATGTTTAAAACATTTTATCAATTTCGAATATGAACAAGGATATTTATCCAAATCCATCATAGTTTATTTATTATTATTATTATAAAACTTATTATAATTTCATTATTATTTTATCAATTTTTATTGTATTATTTTATCATTTTTGTTTTTAAAAGTTTTATGTGTCTCTATATATATATATATATATATATATATATATATATATATATATATATATATATATATATTTGAAAGAGAACACGGTCCATCTATATTTGGATCGCCATATAACTATCTATATTAATGTTTCTATATGATAATATTTAAACAGAATCTATATTAATATCATGGTTTATATTATATGTATTCGGATCCGAAAAATTAATTAGATTATGGACATGATATTGACCCTCTATCCAAACCGTTTACACCATAAGGAAAGACGAATCTATTTTTTTCTCACGCGAACATGGTTTTCATATTTCTGGGCAGAACTGCCGCATAGGCTGGATTCTTTGGGCATAACACCCCTATGATACCATGAATGATGAAACTCCAACTATACTACTCATTTTTAATTGATATATTTTTATTACGTAACCTAATATAAAAAAGATTGGAAAAAAAAAAATCTGTTCGAGTGCTCTTCAACGCGGGAGGCTAGGGTTAAAAAAGAAACAAGTTTTTACTTTTTGGTTCTTAACTGGATATCTAAAAAGATTCATATCAAATCAATTGAGAAAAAAAAAATTCATTTCCAATGTTCAATGTTAGAAAAAAGTAGAAAAAAAAGAGATTCCAACTCTTATGTATTCCAAACTGTTATTTTTATGAATTCTAGTATGATTTTTTTTTTGTTATAGAAATTTCTTTACTTTTGTATAGGGGATATATTTAAAGCCCCCTCCAAACTTCCTCAGTAAAAATAAAAATAAATAAATAATATGAATTTTTTTATTTTTCCAAATCTCTTATATTATGAGTTTAGTTTAAATAAAATGATGAAATTATATATATACAAACTAGAATATGGAAGTTCTTTTTTCGTGAATTATTTTTATTATAAGATTATTTCATCAAATAACTCCCAAAATTGAATAAATAAACGCCTCCACCTATTTCTATCCGGCATGTGTTAAAATGTAATCTTTTATTAGCAAAATATTAATTTATTAATAAACTTGGCACCTTAACTATAGATTATATGAAAAATATGACGGCTTACAATATATAAACTCTTCCAATTACCCAATTGTGGAATATCGATCCAAATAAATTTGGATAGAACTAAGTTCCATGCTCAATATATCTATTTTCAAATTAAGAGTTTCATATGTTACATATTGTACACTATAAGGTCATATACAATTACTATTCTTAATAACTGCAAGTTTAAACATAATTATTTTGGCCGACCTGGTACCTTTAGGATGATACTTTTTTTTTGAAGGAGCTATAGGTTGAATCCTAACCATAAATAAAGTTCCTTGAGGGATACATATTAAGTTCCTTTAGGATGATACTTAACTTTGCAAAATGCAAGCTGCCTTGCAAAGCTATGATCATCAAGTCAACTAATAACCTTAAGTACATAAACAGGTACTATTCTTAGTAACTACTACATGTCTTAAATAAACATAATTATTTTGGCCAACCTAGTACATTTAGAATTTAGAATTATTTTGAATAGTAGCACTATTTTGAAGAATAATTAATCAGATAGCATGATTTTCAAAATATTTGGGTAGGTAGCACTTCCGCCAGATCTTCTGGCGGAACTAAGTAGTTCCGCCAGAGGGTCTGGCGGAACTAGGAAATTTTTTTTTTTTACTAATCTCGGCCATTTGGCACCCTTAAACAGCCTTAATTAATGAAAAAGGCTAGTTCCGCCACCACATCTGGCGGAACTAGGTAAAATTTAGTTTTGGCCCAATTTAGACGGTGTAATTGGCCCAAAAATGACGAAAATATAGGTTCCGCCAGACCCTGTGGCGGAACTAGTTAGTTCCGCCAGTGGGTCTGGCGGAACTAGACAATTTTCCCAACTTACAATCTGACCCAAAAAGTCCAAAAAAATGGTCTAGTTCCGCCAGACCTACTGGCGGAACTAGCTATTTTCTAGCTAGTTCCGCCAGATGGTCTGGCGGAACTAGACCATTATTTTGGGCTTGCAATCTGACCCAAAAAGTCCAAAAAATGGTCTAGTTCCGCCAGACACACTGGCGGAACTAGCTAGTTCCGCCAGTAGGTCTGGCGGAACTAGACCATTTTCCCAACTTACAATCTGAACCAAAAAGTCCAAAAAAATGGTCTAGTTCCGCCGGATACTCGGCGGAACTATCTATTTTCTAGCTAGTTCCGCCAGATCCTCTGGCGGCACTAGACCATTTTCCCAACTTACGATCTGACCCAAAAAAATTTCAAAATTTAGCGTTTAGTAACGGTTTTTAAAAAAAAACCGATACTAAATATTAGATCTGTATCGATTTTTATCAAACAACCGTTACTAAATCGGGAATTTTTTTTTCATTTAGTAACGGTTTTTGTATGATAACCGTTACTAAATCTGACTTTTGGGAAGAACGGTTACTAAAAGTCAGATTTAGTAACGGTTATCATACAAAAACCGTTACTAAATGAAAAAAAAATTCCCGATTTAGTAATGGTTGTTTGATAAAAACCGATACAGATCTAATATTTAGTATCGTTTTTTTTTAAAACCGTTACTAAACGCTAAATTTTGAAATTTTTTTGGGTCAGATCGTAAGCTGGGAAAATGGTCTAGTTCCGCTAGAGGATCTGGCGGAACTAGCTAGAAAATAGATAGTTCCGCCAGAGTATCTGGCGGAACTAGACCATTTTTTTGGACTTTTTGGTTCAGATTGTAAGTTGGGAAAATGGTCTAGTTCCGCTAGACCTACTGGCGGAACTAGCTAGTTCCGCCAGACACACTGGCGGAACTAGTTAGTTCCGCCAGTGTGTCTGGCGGAACTAGACCATTTTTTGGACTTTTTTGGTCAGATTGCAAGTCCAAAATAATGGTCTAGTTCCGCCAGACCATCTGGTGGAACTAGCTAGAAAATAGCTAGTTCCGCCAGTAGGTCTGGCGGAACTAGACCATTTTTTTGGACTTTTTGGGTCAGTTGTAAGTTGGGAAAATTGTCTAGTTCCGCCCGGACCCACTGGCGGAACTAACTAGTTCCGCCAGTGGGTCTGGCGGAACCTATATTTTCGTCATTTTTGGGCCAATTTCACCGTCTAAATTGGGCCAAAACTAAATTTTACCTAGTTCCGCCAGATGTGGTGGCGGAACTAGCCTTTTTCATTAATTAAGCCTGTTTAAGGGTGCCAAATGGCCGAGATTAGCAAAAAAAAAAATTCCCTAGTTCCGCCAGAACCTCTGGCGGAACTACTTAGTTCCGCCAGAAGGTCTAGCGGAAGTGCTACCTACCCAAATATTTTGAAAATCATGTTATCTGATTAATTATTCTTCAAAATAGTGCTACTATTCAAAATAATTCAAGAATTTATACGATACTTAACAATGCAAAATGCGAGTTGCCTTGCAAAGCTATCCTCCTCAAGTCAACTAATAGAACAAGGGTATCATGCTATAAATACAGACATTCTCATTGCCACATGACTCACACCAATCAATTCAACACTAGTTAAGCTCTAACATGGCACGATTCAACATAAGCCTTCTACTCACAATTCTCCTCCTCTTTTTTATTGTCACTGTAACAATTGCTGCGAATGATAAGGCTGCAAATGGTAAGGCTGAAAACGATAACCATAAGCCCAAGCCTCCTAAGAAAGTGAAATGCTCTCAAGACAAGAAGGTAAATCCTAATTGCGGTGGTTCTGAAGACGTTTGCCCAGCTAGATGCCCAGACTCGTGTATTCTGGACTGCAATTCTTGCAAGCCTGTTTGTGGTAAGTACCATGCAACCTCATAAATTTTTTTTGACTGCACAACTTAAAATGATTCAAAGTTGCATATTCGTTATTTATATTATTAATTATAGATAAATCATACCAAACCAGAATTTACCAAACTTTTCTGATTTCAAATACCGTACTTATAATACAGTTTGTGACAAGCCGGGTGCTTGTGGAGATCCACGTTTCATTGGTGGAGATGGCAACGTTTTCTATTTTCATGGAAGTAAGGACCGCGACTTCTGCATTCTCTCTGACTCCGACCTCCATATAAATGCCCATTTTATTGGAAAACGTGGTTCATCCATGACTCGCGACTACACTTGGATCCAGGCGATCGCAGTGCTCTTTGATGAACACCGTCTCTACGTTGGTGCAAAAAAGACAGCCTCATGGGACGATGAGATAGACCATTTGGATATCTCATTCAATGGTGAGCATGTTCACTTGCCAGAAGGTACCGGTGCTGAGTGGAAGTCGCTTCATGTGCCAGCACTGACCATCTCTCGCACCAGAGCTGCTAATGGGGTAGTAGTAGAGCTCAATGGAAGGTTTAAGATAATCGCGAATTCAGTACCTATCACAGAAAAAGAGTCTAGGATTCATAAATACGGTCTATCAAATGACGACAGTTTGGCCCACCTTGACCTAGCATTTAACTTTGAAATTCTCACGAGTGACGTGCATGGTGTGGTTGGCCAAACGTATAGACCGGATTATGTGAATAGATTTGATGTTAGGGCAAAAATGCCAGTCATGGGCGGAGCGAGCAGCTTCTTTTCATCCAATATCTTCTCCTCGGATTGTGCTATTTCACGATTTGGGCGTGTTGAAAAGACGGTTGAGATGATATCTGATCTTGCCAATATTAAATGTTCTAGTGGAATGGATGGACCAGGAGTGGTGTGTAAGAAATGATTTATCATTTTTTTCCTAAATTTGTCGTAATTACTAGTGAATAATCTGAAATGAATAAATGATACAAGAAGATTGAGGATCTTCTTTGTGATATTTCGCAGTGAAATAAAATATCTTTCATCGACCACATAATAGCTTGCCATTTTATATAATATTATTATCTCTCATCCAATATATGTGAACTATTTCTTTATATGCATAAACTTTGAATGATAAAATATACAGTTATGTTCTTCGTGTATATATAATATGACGGCATCACATACTTTTCATACTTCATAACTAATCTACATCTAAATAAAACCTCCAACTCTGATAATAAAATAAATATATAGCAATTTCTTGTTTCTTATTAATTACCCAAGATTACATGCAAATTAGATATTGCCCAGAATATAAAAATCTCACTTATAAATTACAAAGGAAAAATTAAATATTCGAATTACCATGCCTGGACGGACTTGTTTAATTCTCCTCTTTATCTCATTCAGTGACAATCCAGTGACAGTTCTATTTTTTGATGGGGAGAGAGTAGGGGTGTAAACGGTGCGGATAATATCCAAATCCGAACCGTACCGTATGCGCAAAATATCCATATCCGAATAAAAGTATTCATATCCGAACGGATACGGTTACGGATATGGATAATTTATATGGATATGGATGCGGATACAATATAAATTTTTTGAGGCGGATAAGGATACGGATACGGATATTATTCGTATCTGGATAATATTTCTATTCGGATATCCGTTTTTATGAAACTCAATTTGGATCCATTAAATATTAATTTTATTTATTTCACAACCATAATTTTCATCTTTTCTAATTTACTTTTAATTAACATGTACTTCTTTAGTCTTTCCTCTTATTTCATAAGGAGTTTTCATATTTTCTTCTTTTTCAAGACATATATTCAACTTAGAAATATATTTTAATTTTTCCATCTAAGAAAATCCTAGCCTCCAAATTACTCTAATGGTATATCTTTGTGATTTGACTATGTAGAATAATGAATTTCTAGTGCAATTACTTGTTTAAATTTTTTTCTTTTAATAGTTATATTTATATAGCAATTTTCTATGATACTTATTAAAATATCCGTTTTAACAATCCGAAATGAGTCCATATTTGTATCCGTATCCGAGATATCCGAACCGTATCCATATCCGTTTAATATCCGAATCGTATCCGTATCCGGCTCTATCCGTATCCGTATCCGAATCCGAAAAAAATATGGATACGAGATATGGTAAAAGCACTATCCAATCGTATCCACACCGTTTACACCCCTAGAAGAGAGACAAGTAGAAAGTCCAATATGGGCCTTTTCGTAGGGCCCACTTAAGAGTTGTTTTGGGCTAAAAACATAAGCTCCTCACCTTCTCTTCATCTTCTTTCTCATTTTGTTCTATCATGTGGTCATGGTTGACTTGATTGCATAGTTTTATTCAGCATGCAATGTGATGTGATGTGGCGTATATTTTTCCTTCTAACTCAGAGCGGGGACCTTATATGGTACTGCATTCACCTAATGGGTTGTGTTATATGTGTTCATGAGCAACATGTAACTCAGTTACGAAAACCACGTCTAAAATAGTGCAGAAGTGCGGCATTGATGTAACAGTCGAGTCATGTGTCGTTAGAGGGCCTAAATGATTATATTCGAGTACTTGGAAGCGGAAAACGAAAAAAAAACAAGAAGAAAAAAAAAGAGAAAGCACAACTCTAGATCGGGGGTGACCACCTCCGGTCCTCCTCCTCCGGCCATCACCCGGTAAGCCCAACTCTTCCTCTCTTTTTTGTCCTCTCTATCTCTGTTCTCCTTCTTTCTCCTCCTTCTCCCCCCTTCTCATCCGTTCAAACCCTAGCCCACCCATCCCCTCCCCCGGGCCCACCTTGAAATCCCGATCTACGGGTGGTGGCCACCCCGCACCGTCAATCCACTCTCTACCTCCACTCATTCTTCTTCTCCCCTTTTATTTTTTCATATTTTTATTTTTCTTGTCTCTTGCTCTTAAAATCTTTCCATTTGTTTTTCTTTCTCTCCAACCGACCAAATTGCTTACAAATGGAGATAACAACAACCGCCTCATTTTTGCAGTTTAATGGAGGATACAACACGTAGTACGATTTTCCAACAATCACTCGATGATGAGAGGTCAAAGGGAAGATAATCTTTCAAATTTAGAGAAGAATCTCGCAAGCAATTGTACATAAAAATGCGAAACAAGAGGCGTTGGATGACGGAAGATTGAAAGAAGCTACGGAAATATACAATATAGGATTTCATCTTTTTTTTCATCTTTAATTGTATTTCTCTAGTTTTATTTCTAGTTATGATCATGTAGTTTATTCATATTAGGGGACCTACAAAACCGATAAAGGGTTTTGATTGTCTAGGTTGCCCTCCCTTATTGTAATGATCAAACTCGTTTTAATTGTTGAATGGGAAAGCCTACGGGCAAGTTGGAAAGCAAAAAAAAAAAAAAAAAAGAGCACTCCGGATTACTTTTTTTTTAATGTTTGAATATTTTAGTACAAATGATAGGGATGTAAATGGGTTGAATACGGATATGGTTGAATATCATATCTGCAAAAAATGTGTATTCGAAGGAAATTATTCATATCCAGCCGGAGACGGATATGATAATGAATTTGATTTCCTAATATATGTGATGGTGTTGTGCCCTAGGCCAAAGTGTTTGTGACCTAGATGATGGATTGTAATAATAAACATAATATTTATTCAAAGATATTTCATATAATATGTGCGTATAGGTTATTTTAATATAATTAAAATAGACCATGAATATGCAATTCAGCTTTATGTCATCAAAGTGCGTGACTTTGATAGTAAAACTATAAAGTGTTATGAATGCTATTCTAAATCGTCCCTGGTCATTTATAGGATATTTGTGGAGACAAATATACTTGCAGATACATAGAAATATATATTTATATACAAGCTATAAATGTACACTAGTATATTAGTTAATTGTCAAGTCTATTGCCAACATTAAGTGAACCTACATGGTCACACACAAAGAACAAACTGAAATGGGCGCAGAAAATCCTAGCGACTTATATGATGAGTTGCATAAGAATGTTACAAAATATATTGTCATCTTATGTGATAAGATGTGATATATATGTATATAAAGACTATGAGCACAAAAGATCATGTAATCTAGAAGAGTCTAGATGATTGCATATGGATAATGATGAGTGATGTCATACACATCTTTTAGTGTGAAGAGACATGACTCTTCACCTCTATATAAGGACATAGAGGGCTCCAAATTCAATAGACCAAATCATTCTCGCTCTCTCATTATTTCTCATTCTCTTTTGTGAGACAAAAGAGAGAAAATATACTTTCTAATTTGTATGACAAAATTATGAAAGGGTGCTTTCTTTTTGTATGACAAAAATGAAAGAGTGCGATTATATGAGAGGAATTATATACATCTTTTGTGAGATAAAATAAGAAGAGTTTTCTTATGCAAGAGGAGAACAAGCTATTAGCATATATATTGTTCTTCTTTCCGTTTTAAGAAGTTTGTTCGTGTGGACACCGGTAGAGGCATTCGTACTTTCGGCGCTTGTGATCTATTCGGCCTAAGAAGATGAGAACGGTTTGTTGAGAGTTTTGGTGGAGACCGATTGTGTGTGCGGTAGATGACTTCCGCACGATCCGACCTAGACGGCCTAGACGGATGTAAAATCGGTTAGGACGGTAACCGGTTTAGAGGCGCATGGACAACACGCATGGTTTGAGCGTCACGGATTAAGCGTAATCCGAAAGGTATCTTTAAGATTTATTTCTTTGATTTAACCGATACACACGGATCCTCGGATTGGTTTTGGATGAAATTTTTGTTTTCCGCTGCGTTATGCATGTCCGAAACCCAACAATATGAATAATATTCGGACGGATATTGATAATATTTGTATCCGGATAGTATGTGGTAATATAGATATCATCTGCTTTGGGATATTTTTACTCTAAATTGAATACGGATATGCGTATGTATAAGAATATATTTTCAAATGTTTAAAATATTTTATCAATTTCGAATATGAACAAGGATATTTATCCAAATCCATCATAGTTTATTTATTATTATTATAAAACTTATTATAACTTCATTATTATTTTAACTTAATGATAGATTTAATAAAGATCATTAGATTAACAGGGGTATTTTCGGTATATGTAATATAAATTACAGAGATCCAATTTTAAATTCATTTCATTTTATTTTTGCTCTTAATTTCTTCAATCAATAGAGAACTCCATTATTTCTTTATCTCATTTCTCTTTTCCCCTTCCAAACTGGACATCGACTCATTCAGTTACTAATCCAACTCTCTCTGATGGCCACAGCCACCACCGCCTCCTCAACCCCCAAGTCTCTTCAATTCCACCTTTCCTTTTGCAAATCCACCTCAAGCCCCAACTCTTCAGATTATCAGATTATCAGATTTTTGTTTTTTCTTTTGGATCGAGTTTAGATGATCAAGAGTTTGGATCATTTTTATTTCACCATGACCTCTTGATTTGCTTAGTTCCCAGTTCCGGTTTGAGCTAAGTCTTTTGAATTATGATGTGCTAAAAAGAAAAGAAAAGAAAAACAAATTAAACAAAAAAACAAAGAATTTAGAGGTCCTTTAGTTCCACTGTATGATTTGATTTATTCTTTATCATGATATTGCAATTTTTTGATTAGTTCTTCCTGTTATGCATTTTTGTTTGATAGAGAAAGAACGGAAAACACCTTCAGAAAAAGAAAGAAAGGAAAACCTACTTTATGGATTCAGACGGAATTGTTGGATGACTGGATCCGAATTTTCTTCATGAAAGAGAGATGATCAAAATCTGATAAATTTGAAGCATTGGATAAAAAACAACTCAACGGTTCAAATTGAATATCAAGAGAGACAAAGGATCGAAATCCATGAAAGGAATAAATTGGTGTGAAAGAAAAGTAGCCTGATTTTTAAACCAAAAAAATATGTCAATAAGATCTGTATCTTTTCAATAAGATTATATTAGGAAAACTAATTAAACTTTACCAGCTATCACAAATTGATTACAATATCGCAAAATAATTAAACATGAAATTACCATTTTACCATTTTATCATTTAATTTATGTAGAAAAAATGTCTACGGTACTCCACTTTCAGGTTTATCTGAACCGTTCATCAAGACTAAAATTTTCAATGTGGAGTATTGTATACAAGATATATATATATATATGAAAGAGAGCACGGTCCATCTATATTTGGATCGCCATATAACTACATATAACTATCTATATTCATGTTTGTATATGATAATATTTAAACTGAATCTATATTAATATCAGGGCTTATATTATATGTATTCGGATCCGAAAAATTAATTAGGTTATGGACATGATATTGACCCTCCATCCAAACCGTTTACACCATAAGGAAAGACGAATCTATTTTTTTCTCACGCGAACATGGTTTCCATATTTCTGGGCAGAACTGCCGCATAGGCTTGATTCTCTTTTGGGCAGAACACCCCTATGATACCACGAATGATGAAACTCCAACTATACTACTCATTTTTAATTGGTATATTTTTTTTACGTAACCTAATATAAAAAAGATTTGCAAAAAAAAAATCTGTTTGAGTGCTCTTCAACGCTGGAGGCTAGGGTTAAAAAAGAAACAAGTTTTTACTTTTTGGTTCCGAACTGGATATTTAAAAAGATTCATATCAAATCATTTGAGAAAAAACTACAATTCATTTCCAATGTTCAATGTTAGAAAAAAGTAGAAAAAAAAAGAGATTCCAACTCTTATGTATTCCAAACTGTTATTTTTATGAATTCTAGTATGATTTTTTTTTTTGGTTATAGAAATTTCTTTACTTTTGGATGGGGCATATATTTAAAGCCCCCTCCAAAATTCCTCAAAAAAAAATTTAATATGAATTTTTTTATTTTTCCAAATCTATTATATTATGAGTTTAGTTTAAATAAAATGAGGAAATTATATATATACAACTAGAATATGGAAGTGCTTTTTTCGTGAATTATTTTTATTATAAGATTGTTTCATCAAATAACTCCCAAAATTGAATAAATAAACGCCTCCACCTATTTCTATCCGGCATGTGGTAAAATGTAATCTTTTATTAGCAAAATATTAATTTATTAATAAACTTGGCCCATTAACTATAAATTATATGAAAAATATGACGGCTTACAATATGTAAACTCTTCCAATTACCCAATTGTGGAATATCCAAATAAATTTGGATAGAACTAAGTTCCATGCTCAATATATCTATTTTCGAATTAAGAGTTTCATATGTAATATTGTACACTATATGGTCATATACAATTACTATTCTTAATAACTACAAGTTTAAACATAATTATTTTGGCCGACCTGGTACCTTTAGGATGATACTTTTTTTTTGAAGGAGCTATAGGTTGAATCCTGTAGCTCAATTATACTAACTATAAATAAAGTTCCTTGAGGGATACATATTAAGTTCCTTTAGGATGATACTTAACTTTTCAAAATGCAAGTTGCCTTGCAAAGCTATGATCATCAAGTCAACTAATAACCTTAAATACATATACAGGTACTATTCTTAGTAAGTACTACATGTCTTAAATAAACATAATTATTTTGGCCAACCTAGTACCTTTAGAATTTATACGATACTTAACATTGCAAAATGCAAGTTGCCTTGTAAAGCTATCCTCCTCAAGTCAACTAATAGAACAAGGGTATCATGCTATAAATACAGACATTCTCATTGCCATACGACTCACACCAATCAATTCAACACTAGTTAAGCTCTAACATGGCACGATTCAACATAAGCCTTCTACTCACAATTCTCCTCCTCTTTTTTATTGTCACCGTAACAATTGCTGCGAATGATAAGGCTGCAAACGGTAAGGCTGAAAACGATAAGCATAAGCCCAAGCCTCCTAAGAAAGTGAAATGCTCGCAAGACAAGAAGGTAAATCCTCATTGTGGTGGTTCTGAAGACGTTTGCCCAGCTAGATGCCCAGACTCGTGTATTCTGGACTGCAAGGCTTGCAAGCCTGTTTGTGGTAAGTACCATGCAACCTCATAAAAAAATTTTGAATGCACAAATTAAAATGATTCAAAGTCGCATATTCGTTATTTATATTATTAATTATAGATAAATCATACCGAACCAGAATTTACCAACTTTTTCTGATTTCAAATATCGTACTTATAATACAGTTTGTGACAAGCCGGGTGCTTGTGGAGATCCACGTTTCATTGGTGGAGATGGCAACGTTTTCTATTTTCATGGAAGTAAGGACCGTGACTTCTGCATTCTCTCTGACTCCGACATCCATATAAATGCCCATTTTATTGGAAAACATGGTTCATCCATGACTCGCGACTTCACTTGGATCCAGGCGATTGCAGTGCTCTTTGGTGAACACCGTCTCTACGTTGGCGCAAAAAAGACAGCCTCATGGGATGATGAGATAGACCATTTGGATATCTCATTCAATGGTGATCATGTTCACTTGCCAGAAGGTACCGGTGCTGAGTGGAAGTCGCTTCATGTGCCAGCACTGACCATCTCTCGCACCAGACCTTCTAATGGGGTGGTAGTAGAGCTCAATGGAAGGTTTAAGATAATCGCGAATTCAGTACCTATCACAGAAAAAGAGTCTAGGATTCATAAATACGGTCTAGCAACTGACGACTGTTTGGCCCACCTTGACCTAGCATTTAACTTTGAAATTCTCACGAGTGACGTGCATGGTGTGGTTGGCCAAACGTATAGACCGGATTATGTGAATAGATTTGATGTTAGGGCAAAAATGCCAGTCATGGGCGGAGCGAGCAGCTTCTTTTCATCCAATATCTTCTCCTCGGATTGTGCTATTTCACGATTTGGGCGTGTTGAAAAGACGGTTGAGATGATATCTGATCTTGCCAATATTAAATGTTCTAGTGGAATGGATGGACCAGGAGTGGTGTGTAAGAAATGATTTATCATTTTTTTCCTAAATTTGTCGTAATTACTAGTGAATAATCTGAAATGAATAAATGATACAAGAAGATTGAGGATCTTCTTTGTGATATTTCGCAGTGAAATAAAATATCTTTCATCGACCACATAATAGCTTGCCATTTTATATAATATTATTATCTCTCATCCAATATATGTGAACTATTTCTTTATATGCATAAACTTTGAATGATAAAATATACAGTTATGTTCTTCGTGTATATATAATATGACGGCATCACATACTTTTCATACTTCATAACTAATCTACATCTAAATAAAACCTCCAACTCTGATAATAAAATAAATATATAGCAATTTCTTGTTTCTTATTAATTACCCAAGATTACATGCAAATTAGATATTGCCCAGAATATAAAAATCTCACTTATAAATTACAAAGGAAAAATTAAATATTCGAATTACCATGCCTGGACGGACTTGTTTAATTCTCCTCTTTATCTCATTCAGTGACAATCCAGTGACAGTTCTATTTTTTGATGGGGAGAGAGTAGGGGTGTAAACGGTGCGGATAATATCCAAATCCGAACCGTACCGTATGCGCAAAATATCCATATCCGAATAAAAGTATTCATATCCGAACGGATACGGTTACGGATATGGATAATTTATATGGATATGGATGCGGATACAATATAAATTTTTTGAGGCGGATAAGGATACGGATACGGATATTATTCGTATCTGGATAATATTTCTATTCGGATATCCGTTTTTATGAAACTCAATTTGGATCCATTAAATATTAATTTTATTTATTTCACAACCATAATTTTCATCTTTTCTAATTTACTTTTAATTAACATGTACTTCTTTAGTCTTTCCTCTTATTTCATAAGGAGTTTTCATATTTTCTTCTTTTTCAAGACATATATTCAACTTAGAAATATATTTTAATTTTTCCATCTAAGAAAATCCTAGCCTCCAAATTACTCTAATGGTATATCTTTGTGATTTGACTATGTAGAATAATGAATTTCTAGTGCAATTACTTGTTTAAATTTTTTTCTTTTAATAGTTATATTTATATAGCAATTTTCTATGATACTTATTAAAATATCCGTTTTAACAATCCGAAATGAGTCCATATTTGTATCCGTATCCGAGATATCCGAACCGTATCCATATCCGTTTAATATCCGAATCGTATCCGTATCCGGCTCTATCCGTATCTGTATCCGAATCTGAAAAAAATATGGATACAGATATGGTAAAAGCACTATCCAATCGTATCCACACCGTTTACACCCCTAGAAGAGAGACAAGTAGAAAGTCCAATATGGGCCTTTTCGTAGGGCCCACTTAAGAGTTGTTTTGGGCTAAAAACATAAGCTCCTCACCTTCTCTTCATCTTCTTTCTCATTTTGTTCTATCATGTGGTCATGGTTGACTTGATTGCATAGTTTTATTCAGCATGCAATGTGATGTGATGTGGCGTATATTTTTCCTTCTAACTCAGAGCGGGGACCTTATATGGTACTGCATTCACCTAATGGGTTGTGTTATATGTGTTCATGAGCAACATGTAACTCAGTTACGAAAACCACGTCTAAAATAGTGCAAGAAGTGCGGCATTGATGTAACAGGTCAGTCATGTGTCGTTAGAGGGCCTAAATGATTATATTCGAGTACTTGGAAGTGGAAAACGAAAAAAAAACAAGAAGAAAAAAACAGAGAAAGCACAACTCTAGATCGGGGGTGACCACCTCCGGTCCTCCTCCTCCGGCCATCACCGGTAAGCCCAACTCTTCCTCTCTTTTTTTGTCCTCTCTATCTCTGTTCTCCTTCTTTCTCCTCCTTCTCCCCCCTTCTCATCCGTTCAAACCCTAGCCCACCCATCCCCTCCCCCCCGGGCCCACCTTGAAATCCCGATCTACGGGTGGTGGCCACCCCGCACCGTCAATCCACTCTCTACCTCCACTCATTCTTCTTCTCCCCTTTTATTTTTTCATATTTTTATTTTTCTTGTCTCTTGCTCTTAAAATCTTTCCATTTGTTTTTCTTTCTCTCCAACCGACCAAATTGCTTACAAATGGAGATAACAACAACCGCCTCATTTGCAGTTTAATGGAGGATACAACACGTAGTACGATTTTCCAACAATCACTCGATGATGAGAGGTCAAAGGGAAGATAATCTTTCAAATTTAGAGAAGAATCTCGCAAGCAATTGTACATAAAAATGCGAAACAAGAGGCGTTGGATGACGGAAGATTGAAAGAAGCTACGGAAATATACAATATAGGATTTCATCTTTTTTTTCATCTTTAATTGTATTTCTCTAGTTTTATTTCTAGTTATGATCATGTAGTTTATTCATATTAGGGGACCTACAAAACCGATAAAGGGTTTTGATTGTCTAGGTTGCCCTCCCTTATTGTAATGATCAAACTCGTTTTAATTGTTGAATGGGAAAGCCTACGGGCAAGTTGGAAAGCAAAAAAAAAAAAAAAAAGAGCACTCCGGATTACTTTTTTTTTAGTGTTTGAATATTTTAGTACAAATGATAGGGATGTAAATGGGTTGAATACGGATATGGTTGAATATCATATCTGCAAAAAATGTGTATTCGAAGGAAATTATTCATATCCAGCCGGAGACGGATATGATAATGAATTTGATTTCCTAATATATGTGATGGTGTTGTGCCCTAGGCCAAAGTGTTTGTGACCTAGATGATGGATTGTAATAATAAACATAATATTTATTCAAAGATATTTCATATAATATGTGCGTATAGGTTATTTTAATATAATTAAAATAGACCATGAATATGCAATTCGACTTTATGTCATCAAAGTGCGTGACTTTGATAGTAAAACTATAAAGTGTTATGAATGCTATTCTAAATCGTCCCTGGTCATTTATAGGATATTTGTGGAGACAAATATACTTGCAGATACATAGAAATATATATTTATATACAAGCTATAAATGTACACTAGTATATTAGTTAACTGTCAAGTCTATTGCCAACATTAAGTGAACCTACATGGTCACACACAAAGAACAAACTGAAATGGGCGCAGAAAATCCTAGCGACTTATATGATGAGTTGCATAAGAATGTCACAAAATATATTGTTATCTTATGTGATAAGATGTGATATATATGTATATAAAGACTATGAGCACAAAAGATCATGTAATCTAGAAGAGTCTAGATGATTGCATATGGATAATGATGAGTGATGTCATACACATCTTTTAGTGTGAAGAGACATGACTCTTCACCTCTATATAAGGACATAGAGGGCTCCAAATTCAATAGACCAAATCATTCTCGCTCTCTCATTATTTCTCATTCTCTTTTGTGAGACAAAAGAGAGAAAATATACTTTCTAATTTGTATGACAAAATTATGAAAGGGTGCTTTCTTTTTGTATGACAAAAATGAAAGAGTGCGATTATATGAGAGGAATTATATACATCTTTTGTGAGATAAAATAAGAAGAGTTTTCTTGTGCAAGAGGAGAACAAGCTACTAGCATATATATTGTTCTTCTTTCCGTTTTAATAAGTTTGTTCGTGTGGACACCGGTAGAGGCATTCGTACTTTCGGCGCTTGTGATCTATTCGGCCTAAGAAGATGAGAACGGTTTGTTGAGAGTTTTGGTGGAGACCGATTGTGTGTGCGGTAGATGACTTCCGCACGATCCGACCTAGACGGCCTAGACGGATGTAAAATCGGTTAGGACGGTAACCGGTTTAGAGGCGCATGGACAATACGCATGGTTTGAGCGTCACAGATTAAGCGTAATCCGAAAGGTATCTTTAAGATTTATTTCTTTGATTTAACCGATACACACAGATCCTTGGATTGGTTTTGGACGAAATTTTTGTTTTCCGCTGCGTTATGCACGTCCGAAACCCAACAGTGGTATCAGAGCGACGTGTGTGTTTTGGTTAAATTGAGACGGTATATATGAGATATATACTATTTAGATACCATTTATAATTTTAAAGCTTGCATATAGAGTATTCAAGTGTTGAATAGTCTTATTTGAATGGATGTGATGGTTTGGGGATTAATTCATGAAAAGATACATGTGATGTACCATATTTATGAAAGGGTTCATATGATGATTAATTCATAAAAATATGTATTTGATACATTGAATTGCATGAAAAAGATGCATGTGTGATGTACGAAATTTCATGTAAGGATGTGTTTTATTTTAAAGTGTAGCCATATTTCATGTCATGAGATAGTCTTGTGACGTGCATCTCTTGACAGAAAGTTATATTCATCCCTTGGTAACTTGCGGTTATGTTCACTTGGGCAAACCGACAAGTATATATACAAAGATGGTCAAGCGAATTTCATTTGGTCGTTAATTGATGTTACTGCATGCAAGAGTTGCAAGTGAAAAGATGTATCCATAATTATGAGATATATATCTACATGAGAATTGTACTTAGATCATGTTCGTGGAAAGGATATGAGATATCAATTGCCACGTTGTCTTATTCATGATCAGATTGAGTTCAATGAAAATGTGCATCTAAAAGTCGTGACCAAAAGGCTCATACAAAAATTTGGAATCAAAAGGTGTGATATCAAAACGGTCCATGCAAGAATTGCATACTGTGACAAAGAGGAGTGCCTGATACGGAACATTTAATAAATATATATTAATACTATGAAATGTTCTAATAAGAGTATGTGTTATCATGAGACATATGTTAGACGTGTTATATCATATCCTTTTCTTATACTTGATGTTTTCTATGCATCTGATGCATGGTCCTGAGAACATATAATTTATGAAATTATATTTCTGCAACTATGATTTGATTAATCACGAATATCATATATATATTTGAAATAACTAAAAGATGCGATCCAAACGTTGTCCGAAAGGTTGCGACGAATGAGTACGACCAAAAGGTGCGACTAATGAGTGTGACCAAAGGATGCGATTCAAATGTCACATCCAAAAGACGCAACGAAAGGTTGCGACCAACGGATGTGACCAAAGGGTGCGACCAAAAGGTGCGACTAACGGGTGTGACCAAGGGATGCAATTCAAATGTCACATCCAAAAGAAGCGACGAAAGGTTGCAACCAATGGATGCGACCAAAGGGTGCGACCAAAGGGTGCGACTAAAGGGTGTGACCTACGGATGCGATCCAAATGTCACGTCCATAAGGTTGTGACGAATGGGTACGACCAAAGGGTGCGACCAAAGGGTGTGATTAAAGGGTATGACCAATGGATATGATCCAAATATCACGTCTAATAGGTTGCGACTAACGGTTGTGACCAAGAGGTGCGACCAACAGGTGTAATCCACATGCGCAACTAAGAGGTACGACCGAAAAGGTGCAATCGCAAGAGTTGCGACCTCTTGAATAGTTGTGTCTTCATGAAATGGTGCATACCATGAATTGCCTTTTTGAAATGGTGGATGTGATGCATTATTTCATGAAAAGTTGCATGTGATGTATTGAATTCATGAAAAGATGCCTATGATGTATTAATGTGTAGAAAAATGTGTGTTGACAAAGTTGACCAGGTATTGACCATGTTGATCATGTTGACAGTTGACTGTTGACCACTGTGTTGACTGTGGACTATGTTGACTGTTGATTGTATTGACTGTTAATTGTTGACAGTTGACTATACTAATTTACCCCTTGATTGTTGACCATTAAATTGGTCAAAAGTTGATCATGACCTAGTCAAAATATTGACCATTGACTGTTGACCTTGTCAAATGTTGATCGTTGACTGAGTCAAATGTTGACCAAATCAAATATTGGTTTTTGACTTGTCAAATGTTGACAATGACGACCGTGCCCCAAATTCGCATTCATAAGCCTTATATATATATATATATATATATATATATATATATATATATATATATATATATATATTATAAATGGTTAAATAATCAAAACATAATATGATTATGTTTATTATTGATATATTTGTTGATACGTCTTGATATAATGAAAGAGTTCATTAGGCATAACACATCCATCATGGAGATGAAGGAGTTCATCATCTATCATGAATACATCATTAAGATGACAAGTTCGTTTTTAACCACACATCATGACGATGAAAGAGTTCATCGATTTCTATACATGGAGATAAGATTTTCATATACAATCTAAGAAAAATTTCATGGAGATGAAATATATATTAGGAAATATTTATGTTAGTTCATAAAGATCAAGGCTATGATATATCATCGTTATTATTTTTATTCTATTAGTACATGTGATGTTCTTTGAATATTGCATAATAACATATAATATTAAATAAAATCCCTCAAAACAATGTTAAGTCATGAAGTGCCTTCCATAAGTCTAAATCTCTCGATACTCTGATCGGCCCTGCATAGGTCATGCCAAAGCTGGGTATGTAGGGACAATCTTAGGAGGAGAGAATGCGGGAAATGGGAGCCAACATAGGTCATGCCAAAGCTGAGTGTGTTGGGTACTATTTTGCCGATGATTAGACATGGTTTGATTTAACTGGCTATCAAGTTGGACTTGGGCTCGGGGCATACGATAGGATATATACGTCGGGCATATGATGCTTATCCTATGTTGTTAAAGAGTTGTATGAGATACAATTGGAATTATTCCTACCTAAATAAGTTAAGTTCTGGGCGATGAGCCAAAGCTCACTTAGGACTTAATTGAAATATGGATCTTGTCTCACTATGAAACTTCATGGATTGAAAGTTTCTGAATCAATGAGATTGAGGGTTATTGATTTGATTAAAAATAGTGAGAGACATTATATGAAATATTTAAAGAATATTATTCAATTCGAATAGTATATCTATTTATGTCTCACAATAGGTCCTTGAGAAGGACAGATAGCATAAGATGCTTATAATCGTTAAAATGAACATGGACAAGTGTTGTCAATAATGTTCTCGTGCTTAAAAAAAATCGTAAAGCGTAATCCCAAAGATAAGGGTAAGGTGTTGTCCGAGGTTTCGGCCTTAGGTAAGAAATTAGTATCTTTTGCAGTGAATCGGTTCATTGAAAGAAACCATAATTTCTCAAGAAGATATCAAAAAGGGAATGAAAGGATAGTGTGACTACCGCTTCAAGTATTTTTGTTATAGAAATTAACTTGTCTATTTCACATCATGTGTATTAGATACACGATGTGAATTACACATTTGTGAAAATGTGTTGACAAAGTTGTAGACTATTGAGTAAATATGATGTTAACATATAAGTGACAAATGTAGCAAAAGTTGTTGCATTTTCTCAAGTAACTCATTTATTTACATTGTCTTTTTGGACTTATCGCCGACGTAAATAATTGTTATTTAATGTCGACAATAAATTTTGTATTATCTATAGTTCGAGTTTATCTATGAATGGTTATTAATTTATTATTGAGAATAATAATTTCACCATTCACAAATGTTAATTTTCTTTGGAAATGTTCCAATAGAAAAATTACCTTTTGTGTTATATCGAACAAGATAATTATAAGTCTATCTATAACATTAATATTATGAATTTAAATCTAGCATTGTCGCTTGGTCTACTTAAATAACATGAACATTTATTAAATCCATTAAGATAGATTTTCAAATTCATTTGATTTTGAATCATTTGAGACATATGTAACTTATTTATTAGACAAGATGACATAAACGTCTTTCACAAAGTAAGGTGAAAGCAAGTTACTTATTGGCTCTCATACATAGTGATGTATGTTCATCATTGAGTGAAGGTGCTAGAGAAAACTACTTCATCACTTTATTGAACCAATAAATTTGAATATTTCGAAAAGTTCAAAACTTTCAAATAATGAAGTAGACAATAAACTTGGCTTTGAAAAATCAAATTTCTTCGATGAGATCGAGGAGTCGAGAACCAAGTGTTTGATGATCATGATAATGATATCGAACTTTATTAGATATAGTTCGATTATGATGAGTTAAATATATCTTCTATTTTCTGTTGGGGTTACGCTCTTTTTGCATTTATGCTGAATATAATTCCATCCAAAGCAGTTGTAAAAGACTCCATATGCGATATGGACTGGTAGGTGTATCAGATTATCTTTTATCAAGATTTGAGGATATGATACTTAATTGAAGCATCATGCATCTAATCGGATTAGTGCTTATTGTGGAATATCCTAAGATAAGTAAAGGATATTACTTCTATAATTAATATGAGAACAAAGCGTTTGTTACTCGAAAATTATATCTATTTGGAAGAAGTGTTTCCAAAAGAATTAGTGGGAGTAAATTTGAAAAGTTCAAATTCCACATACTGACAGTAATGCTCGGATGGAAATTCATTCAAATTTCAACTAGTGATTGAGTCCGTAATTAATCAACTAGACTCTCAAGATGTTGAAGAGTCTGAGTATATAACATAAGTGTATTCATGTAGATCTATTAGAATTTATCGCAGGCCCGAAAAATATAGATTTTTCATGTCTAATGATAAAATTTTCGTACTCATAGATGATGAGTCCACATTCTACTAATAGACTATGATGAGTCAAGGCTCTAATGGTTAGAGACTTTGAAAGTTGAGATGTAAACCATGTCAGACAATCAAGTTTTGAATTTGATTGTTCCATCAGATGGAAATATAGTTTTAAAAGAAAGACCGACATGGATAATGTGCAAACATATAATGCATGATTTGAGGTTAAGTTAAACTCATAGTATAGACTATGATAATATTTTTCCAAGTCATCATGCTTATGTATTTCAGAATTTTCTTGGGCATATGTTCATAGTATGACTATAAAAGATGCCAAGTAGATGTCAAGACATTGTTTCTTAATAGAAACATATGAAAGTATGTATATGATACAACTTGAGAGTTTTGTTGATCCTAAAATTTTTTTGAAAAGAGTTTGCAAGTTGCATAAATTCATTTATGAATTAAAGCAAATATCTCTAGGTGAATATTTATTATTTGATGAAATAACCAAACAGTTTGGTTTTATCAAAAATTAAAGATAAATCTTACGTTGACAAGAAATTCAGTGGGAGCATAATTACATATGATGTGAATTAAGTGTAATAAGCACACATAAGTTTAATCTTAGTGAAAGTCACTAAATAATAATCAAAAGTATGATTATATACTTGAGAAGGATAAAGTATTCTTCTTAGATAATGGTAGACATAAAAATATGCAAAGTTTTGCATATGACAATGTTTGATAATCCATTTAAGAACCAAATCCCGCAAATGATGGTGATCATGTTAGGTCAACTGGTATGTGATACCACATAGATCAATGAGTATGAGATACTTCGTTGATTTGGCCTAGTGCAAGTGGGAGATTGATGGTGTTGTGCCCTAGACCAAAGTGTTTGTGACCTAGATGATGGATTGTAATAATAAACATAATATTTATTCAAAGATATTTCATATAATATGTGCGTATAGGTTATTTTAATATAATTAAAATAGACCATGAATATGCAATTCAGCTTTATGTCATCAAAGTGCGTGACTTTGATAGTAAAACTATAAAGTATTATGAATGCTATTCTAAATCGTCCCTGGTCATTTATAGGATATTTGTGGAGACAAATATACTTGCAGATACATAGAAATATATATTTATATACAAACTATAAATGTACACAGTATATTAGTTAACTGATGATTATGTTTTACTGATCATGGATAAATAGTTATCAAGTCATTAACATAGGTATATGTTAGAGACCATATACTGGACTGACCCGCCATAAGAATGCTACATGTTTTACGTCATTAGCGATTCTTGTAACATAAAGTATTTATAGTCCTTTGACCTGAAATTGTCTCGGTTCCCAACATGAGTAATTTTATACTTTAATATAATCTAACACTATCTTTAACCGGGTGATCATAACGGTTTTGATTAGGTATACAATGAATCATGTAGAGGGATGAGTGCAATCAAGACGGGATTTGTTCCTCTCGTAAATGAGAGAGATATCTTTAGGCCTCTTGATGAATTGAACTGAAGAAATGTATGGTCATACTCAAATGAATAAATAAGAGTTATTAATGTCATTTGTTCTTGTTCAGTTTAATTTGGGATCAAGAAATATTAATCGATTAATATAAGGATGGCGTATTACATGCCTTATGATCGATATAGATATCGCACGACAAAGGGACTAAATACGTGATTGTTGATTAGGTAGATCGGATCACCGATATTCACTTAAATTGGGTAGTCATGATGGCTTGCTAGAGTCCGCTCATGATTTATAGACTGTCAAGTCTATTGCCAACATTAAGTGAACCTACAGGGTCACACACAAAGAACAAACTGAAATGGGCGCAGAAAATCCTAGCGACTTATATAATGAGTTGCATAAGAATGTTACAAAATATATTGTCATCTTATGTGATAAGATGTGATATATATGTATATAAAGACTATGAGCACAAAAGATCATGTAATCTAGAAGAGTCTAGATGATTGCATATGGATAATGATGAGTGATGTCATACACATCTTTTAGTGTGAAGAGACATGACTCTTCACCTCTATATAAGGACATAGAGGGCTCCAAATTCAATAGACCAAATCATTCTCGCTCTCTCATTATTTCTCATTCTCTTTTGTGAGACAAAAGAGAGAAAATATACTTTCTAATTTGTATGACAAAATTATGAAAGGGTGCTTTCTTTTTGTATGACAAAAATGAAAGAGTGCGATTATATGAGAGGAATTATATACATCTTTTGTGAGATAAAATAAGAAGAGTTTTCTTATGCAAGAGGAGAACAAGCTATTAGCATATATATTGTTCTTCTTTCCGTTTTAAGAAGTTTGTTCGTGTGGACACCGGTAGAGGCATTCGTACTTTCGGCGCTTGTGATCTATTCGGCCTAAGAAGATGAGAACGGTTTGTTGAGAGTTTTGGTGGAGACCGATTGTGTGTGCGGTAGATGACGTCCGCACGATCCGACCTAGACGGCCTAGACGGATGTAAAATCGGTTAGGACGGTAACCGGTTTAGAGGCGCATGGACAACACGCATGGTTTGAGCGTCACGGATTAAGCGTAATCCGAAAGGTATCTTTAAGATTTATTTCTTTGATTTAACCGATACACACGGATCCTCGGATTGGTTTTGGATGAAATTTTTGTTTTCCGCTGCGTTATGCATGTCCGAAACCCAACAATATGAATAATATTCGGACGGATATTGATAATATTTGTATCCGGATAGTATGTGGTAATATAGATATCATCTGCTTTGGGATATTTTTACTCTAAATTGAATACGGATATGCGTATGTATAAGAATATATTTTCAAATGTTTAAAATATTTTATCAATTTCGAATATGAACAAGGATATTTATCCAAATCCATCATAGTTTATTTATTATTATTATAAAACTTATTATAACTTCATTATTATTTTAACTTAATGATAGATTTAATAAAGATCATTAGATTAACAGGGGTATTTTCGGTATATGTAATATAAATTACAGAGATCCAATTTTAAATTCATTTCATTTTATTTTTGCTCTTAATTTCTTCAATCAATAGAGAACTCCATTATTTCTTTATCTCATTTCTCTTTTCCCCTTCCAAACTGGACATCGACTCATTCAGTTACTAATCCAACTCTCTCTGATGGCCACAGCCACCACCGCCTCCTCAACCCCCAAGTCTCTTCAATTCCACCTTTCCTTTTGCAAATCCACCTCAAGCCCCAACTCTTCAGATTATCAGATTATCAGATTTTTGTTTTTTCTTTTGGATCGAGTTTAGATGATCAGAGTTTGGATCATTTTTATTTCACCATGACCTCTTGATTTGCTTAGTTCCCAGTTCCGGTTTGAGCTAAGTCTTTTGAATTATGATGTGCTAAAAAGAAAAGAAAAGAAAAACAAATTAAACAAAAAAACAAAGAATTTAGAGGTCCTTTAGTTCCATTGTATGATTTGATTTATTCTTTATCATGATATTGCAATTTTTTGATTAGTTCTTCCTGTTATGCATTTTTGTTTGATAGAGAAAGAACGGAAAACACCTTCGCGAAAAAGAAAGAAAGGAAAACCTACTTTATGGATTCGAGACGGAATTGTTGGATGACTCGGATCCGAATTTTCTTCATGAAAGAGAGATGATCAAAATCGATAAATTTGAAGCATTGGATAAAAAACAACTCAACGGTTCAAATTGAATATCAAGAGAGACAAAGGATCGAAATCCATGAAAGGAATAAATTGGTGTGAAAGAAAAGTAGCCTGATTTTTAAACCAAAAAAATATGTCAATAAGATCTCGTATCTTTTCAATAAGATTATATTAGGAAAACTAATTAAACTTTACCGGCTATCACAAATTGATTACAATATCGCAAAATAATTAAACATGAAATTACCATTTTACCATTTTATCATTTAATTTATGTAGAAAAAATGTCTACGGTACTCCACTTTCAGGTTTATCTGAACCGTTCATCAAGACTAAAATTTTCAATGTGGAGTATTGTATACAAGATATATATATATATATGAAAGAGAGCACGGTCCATCTATATTTGGATCGCCATATAACTACATATAACTATCTATATTCATGTTTGTATATGATAATATTTAAACTGAATCTATATTAATATCAGGGCTTATATTATATGTATTCGGATCCGAAAAATTAATTAGGTTATGGACATGATATTGACCCTCCATCCAAACCGTTTACACCATAAGGAAAGACGAATCTATTTTTTTCTCACGCGAACATGGTTTCCATATTTCTGGGCAGAACTGCCGCATAGGCTTGATTCTCTTTTGGGCAGAACACCCCTATGATACCACGAATGATGAAACTCCAACTATACTACTCATTTTTAATTGGTATATTTTTTTTACGTAACCTAATATAAAAAAGATTTGCAAAAAAAAAATCTGTTTGAGTGCTCTTCAACGCTGGAGGCTAGGGTTAAAAAAGAAACAAGTTTTTACTTTTTGGTTCCGAACTGGATATTTAAAAAGATTCATATCAAATCATTTGAGAAAAAACTACAATTCATTTCCAATGTTCAATGTTAGAAAAAAGTAGAAAAAAAAAGAGATTCCAACTCTTATGTATTCCAAACTGTTATTTTTATGAATTCTAGTATGATTTTTTTTTTTGGTTATAGAAATTTCTTTACTTTTGGATGGGGCATATATTTAAAGCCCCCTCCAAAATTCCTCAAAAAAAAATTTAATATGAATTTTTTTATTTTTCCAAATCTATTATATTATGAGTTTAGTTTAAATAAAATGAGGAAATTATATATATACAACTAGAATATGGAAGTGCTTTTTTCGTGAATTATTTTTATTATAAGATTGTTTCATCAAATAACTCCCAAAATTGAATAAATAAACGCCTCCACCTATTTCTATCCGGCATGTGGTAAAATGTAATCTTTTATTAGCAAAATATTAATTTATTAATAAACTTGGCCCATTAACTATAAATTATATGAAAAATATGACGGCTTACAATATGTAAACTCTTCCAATTACCCAATTGTGGAATATCCAAATAAATTTGGATAGAACTAAGTTCCATGCTCAATATATCTATTTTCGAATTAAGAGTTTCATATGTAATATTGTACACTATATGGTCATATACAATTACTATTCTTAATAACTACAAGTTTAAACATAATTATTTTGGCCGACCTGGTACCTTTAGGATGATACTTTTTTTTTTGAAGGAGCTATAGGTTGAATCCTGTAGCTCAATTATACTAACTATAAATAAAGTTCCTTGAGGGATACATATTAAGTTCCTTTAGGATGATACTTAACTTTTCAAAATGCAAGTTGCCTTGCAAAGCTATGATCATCAAGTCAACTAATAACCTTAAATACATATACAGGTACTATTCTTAGTAAGTACTACATGTCTTAAATAAACATAATTATTTTGGCCAACCTAGTACCTTTAGAATTTATACGATACTTAACATTGCAAAATGCAAGTTGCCTTGTAAAGCTATCCTCCTCAAGTCAACTAATAGAACAAGGGTATCATGCTATAAATACAGACATTCTCATTGCCATACGACTCACACCAATCAATTCAACACTAGTTAAGCTCTAACATGGCACGATTCAACATAAGCCTTCTACTCACAATTCTCCTCCTCTTTTTTATTGTCACCGTAACAATTGCTGCGAATGATAAGGCTGCAAACGGTAAGGCTGAAAACGATAAGCATAAGCCCAAGCCTCCTAAGAAAGTGAAATGCTCGCAAGACAAGAAGGTAAATCCTCATTGTGGTGGTTCTGAAGACGTTTGCCCAGCTAGACTGCAAGGCTTGCAAGCCTTGCAAGCCTGTTTGTGGTAAGTACCATGCAACCTCATAAAAAAATTTTGAATGCACAAATTAAAATGATTCAAAGTCGCATATTCGTTATTTATATTATTAATTATAGATAAATCATACCGAACCAGAATTTACCAACTTTTTCTGATTTCAAATATCGTACTTATAATACAGTTTGTGACAAGCCGGGTGCTTGCGGAGATCCACGTTTCATTGGTGGAGATGGCAACGTTTTCTATTTTCATGGAAGTAAGGACCGTGACTTCTGCATTCTCTCTGACTCCGACATCCATATAAATGCCCATTTTATTGGAAAACATGGTTCATCCATGACTCGTGACTTCACTTGGATCCAGGCGATTGCAGTGCTCTTTGGTGAACACCGTCTCTACGTTGGCGCAAAAAAGACAGCCTCATGGGATGATGAGATAGACCATTTGGATATCTCATTCAATGGTGATCATGTTCACTTGCCAGAAGGTACCGGTGCTGAGTGGAAGTCGCTTCATGTGCCAGCACTGACCATCTCTCGCACCAGACCTTCTAATGGGGTGGTAGTAAAGCTCAATGGAAGGTTTAAGATAATCGCGAATTCAGTACCTATCACAGAAAAAGAGTCTAGGATTCATAAATACGGTCTAGCAACTGACGACTGTTTGGCCCACCTTGACCTAGCATTTAACTTTGAAACTCTCACGAGTGACGTGCATGGTGTGGTTGGCCAAACGTATAGACCGGATTATGTGAATAGATTTGATGTTAGGGCGAAAATGCCAGTCATGGGTGGAGCGAGCAGCTTCTTTTCATCCAATATCTTCTCCACGGATTGTGCTATTTCACGATTTGGGCGTGTTGAAAAGACTGTTGATATGATATCTGATCTTGCCAATATCAAGTGTTCTAGTGGAATGGATGGCCCAGGAGTGGTGTGCAAGAAATGATTATCATTTTTTTTCCTAAATTTGTCGTAATTACTAGTGAATAAACTAAAATAAATAAATGATGTAAGAATTTTATATGTAATATTGGAAAAAAAGAACAATTTATCCGATCCAAGACGTCATGTGTGGCCCCTTCCCGAAGAACATGTACCAGAAAGGGTGTTCCCTTTGGTTTTGTGAGTATTACCTACTGCTCATTCCTAAGGAACAAGTGTGACCTAGGTGCTAGTTAGGGGTGTTCATTTAGTGGGTTTGGTTCAAACCGAACCGAATAAGGTCAAATCGAATTAAACCAAACCGAATAAGATTTGAACCGAACCAAACCGAATAAAAGTTGAACCGAATTTTGAACCGAACCGAATATATCGAAATTTAATTCGGTTTATTCGGTTGAACCAAATTAGAAAGGATTCCAAACAATATTAAGTCAAAATTAATATTTGTTAGTCTAACTAATGATTATATTAATTAATATTAATATGCACAATCTAAAAATTATGATTAAATTATTATAAATTAACAACTTGATATATACTTCGGTCGGTTTGGTTTAATCGGTTTTTTCGCAACGAAAACCGAACTGAACCGAACTAACCGAATAACTCAAATTTTTAAACCGAACCGAACCGAATCACCCGAACAACCGAACCGAATTGACCGAAATTAACCGGTTCGGTTTGGTAACTGAATAAACCGAACCGAATGAATACCCCTAAGTGCTAGTCTTGAACTTATATCAATTTTTCAAATAAGAAAAAATATTTATTGGAACAAAATATCCAGATCTATCCACATATTCATTCTTTGTTATTGAAGACATGGGCACATTATCTTTGCCCTGGTACAAATCAATATCTTTCGAATGGAATTTAAAAAAAATAATAATTTATTCAAACTCACATTTGTTCCATCATTCATTGTGTATGTTTAAAAGTTGAATTCATAGTACATATTTTTTTTTTGAATTCATAACATATACAAGACTAAAGTGTTGCACTAAAGTGTTGCGCTCCTAAATAAAAAATTAGTTTAATAAAAAATATTATCATAGTTATGTGATCAATATGGAATTATTTTGAATAGTAGCACTATTTTGAAGAATAATTAATCAGATAGCATGATTTTCAAAATATTTGGGTAGGTAGCACTTCCGCCAGACCTTCCGGCGGAACTAGGGAATTTTTTTTTTTACTAATTTCGGCCATTTGGCACCCTTAAACAGCCTTAATTAATGAAAAAGGCTAGTTCCGCCACCACATCTGGCGGAACTAGGTAAAATTTAGTTTTGGCCCAATTTAGACGGTGAATTGGCCCAAAAATGACGAAAATATAGGTTCCGCCAGACCCTGTGGCGGAACTAGTTAGTTCCGCCAGTGGGTCTGGTGGAACTAGACAATTTTCCCAACTTACAATCTGACCCAAAAAGTCCAAAAAAATGGTCTAGTTCCGCCAGACCTACTGGCGGAACTAGCTATTTTCTAGCTAGTTCCGCTAGACGGTCTGGCGGAACTAGACCATTATTTTGGACTTGCAATTTGACCCAAAAAAGTCCAAAAAATGGTCTAGTTCCGCCAGACGCACTGGCGGAACTAGCTAGTTCCGCCAATAGGTCTGGCGGAACTAGACCATTTTCCCAACTTATGCTCTGAACCAAAAAGTACAAAAAAATGGTCTAGTTCCGCCAGACACACTGGCGGAACTAGCTAGTTCCCGCTTGTGTGTGCGGCGGAACTAGACCATTTTTTTGTACTTTTTGGTTCGAGCATAAGTTGGGAAAATGGTCTAGTTCCGCCAGACCTATTGGCGGAACTAGCTAGTTCCGCCAGTGCGTCTGGCGGAACTAGACCATTTTTCCAACTTACAATCTGAACCAAAAAGTCCAAAAAAATGGTCTAGTTCCGCCAGATACTCTGGCGGAACTATCTATTTTCTAGCTAGTTCCGCCAGATCCTCTGGCGGAACTAGACCATTTTCCCAGCTTACGATCTGACCCAAAAAAATTTCAAAATTTAGCGTTTAGTAACGGTTTTTAAAAAAAAACCAATACTAAATATTAGATCTGTATCGGTTTTTATCAAACAACCGTTATTAAATCGGGAAATTTTTTTTCATTTAGTAACGGTTTTTGTATGATAACCGTTACTAAATCTGACTTTTAGTAACCGTTCTTCCCAAAAAACCGTTACTAAATGCAGTTAGTAACGGTTCTTCCAACAAAAAATTTCAAAATTTTGCGTTTAGTAACGGTTTTTAATAAAAAAATCGATACTAAATATTAGTACTGTATCGGTTTTTATCAAAGAACCGTTACTAAATAAGCAGTTAGATACAGTATTATATTTAGTATCGGTTTTTTGTTTAAAACCGTTACTAAATCCCCAAAATATGCATAATTGAGAAATAGCCTAGTTCCGCCAGGGCCTTTGGCGGAACTTGTTCAATCATTGGAACCTGTTATAAAAGGAAAATCTTTCTCTCTCTCCCCCAATCTAACCTATAATCCGCCCCCAAAAAATAAAACTACTATTCAGGTGATTTTGAAGTGTATTTGAGATGATTTTGACCCAAATAAATAGAGAAAATAGAAGAAAAGAAAGACGGAAATTAGGTATTGTATTATAGATTGTTTTTTCATTAAATAATTAATTGATTTTATTATATATTTGATGTTAATTTGTTGAAATATTATTGCAATTAGTAAGAAGAAAATGGCACAAAACTCTCAAATTCTTGTATATTATGATGGTTTTATTGTAAATCTACCAAACGGATGCAATTACGACCCGGAGGAACCGGCTTATATTCCAGAAAGTACAACCACAACTAGGGATTATGACCAACTGTGTAACGAAATTTATGAGAATCTCGGTTGGTCGTATAATGATATTCTTTTAATCCGAGGTCGGATTCCTTCCCTTAAGAAAGGAATTTGGCATTATAGGTTAGTGAAAATTATGAATAATACACAATTGATTAATTTTGCGGAGCGCGTCATAAGGGTTGGGATGGAGGAATTAGAAATATATGTTGATCGCGTCCAAAATAAAGAATATCAGATAGGCACTAGTAGTAGATCAAATGTAATTCCAAATGCAGATGAAAATGAGATATTAGAACCCGTTGAAAATGAAATAAATATTGAAAATGCGAATGAGGACCCGTTTACGACCTTTGATATGGCACGTGTGAGCAATAATGTACTTCCCGAAATAGATGATGATGATGAAAATGAATTAGATGAGGAACCCGAAATGGAGTCAGAGGACGAGGAAGAAATTTATGGAGATGGCGATGAAGAAATGGAGAGAGTGAACCATCAGACGGGATTTATATATACGGAAGAGGGTGAGATGGTTAGTGTAGGTACTTTCGGTGATGCGCCAGCTGCTGAATTCGAAGATAGTTTAATGTGGGAATATGCGAGAAATGATGTCTTATCTGGCATGAATGTGAATGAAAATGATGATGAAATATTGTATAAGGGACGTACATTTGAAACGAAATCAGAACTACAATCGGCTGTAAAAGCATACAGTGTGAAGCATCACCGAGAAATAGAAGTAGATCACTCGAATAAAACGAGATATATTGTGTTATGCAAGCTTAAAGATGAAGGTACTAGAGGATATAGTTGGAGGATACACGCTTCGATTAATAAAAAAAATAATTTATGGGAGATTGAAACATTTAGACAACCACACGTATGTATTAACCAAACACCTAGAAGAGACCACAAACAGTTAACGAGTGCGCTTGTTGGGGGGATAATTCTAGATATCGTAAGAGCGGATTTAGATGTTAAACCTGTAACCATAATAGAAGCCGTTAAATTGAAGGTTGAATATACCATATCGTATTGGAAGGCTTGGCATGCAAAACAACACGCGTTTCGATTCTTATTTAGGGGTTGGAGGGAGGCTTATAATTTGCTCCCTGAGTTGATGACGGCAATAACCTCAACAAATCCTGGTACTTTGTATACATTTAAAACTGGTACCCCAAATAGAGATGGTGAGTTGGAGTTCGAAGGTCTATTTTGGGCATTTGGCCCATCACTATATGGTTTTCAATTTTGCAAGCCCGTCATAACAGTAGATGGAACATTTCTAACCGGAAAATACCAAGGAACTTTACTGACGGCGATTGGTACCGACGCAAATGGTCAGTTATTTCTTTTAGCTTTTGCTTTAGTTGATAGGGAGAAGAATGAGACATGGGGGTGGTTTTTTAATTGTTTGCGTGATATTCTCGGAGAAGAAAATATGTATTGCATTATTTCGGATAGGCATGCTGGCATAATTAGCGCAATGAGAGTGAGAAGGTGGCTGCCACCTTATGGTTATCATCGTTATTGTATGCGGCATCTTCAAGCAAATTTCAGTAATGCTGTAACAGACAAAACAGTGGTTCCAATGATTCAAGGATTAGTACGTGCACACAACAAATATAAATTTAATAAGATATGGGAAAAAATGGAAAAAAAAGATAGTTCAGCGACCGATTGGTTACAAAAGATAAATAAATCAAATTGGGCGATTTCGTACGATACTGAAAGTCGTCGGTGGGGCATACCAACTAGCAATAACGCCGAAGTGATGAATTTTGTTTTCAAAGGTATAAGAAAACTACCTGTTACGGCAATTGTGGAAGCGACATTTTATAAGCTAAATTGTTATCACGTGAGATATCGGGCGGCTGCTGATATGAGGGAAAAGAATTGGTCGGATATAGTGATGTTAAAAATGGAACGTAGATGCATTAAGGCTGCTAGGCATGAAGTCACTTGCTACAACTTAGAGCAAGGTATTTATCAGGTGCTTACGCAAGCCCGGCGTTCGACGAGTGGTATCGGAATTCCGAAAAGAAATGACGAGTGGATATCAACGAAGGAAAATGCGAGTGTCAAGAAACCTATGATATACCACTACCCGTGTTCGCACGTAATAGCAGTTTGTATACGCAAAGTTATATCTAGCGAAGTTTTCATTCATCCGTGTTATTCCTTGGATAATTTGAAACGTACGTATGAAAAAAGTTTCTATCCTGTAAAGGAAAAATCACAATGGACGCCACGCATAGAAATTTGTAATTACAATTTATTTCCTGGTGATAAACTTATAAGGACAAATGCTAACGGAAGGATGAAACGTGGAAGAAGGCAGGAGTTCCAAATCCAAAATAGTATGGACACCATGAACAAAGAAAAGCGTGTAATGAATTGCAGCGTCTGCAAATTACCAGGACACACTAAACGAAAGTGCACACAAATGGGTGAAGACCGTTACAATGGACCGTAGTTTGGTTTATTTAGTTTGTTTTTATTTTGTTTATTTTATTTAGTTTGTTTTATTTATTGTTGAGTAGTTGTAATGCTTAAGTTAAAACAATCTCAATAAACCATAAACCCTAAAAAATCAAACAAACAATCCGCAACATAATGCAAATCCCCAAACATAACCCCTAAACCCCAAACACATAAACTATAACGTAGTCCAAATCTCAAAACATAAACCCTACAACACTAACATAAACCCTAAACATCTCCGCCGCGTGCACCACGGCCGCGTCCTCTTCCTCTTCCTCTTCCTCTCCCTCTCGCCTGGTTCCGAGTCTGCATCTGAGTGAGCTGACTGACGTCTTCTCCTCCCGCATCTGCTCTCGGTACGTAGAGCACATCCCACTCAGTATCGCCGGGATACTCATTAAGCTGAGTACAAATTAGTTTTTGGCATCCCAACCATTTTCTGACGCCGTCCCTTACTTTCGCCCTCATATTTGCACCAAATTCTCAGAGCATTCTTGAAACCTATGCGAGCTCACTCCATGGCAGTTTGTGCCTTAAAATATTAAAAAAAATAAAAAATTTATAATTCTAAATTTAACTTTAGAAATATTACAAAAATTTACCGCTAATCTTTTTTCGGGGACCATGGGGCGGTATGTGCTCAAACCGTGCGAAATGGTGCTCTGCACCAACAGATCAGAATTCTGCCAATACCAGCTCATGTAACCATCATAATCCAGAGGGGTATACGGCTCCAGGGGCTTCATTTGCGAATACCAATACCATTTATCGTTCCAACGTGTAATCCAATTCTTGTGAATCGTACCCCAATCGTTTCCCTTAAAATTCGTCACGTCGCGTAATTCTTTGTCGGCAATTTTGTCGGCTTCAGGTATTTCCGGGGGTATTTTTTGCCGATACCCGAACTGTCGCATCACCCTCTCAGGACGATAACGCTCGACGATCCAGAAATAAATCAACGGCACACTGAATAGTGCCGTAGTTCTTTCTTCCTGACAAATGCGCGGTAGCCGATCGCGGTATGGTTCGTAAGGTGCCCAAAAGATATCACTTTGAGGGATGCTGTCTAACATGTCGCGCTTCGCCCACAAATGAGTAGTCGACGGTTCCTCTTTAACTCTTGCATCTCTCCAGAGCATGCCAACCGTATCATTGTAATCCGGATCGTCGTAGATATTCAATCTTGCCGGGTTCAATGAAACTCTTGGTCTTCCGGTCGCAAAATGTTGCCAAGCCCATAATTGTAATAATAAGATGCAACCTCCCATATTTTTCCGATCGGGACCTCGTACTTTTGCACAGCTCTCTCGTACGGGTATGCAAGTACCCCACTCCCAAATGCCCACTCATGCAAATTATTCATTTCTTGTAGAAGTACCAGGGGCATGAGCGAATAACTGTCCCCATTCGGATCCGTAAATAAAATGTCGGAAAAAAATCCGATCATGTAAGCTCTACAATATTGCTCGACTCGTAATATGGGGGGCATCACACTCCAAATCGGCAAAATTCTCCATGAACCATTTTTTTTTTACCAACACGTTGCTTTTCTTATTGCCTAATCCTCTGAACATCTCTTGGGGGGGTGTTTTTCCGAGTAGTTCCCCGGCTTTATTTGCCCAATTAATACCGTTGTTCTTCACACAAAGTGGCTTGCCATCCACCCGCAACCCCAACAAGCATGAAACATCCTCTAACGTTATGGTCATTTCTCCGTGCGGCATGTGGAACGTATGTGTCTCTTTTCTCCACCGTTCCTGCAGAGCGGTTATCAGTATGCCATCGATTGGTATATAACCGATTCTATGCGTTTGTAACAAACACGCACTCGCAAAATATGGCTCGAACTGAACATTCCATGGCACCTGCGGAAACGAAACATATAAGTACATTATTTTTACATAATTAAATAAATAGATATATAGAAATAATTTTATATACAATACATTAATATGATGTTGCCTGTATCGGAAACCCCCTTTTGCTTTATCCTTGGTGTTGTCCGGTTGGCTGAAACATACGGTTCTGTGATCATCCTGGAATTCGTTCAGCGGACGATATACCGGACCTTTTGGCTCAACTATAGGAGCCTTCCCCCGATCCGCACGACTAGATCCGCCCCGACTAGATCCGCCTCTAGATGACATCCCTATATAAATTTTTTTTTAAATATAAATAATAATTAAACAATATATTTTTACATTAGTAAGTAAACATACTATTTAACACAAAAATAAACAAATTGCTTCATTCTATTTTTTTTAATACAAAAAATTGTATATTTAAAAAAAAACCATACACAATTACTATAAATAAATATATTACTAAATAAATTTATATTATATTTTTCTTTAAAATAACTAAGTAATAAAAAATAATTACAAATTTTTTTCATACCGAATAAATTTAACGAAATATGTACTCCTCCTTCCTCTTCTTCTTCTTCTTCTTCTTATTTTTCTATAAAGAAATCAACAAAAATTCAAACAAATTTCAATATTATCAACCGATTTAAACCAATTTCAAACTAATCTCACTAAATCCATACCTATTTCGCACTAATTTCACTCAATCAAAACTTATTTCAATTCAACCAAATCAACAAAAATAACTAATCAAAACTCAAAATCAAACAAAATAACTTACATATTTCTTCTTCTTTTTAACTTCTCCTTCTCTTCCTTTAATTTCTCCCCTCTTTCTCCTTTAATTTCCTCTCAAATCGCATGAAATTTCGCCCCCAAATTTTTCTCTTCTTTTTTCGAACGGACGGGTAGGGTTAAAATGAGGGTTTAAATTCGGGTTTAAAAAAACGCAGTGGGTAGATCCGCCAGACCCACTGGCGGAACTAGTTATTTCTAGATAGTTCCGCCAGACTGTCTGGCGGAACTAGCTAAAAAATAGCTAAATTTTTTTTCCATTTAGTAACGTTTTTTATGGAAGAACCGTTACTAAATGCATTTAGTAACGGTTTTTAGGAAAAAACCGTTACTAAGAGTCAGATTTAGTAACGGTTCTTTGATAAAAACCGATACAGTACTAATATTTAGTATCGATTTTTTATTAAAAACCGTTACTAAACGCAAAATTTTGAATTTTTTTGTTGGAAGAACCGTTACTAACTGCATTTAGTAACGGTTTTTTGGGAAGAACGGTTACTAAAAGTCAGATTTAGTAACGGTTATCATACAAAAACCGTTACTAAATGAAAAAAAATTTCTCGATTTAGTAACGGTTGTTTGATAAAAACCGATACAGATCTAATATTTAGTATCGGTTTTTTTTTTAAAACCGTTACTAAACGCTAAATTTTGAAAAATTTTTGGGTCAGATCGTAAGCTGGAAAAATGGTCTAGTTCCGCCAGAGGATCTGGCGGAACTAGCTAGAAAATAGATAATTCCGCCAGAGTATCTGGCGGAACTAGACCATTTTTTTGGACTTTTTGGTTCAGATTGTAACTTGGGAAAATGGTCTAGTTCCGCCAGACCTACTGGCGAAACTAGCTAGTTCCGCCAGACACACTGGCGGAACTAGACCATTTTTTTGGACTTTTTGGTTCAGAGCATAAGTTGGGAAAATGGTCTAGTTCCGCCAGACCTACTGGCGGAACTAGCTAGTTCCGTCAGTGTGTCTGGCGGAACTAGACCATTTTTTTGGACTTTTTGGTTCAGAGCATAAGTTGGGAAAATGGTCTAGTTCCGCCAGACCTACTGGCGGAACTAGCTAGTTCCGCCAGTGCGTCTGGCGGAACTAGACCATTTTTTGGACTTTTTTGGGTCAAATTGCAAGTCCAAAATAATGGTCTAGTTCCGCCAGACCATCTGGCGGAACTAGCTAGAAAATAGCTAGTTCCGCCAGTAGGTCTGGCGGAACTAGACCATTTTTTTGGACTTTTTGGGTCAGATTGTAAGTTGGGAAAATTGTCTAGTTCCGCCAGACCCACTGGCCGCCAGAACCTATATTTTCGTCATTTTTGGGCCAATTCACCGTCTAAATTGGGCCAAAACTAAATTTTACCTAGTTCCGCCAGATGTGGTGACGGAACTAGCCTTTTTCATTAATTAAGGCTATTTAAGTGTGCCAAATGGCCGAGATTAGCAAAAAAAAAAAATTCCCTAGTTCCGCCAGACCCTCTGGCGGAACTACTTAGTTCCACCAGAAGGTCTGGCGGAAGTGCTACCTACCCAAATATTTTGAAAATCATGCTATCTGATTAATTATTCTTCAAAATGGTGCTACTCTTCAAAATAATTCATCAATATGAGTCTACCAAAATTATTTAAAAAAACACAAAAAATGAAACTAAATTCAAATATAACATTACATAATATTTTTGTCACGTTCTAAAATCCGAACTTGGTTGTCAAATCAACAATAAAAGTAAAACAACCAAATAAATAAGCATGACTTTTAAACAAAATAGTGGATTCTTAAAAACACGATGCAGCTTCTTGAATATGTGGAGAGGTTTTAAAATTTTGGTCACTTTTGTATTTAAGCCCCTCAAATTATTATTACTTTTTTAGATATTCTTATTTATTCACCGTTACTTTTTTTGATGCGTTATGACGGCTCATATGAAATTTTAGCTAGATCAGATGGAGCTCCCTTCAGTCCAGCTGTACCTAAATTCATTCAAGAAAAAATGATTACAATTGTAAAAGGCAATGGCAAATCCATATAATATTAGTGAAAAAAAATACAAAGAACAACATACCAATAACTAAAAATGTAAGGCAAACCATACATTCAGTTTCCATCTAATATCCACAAGAAATTGAATTCGTATACATTTTCATGAGAATAACTACACACTCTGCATACATTATTTTAGTTTCTTGATTAGAAAAAAATCAATCATATGATATGAGATCGAGAATCCTCTCTGTGATTTTTCGAATGATATACAATCTTTCATCGATTACAGAATGCCTTGCCATTTTATATAATCTTTTTGTCTCTCATTCAATGTACGTGAATTATTTCCTTATTCATAAACTTTGAATGATAAAATATAGAGTTAAGTACTTCATGTATATAACATGACTGCATGACATGCTTTAATTCATGCTTCGTGCTCATAACTATAATCTACATCTAAATAAAACTCCGAACTTTTGATAATATAAATGAATATAGAGAAATAAATTAAATTGTTTCTTACTAATTATCTAAGATTAAAAATCAAATGAGATAATCAAAAAGATTAACAATCAAATGAGATGTCGCAAAAAAATCCAATAAATAATTGTTAATACGTCATTTTCTTGTCAGTAAATGCTGTTCTATTTTACAACATTAGAAACTAGAAACGATATATTCCATAAAAAATGGTAAATTTATATTGTTCCATTCATTTTATTGAATTAATAATATTTGGAACGAGAAATGAATTAATAATATTTGGAACGAGAAAATTTTATCTGAGACTATATGGTTCTAGGAGAAATTATTCATGACATAATATCTCGTCCCAATTTATAACTATTCAATTGGGCCTTGAAAGCCTTATATATAAACTTGACAATCTATAATTATTCAATTGGGCCTTTAAATTGTTCTGTATAAACTTTAATTTATAAACATTCAATTAGGCCTTGAAAGTGCTATTTATAAACTTGTAATATATATTAATTCAATTGGGCCTTACAAGTCCTATATATAAACCAACAGCTAGGGTTTTTGCGAATTCTTTTCTTAATCCGCCGCCTGAGCTTGAGAGATCAGAGTAGGGTTTCTCTTCAAGCGCAAAGAATCTCGTAAGTTCCTCTCTAAACCCAAGTTTAATCTCATGAAATATTCATGGGTTTTTCTTCTCTTTGATTCCTTCATAGCTGATATTTTTCACACCGAATTTGTTCTGTTTGTCTAGTATTGTTTCTAGTTCTATTGATCGTCATATATCTGATTTTAACTCAAGAAAATCCATTATATCCAGATTCTTTTTGGAATTCCTTCAAACCCATGTTAGTTTAAGATTAGTTTTTGTATTATAATTCATTTTGAGATAGGCCCATATAATAAATTACTTCCTCGCTCAACATATATATTTCAAATGTCCAGAAATCCTTGTACATCTCAATTACTTTGTAATCTCTCAGAAATCTAAATATTTTTATTCTTTGCTTATTTTCCAACCACAACTTGCAAAATCTCTTTAATCAAAATCATCTAAACCAAAGACTGCATTCTAAAAAAAAAATCATCTAAACATCTTTTTTTACAATTAATCAACTTTTATGAAACAGAGAATGGACGGTCAAGCGAAGCTAGCTGTTGTGGTGAAAATCATGGGCCGGACCGGGTCCAGGGGGCAAGTGACTCAAGTGAGAGTCAAGTTTTTGGACGACCAGAACCGTTTGATCATGCGCAACGTGAAAGGCCCGGTCCGTGAGGGCGATATTCTCACCCTGCTCGAGTCCGAAAGAGAGGCAAGAAGACTCCGTTGAAAAGTATATGGTATTGTTTGGTGTTTTTGGTTAAGAAATGTGTTAGCTTTTTTGGGTTAAGAACTATGTTTGTTGTGTGAGGAATTGTGACATTTTGATGGTGGCTTGAATGTGTTTAGTAATTGAATGCTTTTTGTGTTTATCTCTATTTGAATCTGATGATTAATATTTTTGTTCATGATTGGTCTTTTTGGTTGAGTAATATGTTTGGTATATTTGGTTTAAGTAATATGTGACCTCTGTGTTCAGTACTATGTTGTGAGGAATTGTGACACTTAATGATAGTTTTTAAGGTATTTGTGGTGGTGGGTTGAATATGTTTAGTAATTGAATGCTCTTTGTGTTTCTCTCTATTTGAATCTGACGATTAATGTTTCTGTTGATGTTTCAGTGATTATGGGTGAATATATGTTGGCCTAATATCCTGTATTTGTTTACTAGATTCTGATGTTACGTTGCAAGTAAAACAAGATTGCAATGATAAGCAAGAACATGTTGCTGCATCATATTTTGCTTCCTTGTGTACTCCTATGATATATTTGACATTATATTTTTGCTCATTCGTTTTTATGATTGCGGATCTACATGGTACTGCTTTGTTTTATTTTTCTTTAATTTTTTTTTTCTCTCCAGAAAGAAACACTTGTGTACAAGATTTTATTGGGTCAAATTGTGTGAGACATGTTTATTTAAAGTTTCAGTCCAATAATTATTTCATTAACTAATAGAGCAAAATTTAATACCGAACAGTCTTCTGAAAGGTGTATTTAAATTTTATATGATACTCACAAATAATCACTTATTTTAAAATTTCCCTGGTTTAATTCGTGAGACAAGTTCATTTAAAATCAAATTCTTCCTTCTATATTTTCCTGGAAATCAATCAATCATATAAAGTTCTGCCTTTTCATGAGCTTTTAACATCTGCACGAATAAAAAGATTACGACGACATTACGAATTTATGAAAGAAATGACAATGATCGAAATTTTATATAAAAGAATGGTCAATTCCACCTTTTCGGCAGTGTAGAATCCTGCTGGTCCGCTGCCAACCATGGAAACATGAAGCGGGTCACGGATCAGAGAAGAGAATCACATCGTCTCCTTTCATGAAGAAGAAATCTAAGCAATTCTTTCATTTAATCCCTTTTTGAGTTATCAACTAAACAAGCTCGAAAGTATACTTTACACTGTAATTGAACAAGTTCGTCTGATTTCCTTCTTCCGAGAAAATGAACAAGGCTTTCCTGTTTTATAAAAAACAGGATTTCATTTCCGGTTTTAGTAAAATCGTCTTTTCAACATCTGATTGTAAGCAAGAATAACTGCTTCATCTTTTGATCATAACTAGAAGGCCCTATTTTTGGATTAGAATGTTTAAAATTGGATTTGCCAACTCAAAGGACGTTTTATTTGTTTTAATTTTACCGAAGAACAAATGTTATATTAAGATTATAGAACACTATATAAGAGAATCACGCATCTCCATTCTCTCACACTCACGTATATTAACCTTCAAGAACTTTGATTCTCTCTCTCTCTCTCTCTCTCTCTCTCTCACATCTTAAATAACGTCCATTCTCTCTCTTTCTCTCTCTTACCCACCATCACCAATATGGGAGGCTGTGTGTCCTTTAACACAACTGAACCACGTCCATCGGAATTAGGCGAGAATGATCACACCGTGCCTAATCTAGTATCGAGAGACAATTGGCAAGATGACAAACCCGCTTCTAAACATCAGGTTGAGATTCCTTTAATTTCTACCCGCATGCTTATTGATGGATCAAATGAATGTGCATCCACATCTATCGGCACGAAAGGGGCCCATGCCATGGTATATGAGGTTGGCCGAATTTATACATTTTAATGAAATATAACATTTTTTATGATATTTTCTTTCCCAATTTCAGTTTTTACTAGGAGGGTTTGACATGGTATTTTGCGGTTTGTTCGATGGACATGGACCTAACGGTGATTTAATGTCACAAAAGGTGAGAGACAATCTCCCTTTCAAGTTGCTATCCAGATGAAGATCCCAAACTTCTCTATTATGAGGAGTCGATGAAGCAGGTGGACCGGGTTTCTCCACCTATAGAGTTTCAAGAGAAAGGAGTAATAAATGATCAATCTAACACACAGAATTCAGACGAAAGATTAGCGGAAGAAGAAGAAGAAGAAAAAGAAGGGGCCAAGAAGAACAAAAAGGGAAAATCCCTCATGAGGATGCCCAAGTTCATTAAAAAATGGGGAAAAAAAGTAAGAAATGTTGAAAAATCGAAAGGAGATTCTAATGGTTATCGGCCCTAATAGAACTCGAAGGGGTTCCAAGAGTCCCCACGACCCCGTAATTTTTTTTTTAAGTTGTCTTTACACGAATTCAATCAGTTGTTCATTGAAACTTTGCTTTCCTTTTTGTTCTTTTATATTTCATGTTTTGATGGGGTAAATTAAAGTATCATCTTTGGCAGTAAAAAGAAGTAAATGAAATTAATACAAAGAAAAATGAAAATAAAAAGGAAAGAAGGGAACAGAAGAGACAAAGAAAGAAAAATTAAAATGGAATTTATATAAGATAAAAACTAGGTGTGTAATTGAGTCGGGTTAGATGGATTTGACTAAAATCATAACAGAATTCAACTATAACGGATTTGCAATTTTCTAACCCGACAGCCGACACAACCCATAATACATGGGTAGTATTATAACCTTGACCAAGAAAATAAAAATGTATGAATTTTACAAAAAAAGTAAAAGTTTGATAACTTTAATATTAAATATTTGAAAGATTTTTAACAAAAAATAAAATCATACTCATGAAAAAAGAATTTAATCTTTATACCTTGACTTTTCATTAAGCTAAACCTTGATTAACATAAGTTCTCGTAGTTTTGTATCTTCATATTATAAGTTTCAGTTGTATAAACTAATACAAGTATTTATTTACATAAGTTATATAATTGAACCGTTTTCGAAGCTGTATAAATTTTCGAACAAAATTCGTATCCGGAACTATCCAAATTTGAACCATACGGATATAATATATATGGTTTAAATATGTTGTAGTCCAATTTTTAAAAGTATTAGAGATATTTATTATTGTCATCATGCATTAAAAAAAATAATCAAAATGTGTATATGCATTTTATAAATTCTGCTTCTTATTTTGATGACACATGATGATAATGATATAATTATTCAATTCTTTTGAAAATTGATTCACAATATATTCAATATATATATATGGTGTGGCTAAAAAACATACATATGCACAACATACGTTTTTTTGCCACACCCAAAATACGTATTAAAAAAATAAAAATAAAAATTTCAACCGTACGGATGTAATATATATGTTATGAATATGTTGGAGATTAATTTTCACAAAAATCAGAATATTATATCATTGCCATCATATATCATCAAAAATATGCAGCGCTATTCAAAACATATATCGGAATAATAGTTTGATGATACATGATGGCAATGATATATTAGTCTAATTCCTGTGAAAATTAATCCACAACATATTCATAACATATATATTACATCCATATGGTTGAAGTTTAAATTTTTACTTTTTATAACCACTTTACGGATATTTTAAAAAAATGTATGGTCGAATATACGTATATTTTTTAGCATCTCCCTATATATATATATATATATATATATATATATATATATATATATATATATATATATATATATATATATATATATAGAGAGAGAGTTTTTGCTAATAAGCTCATATTATTATCAAAGAGTTAGTACTAACAATTTATAGACCCTTGAATATGCTTTAATTTATGTGCAACCCTTTGATCAGTATATTTAGTAACTCTCTTTCTCACCTGAAAAGGAAATAAACCTTGATCCACAAAGGAAATAATCGCATAAATTGAAGTGTTTTTCCGAATATAGAAGTTTCCTTCGATATTCTGATTTCTTCTCTTCCAAAAAATCTCTTATTTTCATATATTAAAAAAAACAGGGATTTGAGAAGAAATTGTTGACATGTTTTGATTGAACTTAGAAATCGAAGTATTTTTGTAAATTTAAATTTTATATGAATTTTAGTTTGAAATTTATTTGTATGGATTATGATATGTGAGTTTATTAATTTGTAATGGATATATATGAACGCGATTTGATTAAATTGTATGAATAATGTTATTATGCATTTTGATTAGAAAGTTTTATGAATTATTATTGTATGCATTTGATTTGAAATTTGTATGAATTTCTACGATGATAAAATTAAAGCATATCAAACGGTCCAAAAATCATTAGTATCAAACGCTTTGTACTAATATTAGTTTCCTAGAACTTTCCTTCAATGTTATATTAACACAAACGCCCACATCTATGTCCATACAACTCGAGGTGAAAAGCGGATGGGTTATGTCGGGTCAATTTGGGTCCTGGATAGTTTAGATCATGAGATATTCAGATTTTGGGTACTCTTCAATTTTGGGTACTCTTTATAACATCCAATGGTATTGTTGCATATATACTATTGATCTTATTGTATATATAGCAAGTTGTATACTTCATATAAACATTACTGCAAAAGTTTAGACAATGGTAAAAAAAGTGAGTTTGGACACAAAAATCCCACCTTTTTCATAGGTCTTATTCTTATCATACAAATATATAGTTTTTCTTTTGAAATACAAGATCTTAACTTATACTTTGTAGTGCCGAACATTTTGCCAATCACAGAAATATCAAAATTTGTATCTATTTATCTTGCCATAATAAATACTATGATGATGACAACATAATATGTCGTCACAATATGTTTATCCAATTATGAAGAGAAATTGGTTGTGACAAAAAATATGTGTATTTGTGATGAGCTTTTGCATGTTACTATATAATCGTCACTATATGAGTTTTTGGTGACGACAAAAAGACATTTCACTATTATTCAATATAATAGTGATAAAATTATTAGTTGTCACAATAAGTAGGTGTAACTGTGACGAAGATGACGCTTGTCACTAAAGAATTGCCACTATATACAGTTTTTCTTGCGGTGATAATTGATAAGTATTAATTATGACTCGTAACATCAAGAATATAATATAACATGGGAATTGTATAATTCATCATATTTACAAGGTACTTGTTTCGGATAGATAAATGAACCGAGACTATTTTCTTGTTCATGAGTTATCTGTCGATTATTGAAGGGATGGATGAGAGATACTGTTTTGCTTTGTAGATACAGATCTTTAGAAAGGCACAACTTCATATAACTTTAACATCACATGAGGTGACTAATAACAATTGGGTTTTTAAGAAGAATTAGAGTTTCAGAATCTACCCCGACCAACCCCTTTGCCACTGTTAGTCAAGTTCTGGAATTTATTTTGTAAACTCTTGGAAATCTTAACATTCATATTTCTTTGCTTATTTTCACCACAACTTGCAAAATCAATCAAAACTCATCTAAACCAAGATTGCATTCTAATAAAAACTCATCTAAACATTTTTTAACAATTAATCAACTCTTATGAAACAGAGCATGGACGGTCAAGCGAAACTAGCAGTTGTGGTGAAAATCATGGGCCGGACCGGGTCCAGGGGGGAAGTGACTCAAGTGAGAGTGAATTTTTTGGACGACCAGAACCGTTTGATCATGCGCAACGTGAAAGGCCCGGTCCGTGAGGGCGATATTCTCACCCTGCTTGAGTCTGAAAGAGAGGCTAGAAGACTCCGTTGAAAAATATATGGGATTGTTTGGTGTTTTTGGTTAAGTAATGTATTAGCTTTTTTTTGTGGTAGTACTATGTTTGTTTTGTGAGGAATTGTGACACCTGTGGTTTGATGGTTTTTGTGGTGGAGTGCAGAGTCTCTGCAGTCGACTGCTGGCTGCAGAGGATCAGGATCACTCATTATCATCCATCATATTTGATGGATGACTCTCACACTCCATCAAATATGATGGATGACTCAGATTCCTCTGCAGCCAGCAGCTGGCTGTAGAGGATCTGCACTCTTTGTGGTGGTGGATTGAATGTGTTTAGTAATTTAATGCGTTTTTGTTTACCTTTTTGGATCCCAATGACAATTTATATTTGGAAACTAATACTGCACGACGGGTACTGTAGTGATCCTGTAACGAGAGTATATAAAACTGAAAACAATATATACAAACATATGAATTAAAAACAAACAGTATATAAAAATTCATTCGATAAAATAATATATATTTGAAAATAGTATATACAAACATATAAACTGAAAACAAACAGTATATAAAAATTTATTCGGTAAATAATATATATTTTAAAAAATGAAAACGGTATATTGCGTATATAGAAACGCGAGAAAACAGTATATAATTTCAATCCGTCGCTATATGATTGCTACAGTATCCCGGTGTGATTTCCAATTTCCCTTTATATTTTGAGTGCTTAGTTATGCAAAAATTTATATTTACTAATGGTTTATATTCTTTTGAGTGAATTTTAATCTACTGCATTTTAAGCTTGGAATTGTGACACTTCACACTTGTATGTGTAGTACATGTTCTCACCCTGCTCGAGTCTGAAAGAGAGTCTAGAAGGCTCTGTTGGAAAATATATGGGATTGTGCGTCTTTTGGTTAAGTAATAATGTGTTGTGAGGGAATTGTGAGTCTTTGACACTTGTATTTAGTTTTTCGATGTTTTTATGGTGGATTATGTTCAGTAATTAAATGTTTTTTGAGATTATGAATTTCGACTTGATGGTGATTTATGTTTTGGTTTGTGATTGGGTGCTTAATTATGTTCAAATGTTTGTGGTATTAAGGTACTTGTTTTGCTGAGTGAATTTGAGATAAAAGCTTGATTTTGACCCTTAAATTGTTAAATTTGTTTACTTATTTTTCAACTTATTTTTTGTTCAATTAGCTTATTTGTTTTGTTTACTTCCTCACTGCTAATGTGACTTTCGGTAAGGAAATAACTTGTCAAAAGTCATTTCTTCCTCTTCTTTCTCGGTCTAATTTCAGTGAAGCATTTTGTGTCACACATAGCACATATAAGCAATGTAATTTTTGGCTGAAAAACTAGAGTATTAATTTTTTTCTTTTTATTATTTTTTTTGTGAAGTAATTTATTTTTATTTTTAAAGAATACTGAATAGACAGTCGTCTATTATTGCTTTAATTAAATAAGTCTCACTTGTTTTAAAATTCTCCTAGTATGATTTGTGATAGAAGTTCTTTTAAAATCAAATTCTTCCTTCTAATTTTTCCTGGTAATCGATCTTTCATATCAATTTCTTCCTTTTTCATGAGCTTTTATTTTTTTTCGAAAGATGGCCCAGGATGAGCTTTTAACAACTGCACGAATAAAAAAGTTACAACGAAATTACAAATTTATGAAAGAAATGATAATGATTGTAATTTTATGTAAAAGGAAGATCGATTGCTGGTCAGAGAAGAGAAACACATCGCATGGAGAAGAAATCTAAGCAATTCTTTCATTGAATCCATTTTGAATTATCTAAACAAGCTTGAAAGTATACTTTACGCTTGTAATTGAACAAGTTAGTTTGATTTCCTACTACTCAGTATGAGAGAAAATGAACAAGACGGAATTGCTTTCCCTCTTTATAAAACAAACAGGATCTCATTTCCGGTTTTAGTAAATCGTCTTTTCGACATCTGATTGTAAACGAAGAATAACTGCTTCATCTTTTGATCATAACTATACGACCTTTTTTCAGATTAGAATGTTCAAAATTGGATTTGCCAACTCAAAGGACGTTTTATTTGTTTCATATATTTTGTTGAAGAACAAATGCTAAATTAAGGTTATAGAACACTATATAAAGAAAATTATTGATAAGACTAAGTCAAAAGAAATAATATTTGTGTTTTTTCTATGTAAATTCATCTAGAGAATTGTAATACATATATCCACCATCTAGAAATATGGATCATGTACTTGGATAATTGTGTGAGTATAATATTAGAGTTTAATGTGATTTATGTATGCATTAACCATTTAGCCTATAAATAGAACCAATTTTATTTTGTAAGAGTCAAGAAGAAAGAAATATATTAAGAGAAAAAAGAAAAAGAAAGTTGTTCTTCTTCCATTAAAATTGTGAGTTTGTGAGGATAAATCCACAAATTGGCATCAGAGCCGATGGCGAATCCCGGGAGAATGTCGTTTGGGGGTATGTCATTACCACGATTGACAAGAGTTAACTACAACAACTGGAGCATACAGATACGAGCACTACTCGGGGCCCAAGATGCATGGGACGTAGTCGAGAACGGGTACACCGAACCAGAGAATACCGACGATATGACAGTATGTGAAATCAAGGCGTTGAAACAAAAGCGAATGAATGACAAGACAGCACTATACATGCTGTGCAGTTGACGAGTCAGATTTTGAAAAGATAGCAAGCGCGGTAACGGGCAAGGAAGCATAGGATACATTGCAAAAAGTTTTCAAGGGAACCGACCGAGTAAAGCAAGTAAGACTCCAAACTCTACGCGGCAAGTTGGAGTGTATGAAGATGAAGGAGTCAGAAGGTGTATCCGACTACATCACACGTGTGCAAACCGTGATAAATCAGCTCAAGTGTAATGGTGAAACTCTAAAGAACTCGAGGGTCGTGGAAAAAATTTTACGGTCGCTAACCGACAATTTCGAGAATGTTGTGTGCGCCATCGAAGAATCGAATGACCTAGAGGAGCTAACTATTGACGATCTCGCTGGTTCGTTAGAGGCACACGAGCAACGCAAGAAGAAGAAGAACGAGTCGCTTGACGAAGCGCTGCAAGCCAAGATGCTTATCAAAGACGAAAAGGCACTCTACACTCAAAACTTTCGTGGTAGAGGGCGTGGCCGTGGAGGTCGCAGCAATGATCGCGGTGGTGGAGGCCGCGGTCGAGGTGGATACTATGAGGAGAAGGGGCAGTCAAGCCAACAAAATTGGCGAGGTAGAGGACTGGTCGTGGGAGAGGCGGCCGGTCAAATCACTATAATGTCGAGTGCTATAAGTGTGGCAAATACGGTCACTATGCGAAGGACTACAACTCCGACAAGTGTTACAATTGCGGCAAGGTCGGACATTACGCAAAAGTTTGCTATGCCGAAAAGAAAGTGGAGGAGAACACCAACCTTGTCACGGAGGATGAGATGAAAGATGGGTTTCTCATGATGGCATACAACGATATCAACAGCGATGGCGATACAGTCTGGTACCTCGATACCGGTGCAAGCAACCATATGTGCAGGCACAAGCACCTATTCAAGGAGATGCGAGAGGTTGAAAATGGACACGTGTCGTTCGGAGACGCATCAAAGATCCAAGTGAAAGGTCAAGGTACGGTTCACTATTTACAAAAAGGTGGTACGGAAGGGTCAATCGAGGATGTTTATTACGTACCTAATCTTAAGAGCAATATTTTGAGTATGAGACAACTCATGGAGAAGGGATACTCGGTATTCATGAAAAACCGGATACTACAATTAAAAGACAATCAAGGACACTTGGTAGCACGAGTTGAAATGACCAAAAATCGCATGTACAAGCTCAACTTGCGAAATGTGCAGGAAAAATGTCTACAAGTCGATAAGGAGAACAAATCGGCATTGTGCCATCTAAGGTTTGGTCACCTTCATTATGGTGGCCTAAATGAGTTGGCCAAGAAGAACATGGTCCATGGGCTACCAGACATGGACTACATTACCAAGTTTTGCGAAGGATGTTTATTCGGCAAGCAAGCAAGGACCTCATTTCCGAAAAAGGCGAAATACCAAGCAGAAAGACCTCTTGAGTTGGTGCATACCGACATATGTGGCCCAATTACACCCAAATCGTTCAGTGAGAAAAGATATTTCATCACATTTGTTGACGATAATACAAGGAGGACATGGGTTTATGTTTTGAAGGAAAAACCTGAGGCTCTCGAAGTGTTCAAAAGATTCAAGGTTTTAGCCGAGAAGATAATCAGGACTTACATTAAGGCGTTATGGTCAGATAGAGGCGGGGAGTACATGTCAACCGCTTTCACGAGTTATTGCGAGAAGTATGAGATTAAGCAATTCTTGACTGCACCATACTCTCCTCAGCAAAATGGTGTGGCCGAGAGGAAGAACCGAACCATTCTCAACATGGTTCGGTCGATGTTGAAAAGCAAAGGTATGCCAGAAGAATTTTGGGCCGAGGTGGTACAATGTGCCGTGTATATACAAAACCGATGCCCACATGCGAAGTTAGGTGAGATAACACCCCAAGAGGCTTGGAGTGGTCAAAAGCCGACTGCATTACATTTCAAAGTATTCGGTAGTGTGGCCTATGCACACGCACCGGATCAAAGGAGGACTAAGCTCGACGAGAAAAGCAAGAAGTTGATGATCGTAAAAGCACATCGGGGTATGTGCTTTATATGGGAGATACGGCATTCACATGGTCCTCAAAGAAACAACCAATAGTGACATTATCGACGTGCGAGGCGGAATACGTAGCAGCATCTTGGTGTGTATGTCATGCAACTTGGTTAAGGAAATTGTTGCACGAGTTGAAACTGACGCAACACGAGGCGACCGAAATACGAGTCGATAATAAATCCGCAATCGAGTTAGCAAAGAACCTAACACATCATGAGAGGAGTAAGCACATTGATGTGCGTTTTCATTTCATCCGAGAGCAGGTGATGTGTGAGGGAGTCATGTGGCAAGTCATGACCAAGTGACTGACATATTCACGAAACCACTTCCGACGGCGTTGTTTGAAAACTGTAAGGCGATGATTGGGATGAAGAATATGCTTGAGCTTAAGGGAGGAATTTGTTGTTAAGCCCAAGCCAAAAGAAATAATATTTGTATTTTTTCTATGTAAATTCATCTAGAGAATTGTAATACATGTATCCACCATCTAGAAATATGGATCATGTACTTAGATAATTGTGTGAGTATAATATTAGGGTTTAATGTGATTCATGTATGCATGAACCATTTAGCCTATAAATAGAACTAATTTTATTTTGTAAGAGTCAAGAAAAAAGAAATATATTAAGAGAAAAAAGAAAAAGAAAATTGTTCTTCTTCCATTAAAATTGTGAGTTTGTGAGGGTAAATCCACAAAAAATCACGCTATAGTAGGCTCTCTCACGCTCGCATATTAACCTCCATTCTCTCTCTTTCACTCTCTCTCTCTCTCTCTCTAAGCTTAAATAACCTCCATTCTCTCTCTTTCTCTCTCTTACCCACCGATATGGGAGGCTGTGTGTCCTTTAACACAACTGAACCAAGTCCATCGGAATTAAGCGAGAATGATCACACCGTGCCTAATCTACCATCGAGAGACAATTGGCAAGATGACAAACCCGCTTCTAAACGCCAGGTTGAGATTCCTTTAATTTCTACCCGCACGCTTGTGGATGGATCAAATGAATGCGCATCCACATCTACCGGCACGAAAGGGGTCCATGCCATGTTATATGAGGTTGGTCGATATTTATACATTTTAATGAAATTTCTTGATGAGTATTAAGTTAGTAGATAAAATATAACATTTATGATATTTTCTTTCACAATTTCAGTTTTTACTAGGAGGGGTTGACATGGTATTTTGCGGTTTGTTCGATGGACATGGACCTAACGGTGATTTAATGTCACAAAAGGTGAGAGACAATCTCCCTTTCAAGTTGCTATCAGAATGGAGATCTCTCCGTGCGACACCTTTATGAAGATCCGAACGAACCAAATGTGGACTTAGATGAGGCTGATCAGAAGCTTCCGGAGATCTTTACACCTCTCCAACATTCATTTTATGATGCTTTTAACATGACGGATAAGGATATGAAGGAAGATACAAATGTTGATTCCTTTTGCAGCGGTTCTACAGCTCTCACAGTGGTCAAGAAGGTAACCCTTAATTTCTTTCATTTACATGTTCTATTAGAAAGTAGGGAGTTATTTGAAGCATGAACTTATGAGATTAGTTATTGAAACTGTATCGTTAATTATAAAGATGCTAATTCTTAATTGTTCGTTTTTTCCACTTTTCTTGGTTACTTTCGTGTAACTATGAATACTCATTTTATTAAGAAAAAATGGGAATGTCAAATTGGACTGTTTAATTCAAATTTGGACTCGTTTATTCATTCTTACTTTTGTCCTTCTGAGAATAAAATTTCTATTTATTCTAGTTATTTAAATTGAATAAATCGATTTATATTCATTAATCTTTTTTCCCTAAAGTTTTTTGTATGTTAGTGTTTACGTATTTTAAATTATGGGTTAATTAACTTTGCATTCATGTCTTTTTCTAGGGGAGAGATCTCCTGATCGGAAATCTTGGGAAATCGAGAGCAATTCTCGGTACGAGAAATAAAGAGAACAGCCTAATTGGTGAACAACTCACGATTGATCTGAAACCCAACCTTGCTAGTACGATCTATCTCTTAAATAATATATACAATAATAGGCCCCATAATGTCTCTTAATTCCTTGTATTTTTATGAAATGAATAGTCTCATAATCTCATTTCTTTTGTTTTATTTTTCAGCGGAATTGGACAGGATTCGCAGATGTGAAGGCCGTGTGTTTCCAACGAAAGATGAACCGAATATATGTAGGCTTTTTCTACCTGGAAAAGATGCACCAGGTTTAGCTGTCTCGTGAGCTTTTGGTGATTTTTGTCTGAAAGACTATGGTCTCATAGCAGTCCCTCAAGTCTCCTATCATCGCCTAGCTCGTTCTGACGAGTTCCTGATTCTCGCCACTCATAGGGTAACCTTTTAAAATCTGAAAATTATAAAAATTATAAAATCTTTATATATTTTGTAACTTGGTTCTACGAGCTAATAAAATTAACTTTTGTAGGTATGGGATGTGTTATCAAACAAGGAAGCAGTCGATATAGTTGCATCTGCCCCGTGCAAGGAATTAGCTGCCAAAGTGTTGGTTGATCACTCGGTGCATTTATGGCATGTGAAGGACCCGACATGAAAAACAGATGACATCTCTGCGGTAGTTTTGTACCTGGATATAGAACATCAGGATCCAGATGAAGATCCCAAACTTCTCTATTATAAGGAATCCATGAAGCAGGTGGACCAGTTTTCTTCACCTATAGAGTTTCATGAGACAGAAGTAATCAATGATCAATCTAACGCAGACAATTCTCGCATGGGATGTAAAGAAGACGAAAGGTTAGCGGAAGAAGAAAAAGGGGCCAAGAAGAACAAAAAGGGAAAATCCCTCATGAGGATGCCCAAGTTCATTAAAAAATGGGGGGAAAAATGTAAGAAATGTTGAAAAATCGGATGGAGATTCTAGTGGTTATCGGCCATAATAGAACTCAAAGGGGTTCCAAGAGTCCCCACGACCCCGCAATTTTTTTTTAAGTTGTCTTTCCGTGAATTCAATTCAGTTGTTTATTGAAAATTTGCTTTTCTTTTTGTTCTTTTGTATTTCATATTTTGATTGTATGAATTAAGGTGATAGTAAAAAGAAGTAAATGAAATTAATACAAAGAAAGAAAATAGAGAAGAGATGAAGAAAGAAAAATTAAAATGGAATTTATATAAGATAGAAAAAAAAACTAGATGTGTAATTGAGTTCGGTTCCATGGATCTTATCCAACTATAACAGGTTTGTAAATTTCTAACCTGACAGCCGACACAACCCATAATATGTTGTATTATTTATTAAAATAAATAATATTAAAATTCAAAACATATTTCTTTTATTTTTAATGGCCATTTAAATTGGGAAATTGGAAATCACGACAGGGTACTGTAGCGATCCTGTAGTGACATATTGAAATTACATATTGTTTTTTCGCGTTTCTATATACGCTATATACTGTTTTCATTTTTTTTAAATATATACTATTTACCGATTAAATTTTTATATATTTTTTGTTTTCAGTTTATATGTTTTATATATTAGTTTTATATTTCAAAATATATATTGTTTTAGGAATGAATTTTTTATATATTGTTTGTTTTTAGTTTATATATTTTTTTCAGTTTTTATATACCGTCACGTAGTATCAGCTCCCATTTAAATAAAATTTAAAAAAAAAAAATTTAATGGGAAGTTTGAATTGAAATTAACTTCTTTGATCTAATCTTCTTCTTTTCCTTTATAAAAAAGCATTCTCTCCTTTTTTTCATATACAACAGATACAATACAACACAATCTCTATTCCTCCATTAAAAAGAGATCTCTAAATATTTCTTCATATATCACACAAAATTCTATTTGGTTGAGAAATCATGGTGCAATCACTGTCCTCATCTTGTTCAACCGTTTGCCCACTCCAAAAAATGCACGTCATCAATGGCTCTAGCGTGAACTCTATTTGGTCCTTCTTCCTCATCCCTAAACACCTGAATGCATCTTTCGCGCCAAACAACAGAGAGAGCCGCCAAAATATTAATCAGCATGTGTTGTCCCCTCGCTTCGAAGAGAGCCTGTTGGATTTGCCTAATGGACCCGAGCCGGCTGGTACAGTCCTCATCCCAAATCGATACCGTGAAATACATTCGGATAATAAAGGAGTCACCGATTCACCGGTACGGTCCTCAACCCAAACCAATACTCTGTTCATAGTAAAGTGGAGTCACTGGTTTGAGTGAGATGAGTTTTGATCGAGTAAAACATATCATCTGTAGAGCATTGTGCCTAAATTTTTGTGTTGTGACTAACTATTGATGTATAATTAACATTAGTATTGTGCCTAATTTTTGGTATTGTGTCTAGTTATTGATATGTAGCTATAAAGAAAAATCAATGATTCACTGTAAGACTAATCTTTTTCCGTCCGGGTTTAATAACATTTGTTGTACTTGTTTTGTCAGTGGTTTTTGGTTCTTTAAGAGCAACTTATATCAAGTTATGGAATTTATTTTGTTACTAAAATAAGAGCATCTTCACTTTTATTTTGATACACGAACTCAAATTTAGAGGTACCAAATGCCCAATCTACTATTAATATTTAATTTATTAATCTCAAAAAGAATTTTTTTTGTCATTACAAAGGTATAAAACAAAAAATATGTCTATAGTTTAAAACCCCCAGTAAAAAAATTAATTAAGTTTCCTAAATACCCTCTGTCAAGCCTCTCCTTAGACCTTATAATCTCTCGAAAAAAACAAAACGAATGATAATTAACAGGAAAAAGAACTCTATTTACAAGCTTTCTGTATTTCTATGATGCGACCCACACAAAGGCGAAGAGAAAAACTTATTGACAGAATTTCCCACACATTCACTTCTAGGCGAAAGACTCACGTCTTCTAAAGCCCGGATTTGAATTTCGGATGGATAATCTCTCACAAACCCGATTCTCGGTCCGGCTCCGGTGCTCCATTTACACGACAATTGTTTGCCTAATTGGTAAGATTTCAACCCTTTTTTCGAATTTATTCTATGTAGAATTTTCTCTTTTGAAACGACAATTTGTTGTTCATCTGTATTTTCTTCTTGTAATGTATTTTCTTCTTTTGGTGTATTTTCTTCTTGTGATGTATTTGCTTCTTCTTCCAAATTTATTTCGGTAATATTAGATGTAATTTCTTTTTCTTCTTTTTCATTTTCATTTATATTTTCATTTTCTTGTTCAGCTAGGTTTAGTTCGGACTTGGAGCTTCTCAATTGCTTGGAATAGTCTTCATCATCTTCTGAAGGATTTAGCTGAAAAGAAAGTAAAAGAAATTAGAGCGATTCAAAATTTAATCTAATAAACATAAAAATGATGAAATGATGTAAAGTACTTTTTGAATTTTAATGTAATGTAATATCTTCTTACCTTAACATCAGTAAGATCAACATCATTTTCTTTTAAGAAACTCATAAACTCCTGAAAATTCTCTTCGGTAGGACGATAATGCCCACTATGCGGCCACACAGCCTAAAATAAAAATATAATAATAATTAAATCAAACCATATAAATGAAAACTCTTCTCTTCCAAATTAGATAAATTCAAAAAGATAACAAATATACCTTTAAAATTCCATTTTCTACTATTAATCTTCCAGCAGCAGATGTAGCTCCACCAGCCAGGAAACTCGAATGCTGAAATTTCCCTTTCTTTTTCTAAAAATAAATAAATAAACATTTATTAAGAATAATTAAAAAAATAAGAAAATATTACAATTGAACTAAATTAAATATTAATTTACCTTGCCAACATATAAAGATTTTGATGTGCTCAAAACAAAAATCCATTTATCATTTTTGGAACCTTCTGACGAGTCAATTAGTTCTTGACTCTGCTTGTAAATTAATTTCCCATTTTCCACTATTACTTCATAGGCCTCTCTTTCTTTCTATATAAAAAAGAAAAAAATTATATTAGTCCAAACTTACATATTTAGTTTGATTAATAAATGAAAATAATTTTTTCTATATACTTACTGGGCCGAGATATTTAATGCACTGTTGTTGTAGCTTTGACCGAGTGCATTTCTTATCAAGACTTACTTCTTTTCCTTCTCCCACATCCAACCTATTAATTTTTCGAAAAATATTAGTTTTAGATAATCTTTTATATTATATATTTACAACAATTTTCTTTTATATAATTATATTATGAATATATTTTGAAACTTACCAATAAAAGAAAGGTTGTTTGCTCTCGCAATGCAGCCAACAATCGTAGTAATAATGAAGGTTATGACCGTATCTATGACGAGGATCAATCTGCAAAAAAAATAATTAACATTATTTTATATAAATAATGGACTAATATGTAAGTTTCAAATTTTTCAATTTTTTTTTGAAAAAGAAAGTAACAAGTATAAAATACTTACCGCTTCGAGCCAATGTTGCAATGCAAGTTTTTTCGCATTCTCATCTTTTGATAGTCCTTTACCAACCTAAAACAAAAAAAAATAAATAAAATCATAAGCTTTTGAATTGAATAATTTAAAATAAATGAATTATATAAATTATGATATTAAAATTAGAGAAATTAAATTAATTACCTTGGCTGCCCTTGTTCTTGCCCTAGACCATTTTGAAACCACAGATTCAGGTTTGTCTATGTCAAAAAATGAAACGGAGCTTCTCTTTAATAAGGCAAAATCAAGTACTTTCCACCTAAAACATCATTTGAAAAAGACAAATGAGCCCTCAATTTTTCCAAAATAAACCAATTTAATTTAGAAAAAAGAAAGAACAGAGTAAATTCAATTAGTACCAATGCTGTTCTACTAAGACCGCACAATCAGCAAGTTGTCTCCTTGTTCTAAAGCTTTTATAAACTTTTTGCAATTTTACTGCCGCTTCGTGTTTTGGGCTTTCTGGATCGATTTTTGGCGATTCTAAAAACTTCTCTTCTGAGGGATTGAATCGTGATTTAGAGAACGTTAAGGGCTTCATTGGGTTTTCTTCATTGTATCTCGGGCTCTTAACGGAAACCTCTGTTTCGACATGAATCGAGTCATCTTCTTGCTTTCTTTTGAAGCTTAGTGAGCCTTCAATTAAGAATTTTCCGGAGCCGAAAGATTTTGTGAGGATAGAGTCTACACATTCGTCCAGTGGTGAAGGATCTTCAGATGGATATGACATAAACAAACCCATTTTGATTTGAATGGGATTTACTATTTTTTTGTTTGATTAAACTCTGAAAAGAAGAAAAAAGAGAATTATTTCGAGTTCCTCATAGAAACTATCAGTTAAACCCAAAACTGAAACCCAAAACTCAATTCGATAATCCTCATTCAGTTTAAACCCAATTTCATCAAACAACACACAAATCAAGCAAAATTACTCCAACCCATTTCAAGACTTCACCCAAATATTACAAGAATCCCAAAAAAAATCTCACCTCTTAGACTTTTCCAGTGCAATGAGAGGTGACTTGTTAGCTGTTGGAAATTACAAGGATAAGAGGATGAGAGGGAAGTTAAGTGGTCAGTTGGTGAAGTGATGGTATATAAAAGAAGAAGAAAGAAAGAGGTTAAGAAAGAACGGAGAAGCTTCTTTGGCGCTAAACTAAGAGAATAATCAAAACTTAAAATCGTTTTAGAAATTGTTTTGTAACTTTGTCTGAGGTGAAGAGAGAGATAAGGATTTGATGGGGTTTAAATAAGGCAGACAGAATCAATCGTCGGTGTTTTGAAGTTTGAATTGAATATACATATACGTTTTTGTTTTTGTTTTGGAATAATAGTAAATGGTGCATTTTACATTACACGGCTTTTACTGTGACTACCGTGTTTTAACTGACAAATCACTGACTAATTGTACTGAGTTAATTTAAGATGAATAATTAAAACTACTGGTACGAGTGGTACGTGTATTGGTACCAAAACATGTTAGGTCTGCAATTTGCAAACAAGCCCCCGCATTTTGCTGAACTGAAAAAAAATATATTTCCCCAGAATTGTGAAAGGGCCCTAAATTATTAGAAATTGTAAAAAGCTCCCTACAATTAGTTCGATACAACTTCATTTAAGGCCAAAGAGATGTTGATTAAACTTAAGAAATACTATGATAATACTCGCGTTACTCTGCGAATATTTTAATATCTCTATTCATTTTTAATATAAAAACATTAATTAAAATTACATAGAAATAATATAGGATCTAAATAAGCTTATAATGTAAGAGTAACATAACATATTGTTTAATATATATATATATATATATGAAAGATTTGACAATAAGATCATTTAAGTTACTTTACATCTAATATAAAAGTTTAATTATCTAACTCTAATTAGATATGCAAATCGGCTCATGACCTAATGGTTGACTATGAAACACAACAAATCATAGATTATGAATTAAATACACATTTGCATTAAATAATGGATATACGACAAAGAGACATATTTATTCTATAAAAAACACTTTAATTATATATAATACACATTCTATTTATGTTATTATATATGACATATTTATTCTATAAAAAACACTTTAATTATATATAATACACATTCTATTTATGTTATTATATATATGAGTATGGCTAAACAACGTAAGCAAAATAAAAATTTTACTAATGGTATAAAAAATTATACGTATCATTAAAAATTCAAATTTCAACTGTACCGATGAAATATATGAAATATATATGTTTATCTCAAACACATTTGGCAGTGGTAGGTGAAAGAAAAGAAACGAAATGATGGAATCCAGTTTACTAATAATGGAGAGGATAAGAGTCTCCTTCCGTGCGTTGATTAATACGGACTTCCTACGGGAGAGTGGACTGGAACAGCTTGCAATTGTGATTTTAAGTCAATAATAAATGACATGTCACTATTTGTTGGAAAAGTATTCCATGTAATTTGACTATCTAATTATGACTCCAGTAATATACTTCTTTTGCAAGTCTTAAATACTGAGATTGATAGGAACTTGTAATATTTCTTTCTTGAACAAAATGAAGCTGGTCAAGGACTCAATCAAAGTCACTTAAATTTCATTGTTTAATAGAATGACTTGATAGAAACTTGTCGTATAACTTTCTTAAATATATATTGTATTGAGCTTTGTTCATTGTTTAAGTTGGTCATTATTTTGGAAAAATTTGATATCACCAATGCACTGTAGCATGCCGAATGACTTAGTGGGAATATATACTATTTTTTCATTTTGTAGTATATTATTTTTTTAAATATTATTTTACTATTTTATATATTATTTTTTATTCTTTATGTATTTTTAATTTTTGAAATTTGTATATACAATTTTAATATATTATTTTATTTTTATATATCCTGTTTTTATTGTTTATGTACATATTGTTATTCCACTAATATTAAGTTTATATATATTATTGTCGTGATTTAAGCATCTACAATCATGACATATCAAGTCCCTTCAATTTTTGTTTGTTTAGTTTTTCCCACTAAATTTCTAGTTTATCTAAGTTATGCTAATTAAAAAAACTATTCTATCAAACTTTTTTTGATTATTTGATGGAATATAACATGATATCAAAATATCAATCAAGTTGATATATTTTATATGTTAGCAATTCAATTATCATTTGGATTATCTTAAATATGCATTACTTTTGTTTAAAAAGTTTAGATGATGGAGTTTTATGTACGCTGATTTGGTTTATCCTATATGATAAATGAGAGATCAAATGTATCATATATGATAATTGAGATGTGTTAGATATGTATTAGCTAGACTAATTAATTTTATATCTTCTTAATATTTCATTAAATTATCGATTTTTTTTCAGACTAATCCAATTTGAATAAACTCGTAGTTTGATAACCATATGAGGACAACACAAAATATGATTCATTTGAAAACAGTGTAAAGTCAATGATCGATCTCTGCTGAAATTTATAGCGTATTAATAACTAGAAAGACTTTTTGTTTACTTTGAATATTCAGTCTACCGACCTTTTCAATGATCATGAACTTTTCTTTTTAATGCATTGGACCATTTAATTTTTAGATAAATGAATTGAACTAGTCAAAGGGAAGGATTATTTATTATCATTGATAATAATTAATTAATAAAAGCCTCTTTTTTCCAGAAGGGAATACACGGCTAACAAGAAGCACTTTCTTTGTATTTTGTGTTCACAATCTAAATTATTCAAAGTATATTCTGGAATAAAGATTGTTTGAATTAAGATCACGGGCAGAGTAAAATCAAATCAAAGAGAGAAAAGAAGGCCGAAAGACTAAATAATTCCACCGTCAAGTACCACTGTACTGGACAGATATATATCCATCAAACTGTACCAGTACCAACAATATATTGGATATAACTATCCGTACTAATTATGGTACGCCAATGTGGCTGCATGTGGTGCATCCACATTAGCCGCAACAAGAATGATTATAGAAATCAATTAGATTATGGGACCTGCACGACGAAATTTTTGGTCATACAGCACGACACAATAATATATAAAGATAATAAATAACATAAAATTAACTTTTTTTTTTTAAATAGTATATAAAAATAATAAACAGTATATATATAAAATAATAAAAAATAATATATAAAAAAATAATATATTAAAATTAGTCGCTTTCTGGACGTGCTAAGCACATCATGCTTTTAGATTTCCCTTAAATTATTAATATCATCTTTCTTCAATCTCCAATAATTAATATGTAGATTAGCTTATATTTTAGTTGTAGTTTTATGGTTATACTTTACTGTTACTTCTAAGATATTTTCTTAATTAAGGTTTAATTCTTTTTAGGTTCTGTGTTAATTTTAAGAATGTACATCTTTTTTTTCTTTTCTTTTATGCACTCTCTCTCTCTCCCTTGAACAGTGTAATTGTAAGTGAAATTTGGTATTTGAATGAAAATAGTACTGGTCATGGGCTATCAAGGGAAAAAAAAAATTAGGTTTACATACTATACCTAGCAGAAAGAAAGAGTAATTTGGTAATTTTGTAATTTACTAAAGTCAAAGGCTAGCATAATTTCTTAGTTACAACTGAGAAGTTGGTAGTTAAGTAACAATAAGTCAAAGTCAAAAATATAAAGTTGTGTGTTATTATAACTTGTCGTTTCCTTATTAATTTCAACCATACCAGTCTGTATTAAAAAACACTTGATATTTATAATTTGAACTGTGATAATTTCCGATTTCAACTTTTGGCTTGAGCTGTCTATTGCCTTGAAGAAAGAAAGAATGCATGACTGATAAAAAGGCTCCAAAACAAATTCAGGTATATTACATTGAGATATCATGAATTATTCAAACAATATGTTAAAATAATCATAAATAGAGTGTATTGAGTAAAAACAGCTACTAATAATTAAACGTGTATAGCTATAAGCTGGCATTTAGCTAGCAAGTGGTCACAACTCGCAGTTATATAAAAAAATGACTGATCAAGTTTCAAAAATTCAATCTCTTGATCCAAGGAGTAAACATTTCTACCAAATTCAGATGGTTCAAATCTCAATTTGAATGTTTCCATTATTTTAAACCTACATAAACCAAGCAATTAGAAAAAATAATTAAGACTAATCCAAATAACCCTGTATATATAAGACATTTCATAAAATAGAGCATTTACATTAACTAGGAGAATTTCCGCGCTCCGCTGCGATTTTTATCATTTTTATTTTTTAATAATTAACACATTAAATTTATCTTATAAATTAATAATCTAAAAAATCTATATAAATTATTTTTAATAGTCATTATGAGAAAATATAATGGTGCGTTCAAAAGTATAACAATTGGGGTCTTGAATGAAAGATTTCATCATCCTTGTTATATTTTTCATTTTTTTTAAATTGAGCTATTGAAAAATCATATTTTGAAAGAAAACGTTAGGAAAAAATTACCTTAGAGAGTCACATACATGGAGCCCACATTCTTTTTTTTTTTGAAAAATGATTTATTTATTTTCTTTTTTCTAATTATTTAGGGAGAGAGAAAGAGAGGGCCCACTTTTTTTTTTTAATTATTAATCTATTTTTTTTATTTACTTGAGGGAGAGATAAAATGAGTGACACATGAGACTCGTATTTTTTTTGATAAATTATTATTTTTTTATTTTTATTTAGGAATGAGTCATAATGTCATCTGACATTGTGATATTCAATCCAGTCGATTGAAGACACGAGATATTGAAAGTCATTATGAGAAAACATAATGGTGCGTTCGAAAGTATAAAAATTGAGATCCTGAATGAAAGATCTCATCATCCTTGTTTTATTTTTCATTTTTTCACAAAAAAATGAGCTACTAAAAAAATCATATTTTGAAATAAAACGTTGGGAAAAAATTACCTAAGAGAGAAAGACACATGAAACCCACACATTTTTTTGGAAAATGAATTATTTATATATTTTTTTAATTATTTGAGAGAGAGAGAAAGAGGGCCCCACTTTTTTTTATTTTGGAAATCATTATTTTTTTTTATTTGAGGGAGAGAGAGAAAGAGAGTGACATGTGGGCCTATTTTTTTTTTTGATAAATCATTATTTAAAAAAAATTATTATTATTTAGGAATGAATTATGTATAGCGAGTATTCGGTGGTTATTGATATTATAACTCATAACACATAAGTTACACAGTTTAGTTTTTAAAATAATTAATTATATTTGATTTGACATTTCCCACTAAATCAGAATAGAACGCAGAACACCGAATTTTGACCAATCATATTCTGACATCATATAACTACACATAAACTGCCATAAAATATCAGAAACTCTAAAAGATTGAACGGTCCATATCGAACCACATCATCCCATCCAACGGTCCCCAAAAGAGAGTGACGTGGCCTCTTTTGGGGACTCCGTTGGATGCTAGCACTTGTCAAATAATTTAGAGCTATGATAATAAGCTAATATAATGATTCAGATTCAGTCAAATAATTCAATATTTTTGAATCAAATTATTTTGATATAATAAACTACTATAAATTTAATTCTTTACTTGATCTTCCTCATTCCAAAACAATCACTCCTCAAAGGCTCAAACCAAACGACACGTAAACAAGATTAGGAAAACTAAAAAGTTTTGACCTAGTGTAACTGAACATTAGTAATTACCAAGTAACATGTATAGGTTGACCTTGAATTAGACCTCAGCTAGTATGAATGCAGGAAAATGGATTGGATCATGACATGAGACATGTCAACTCCTTTTAATTAATTAAACAACCTAACCTAAGTATGCATTAATTAATTAGCACTAAGTAATCATTCATGCATATATAGTACCTCCTCTCAGAATATAAATGGTTAAGAGGTGGCATGAAAGAACAGCCAGCTAGGATTCTGACAACCAAACAGCTGTCTAATTATTATCTTAATTGTATACTTCGTTTTTTAAAGGTATTATTGTCCCAATAAGCCACTTCAATAGACAATATACCGACTGACAGGTCAGGATCTTGTCCAAAGGTTTCGGATATATCCTTCATAACTATTTGATTTTTTGATATGATTCAGATTAATACTTACTATGTATTTTATTGAAATGAAATAACTTTACAAGAAATATTATCTATTTTGCACGTAATTTTTGTAAATATATACAAATTTAAAAATTTATATGATAATATTATAGTTTTGAGATAATATAGGGATTTATATATAAGATTTTCTTGCTGGCACAGCCAAGCCAGCTTGATCAGTAATGTTAAACTAGATTAGTTTTGTGATCATGCTAGAAACAATACTGATTAGTTTTATAATCACGCTCAAAACAAGGATAGTTTTCTTATCAAAGTCAATAGACTCAATACTCCACTTCACCACGCGTTTCTTCTGACAAACTGTGCATGCAAAAATAAATCCTTACCGATTCTCCTTACATATTTATTTCTCTACACATCACAGGGGTTCTGAACTGTAATGTGAGGATTCATGTAGCATGTAAATGTGATAATTAGTTAATGACCCATCATATGAATTGTCTCATGGAATTTGGACACTGGGATTCTTGTAGGGGGACATATTTGTGGATGGATCCAGCCACTAAGATCCAAAGTAGTTGGCTAAACCTAAACCATGTTTTGCATGAGCAAATTCATGAAATGATAAATTGGATTTCAAGTCAAAAAGATGTGTGGGCGCCCTTGGTTTCAATAGTTCGGTGGTTCATGTATTGTACTATAGTCTATTTTCGTGCCGAAAGAAGCAATGCAAAAGGTTGGAAATGGAAACTAGAATGCTCATGTGAACAACAAATAATGGAAAGAGAAATCTATGTTAAGGTTTTATATCAATAAAAAGAAAAGATAATAAGTATTATACTAATTTTTTTGTTGGAAAGAAATTATTATTTTTTGTTAAAATTTTTGTCCTGAGTTTTAATTCATTGGGCTGGATAGTAAGTAGTATATCATCTCAATTTATCCCAATAAAATACTGGGCTTTATTTCTAATGGGCCCTGTTCGAAATGCTTAATCCAATCATAATAACAACAATTCAGTAATATTTATCAAAACGGGTTGGCATTTTTGTTAGCAAGTCTGGAAAGAAAGAAAATCCCTCTATATTGGACCCAATTCCACAACAAAACTCACAACTAAGCCCAATGGCATTTTTTTCCCATCAAAATTCTCAAACTCTGCCTCATTTTCCACTACATAATCAATAGAAGTTACAGAACCCAAACTTTTCATTCTCACCCCCAACTATTAACAACAATTTCTTCAGCACCGTAATCATCTGAAATCTTCCTTTCAAAAGAATTTTATTGAGTATTATTAATACTGTTAATAATTTACTAACTGTTCATCAGAATTCCTCCTTTCAAAAGAATTTTATTGAGTATTATTCATGCTGTTAATAATTTACTAATTTCTCCACTGAGTTTGAGACAAATATACAAATCAACTCTCATAGCTGATTACTTATTTTATTCACTAACTGTTGGGCCCACAAATAGATATTCTTAAAAATCAATAAAAAATTAGCAAATCATTTAATGTGAATAATTATTTGATTCCAAATCAAGTGATTTGATTTCTGTGTATCTGCCAGCCAGCTTTATTACATATATTTTTCTGATCATGCGACAAACACTTTTTAGTTTTCTAATCCCTTTAAACAGTAATACATCTTCTGCATCTTCTATTGTACAAGGATTATTATTTCAATTTGTTTTCTTCCAACGAGTACCACTGTGAATGTTAACAATCAAACAGGACGGTTGAGATGTAGCGGATTTAGTTAATGGATTTCCATAAAAAAATATTTATAGATCCCATTTTATGTTAGAAATATAAGCATGAAGGCATGATTTAGTTTAAAATTCAGAAAATGTTTCATGCCCCATTACATTCATTTCATTAAAATCAGGGATTGATCTTGCCACCATTAAGAAACTTTTATTCGCTAATAACTGAAAATCTGATAATTTAGATGAACAACCAGCATAAATTGTATCATCACAGATCACACACACTTACAAATTGATTAACTAATCTTGATTGGAAAAGGTAATTATCGATTCAAACTTAAGACCGACAAAACTTAGTTCATTAATGTTTTGCTTGCTAATTGAATATTTTTTTCTGCTCAAATGCCTGCATGCAGGACCGGCCCCGGGTTTTGGAGTACCTGAGACCAACATCCAAAAAGGACCCCAAAATTTTTCAATTATAATAAATTTAAAACACACAATGCAAAAAAAAAAATATATATATATATACATATAGATCTATTCTTTTACTATTATAGTATCAATATTATATTGATTTACAAAAGTTATAAGACTATAATCATCATTTGAATATAGCTCTATTCGGAAATTTCGAAGCAAAAGTATCAATGACTTGATTAGTATCTATCTCGTCCACTAAATCACTTTCAATCGACAATAAAGCTAATCCGTTTAATCTTTCTTGTGAAATTGTAGATCGAAGATATGTTTTAATCAATTTTAACTTTGAAAAACTTCTTTCTCCCGAGGCAACAATAACCGGTATCGTCAAAATCACTCTATAAGCATTCCAAGCGTTTGGAAAATTACCCTCTAAATGTTTCAAATAATTAAGTATGTTAATTGGTGTTTTGACCTCTTTTGGCAATATAGTTTTCAAACACTTTAACTCCACAAACAAATCATCTCCATTAACATCCGAAACTCCATTATGTTTCAATTTGCTTTCAAGATTCACACAACTATTCTTCAATGACTCATCACTTAAACACGCCTTTTCCAAATCAAACAAAAAACCGAAAATTTGATGATAAACTTCAAATTGTTTAAATCTAGATTTGAACGACGAAATTGCTTGATCTACAATAAATAGGAAGTACTCCTTCCGGAATTTTTCTAAAGCCGAACTTATTTCATCTTCACTACCTTCCTCATCAAATTGCCTCTTTCTTTTAATAATTCGTTTTTCAACAATTTTAGGTTCAACCCCTAATTCATTCGCCATTTCACCCGCATTATGCAATGCCTCATTAAAACCAACATCTCTAAACCATTTAAAATAATTATCAAGGCCTTCTAATTGCTCTATTGCAACATCCATATGTATATTTTGACTTTGAAGGATTTTGCTAACCCCATTAACAACAAATAATATGTTGTACCAAATAACAATACTTAGTAAGAATTTAAAAGATCCGAGTTCTTTTGCAAGAGATATACAATGACCTCTCGTACCATGATCCGTGTCTTTCTCATTTGCTAAATCCATCAAAGCATTTCTTATGCTTGAAATCTTAAATCTTAGAGGCTTATGCTTTCAATTCGACTTTCCCAACGCGTTTGTGATAATTGCTTAAGCGTAAAACCCTTAAAACCCTCCGCATATTCTAGCATAATTGCCCATCGATGTGTTGAAGAAGAGAACAACACATAAAGTTGTTGCACCACCCCAAAAAAATTTCTTCCTTCAATAGAACACTCGGCCATATCACAAAGAATGAGATTGAGACTATGACAACCACATGGCGTATAAAATGCTCTAGGATTTACTTTAAGTACTCTTGCGCTCACACCCTTATTTATGCCTTTCATGTTAGAGCCATTATCATATCCTTGCCCTCTCAAGTCATCAAAATTGAGTTCAAGATTAACCAAAGAATCTTGAAGATAACCAAATAATCCCAACCCCGTCGTGTCGTCAACATTCAAAAATTCTAAAAAAACCTCCTTCACCTCTATTGGACTCATGGAGATATCCACACATCGTACTATAAGAGACATTTGCTCTTTATGGCCTACATCCGGTGTACAATCAAGTATAACCGAATAATATTTTGCTTCTTTTATTGTCCGAATAATTTTGCTCTTAACTTCAAACCCTAACAATTGTATCAACTCATCTTGAATTTTGTGACTAAGATAATGGTTACGAATTTCTTTATTTTCAATTTTTCTTAAGTGCTCTTGAATCACATAATCGAATTTTCTAAACATTTCAATCACACTTAAAAAAAGTCCATTATCTTTTTCATCAATCTTCTCTCTACTTCCGCGTAATGGTAAATTATTCTTTGCAAGCATTAGCACAATAGCAATTTCTCTTACCAATACCGCTCTCCAATGTTCTCTATCTCTATTAATTTGTATTTGTAACCTTGCATCAATCGTCACTAGGCTTGTCAATGGATCGGGTTTAACCCGAATCCAGTAGGTATCCGACCCGAACGGATCGGGTCAAACCCGAAAAAAAACCCACGGATCGGGTTCGGGTTCAAACCCGAAAACAAAAACGGGTTCGGATCGGGTTCGGGTTTGATACTATCCGATCCGTGAAAAACCCGAACCCGAATCCGAAACTTAAATTATAATTAATTTTAATCTGTACCATTCATATTTCTCCAAATCAATCCTACCCATCTATTTTAACCCTAATCCTAACCCATCCAACACTCTTACCCGATCCACTTTGCCCCTTTTTTTTTCTCTCTGGACGCCGAGGCGAGAGAAGAAGCGAAAGAAGAAAAAAAAAAAAAACCCTTCCGCCCAATCTACGCCTTCGCTCCGCCGTCTCCCTGATCGGTGCCGGTCGCCGGTCGTGCCCCTCTGCCCCGCCCCCACCCTTCTGCCTCTCTTCTACTCTCCTTTCTTCTCCTTCTTCTTCTTTTGGAGAACCGTTACAGATGTTTATGAAGCGTTACAGAAGCCTTACTTTAGTATTGGTTATTAACGAATAACCGATATAAAATCCGCAACGGTTATTTATAAAAAACGGTTACAAAATCCTTTAGTATCGGTTAGTTCTAAAGAACCGTTACAGAAACCTTTAGTATCGGTTAGTTATAAAGAACCGTTACAGAAGACTTTAGTATCGGTTATTTATAAAGAAACCGTTACAGAAACCTTTAGTATCGGTTAGTTATAAAGAACCGTTACAGAAGAGATTAGTATCGGTTATTGATAAATAACCGTTACAGAAACATTTAGTATCGGTTAGTTCTAAAGAACCGTTACAGAATAGATTAGTATCGGTTATTGATAAATAACCGTTACAGAAACCTTTAGTATCGGTTAGTAAGAACCGTTACAGAAGACTTTAGTATCGGTTATTTATAAATAACCATTACAGAAGCAATTTTTTTTTTCATTTATTTTTGTAAACGGGTTGCAAACGGGGTGAGAAAAAAGAAAAAACAAAACACACTACCGTCAGTATGCTTCTGTAACGGTTCTTTATAAATAACCGCTTCTAAATTTTTCTCAAAATATTTTGTGCCAAAAAATGATGGGCTGCCGTATCCTTAACGGATTTCGGGTTTACCCACGGATTTCGGGTTATCCGCGGGTTCGGGTTCGGGTTTAAAATAAAATCCGTAAAGTTTTCGGGTTCAGGTTCGGGTCAAACCCGAAATTTTCGGGTCGGGTTTTGGTATGGCCAAACCCGAACCCGACCCGGCCCGTTGACAAGCCTAATCGTCACATTCTTTTTCAATCTCCTCTCCAATTCAATCCATTTACCCAAACAATCCATATGTTCTTTACAAATTTCATGATTTCTAAGTCTACCACCTAAGTTGTGCCAATCACTATATCCTTCATTAGCTAATTTAGTCTTGTCTCGACCCGACTTAAATAATTTACAACAAAAACAAAATACACTATTAAAACCTTAGAGTACACTAACCATTTTCTATCATACTTCTCTCCATTGTCTAAATGACGAATAAAATGAGTGGAAGAAAAATGTCTACCCCGTTCCGTGTCATATCTTGGAAATTCAAAATCAACAATTTTTGTAGGACTCCTTTCAATTAATAAATCTCTTAATTTATGATCAATATTATCCCAATGAATTGGATCATCGATATCCGGCGGTGCAAATTCAGAATTCAATTCTTTATTTTCATTACTCTCTTCCACATCTTGTTGCTCTTCTAAATCTTCTTTCTCTTCCACTTCATTACCCGCATCCATTTCTATTATTTCTTCCCTTTCTTCATTATCTACTTGTCCGCCCTCATCTATTTCCGCAACCGGTTTTCTAGCAATCCATTTGTTGAGAGCTCCTCTTTGCGAATTAATTAAAGCTTCCTCTCTTTTCTTCTTTTTTCTTTTTTGAGAACCCGACGGAGCCATAATGCACCTATATATAATATTAAAATTATAAGATAAGATTTGAAATTTGAAAATCCCAATATTTAACATCTCATTTTTATCAAACTTCAAGATCAAGAAACTAATTAGATTCCAATCATATATCATATATGCCTAATTTCCTTGTCATGAAAGAAAGGGACTAAAATTATAATCCTATTATTATTAATAAACTCAAATTAAAACCCTAATTCAATAAACTGAAATTAACCAATTCAGAGCCTAATTAGAGCTAAAATTAAACTGAAATTAAAGCTAAAATTGGAAAATCAACCAATTTAGAACCTAATTGAAAAATTAAAAATTAACCCAAATGAGAAGAAGTTGAACCTTGGCTGTGTTGGCTATGGGCGGCGGCGGCTCGGTCTCAGGCGGAAGAGAGACAGAGGAGGGGCGGAGCCGCGGAAGACAGGAAGAGAAACAGAGAGTTGGCGGAAGAGAAGAGAAACAGAGGGGCGGAAGTTTTTTTTTTTTTAAAACCGGTTACAGAATTTGGAGTATTTAATCAATTTTGTAACGGTTAATTCATAAAAACCGTTACTAATTACCATATTAGTAACGGTTTTCATAAAAGAACCGTTACAGAATTGCCAAAATCTGTAACGGTTCTTTCATAAAAACAGTTACTAATAATATAAATAGTAACGGTTTTCGTAAAAGAACCGTTACAAAATTGGAAAACCTGTAACGGTTGTTTAATAAAAACTGTTATTAACAATATAATTAGTAACGGTTTTCTTAAAAGAACCGTTACAAAATTACAAAATAACGGTTCTTTCATAAAAACTGTTACTAATAATATAATTAGTAACGGTTCTTTCATAAAAATCGTTACTAATATAAAAACCGTTACTAAGATTGTATTTGTAACGGTTCTATCATAAAAACCGTTACTAATTATATTATTAGTAACGGTTTTTAAGAAAGAACCGTTACAAATAGCTACAATTTGTAACGCTTTATAATAAACCGTTACAGATTTTGGCAATTTTGTAACGGTTCTTTTATGAAAACCGTTACTAATAAATATATATAATAAAAAGGCCCCCCCAAAAACTAGGACCCTAGACCATGGTCTCATGGGCCTAGTAAGGGGGCCGGCCCTAACTGCATGCTTTCTCCGTTAGTAATAAATTCGTGATTACATCGGAGTTAGAATCAAATTAAATCTAAAAAAAAAATTAACCTAAAAAAACAACTGGGATCGAGTTTTCCTATACTAGCTACGTGCTGGAATTTGTGGAAGGAAAGGAATAATAGGATATTTAGTTTCAAGGGAAGAAGCAACGAGCTACTATTCAATTGGATTTCGAAGGATGAACATGACTCGAGGAATTTCCGTTGATGCCTCCATTTTCTTACTTTCTTTTTAAGCCTCCACATTTTATATGTCTCACTCTGTAATTATAGTATGTGGATGTAAGACTCTGTAAGGACTTTCTTTTCTTAATATAACAGGCAAAAGCTTGATAATCCTTCAAAAAAAAGAGGTAAGAAGAGAGATGAAGAAAATGTCATCGATTGGATAGGTCGCTAGAAAGGTTGGAGCTTGCTAGATGAGCTGCCACTAGGGTTTTTGTTTTCGCAAACCCTTGCTAATTGAATATTGATGTTCACTTCTACTCAAAAAAATTTCTTTTACAGAAGTGCAGTCCAATGAACTTAATTCTGAATCAGACTTTATTAGGTTTGAATCGGACTTAAATTTTTTTTTAAAGCTTAGGAGTCTGCAATTGAATATATATTAAAATAAAGTGTTCATTACAATAGAATGCCAAGAGGATTGGCCTAAAGTCCGAAATTTAAAACCAATAGGAACGAAAATTATAAAAAAACAGAGAAAGACGTATGAGCCAGTATTGATTGGTCTAGAGCAAATTTTCCCAAAGAATGATATCCGCCTTGATTGATTCCACAATTGTGTGTGCATTTGAGGCAGAATTTGTGAATGTTCTGGCGCAACCCTCTTTTCACAACCAAAAGCAAGTAACCGCTAGCTTCACTTGTAATTGTAGGTCTCCTTTGCTTTTAAGGATTTGTATACTCAATAATTTTTCTTTTACAGAAATGCAATCCAATGAACTAAATTTTGAATCAGACTTTATTAGGTTTGAATCGGACTTAGGTTTGAATCTCCGATTAACCTTTTCCAATCAAGACCAGTTGATCAAAAATTGCTATCAAACAATCAAAATACCGCTTAAAATGCAAAAAATTTCTTGGCATGTACTAAAATATGAATGACGTAAAAAGATCTTAGAAAAATAATTGACCCAAGACAGAGTTCAATGTCTTTGCAAGGACATTCTGATAGGGAATGTCACTCTTTTTTTAGATCGAACTCATAATTTGTGGATTGATGAACTTTACTAAATATATTATATTTGTGGAGAGTCGAATTTGAGATCTATTTTGCAGTTCTAATGTGCTTTATCGTCTGAGCTAACAAACTTTTTATATGTTATCTTCTTCTTCGGATTTGATATGGAGTCATCTCCAACTAGGAGTGACAAGAACTTTTCATATACCTAGTCTTATGAAACAATGGATAACTTAGAGGAAGCCCCTGTGTGACAAGCTAAATGGAGTAGACATGTATTTGCTTGCCCGTTGTTGGACCTGCTAGGAGAGAAATAATAGGATGTCTGCTAATAAAGCAAGGACACAACTCTTATTTAAAGTGGCTTGGAGAGAAGTTAGAAGTTTTTTTCTAGTATTTTTGTTACATTCTGACATGTAACATTTTGTACCCCTAAAACTTTGTAACTGATTTTTTCTTTGGTTGATTTTCATTGGCATGTATTTCACCTACGGTACTAAATATAAAAAACATTTTCTCTTTTATCAACATCAACTTTTATCCAAGTTCTATGTACCATGTAAATTTCAAAGAAAACATTCATTCATAAGCAAGATACTGCCCATTGTATCTTCATACGCTGTTTATCTTGCCTAATACAAGGCACGCAAATACAAAAGCACACAATGAACACAATTACAAGCAAATAAAAGAAGTGTAAACTCTATTTCATAGAACTTGAAATTAAACACTTGAAATTAAAACAGGTCTCCGTCATATAACGAAGAACATACACATCCAGACAATAACAAAAGATCAAGCATACATGATCAATACACACTTCAATCCCGTCAATCATACTCATTTTTTTCACTATTAACCAAGTTTGAGAGAACAACATGCACAGTTCAGTTTCCTCCACCAACTTGACCTCCAGCAGCACCATTGCCACCACCACCAGCCACACCATTAACAGCACCACCCACACCACCAGAGGCGACGTCAGCGCTTGCAAACGATGCCAACTGAATAATGACCACCAGAAGGAGGAGAAACAAAACACAACAAGTTTTCATGTTTGAGGAACCCATTTCTCACTTCTTTATCTCAATGGATAGCTAAGTGATCAGATGTGGTTATGATATTTTCACTCAAAAAGAAGATATGGTTATGGTATGGTTTCAGGCAATGCATATGGCCGATTTATATAGGAATTGGGAAAAGTGGAGTATCCATAGGAGTGAATAAATAATTAAGTTATGGCTACCCACAAAGTATTAGTTGGTTTACATGTAAAAATTAAAATTAATTCTTTGCCAAGTATTCATGTATAAGTATCATTTACAAAAATTCATGTATGAGTATCATTCAGATCATGTCCAGCCAGAATATGCAAACACCTATGAAGCACCAAATAGTGTCAAAGCCCAAGTAGAATAATAACTCAATGTGATTATGCTGAGTTAAAATATTTAAATTAAGTGGATTATTGGAAAAATATAAAATATTATTAATTTTCGGTTTCAAATTGATAAAGCTACACTTTCACATAGCTAAGATTTGGGATACATCATTTGTTAGGATAATATGAAGAATATTGATATAGAAAAAGAAAACTCATGAGAAAAATAATAATTAGAGAAGAAGAGAGAAATCGTATAATCAACTGAGAGACTATATTGTAAGAATTGAGATAATATTACAATACATTTAGGCCTCTTTATATAGTAGAGAGGCATGATTAATTATCAAAATAAGTTGCCCAAATTAAAGATACAATTACCTAATATATAGTGTAATGATGAAAATAATTCACCTCCTTCCAATTTTTAAATATTCCCTAAATATTTATTTTCATAACCAAAATATTTCCAAAACAACAATACCAAAAATGAAATAGATTATTGAGAGATTTAGAGACATATATAACAATCTCCACTTTGACTCAAAATCTCCCCCTTGATACACAGTCATAATAATGAAATATCCAACTCGAGCTCCTCCTTAATAGCAGCTATCCACTTTGATGCTTCACCGGAGGCTACCGCCTCCTTACAAATCGAGAACTCGCCACGGATTTATTGGCCATTACCAAACAACACACAAAATCGAAGTATCCATGTCTCATAGAAGATCCAACCCGATCCCTCACAAAAGCGCATTCCTGACTTTCCTTAACCGATGCATCATCATTATCATAATGCTCTAAGTTACGTTGAGTAACTTTACCTAGTTGATCGGGAATGTCAAACTCCACATTCTTTGTGATCGTCCCACCATCCTCAATAGCCGGATTAGATAATTGCTCTCTTATCCGTAACATAACCGACTCAAAAGTCGCGTCTCTCAAAGTAAGGCGTCCTAGTAATGGACACCGCAAACAACACGCCTTCACACCTGAAGCGTATCCAAGAAGAAAATATTTCTTCTCCCCATACTCGAGTTTCCATTTAGTGACTTGTGCATAAACGGGATATCCAAATACCTGTAATGTCGAGTAATTCACCTGTTTATCCGACCAAATATTTGTTAGTGTATTGCACCAAATTGTTGTATTAGTGGCTTTTACCCGGAACTTCTTGCCTGAGCCCGCCCCAAAAACATGCACCGTGCCTTCTCGAGTAGTTTCCGATTAGCCACCCATTAGTTGCCGAGAGTGAACAACTATGCAATGCTGAACAATCCTTATAAAAGAATCACAAATTTGCCCCCACAAATCCAAATAGATATCGTCCAAAATTCCTTTCATGTGATGAATGACTGTAATAAAACTGAGTCTCGTATGTTTGCCACAAACAGAATCTTCACAAAACTCATGTTTTCTGGTATTCTGGCTACACAGTAGATCCCTCGTGCTCAAAACTGTCACTCCGCATCCAATTGTAAACCCTGACGAGAAGGCGACAACGAACGAGACTAAAACTGCGCCAACTTCTCGCAATAACTTTTCGGTACTATAGACTTCCAGAATATATAACACACCGGTATTCTGACCACACAGTAGATTTCTCGTGCTCAAAATTGTCACCCCGCATCTAATCATAAACTCTGACCTTCTAATTGAGACAGAGAAGGCGACCACGAATGAGTCTAAAACTGTGTCAACTTCCCGAAATAACTTTTCGGTATTCTAGACTTCCAGAATATATAATGCATCAAGTCATTTTAGCTTTCATAAATGTAAGAGCCCATCTAGATTAGTGTTCTAAAAATTGCCCTACGCACTAGGCGGTCATCTACGACTGAATTTTTAGCTACTCGTTCAATAAAATTGGGTTTGTCGCCTAGGTTGACGATTTTTCCGCCTAATTAATGATTTTCCCACCTAATTAGCGATTTTTTCGCTTAATTAGCGATTTGCCTGCCTAATTCTGATTTTCTGCTTATTTCCTGATTTGATGTCTATTTCCAAATTTTCTGTCTAATTAACGATAGTGCATGATGGAGATGAGTCTTAGGGATTACTTATGATTATTGCTATTTTGTACTATCTAATCAAGTATGTTATATTTTGCTTTAAATCAGTTTTAGGATATTATGGACTGATTATCTTGTTATATTATGAACTTCGAACTATGTTATGTTAACTTGCTATATTTTGACTTTGAAAATGCAATCAAATTTAGAATTATGGATTGATTATTTTGTAACTTTGTTATATTTGAACTTTTAGACTGATTTGAAAATTAGACATATTTTGGTATATTATTCTTGTGTATGCAATAATTGTTATGTTTTGTTGAATTAATTTGAGATAATTTATGTGTGAATGAATTAAAATAGTTAATTATAGTAATTTTTTAATGTATAATGTACATAATCAGGATATTCATGCCAAAAACGTTCCTACAAACATGCCCCGATTTCAAATATGACATAAATAAAGGAAAAAAAACAAAAAAAGTGTAAAATGCCTAGGCGGCCTAGACGCTAGGCGTTGCCTGACCGTCCGATGAGTGTTTAATATTTTCTTGAACACTGATCTAGATACCTTGAGGACTGCACATTTTGACTAATACGTTGCTCTTGACATTCTCAACGGTAAGTGATTCCTTAATTTGAAGCATTAGCAGTGTGAACAACAACAATACGGTTGTATCCTCTTCGTCCTTCTTATTACCGATTGTCTCCACATCATTAAAGAAACTGATATATCCCAAAATATGGACCTTAACGAATATACATTTTGTCATCTTCAAATAGTGGAATCGTAGCTTCAAACATAATTGGTTGGTAACTAATTTTTCCATGTAGATGTCTTTTAACTTCTTTCACGCGCCAACTGATGTAGTCTCCATGAAAATTTCTTCAAGAGTCGAGTTACTTAAATAAAACTGAATTGTCGAAATGGCTCTATCATTCATCATCTCCCCAAGATCACCCTTCAACTCCTTCGTTCGCCCAAAAATGACGGCTTTCACATTATGACTCAATAATATAGCCTTCATCGGCACTTGCCATAATGCAAAACTCGTCACGTTATCGAATTTCTTGGTATAAGATTTGGTCGACATAACCGCACTTGGCTTACTAAAGCACAAAGATTGTCGTAACATAGCTCTGATACCAATTTGTTAGGATAATAGGGAGAATATTGATGTAGAAGAAGAAAACTCATGAGAGAAATAATAACAAGAGAAGAAGAGAGAAATCGTATAATTAATTGAGGGACTACATTGTAAGAATTGAAATACTATTACAATACATTTAGGTCTCTTTATATAGTAGAGAGTCATGACTAATTACCCAAATAAGTTGTTTAAATTAAATATACAATTACCTAATATACAATACAAGGATGAAAACAATTCATATCCTTCTATTGTATAAATATTTCTGAAATATTTATTTTCATAGTTCAAATATTCCAAAATAACAACACCAAAAAGAAAATAGTTTATTGAGAAATTTAGAGACATATATAACAACATTTCACATTGGAAGTAGGACTTCGAGCCTACATTTTTTCATAAAAAAAATTAGGTTGCATTGTATATAAAGAAACAATTCTTGGACAAAAGAGGTTGGATTAACCATACCATGTGCTCACCTTGATGCATCGAATACGGTACACATCTCTTCTTACAATGCAATATTGCAGCACAATTGTTGCACTAAAGGGCTACAATTCTTCCAACGCGACAAACGGTACTGGAATATGGTGATGGACATGAGCCACATTGGACAAAATTCGGGGAAATGCATGGGACACGAATTGGCCAAGTGGTCAATCTGGAAGCTAGCTAGGTTAAAAATATAAAACAATAACTAAGGCTATTCTAGCCGAGGCAGCGTTATAGATCGTCACCGGAGGTCACTGCTAAAGAGGAAACAAAGAGCAATAATCATACTAGATACTTTTTATTATTCCGTTGATCCATGGGAAAAAATTGTATCTTAGGAAGTACTTTTTTTTGGATTTTAAATCATTGGTCTCTTGTATTCAATTATATGGGCCTTGGGTCAATTGGATTTTACATTATTCTTTGGAATAATGGGTTCTATATTATTACTGTTTCTCGAATTCATTGCGTTCCATTTTGTTGACATGAAATTAGTTTCTTAAAGTAAAATGTCAAATAAAATATTTCTTAATCAAACAAAATATAATTTTTTACGGACTTGTGAATAAAGAAGTATTTTGTTGGATTGAGTAGAATTTGAAAGGAAGTCAAGTTGTAACTCACACACTTCAGATCAGAATTACACAGCTCAACTGCCATCCCACTACTGCAAAGATTTTGACCTCTTACCACATCATTTTGCCTTTGCCTTCCTTAAAAGCCCTCTTCCTATCTACCACTTATAGTTCTCCCCCAACAAATATTTTTTTCAACATAATCCCTTTTTTCTTTTCTATGAAAAAAGTAATATTTTTAAGTTAATGTCGGTTTTCGACAAATTTGAACTTATAAAAGGGAAGAAAAATATGTTACATAGAAGTAAGTGTCGAGGGACAAAAAGCAAAACAAACAAAAGAAAGTAGAAACTAGAAGAACATAGGAAAAAGAGAAGGAATCTAAGTAATTATTGTATGTTTACAACAATATTAGTGAAACAGTTCAAAAATAAATTCTAATCTGTTTCAACCAACAGCAAAGATTTTACCAACAGTATTATTGAAGATATTATTTCTGCCGTCCGATGTGATGAGACCAATAGCCTATAGTTAATTGAGGGCTTCACATCTCATTTACACAAAAACATAGAAGTAAACTCCCTATAGTCAATAAAAAAAATATTATTTCTGTCATAGTTTCGCAATTTTACCCAATAGTATTATTGAAGATTTTAGTTTGCAATTTTTTGGTCCAAAGTCTATTTCCTACAATTGTTTTCGAAAGAAGGTTATATTCGAAAAGTGTCTCCTTCCCCCACCACACTAGGAAAAACAAATATGCAAGCACACATAGTCCAATCCAAGAAGCAAAAGAATAAGAATATTTATATATATCACACTCATAACTTAACGGAATCATAAAGAAAGAAACGAAAGACCCAAATATAACCAAAATCACCACACCAAACTATCAACTCAACACATTCTAACAACAAACACTCTTCTTCTTCTTGGTCTCTCTAATGGCTCCTCTAGCACCTCTATCAGAGGAGCCCATTAATGAAGATGACCTTAAATCCAAGAAAAATCTATCTAAAAGGACTCATTCTTTTAGGGCATGGATCACAAACCATCTTCATCTTCTCTCTCACGACAAGTCCGATCTTCGTATGCTTTTAAGCGTTATTGGTTGCCCTCTCTCTCCTGTCCCTCTTCTCCCGTCTTCCCCTCGAAATGTAAGTATTTGCTTATATTAAAATATAATTATGAGTTTTCGAATTTTCAACTTATTTTGTAAAATAATGTTATGCAATTTTTTTGTGCAATCCATATTGGAACTTGGAAGCTGTCAAGTTTCTACAATTTGAACTTGTTCCTTTAATCACAGTACGCATGATAAGTGATTAAATGATTTCAGTTATTTTCACTTACTTTCATAGCACAATTCATTTATTACATGTTATTGAGAGCACAAAGGTAATGAAATCTAGGAGGCTTACTAGAATTTTCCTGGAATATAATAAAACCAACTTAATTATTTCATAATTTATATAATTAGGTGGCATCGACGGGTCAATATATACTTGAACAATTTCGCGCGACAACAGGATGCGCAAAAATAGAAGGGGGAGTGAAGAGCATGTACGCCTCCGGTCGTGTGAGTCTGACAAAATGGGGACCAGGAAACAAAACTACCTCAGAAAGACGTCACGCAGGATGTTTTGTGATGTGGCAACTGATGCCTGAGATGTGGATGATCGAGCTAGCAGTTTCAGGACACAAAATTATGGCCGGAAGTAATGGACACGTGGCATGGCGCCGTACTCCTTGGCTCGGAGCCCACGCGGCACGTGGTGGGGTCCGCCCTCTTCGTCGAGCCCTTCAGGCAAGTGAAATGTAATTTTTAAATGAAGAGTTTAAGGATCTTGATTAATTAAAATAATGAGAAATTTTTCAAAAACTCCATATATTTTTATATTCCTTCAAAAATTCCCTATCTTTTTAAGCTTTTTCAAAATCCCCCTAATTTTCTTGAATATTATAATAAAAAACCCTCCCTTTTAATTATATATTTAGAAATCACCATTTTATCCTCTATTTTATTATAGCTCTATTTTCTATTTTATTTTTTTACAGGAATATTTTTATATTACCAATATTCCAAATTATATGAAAAAAAATTCAATATATTTTTGAAGGATTATGGTTATATTGTCATTTCACTTCAAATTATATTTAAAAAAATATTTCAAACAAAAATCAAAGATGTGTTGCCGTCAACTCCATTATGTTTTCCTAATTGGATTCATAATGTAAAATTTGATTTCAAAATCAATTAAGAAAATGTCTTATTTCAATTAAGATAGATAATAGCTTGGTACGATAAAGGTGTTATGAATGATAAGATGCAACACAAATGCTTATTTATGTCGAGCTCGGTCACAAGAAATTTAATTTTGTTTTGATGCCATTTTTGTTGGTGGTACTTGGAAGTTGAATTGTAGTATCAATAATGAAATTTTCTAACTGGGGGAATTTCATGATGTGTACTCAGCATAATCTCAAAATATCATATATACCCCTACACTACAAAATGAAAAACATCATGAACACACCTACAAAACATAGAAAATATATTATATGTATACTCCCACAAAAAGGCTCTCAAATTACTCTCTCGTCTTGTGTAAGTTCTATTTCCATTTTTACTTCAAAAAGGCTCTGAAATTACTCTCTCGTTGTCAACTTTTGCATAGCAAATATATGTGAGAGAGTGACAATTTAGCTACTTCATAGAAAAATAAAAAGAGAATGTACTCTCATATTTTGTTGGGTTATTCATGTAGTTCATGTTTTGGAGGGTGTACAAGATATTTTGAGATTGTGTGGGGATAGCTGCTAAACATCCACTAATATTAGAAACAACACATAGTTTAGCCTTTGTGTAATGCAACCTATAGCTTACCTTAACGTGCCAAAATTATGACATTCATGATAATTAACATGCATCATGATGAGAGCTATCCTATTAGCTTTCTTTTCATTGGTCTATCTTTTGGACTTCTTTTAAATAAAAAGATAGCCTTAAAATACTAAAAATTGCAAAAATAACCCTTTTATTTAAATGAGTTCGTATAAACTGCTTTTTCGAATTTTTGAAATTATCTTCTTTATTTTTTTATTTCAAACACTAAGAACTTGAAACAAATTTATCTGCTTTTTCTCTTAATTTGACATGAGAAAGAAAGCTGTGAGTTCGAAATAAGAAAAGAACTAATTTCAAACTTCAAAAATGATACTTTCATAAACTGAAACATAAAAAGGTTATTCAGAAAAGTCTTTATATTATAATGATATCTCACAAAAAAAAAAACTCTTATCTCATGTGTTTTTTCGGCTTTGTTTCCCATCTTTTTTTGGTACTTCACAAAAGTGGCTTTGTGTGAAAAAGTAATGCAGCTGGCTATAGCCATGTGCTCTGAGATTCTGGTTTAATTATACCTGGTAATTAATTATGCAAGCAAAAGTCAATAAAAGGGCTATTAATTAGACTAGATAAGGATTAGATTCTATGCTACATTTAAAAGATCCTACTGTGAAATGCAACACATTCGATCTAATTATCTTAGTATTACTTCACAAATTCAACTTGCAAAATGGAGTCTTTTAATTAATTTTTCCTTTTCTTTCTTCATTTGTTTGACATGTAAATGCCCAAACATAGTGTGATAAGATGTGCTGCTTTCTATACCAGTGCTTGTACAATTACCCTGTGTTGCCCCACAACAATTAATCCAGTGTCAATTCCCTGTTATTCCGTACAATTGTTCCAAAAACTAGAATCAACTTTTGTCACTTTTAGTGTTTAACCTAACACATGATAGAACATGATGCTTCAATTTACATTGTAACTCAATTTTAATTTGGATTAGCAAACCTAACAAATCTTGACTTTTTATGTAGATCTAATTGTTTCATTATAATTTGATTTTCTAGGGTTTAGATCCTGTTACCATCAGTGCGGTCTTCTCACCTGCGCAACACATAGGGGAGAAGTTCATCGGTGAAGAGGATTGCTTCGTTCTGAAACTTGAAGTTGACAATTCCACACTATCAAATTGGAGTGACAGTACAGCTGAGGTGATCAAGCACAACATGTTTGGTTTTTTCAGCCAGCGAAGCGGCCTGCTTGTTAGACTGGATGACTGCCAGTTAACTAGAATCCAGACGCCTGGAGCAGAAGCAATGTATTGGGAGACCTCAATATCTTCTTCGATTGAAGATTATCGTACGGTCGATGGTGTGGCAATTTCTCATTCGGGTCGGTCTGTGGTCAGTCTTGTTCGATTTGGGTTCGGGCTCAAGTCGAACCGGGTCTTGACTCAAATGGAGGAAGTGTGGTCCATAGATGATGTGGTGTTCAATGTTCCTGGTCTCTCTTTTGATTCATTCATCCCTCCTGAAGAAGTTAGATGAAGTCAACTTTATGACATTTCATAAGAGGAAAGACTAGATAGTTAAACTAGTAAAATGGCAAATGTGATGATAAAATGCATATCAAATGTGGGTTTTTGGAAAGATGGTGAAATTTGTTGTTCAATGTACAGAATAACTTGTTGGGGTTTTGATTTGTAAGTGAATATGTAGATATAGTGAAGTTATGAATGCAATAACCGAATTATATACCTACAGGTTATGAAGAAAAAAAATAATAATATAACTGAATTATAAAGAGAAAATTCCGTAATGGACCCCGAAATGGGAACACCTTTAAAGCCAGCAAATTGAATGATCTATTGAGAACCGTACATAGATTGTGGACCAGCTCTGTTTGCCTTGCACTTTTTTTACTTTCTACGCTCTTTTCCTTTACTTTTTTCAGGTTTCGATTATTTTACACCCACATGCTTGAATCTTAATTAGTAAGATCCTAGCTCCGCATCGAAATACAATTTTTATCAATAAAGACGATATATTAATAGCAATTATATATATTTTTTAAAATTATGTAAATGCCATATATTGTATGGGAATAAATAATTTTCAAATTTTTATGGGACTTCATTTTTTGATATAAAATAACATAAAGGCACACATTTGGTGATAATTTGGTAATCTTAGAGGAAATTATACATATGTTTTAAATTTCTTCATGCAATTTTAATATTGTAAGATTTTTTTTTTTCAAATTTTCGAATTAAATGATGGAATATTTATTGCAAAGGATTTAAAATCATTTATCAAGTTTTAAATTCTTGCATGGATGAATTAAGTGCACTAAATGTAATCTCAAGTCCCATGTAAAGTAATTACTCCATTTAAAAATAAAAAATATAGAAATAATAATTCATCAAAATAATAAATGTATATGCTGAAAAATAATTGGAAAAAATATTGCAGCCACAGAGATTCAAACCCGTGACCTAACACTTTGAAAGCAGCAATCCTAGCCATCATTTCAGATATGATAAATGTAGCCGGTATTATAAATAATAGAAAAATGAATGAAAAATTCACTCCAAAACATGTGCTCATTGGGGATCAAACTTGCGTGAACACGAAACGGCACGCAGAGTCTGACCACCGGGCCTAATTCTTACTTTTGAAAATTAATCTTTCAACTAATATTTATTCTCTTTCTAAAGGGACACGTGTCAATCCGAAATTCAACTTGAATTTTCTTGTATTCATGGTAAATGTGTTACAATCAATGTTGTAAATAGAATTTAGTGATAATTGTAACATTGTGGTCATTTTTATAGCGAATATTGTTTAATGAACGTTACTGAGAACAATATAATGGATGTTATAATTTGTAACGGATGGCATAATTTTTTTTTACGGAAAACTAATGGTGTCATTAAATATCAAAGATTATAAAGAACAATCTTCAAATTAACTATTGAATTTGCAACACTAAACCCAACTCAAAATAAGGAAGATTCTAGAACCATGCTCTTAATAGTTAGTCTCTGGAGTTTTCTAGAAAAATATCTAGGAAGGGAATATGCTTGTAATATTTTGTTTCTGGAATAATTCTTAGTTCTACAGTCATTCATCCCTCTAGTATAAATAGAAGTCACATTCTCACAATTTGCATCAAGACACAAATCAAATTCTCTCTCAAATAAAGAGTGTATTGAGTCTTGTAGTAGTCTAGTTGTAGATTTAATAATATAGAAGTAGAGATTGTAATTTTGGAAGTTTAGTAATTGAGTAGCAAGAGTGTATTGTAATATTATTCAGCGATTAATAAAGAAGTTATATTCAAATCTCATCTCTCTAGTCTATAAACTGATATCAGAGCGAGGTTGACAGGTCGGTACTGTCGGAATCGGTGGTGAGGGTCTAGATATAGTGCCGGGAGTTCGCGAGTAGTCCAATAGTTCAAGTAGCTGTGCGTTGGCAATTTGTTGGAGGAGTTGCCGGAAGAGAGAAGCCTTAGCTGACGCCAAGAGACTAAGTCGCATCCATGGATTTGGGAGGTTCGACTACCGGATTGAAGAAGTTGAACAGTAACAATTACATCTGCTGGAAGGCATACGTAGAGTCATATTTTCAAGGACAAGACCTATGGGAGGTGGTTGACGGATATGAAACAAATCCGTCAGATGTCGCTACAGAAAAAGCGACGGTATCCGGAACAGCCGGTGACTTAAAACTGACCGAGGAGAAGAAGACTCCATCCACGAAGAATGAAGCTCTCGAAAATGACGTATCAAGGCCGGAAGGGTGATGTATGTACTCAGGACCTCAGTCGAAGAAGATCTGCTTGAGTACATTAGAGAAGTGGTGATGCCGAAAGCCACTTGGGATATCCTCGCGACGCTATTCTCCAAAAAGAATGACGCACGCCTCCAACTGCTAGAGAATGAGCTGATGATGATCTCACAAGGGAGTATGACAATCAGTCAGTACTTCACGAAGGTGAAATCCATCTATAGCAAGATCGCGCAAATTGCCCTGAAAAGAAGATAAGCGAGCAAAGGATGAGGAGGATAATAGTCAACGGGTTGAAACCCGAGTATAGCAGATTTATGGCAGTAGTCCAGGGTTGGTTGACTCCACCAACACTTCTGGAGCTAGAGAATATGCTCTTTGACCAGGAGGGTCGAAGCCTCAACGAGACAAGACAACGAGGCGTTATTTTGCAGCCGGAGGAAGAGTCGACCTGAACAAAGGCCAAGATCGAACCCTGAAAGTAGGTCTGGCCAATTGAGGAGGCCGAACGAGGAGACTAAGGCTTCAGGGGGAGCTCATAGGTAAAGAAACGACAAAGCTTGAGGCACAGTTTGAGGAAAGAACCAGCGGCTGGGCCCAAGAAGATGTCAAGATATCGACGTTTACAATAGAAAAGGGACAAAGTCCAAACGCCTCGGAAAACAAGAGTCTGTGGAAGACTGGAATACTCAAAGATGGTAAAGGTACGACTCCGGACCTACGAGAAGAGGTGGAAGAAATACCCCCGCCAATAAGAAAGTCATCCAAACCCGAAGTACGTAAACACTGTTGTCGATGAGGTGAACTCGATTGAAGAGCTGACAACCTACGAAGAAGCAACTAAGAACAACAAGTGGAGAAAGGCAATGGAGGAGGTGAGGATGGCTCCAAAGCAAAACCAAACGTGAGAGTTAGTGCCACAACTGAATGGAGTGAAACCAACTTCATGCAAGTGGGTGTACAGAGTGAAGACTAAAGCTGACAGATCAATCAAAAGATATAAGACTCGACTCGTTCCACGAGTGTTCTCATAGCAGTATGGGCTGGACTATGATGAGATGTTCAGTCCAGTGGATAAGATGAAAATAGTACGAGTTCTCCTAGAACTTGCGGCAAGAAAATGATGGAAGATATGGTAGATGGATGTGAAGAACGTTTTCCCTGCATGGTGAGCTTGATCGAGAAATATACATGGATCAACCACAAGGATTTGTGAGTACAACTCATCCAGAATATATGTGCAAACTCAAGAAGACGTTATATGGGCTAAAATAGCCCCTTAGAGCGTGGTACAGAAAAATATGCGAGATTCTCTTACATAGTGGCTATATAGTGGCGACAACAGTCCCGAGCCTATTCACCAAGTACATCGCAGGCAAACTCACTATACTCTTGGTGTACGTGGATGACGTTATCCTAACTGGTGATCTAGTACAGGAGATTCAACGAACGAGGGAGAATCTGTCAGTCCAATTCTAGATGAAGGAGATCGAAGAGTTGAAGCATTTCCTAGGGCTCGAGGTAGAGGAGACGAGTAAAGATGTATTTCTTTGCCAACAAAAATATACAAAGGATTTTCTAGAGGCTTACGGAATGTTGGAGAGCAAGTCGTTATTTACACTGATGGAACCAAATGTGAAGCTTTGCGTTGGAGAAGAGAATGACTTACAAGACACTCGAATGTATCGACAACTGGTGGGAAATCTTATCTATCTGACTCTTACCAGGGCCGATATAGCCTTCACCGTTGGAGTAGTAAGCCGTCACAAGCAAAACCCAAAGAAGCCACACTTGGAAGCAGTTAGGCGGATATTTTGATACATAAAGGGTACCTTAGGCTACGATATCATGTACCGCAGAAGTGAAGGATGTGAACTAGTCGGTTATTGTGATGTCGACTATGCCGGAGATTGTAATACAAAAAGATCAACAACCAGTTATGTCTTCGGTTTGGGATTAGGAGCAGTGTCTTGGTGTAGCAAAAGACAGCCTACCATATCCCTCTCCACCACAGAAGCAGAGTACAGATCACCAGCTACTGCTGCACAAGAAAGCACGTGGCTGGTCCATCTACTAAAGGAGCTTCATCAGTCAATCGATAAAGTAAGGCTTCATTGCGACAACAGGTCGGCAGTGTGCTTGGCAGAGAATTCAGAATTTCGTGCAAGAACTAAGCATATTGAAGTGCACTACCATTTTATACGAGAAAAAGTTCTACACGGAGAGATTCAAATGAAGTTGACACCAATAGAAGAGCAAGTCGCTGACATTTTCATGAAGGGTCTTAACACAAAGAAGTTTGAGGAGATGCGCACCCAACTTAGAGTGCTCAGCTGATCAATGATTCAGAGGACTTAGTGTTGAAGGGAAGTGTTAAATTTGCAATACTAAACCCAATCCAAAATAAAGAAGATTCTAGAGCCTTGCTCTTAATAGCTAGTCTTGAGAGTTTTCTAGGAAAATATCTAGGTAGGGAATATGCTTGGAATATTTTGTTTCTAGAATAATCTTTAGGTCTAGAGTCCTCCATCCCTCCAGTAAAAATAGGAGTCTCATTCTTATCATTTGCATCAAGCTATAAATCAAATTTTCTCGCAAATAAAAAGTATATTAAGTCTTGTAGTAGTCTAGTTGGAGGTTTAATAATATAAAAGTAGAGGTTGTAATCTTAGAGATTTAGTAATTGAGTAGTAGAGGTGTATTGTAATATTATTGAGCGATTAATAAAGAAGTTTTATTCAAATCCCGTCTCTCTACTCTACATTAACAAATACTCAAACCAAACATATCAAATCTGGTAGAGAAGAAGAAAGAGTTCTTATTTTATTTCTTAACAAAAAGTAACTTTTAATTATTTTATTTCTTTGTTGAATAAGTTTTTTAATTAAATTCATCAAAATCCAGCCCAAATAATGCAATTAAGAAATATCGCCCTACATAAAGCAGCGTGTAATGTTTGGCCTTCAAATTGCGCCATATCGGAGATATAAAATAATATTTGTAACACTGCTTATAATAGTTGTAGTTACACAAAATCTTGCTTATCAGCAAAATAACTTTTACTTAATAACAAATAAAAATTTGCTTACAAGTATCAAATTATAAAAACAATTATCGGAAAAATGTGAGTTTTTCGAATTTGAATTTTCCGGCCTTAATCTAACAATTGATCAATATGTTAGTTAAGAGACTAGTTGGATTTCAAATTCTATCGATATCAACTAATAAATGAGTATAGCATATTTTTTATTTTATTACTTTTGGTACAACAAAATTTCGGTTGAAAAAGCTTAAAAGAAGACTGAATTTTCCAAGTTGTATGCAACTTTTTTTAATTTCATTTTGGTTGCATTGTTTGTAAGGAACCATACATCATATGAATTTGTTCCATATGCATTAGAGGATTTGGTAAGTTCGGCTTAAATTTGATGCAATTTGCATATTTTATGCCTTCCATGACATCATGATGTTAGAATTATATTAGGAATTTGATAATTTGATGAATATTGCATTTGTACAACTAGTTGCTTTTTTAATTTGGAAATGATATCATGAAGTATTATATACGAATTTTATGTGATCCACAGGGTGTCCTTTGTTAATCTGTCATATTTAACATGGCTATATTTAGGACCACAGTGGACCTGAATCTAGATTCATAGACCCTTTTTTTCAATATGTTTACATACCCTGATATTCTGAGAGAAAAAAAATACATATATAAGAGAGATATCAATATGATCAAATATTTATGAATAATGCATTTTCTTTTTGGGTAAAACAAATTATTATATTGTTACATGTATAGGGTAATGATTGATTACCAACGCCCTATAAATAATTTTTTTTTAAATTCAATCCATTATGGGACAATGTAAAATATATGTGTTTGCCGAGACTTAAACTGATAATCTCTTATAATATATACAATATACTCTACCAACTAGACTATAGACCTATACATAATTAACACAACCAGCATTGCAAATTTCTCTAATCAAATGATGCAAATTAAATTTTCTACCACCACTAGGTTAGTCCAATGATAATATTATCAATCTCATATGTCCATAAGTGAGGGTTCGAAACCCGCGTATAGCATAATTTATTTAAAAATTTAGGTGAGGACATATAAGTTCATCATAAAGAGAATGAAACAAGCGATCGTTTTTAGTTCTCCCTCATTTTTTTAATATATTTCGTTTGCATAGTTCCAAATTAGAGATATCTTTATACTTATGTTCAGAAGCTGAAATGAAATTGATGACCATAAAATGCACTATAAGCTATGTTACGCGGATACTCCAAAAATTGAGAAGTATCATGAGGATACGGGTATCCGATATGGATACGGCTGCGATACGGCTATGAGAAGTATCGGATACGCCTTTAATAATTTTTTTTTCCGGATACGTTTAGGATACAACGGGATACAGCATTATACTGATGGTGTTATGCCCTAGGACAAAGTGTTTGTGACCTAGATAATGGATTGTAGTAACAAACATAATATTTATTCTAAGATATTTCATATAATATGTGCATAAATGTTATTTTAATATAATTAAAATAGAACGTAAATATGAAGTTTAGCTTTATATCATCAAAGTGCGTGACTTTGATAGTAAAACTATAAAGTATTATGAATGATACTCTAAATCATCTATGGTCATTTATAGGATATTTGTGGAGACAAATATACTAGCGGAAATAAATAAATATTGATTTGTAGACAAGCTATATTTGTACACCAGCATGTTAGTTGATTGATGATCATATTTTACTGATCATGGATAAATAGTTATCAAGTCATTAACATAGGTATATATTGGAGACCATATACTAGACTGACCCGCTATAAGAGTATTGTTCTTGGTTTGATGATGTTTAAAACAATTCCGTAATTACTAATCTTGTTTGAGTTTCATGTTTAAGATCAGGAGTTTTATCAAGTTTGAGTCGACGTGCAAAAGTTCTATCTCGATTGGATTTGAAGTTGTCGAAGAATTGTTTCGCGTTTTCTAGCTTTCAAGTTGAGCGTTCTTGAAGTTCAAGTTTTGGAGCATTCTTCAAGTGTTCTTTTAGTAAAAGTCTTTGGCTTTGAGTAATTTAAGTTCTACACTTAGATAGAAAATTCCTGTCAATATTGCTCAAAATTTGATTTTGACTTTTGCTGTGAATAGTGCTTCAGTTTTGAATGAAAGTTGTTCAGTTCTAAACGGAAGGGTTGTTTTTGGTTATGGCAGTTTTTTGGCACCTTCCGTTCTGAACGGAAGGGGTTCCGTTCTGAACGGAAGTGCTGATTTTTGACCGTTTTGTTCAATCTGTATTAATTATGTTTCCTTTTCTGCCTTCCGTTCTAAACGGAAGGTGTTTCATTCAGAACGGAAGGTGTTCCGTTTTGAACGGAAGGTCATAGTTTTCCTTTTTTGTGAAGCTGCTCCTTCCCTCTTTAAAAAGAGCAGTCCCAATCTGTTTTTCTCAAGGTTTCAAAAGTAAAATTTCAGAATTCTCTCTTTTGAGTGTTACACAAAATTACTCTAAATCTTGTGTGAAATTAGGAGAGTTATTGAGTGATTGTTTGTTGTTGGTTGTGATTGAAAGAAATCAAGTTTAGTTTCACCGAATCGCTACGAGTGTTGTAAAGTGATCGGTGATTCGAGTTTTGTAACAAACACTATTTGGATTAGTGAATCAAGGAGCCGAAAGGCATACCCGGAGAGTAGGCGCTCGTGAACGCAGTAAGGGCTGCTAGCGAGAATGGGTGGTTACGGCAAATGCAACCACCTTGCCGAATTTCATCAACAGATCTAGTGTTCGGTATCTTTTATTTACCTATCTTTATTTATCATTTATTTAATTATTACAACCATCCTACTTAAAAGTCAATCAAATTAAAAGTCGCAAAACCCTAAAAGTCAAATCCACCTTCCGCACGAAATTAGTCCTTTAACCTCCCCCCCCTTTTAGGCCTCTAGGAAACAACAAAGAATGCTACATGATTTACGTCATTAGCGATTATTATTACATGATATATTTATAGTCATTTGACCTGATATTATCTCGGTTTTCAACATGAGTAATTTTATACTTTTGGATGAGTGCAATCGAGACGGGATTTGTTTCTCTCATTAAATAAGAGATATATCTTTAGGCCTCTCGATGAATCAAACTAAGGGAAATACATGACCATGCTCAAATGAATTAATATGAGTTATTAATATCATTTATTTTTTTAGTTTAATTCGGAGTCAAGAAATATTAATCGATAAATATAAAGATGACGTATTACATGCCTTACGATCGATATATATATCGCATGACAAAGGGATTAAATACAAAATTCATGATTAGGTAAATTAGATTTCCGATATTCACTTAATTTGGGTAGTCATGATGGCTTGCTAGAGTCCATTCATGATTTATAGACTGCTAAGTCTATTGCCACCATTAAGGGAACCTACAAGGTCACACACTAAGAACAAACTGAAACGGGCACAGAAAATCCTAGTCACTTTTATGATGAGTTGCATAGAAATGTCACAAAAGATATTGTCATCTTATGTGATAAGATGTGATATATATATATATATATATATATATATATATATATATATATATATATATATATATATATATATATATATATATATATATATATATTATAAGCACAAAAAATCAAGTAATCTAGAAGAGTCTAGATGATGACATATAGATAACAATGAAAGATGTCATACACATCTTTGATGTGTTGAGAGGCAGCTCTTCACCTCTATATAAGGATATAGAGAGCTCCAAAATTCAGTACAACATTATTCTCTCTGTCTCCCTCTCTCTCTCTCTCTCTCTCTCTCTCTCTCTCTCTCTCTCTCTCTCTCTCATAATAGTCCATTTTTTTTGTGTGATAAAAGAGACAAATTATTCATTTTATTTTGTATGATAAAATAATGAAAGGGTGTTTTTCTTTTGTATGACAAGTTGAAAGTGTGCGATATTATATGAGAGGATATATAGTCGATTTATACATCTTTGTGAGAGAACTATGAGAAAAGAAAAATGAGTTTTTTTTTTATACAAGAGAAAAACAAGCTACTAGCATATATATTGTTCTTCTTTCCGATTTAAGAATATTTGTGTGGATACCGGTAGGGCGTTCGTACTTTTGGCGCTTGTGATCTATTCGGCTTAAGAAGAAGAGAACATGTTGTTGAGAGTTTCGGTAGAGACCGATTGTGTGTGCGGTAGATGGCTTCCGAATGATCCGATATGGACGGTCTTGGCGGAGGGATAATCGGTTTGGATGGTAACCGATTGAAAGACACTGGATGACGCATATGCTTTGAGCGTCACGGATTAAGCGTAATCCAAAAGATATCTTTAAGTTTTATTTCTTTGATTTAACCGATACGCACGGATCCTTGGATTGGTTTTGGACAACTTTTTTTTCCGCTGCGTTATGGACGTCTGAAACCCAACATACACAGCAGGGATACTTCTAGGATACGGCTAGGGTACTTCTGTCAGGATACTTTTGGGATATTTTAACTACATATAGTCCATTATACTTTTTTTAATCATTTTATTTTTCTTAAATCAAATTTTTACCCACATTCAAATCAACAAAAGACTTATTTGCGTTTTATAATTATAAAAATAATTACAAATAACAAATAATAATTTTCAAAAAAACAAGAAATCACTGACTTTCGTTAAATCAAATTTTGAAATTTACAAACATTTAAGTATCAAGCATGCATTTAATTTCATCACATATTTTGATATTAAATTTGAATTATTAATTATTAGTTATTTTATTTTTTATTATATTATATAAATATAATTAAAAAATAAATATATATAGCCGTATTATATCCTAAATTTTTTGAGATTTGTCGTATCTCGATATTCTTATTGGACAACATAGACTATAAGTATGGAGTTGGAAAAAGCAAATGACCCCTGACATACATCATTTAGAATGAAACATTTTTCTTTATTTCTTATAATTTACTCGTCACTTATTTTTGAAATTGAATATAGTCCTCACCTCACTTGGAACTTAATACGTGGAAAAAAGTTCAATCCCTTTTTTAACACAATGGTTATGGAAAAGGGGCTATATATTATTCACTTGTTAATGAAAGAGCGCATTATTCAGTTGTTCTGCATCATCAATTTTTTTGTATGAATTTCATCATGAATTCCCATCTTTTTTACTTACCTTACCTTTAATATGACCTTTAATATGACGCGACAAGTGACAACATTTTTTGGAAAGGAATCACTTGCTTTGGAGTATTAATTACCGTACCCACATCAAAAAGTATCACATGGGGCACCTGCCCGTGTCTTACTCCCATTTTTTTGCTCTATGTTTCAATCCATTAATCATTATATATACTAGAGAATTTTCAGCTTAAAAAAAAGGGTACTCAGCAATTTCTTCTTCAAGACATTGGTCGTTTAATCTGTCATAAAAATGAGTCAGGTTTTGTTCCAACCTAACCTACAGGCTACATGTTCTCTTCTCCAAAATTATTTTAATATAGAAGAATCTTACTATTTGAGAAGGAAAATCTTACTAGTCTAGTTGAGCAGCACTAAGTTTCAATTCTGGAAAATTGCTTTTCAAGTTTGAGTCCTGATCAGTAGCATATCTTAATTTGTGAGAGGGTCATATCACATTTTCTAAGATTTTGGCCGATCCGTATATCTAAATGTAATCTATAATATTGTCAGATATTTTAGAATTTAATTGTCCGTGTCTTCCCAAACAAATTTAACAAATTTATGGTGTGGAACATGATATGTCATGATTCACTGTAGTACGCTGAAATTATAACAATATATATAAATTATTTTTTATAACAGTATAAACATAAACAGTGAAAATAATATATAAAAATAAAATAACAAATTAAAACAGTATATACAAATTCCAAAAATAAAAAATACATAAAGAATAAAAACAATATATAAAACAGTAAAAATAGTATATAGAAAAAAAATATATATTGAAAAGTGAAAAAATAATATATATATCATCCGTCGTAATTCGATGTGATAGGGTGCCGGATTTCCCTTATTGTATTATGTAAATATGGTGAGTTAAGAGATCTATCAACCAAAATTGTTCCATAGTCCAATAATAAAGTATCTTATTTGATATACAATAAATTTTGGATTTAAACTTCATGTGCACCAATAAAAGTAATTTTTCTTCTTTCTTACAAATGTTAAAACTAGAATCTCAAAAAAAAAAAAAAAAAAAAAAAAAAAAATACAAAAGTTAAAACTTGAGGACTTAATACAAAATCTGCCAATGATACTTGCTCCAAATGTTAAGCAGATTGAATTTGCATTGAATTGATACAAAATTTGTTGAATTTCCACAGAATTCGAGGAATTTCTTAACATCTAATAATTTATCTTTGGGAAATTCTTCAAAAACCCCACTTTTCTCAATATTATCAAAAACCCCCTATCTTTTTTGATTCTTCAAAAAACCCCTATAATTTGACTTGAATTTTTTTATAACCCCCTATGGGGTTAACTCTCACATTTTGCATCTAATAATTTTTTTTTGACCAAAATACCCTCTTCAAAATTCTTTTTTTTTTCAAAACCAGAATAAGAAATAAAAATTATATATTTACATTTAATATAAATAAATGAGTACTAAAATAAAAATACAATCATAACAAATAATAATCAAGAAAATAATATTTATGTAAAATAAATTGTTTTTGTTTTAATTTAAAAATAGAATTGAATTTACGTATAAAATAAGAGAAAAACATTTTAAGTAATATAATAATAAAATAAAATAATGAATCCTGAAATAATATCATAAAATATAATCAAAATAATATTATGAAATATTATGTAGAAAAATATTTCATATTTTATATTCAACATAAATATGAAAATAATTTAAGCGGGGGCATTTTAGTAAAAAGAAAAATTATTGGATGGAAAATGTGAGAGTTAACCTCATAGGGGTTTATAAAAAAATTCAAGTCAAATTATAGGGGTTTTTTGAAGAATGAAAACAAATAGGGGGTTTTTGATAATATTGAGAAAAGTTAGGGGGTTTTAGAAGAATTTCCCTTTATCTTTTTATGTTTTCAAATCATTTATTATATTCTTACTATCAATTTTTGATACAAGAAAACATATTCTTCTGTACAAGGGGAAAAGTGATTGATCCAATCAAGGACTAAGCAATTCATACAAGTCAACCCTCCCTCTATTTGTTCACCCAACATTTAATTCACATTTAATGCATCTGCAAAATTAACTCAGCAATGGAGGAGCTATTAACTATTATCTAGCAGTAACTTGACACATCATCTAATAGTGAAGCTTTTGTAGAGGTCAAGATATTTTTCTGCTCACTTTTACTAATAAATGAGTCCAACTAATTATTTTCTGTCGAATTTCAGAAATCATCATTGTTTTCATGCATTTTCTTTTTTTAATATAATTTTGGGGATTTTTTTAAAAAAAAATCAAAACTTTGGAAATAGTTCGTAGTCTAGCCAGTAGAGTTTATTGCAAGTGCATCAAGAGATCATGGGTTCAAGATCCAACTTTTTTTTTAGATCAAAATATAAATTGTCAAAGCTATTTTTAGATTTTATTTTGTTTAACCAAAAATAAAAAATAATAATTTTAATAAAATAAAAATACGTAAGAATCGAAATATAAGCAAAATCTAAAAAAAAAAGATATTTTAGGCAAAACTAAACAGCTTTTAACGTAAAAATAAAACATAAGAGAGAAACTATTATATATGATATAAGATAGTTAAAAAACATTTTATTACAAATCACTGAATTTTTTTACTTTGTATAAATTGATTACTAGAATTTCAATTTATTATTACAAAATATGGTTAAATTACAGCAAGAAGACAAAACTAGTTTTTGTTAGAATTTGAAAATAACTTTTTTATGGGAGATCTGATATGTCACGACAAACTGTATCACGACAACAATATATATACCTAATTAACAGTGAAAATAACATTATATATAATTTATTTTTCCTAACAGTATATACATAATAAATAAAAACAATATATAAAAATCAAAAAATATATTAAAACAGTATATACAAATTTCAAATGTAAATAATGCATAAAAAATACAAATATATTTAAAACAGTAAAAACAGTATATAGTGTGCAGATCTTTCTTTTGAATTTGAGGATTTTCGATAATTAGCAAATATTGGGGGACCAATTAAAAAATGGTCTAGGGTCTCACAAACTCTGTGGCCGGCCTTGCCAAGAAGAATCGAAATCATTATAAAAGCGAACAATATATAACAAACACGCAGTGAGTTTTCCCAAAGCAAGCAAAAAGGGAGCGAAAGCAATAAAAAGGGAGTAAGTACAACTTTGGGCCAAACTTCTAATAGCTTGTTTAGGCAAAGCAGATTTAGTAATATTCCGAAATCCAAATCTTGGGATGATAACAACCAGGAAAATGACTCTCCGACTTAACAAAACTTGGGAAATTATTTCCCAATTTTTCCTTCAAACCGTTAACACAACGAGATCCTTTCTTCTATTTCTACATTCTACAAGGCTAATTCCTCGAAAATGTAATTTACTACTATAGTTTACGGGTGATGTTTTGAGGTGTGTAGATCTCTCTTTTGAAATTTGAGGATTTTTGATAATTACCAAATATTGGGGGACCCATTTGAAAAATGGTCTAGGGTCTCACAAACCCTGTGGCTGGCCCTGCCAAGGAGAATCGAAATCATAATAAAAGCAAACACTATATCACAAACACGTAGTGAATTTTCCCAAAGCAGGCAAAAAGAGAGCGAAAGATATAAATACCAAAGTTTGCCGATTGAAAGTGCGATCAACATATTGAAACTCTTGGCAGGAGAGAAATAAAAAGAGGCAGGCGGAGAAATCCAGAGAGAGAGAGAGAGGGGGGGGGGTGAGATCCGATGGTGATAGTTAGAGAAGACTAATGACGGGAGAGATTTGGCACCCTAAATCTGGATCTTGGCCTTCTTGCCATTACATTAGTAGAGTGAATACAACTTTGGACCCAACTTCTAACGGCCAGTTTGGGCTAAGAGGATTTAGTTATAATACGAAATCCAAATCCTGGGATCATAACAACAAGGAAAATGACTCTTCGACTTAACAAAACTAGGGAAATCATTTCCTAGTTTTTCCTTCAAACCGTTAACATAATGAGCTCCTTTCATCTATTCCCACATTCAACAAGGCTAATTCCTCATAAATGTAATTTAATACTATAGTTTACGGGTAAATTTTTTAGGTGTGCAGATATTTTTTGAAATTTGAGGATTCTTGTTAATTAGAAAATATTGGGGACCCATTTGAAAAATGATCTAGGGCTCAAAAACCCTGTGGCAGGCCCTGTCCAGGAGAATCGAAATCATAACAAAAGCGAACAATATATCACAAACACATAGTGAGTTTTCCCAAAGCAAGCAAAAAGGGAGTGAAAGAAATAAATACCAAAGTTTGCCGATCGAAAGTGCGATCTTCGAAACTCACGGAGGGAGAGAAATAGAGATATGTAGGGGCAAAGTCGAGAGAGAGAGAGAGAGAGAGAGCGAGGGGCGAGATCCGATGGTGATAGTGAGAGAAGGCAAATGATGGGAGAGATTTGGCGACCTAAATCTGGATCTAGGCCTTCTTGCCATTACATTAGTCGAGTGAATACAACATTGGGCCCAACTTCTAACAACTTGTTTAGGCAAAGCAGATTTAGTAATAATCCGAAATCCAAATCCTTGGATCATAACAACCAGGAAAATGACTCTCCGACTTAACAAAACTTGGGATACCATTTCCCAATTTTTCCTACAAACCGTTAACACAACGAGATCCTTTCTTCTTTTTCTACATTCTTCGAGGCTAATTCCTGAAAAATGTAATTTATTACTATAGTTTACGGGTGATTTTTTGAGTTGTGTAGATCTCTCTTTCGAAATTTGAAGATTTTTGGTAATTCGCAAATTTTGGGGGACCCATTTGAAAAATGGTCTAGAGTCTCACAAACCCTACGGCTGGCCCTGCCAAGGAGAATCGAAATCTTAATAAAAGAAAACAACATATCACAAACACGCAGTGAGTTTTCCCAAAGCAGACAAAAAGAGAGCGAAAGAAATACATACCAAAGTTTGCCGATCGAAAGTGCGATCAACATATCGAATCTCTTGGCAGGAGAGAAATAAAGAGAGGTAGGCGGCGAAGTCCGGAGAGAGAGAGAGAGAGAGAGAGAGAGAGAGAGGGGGGGGGAGAGATCCGATGGTGATAGTGAGAGAAGGCTAATGACAGGAGAGATTTGGTGCCCTAAATCTGGATCTTGGCCATCTTGCCATTACATTAGTGAGTGAATATAACTATGGACCCAACTTCTAACAGCTAGTTTGGGCAAAGAGGATTTAGTTATAATACGAAATCCAAATCCTGGGATCATAACAACAGGAAAATGACTCTCCGACTTCACAAAACTAGGGAAATCATTTCCCAATTTTTCCTTCGAACCGTTTACACAACGAGCTCATTTCATCCATTCCCACATTCAACGAGGCTAATTCCTCAAGAAATATAATTTAATACTATAGTTTACGGGTAAATTTTTGAGGTGTCCAGATCTTTCTTTTGAAATTTGAGGATTCTTGTTAATTACATAATATTGGGGGACCATTTTGGAAAATGGTCTAGGGTCTCACAAAACATGTGGCAGGCCATGCCAAGGAGAATCAAAATCATAACAAAAGCGAACAATATATCACAAACACAGTGAGTTTTTCTAAAGCAAGCAAAAACAGAGCGAAAGAAATAAATACCGAAGTTTGCCGATCAAAAGTGCGATCAACAGATTGAAACTCACGGCGGGAGAGAAATAGAGAGAGGCAGGAGACAAAGTCCAGAGAGAGAGAGAGAGAGAGAGGCGAGATCCGATGGTGATAGTAAGAGAAGGCTAATGACGGGAGAGATTTGGCGCCCTAAATCTGGATCTTGGCCTTCTTGCCATTACATTAGTCAAGTGAATACAACTTTGGGCCCAACTTCTAACAGCTAGTTTGGACCAAGCGGATTTAGTTATAATCCGAAATCAAAATCCTGGGATCATAACAATCAGGAAAATGACTCTCCGACATAACAAAACTTGGGAAATTATTTCCCAGTTTTCCGTTCAAACCGTCAACACAACGAGGTCCTTTTATCTATTTTGACAATGTACCAGGCTAATTCCTCAAAAATGTAATTTAGTACTATAGTTTATGGGTAAATTTTGAGGTATGCAAATCTTTCTTTTGAAATTTGAGGATTTTTGGTAATGAGAAAATATTGGGGGACCCATTTGAAAAATGGTCAAGGGTCTTACAAATGCTGTGGCCGGCCCTGCCAAGGAGAATCAGAATCGTTATAAAAGTGAACAATATATCACAAACACGCAGTGAGATTTTCCAAAGAAAGCAAAAAGGAAGCGAAAGAAATAAAAACCAAAGTTTGCCGATCGAAAGTGCGATCAACAGATCGAAACTCATGGAGGGAGAGAAATAGAGAGAGGCAGGCGGCAATGTCCTGAGGAGAGAGAGAGAGAGAGAGAGAGAGAGAGAGAGAGAGAGAGAGAGAGAGAGAGAGAGCGTGGGGCGAGATCTGATGGTGATAGTGAGAGAAGGCTAATGCCGGGAGAGATTTGGCACCTTAAATTTGGATCTTGTGCTTTTTGCCATTACATTAGTCGAGTGAATACAACTTTGGGACCAACTTCTAACAACTAGTTTGGGCTAAGCGGATTTAGTTATAATCCGAAATCCAAATCCTCGGATCATAACAACCAGGAAAATGACTCTCCGACTTAACAAAACTAGGGAAATAATTTCCCAGTTTTCCCTTCAAACCGTTTTAACAAAACGAGGTTTTTCTTCTGTTTCCACATTCTACGAGACTAATTCCACAAAATTGTAATTTATTACTATAGTTTATAGGTACATTTTTTAGGTGTGCAGATCTTTTTTTTTTTTTGAAATTTGAGGATTTTTGGTAATCAACAAATATTGGAGGACCCATTTGAAAGATTGTTTAGGGTCTCACAAACCCTGTGGACAGCCCTGCCAAGGAGAATCGAAATCATAATAAAAGCAAACAATATATCCCAAACAAGCAGTGAGTTTTCCCAAAGGAGGTAAAAAGAGAGCGAAAGAAATAAATACCAAAGTTTACCGATCGAAAGTGCGATCAACAGATCGAAACTCACGGCAGATGAGAAATAGAGAGAGGCATGCGGCGAAGTCCAGAGAGAGAGAGAGAGAGAGAGAGAGAGAGAGAGAGAGAGATCCGATGGTGATAGCGAGAGAAGGCTAATGACGGGAGAGATTTGGCGTCCTAAATCTCAATCTTTGTCTTGTTTCCATTACATTAGTCAAGTGAATAAAACTTTAGGCCCAACTTCTAACAGCTAATTTGGGCTAAGAGATTTAGTTATAATCTGAAATCAAAATCATGGGATCATAACAACCAGAAAAATGACTCTCCGACATAACAAAACTTGGGAAATCATTTCCCAGTTTTTCCTTTTAAACCGTTAACACAACGAGATCGTTTCTTCTATTTTCACATTCTACAAGGCTAATTCATGAAAAATGTAATTTACTACTATACTTTACGGGTAAATTTTTTAGATGTGCAGATCTTTCTTTTGAAATTTGAGGATTTTTGGTAATTAGCAAATATTGGGGGACCCATTTGAAAGATGATCTAGGGTATCACACACCCTGTGGACGGCCCAGCCAAGGAGAATCGAAATCATAACAAAAGCGAACAATATATCACAAACATGCAGTGAGTTTTCCAAAAGCAGGCAAAAAGAGAGCGAAAGAAATAAATTCCAAAGTTTGTTGGTAGAAAGTGTGATCAACATATCGAAACTCACGGCGGGAGAGAAAAAGAGAGAGGCAGGCAGCGATTCCAGAGTGCGAGAGAGAGAGAGGGGGACGAGATCCGATGGTGATAGTGAGAGAAGGCTAATGACGGGAGAGATTTGGCGCCCTAAATCTGGATCTTGGCCATTAAATTAGTCGTGTGAATACAACTTTGGGCCCAACTTCTAATGGCTAGTTTGGGCTAAGCGGATTTAGTTATAATACGAAATCCAAATACTAGGATCATAACAAACAGGAAAATGACTCTCCGACTTAACAAAACTTGGGAAATTATTTTCCAGTTTTCCCTTCAAACCGTTTTAGTACAACGAGATTCTTTTTTCTATTTCCACATTCTACGAGGCTAATTCCTCAAAAATGTAATTTATTACTATAGTTTATGGGTAAATTTTTGAGTTGTGGAGATCTTTCTTTTGAAAATTGAGATTTTCGGTAATCAACAAATATTGGGGGACCCATTTGAAAGATGGTCTAGATTCTCACAAACGCTGTGGCCAGCGAAGAATCGAAATCATAATAAAAGTGACCAATATATCACACACATGTAGTGAGTTTTCCCAAAGCAGGCAAAAAGGGAGCGAAAGAAATAAATATCAAAGTTTGTCGATCGAAGGTGCGATCAACAGATCGAAACTCACGGAGGGAGAGAAATAGAGAGAGGCTGGCGGCAAAGTCCACAGAGAGAGAGAGAGAGAGAGAGAGAGAGAGAGAGAGAGAGAGCGAGGGGCGAGATCCGATGGTGATTATGAGAGAAGGCTAATGCAAGGAGAGACTTGGCGCCCTAAATTTGGATCTTGTTCTTTTTGCCATTACATTAGTCGAGTGAATACAACTTTGGGACCAACTTCTAACAACAAGTTTGCGCTCAGCAGATTTAGTTATAATCCGAAATCCAAATCCTCGGATCATAACAACTAGGAAAATGACTCTTCGACTTAACAAAACTTGGGAAATCATTTCCCAGTTTTCCCTTCAAACCGTTATAACACAACGAGATTCTTTCTTCTATTTCCACATTCTACGAGGCTAATTCCTCAAAAATGTAATTTATTACTATAGTTTACGAGTATATTTTTGAGGTGTGCAGATCTTTCTTTTGAAATTTGAGGATTTTTGGAAATCAGCAAAAATTGGGGGGACACATCTGAAAGATGGCCTAGGTTTTCACAAATACTGTGGCCGGCCCAGCCAAGGAGAATCAAAATCATAATAAAAGAGAAAAATATATCACACACACGCAGTGAGTTTTCCCAAAGCAGGCAAAAAGAGAGCGAAAGAAATAAATACCAAAGTTTGCCGATCGATAGTGCGATCAACATATCGAAACTCACGGAGAGAGGCAGGCGGTAAAATCCAGAGAGAGAGAGAGAGAGAGAGAGAGAGCAAGGGGCGAAATCTGAAGGTGATAGTGAGAGAAGGCTAATGCCGGGAGAGATTTGGCGCCCTAAATCTGGATCTTGGTCTTCTTTCCATTACATTAGTTGAGTGAATACAACTTTGTGCCCAACTTCTAAAAGCTAGTTTGGGCTATGCGGATTTAGTTATAATCTAAAATAATCCAAATCCTGGGTTCATAACAACCAGGAAAATGACACTCCGACTTAACAAAATTTTGGAAATCATTTCCCAGTTTTCCCTTCAAACCGTCAACACAACGAGGTCCTTTCATCTATTTTGACAATCTACTAGGCTAATTCCTCAAAAATGTAATTTAGTATTGGAGTTTATGGGTAAATTTATGAGGTATGCAAATCTTTCTCACTACTACAAAAAAGATTTTTAGTAACGCCACTTTCATAACGGTTTATAACAAAACTATTACTTAAAGAGGCCAATGGCACTTTTGAAATTAATTTCTAAACTTTCCATATCGGCTGTAAGAAACTGATGCTAAGTGAGACAAGAAAAGCTTAAAAAATTGGCAGAAATATTCTACAACCGTTTCTTCAAAGAATCGATGCAATTCTGTAACGGTTCATTGGAGAAACCGTTACTAAGAGGGTTAGTGGTCGGTTCCTCCAAGGAACCGATGCAACTCTTTAACGGTTCCTCCAAGAAACCGATGCAACTTCGTAATGGAGTCGTGAAGGAACCGATGCAGAATGTCCTGTTCACCTTTGGTAACGGTTTTGTTTTAAAAACCGATGCCGATGCAGAATGTTGTTTTACATCTAGGGTTTAAAACAAATTAATTCATTGACCTCTCTCTTCTCCTCCAACCAGCGAAATAGAAGAGAAAGGAAGCTCTCTGTTATTTTCTTTTCCAACCAGCGATGCTCGCCCTCTTCTCCTCCTTCTCTCTCTTTCTACGGGAATATTATATTCTCGAACCTCTGGTTTAAATAATTTTTGTCGGTACCCGTTCGAGATTAATCCAATAGGATTTAATCTCGAATAGTCCCCGTTTTTGGGACTGCTCCTTGAATATTTTGTCTCATTTAGGATTAGCACACATATGTTAACTGCAATGTGGTGTTTGAGAAGAATTCGGTTGTATTTCTCCTATTGCTTCCACGGGTACGTACGCACATTGAAATGTGCATTGGCGTACTCGGGGAGCTTAGGGGAAGTGCTGCCGGATTTTTCTCAAATATCATATTGCAGCTAACGTATGTGTGCTAATGAGACAAAGTATTCAGAAAGTGGGTTAGGATTATTGACCGGCCTGTAGCCTTATAGTAAATCTGATCACATTAGCGCTATATCATTTATTTTTCTTCAGATGGATCGTACCAGTTGGATGTATGAGATCAAGCGAGACACAATTGAATATTTGAGAGGCATTGATGGATTTGTGGAATGTGCCATGGAAGATATGAGGCTGAGAGGTGTACGGATACTTCTTTGTCCTTGTCGAGATTGTCAGAACTTGCGAAGATTGTTAAATATCGAAGATGTTAGAGATCATTTAATTTGTCATGGATTTAAGGAGCGATACACCAATTAGAAATGGCATGGAGGGAGCGATAAAGTTGGGACAAGCACCACTGTATTTGATGTACCCGGTTTGGGTGAATTTATAGAAACTGAAAATATATAAAATTTAGATCGGGACACTTTCGTACAAGATGACCAATTGGGGGATGAAAATGAAGAAAATTTAGATATTCCACAGTGTAATGAACATAACGATGATTTGGATGAAATGATAAATGATGTAGCACAAAATTTTAATGATGTTCCTGAAATTTTTGAGAATTTCTGTAATGAATCTTACATACCATTATTTCCCGGTTGTACAAAATTTACCAAAATGTCAGCTATTTTTAAATTATACAACTTAAAATTCAAAACTGGATGGAGCGATAAAAGTTTCACATCTTTAATCAAACTGTTAGGAGAAATGCTCCCGGAAAAAAATGAGTTGCCGGATTCGACCTATCGGGCGAAAAAGTTGTTGTGTCCTTGGAGTATGTCCGTAGAAAAAATCAATGCATGTCTAGATGATTGCATATTATACCGAGGAGTGTACCATGTTTTCGATAAATGTCCGAAGTGTAACGCTTCGCGGTACAATAAAAAGGATGATGAGAGTGATGATCGAAAAAAACCCACAACGAAGGTGTTTTGGTATTTGCCAATAATACCTAGGTTTCAGTGTCTTTTCGCAAATCCCAAAGATGCTAAATTGTTACGGTGGCATTACGATTGTCATAAAGATGACGGAATGCTCACACACCCCACTAATTCTCTCGAATGGAGGAACAATGACATGTTATTCAATAATTTCGGCGGTGATGCTAGAAATTTGAGGTTAGGGCTATGTACGGACGGGATGAATCCTTACGGCAATATGAGTAGTCGTCACAGTACGTGGCCAGTTTTACTATGTGTTTACTGTTTACAATCTCCCTCCTTGGTTGTGCATGAAACAACGGTATTTAATGATACCTTTGCTAATTTCGGGTCCTAAACAGCCGGATAATGATATAGATGTGTTTTTGGTTCTATTGTTTGAGTAACTTGATAAACTGTGGAGGGACGGAGTGCGTGTATTTGATGCATGGAAGAAAGAATTGTTTACCCTCCGTGCCATGTTTTTGTGCACGATTAATGATTTTCCCGCATACAGTAGTAACTTGTTGGGTTTCATGAATAAAAGAGCCAAAGCGTGTCCTATTTGCGCGGAAGAAACGTGTTCCATACAGTTGCCTAACTGTAAGAAGAACGTTTATATGGGACATCGTAGGTTTCTTCGCCGGAACCACCCCTATCGGCTAAAGAAAGAGGAATTCGACGGCACTGTTGAACTCCGGAATGCGCCAATGGCATTAACCAGGAAAGAAGTTTATGAAGAAATAAAGAATGTAAATGTTCAATTTGGAAAGAAATCTAACAAAATCCCGGATGGCCTATGAAAGAAAAGATCTATATTTTGGAATCTTCCTTACTGGTCTAATTTGAAAATTCGGCATTGCTTGGATGAGATGCACATAATTAAGAACATTTGTGAAAGTCTGGTTGGGACTTTGTTGAATATTCAAGGAAAAACAAAAAACGGCGTCAAAGCTAGACAAGATATGGTTATAATGGGGATTCGGCCTGGACTAGCACTTCAGGATGGAGAAAAGCGAATTTTCCTACCTCCAGCATGTTTTACTTTATCAAAACAAGAAAAAATCAGTTTGTTGAAGTGCATGAAGTCCATAAAGGTTCCATCTGGTTATTTATCGAATATCTCCAAGAAATGTATCGATTAAAGAATTGAAATTGATTGGTATGAAGTCACATGATTGTCACATTCTTTTAACCCAGACTCTCCCTGTTGCAATTCGAGGAATTCTCACCCAAAATGTCAAACACTCAAGTACCAAATTGTGTTTTTTCTTCAACTCGATTTGGTCCAAAGTGACCGATCCCGGTACATTAGACAAATTACAGGCCGATGTCGTGTTGATCCTCTGTGAGCTGGAGATGCATTTTCCGCCCTCATTTTTTGATATCATGGTGCATTTAGCCGTTCATTTGGTCAGGGAGATAAAAATTTGTGGGCCAATGTTCTTGCAATACATATACTCGTTTGAGAGAGCGATGGGTCAATTAAAAGGGCTTGTCCGAAGCTGTTGTCGTCCTGAAGGAAGCATAGTTGAAGGGTACGTTGCAGAAGAGGTAATCGAGTTATGTTTTAATTAAATATGTAAATTTCATATATAATTTTGCATGTGTAATTTTATTTATAATTTTAATGTGTAATTATATATATATATTTTTTTTAAGTGTGCAATTTTATTTTTTATTTAGATGAGTATTTTTTTTAATTGAAATCTGTAAATTTTTTTATTCACATCTTGCATATTTTGATTGCAGATGCATTATACAAGGATACATTTAGTATCGGTTCTTTGGAAACAACCGATACAGAGTGAAATTTAGTATCAGTTCTTTATTGAAAACCGTTACTAAGTGCCTTTTATTTTTGTTTTAAGTGTGCAACTTTATTTTTTTTATTTAGATGTGTAATTTTTATAATTGAAAATCTGTAAATTTTTTTATTCACATTCATGCATATTTTGATTGCAGATGTACATTTAGTATCGGTTCTTTGGAAACAACCGATACAGAGTGAAATTTAGTATCGGTTCTTTGTTGAAAACCGTTACTAAGTGCCTTAATTTTGATTTTCCCGCCCGCTCAAACATTAGTATCGGTTCTTTCATAAAAACCGATACAAAGTGAATATTTAGTATCGGTTGTTTAGTTAAAAACCGTTACTAAGTCCCTTAGCTTTGAAATTTTTTCTTTAAGTACCAGCTGTTTCATTTCGCCGCCCGCTCAAACAACGGAAAGCTTCCTTTCTCTTCTGTTTCGCTGAACCTCTTTCTCTCCTCTTCTCTGTCGACTCCGTCGAGTTCTTCTCTTCTGCGAGTACCACTTCTCTCAACAGGTTATTATTTTCTTTATTTCGGTTTTTTTATGGTTTTTAGGTTTGCACATAAAGTGTTTGTTGAAATGCTTGAGTGAATTTAGGGTTTTCAAATGGAGGGTTCGGGAAAAAGAGCAAGGACAACATGCGAGAAATTACGGAAGAAGGCACCATCATCTATCTACGTTCACTTTCAAGATGATGGCACCCCTACCGGGCCATATGCGGCCAATTTTACAACCTATCTAGCGGTTTTAGCGAGAGATCATGTTCCTTGCACGATTGAGGACTGGAGGCGGGTGGCCGTGCATCTTAAAGAAACTCAATGGAATGAAGTGAAGGTAAACCATAGTTAGTCTCATAATTTATTTATTGTTAGTATCATAATTTTTTTTAGGGTTAGTATTATAATTATTTTTTTTAGGATTATTGGAATATCAAGGATGACACTCACAAGAAGAAAATCATCCACTGCATGGGAGAGGATTGGAAGAGTTGGAAAGGCAGACTTGTGAGGGACTTCATCCGCCGACCGAATCCCAAAAATCTGTGTGATGTATTCAATATCTCAGAGGAAGCATGGGCAGAGTTTTGTCGGCAGAAAGAATCCGATGATTTTAGGGTATTGGATGTTAATTTTGATTTTAACTAATTTATTAATTAAAGATATTAATATTAAAACTTCATTAATATTATTAATTAAAAATATTTAACAGAAGAAGAGCGCGAAAGGGAAAGAGGCGCAAAAGCACAACATCCATCCGCACAGACACAGATTGGCCGGGTACAAAGGCATCAATTGGGACAACAATGAGGTCATTTTGTCGTCTTCGTCCTCGTCGGGAGTTAGTTCAGTTATTGACTCTCAAAGCTGAAGATGGTTGAGGGCGAGAGCAAAGCCGACAGTCGAGGGTTTTTTGACAGTCCTGAATCCGGTGACTAATGAGGTCCTCCAGCGCGTGGTACGTGAACTAAGTTATAAAATTTTTTGTCACAGGAATCAAAGGTTCAAGAAGCATCTCAAGGTTTATTTAAGTCGGACCGATACAATGACATCTTGAGTGCTTCGATTGGGACACCCGAGCATCCTGGGAGGCTACGGGGGCCCTCCACATTTGCCACCTTATCAACTATTTTCGGCAAAGGGCCAAGGAGGAAAACTAGTCACGCCGGTTGTATCACCCAGGCAGAATTGGATGACACCTTGAAGATTGCATTGGCCAAACAAATGGAGGAATTCAATGAGACAATACGGATCATGATTGAAAAATTGAATGATGCCCCGCATTTAGAAACTTCGCCGCAAGGATCTCGCCCCCCGACTCAGGTGAGCTCCAATCTGGTGTCGCCACAGCAACATCTCCAAGAAATCCAGGTTAAGATTTTTTCTATAAAAGCAAATTATTCCATATTCAATTAATTATATTTTCGAACGTGAAAACTTTTTTTCAGGTTCCCACTCCATGCAAACTCTGGGTCAAAGGGGATGAGGGTCCAATTTTCGTAGCGCACGGGAGGTTATATCCGTCCGGTCCCGACGTTGCAATTCACAACAACCCCTTCTGCCCGATCATGTTAGGGTTGTATCGACAGCGTTCTCGAAGGCCTAGCTCACATGTGTGTTCCGTCTCCGGTGGACGATACGGAATACATAGGTCAATTGGTCGGAACGTATGTCGCATGACCTACACACTTAGTCGAGCTGCCCGATAAGGTATTTTTACTTTTCGCTACTTTATTAATATATACTAGTAAAATTTTTATTTCTACTCAATTTTTTAAATTTGTAAAATGCAGTCCTTGACAAAGAAGAAACCGGCCCCCGTGAAGAAGAAACAATCCGATAAAGTGCAAAGTGCGTCGTCGGCTGTCAAACGGGACCCGATTCTCGACGAGGCAACGGTGCGAGTACTTAATTGCAAATCTCAGTGGCTATACACGGTATTGATGAAGAGGTGTTCGGAATCCAATTCGGTGAAGGGGTGTTCGGAATTGACGGCACTATCGTTCTGTTGATTTCCGACATCATTGATCTCTTTAAAGTTGATTGGCTCAACGTCTCGATTCTACAAATCTTCCGCATGTATGAATTTTCAATAATTTTGTCTTTATTAATATTTTATTTTAGTAAGACCTTATGGGGGTTTACCTGCACGGTTTGTGAGCGCCTTTGCACGGCATTTGACCAGCACAATTTTCTATTCCTCGATCCATATCGTTGCTCAGAAACAAACGTCAGATCCGATCTTAATGCGGTTGTCGGTTATCTGGGCGATGTTATGCTTGGTGTTGAAAATCTCGACAGTTTCATCTTTCTGCCTTATATTTCACAGTTAAAATATTTTTTTACGAATAAATATTGTATTTATTTTTTCTGAATTTACCTAACTTTAAAATTTAATATGATTTGTAGGAACCATTGGATTCTTCTTGTTCTACAAATGTCGAAGTTCGTTGTTTACATCGTGAACCCGACAAATCAAAATGTATCGGGGTTGCTTATTCAGAATGCATTAAACACGTAAGTAATTTAAAATATTACACCACCTAAATATATACTAATTAAAACTATTTACTAACTTAATTTAATTGTGTTCCAGAGCGACACGACGTTTTCGTATGGAAAAGAACATGAAAGACCAGAAGAATTTAAAATATTGAAGGATTCAGGTATTTTCCTCATTTGGCCTTTTAATTTTTAACTCTTTTAATTATGGGTTTAGGGTTTAGGGTTAACTAATCATTTATTTTATTTTTAAATTGTAGTGCCCACAATAACTAGGGGGACGCGAATGCGGTTATTATGTCATAAGGATAATGTATGACATAATTACAAATTACAGCAAGTAAGTCTCTGTTCTTCCAAAGGTATGAACAAAAAATTTACAAATTCATTCATATTTTCTTTCAATTTTTAGATTTGTTCAAATTCTTACAAATTTTGATTTTCTTTTCTACAGTTGATCGGACCAGATGTGTATCCCGAGAAGGATATCGAGGAAGTGAAGGATATGGTTGTCGATTTCATAAAAGAAAATATTTGATTTTGTTATGAATAATATTTGTATATAAATTTTTTTATGAATAATATATATAGTGATGATATATTTCAGTGTATTTATTTGTATGCATGCTTGTTTTATAAACATTTTGGCTAGCAACGTGGGCTAGTAACAGAAAATCGGTTGTTATAAAAAAAATTATATATGATTAGTAACGGTTATTAACAAAAAATCGATACTACGTGCACTAATAAATTAAAAAATAATTTTCCGGTGTAAATTTAGCAATGGTTCTTTTATAAAATCAAGCAATGGTTCTTTTATAAAATCGTTGTTTTTTGGGGATTATGTAAAGGTTCTTCATAAAGAACCGCTGCGAAATTTCGATTTCCTTAGCCAGGAAATAGTTTCTTGAGAAAGCTAATTCCTCTTCTTTTCTTCTTTAGAATCCGAATCTGGAACTTCAACTCCCGATTTTTGAATTCCTGGATTGTCAAATCCCGATTCTTCACGCTCACGTCTTTTGGACGCCTATTTTTTTACTCTTCTCTCCCTCTCTTTGAGCAAGCTTTTAACTAGCAGCACAATAAAATAAACTCTTAAAAATAAAAGAGATTACTTCTAACATGAATGTGAGAATTCATGCAGGTAGTTTGATGCGTGGGATCACGAATACGAATATAATAAATCATACTTTTTTTAGGCATATAATAAATCATACTTATCTATAAATTTATTTTGAGTACGCTGCAGGACCGGCCCCTGGGTCTCAAGGACCCTAGACCCATTTTCGAAAAGGACCCCTACAAAATTGCAAATTTCAAAGTTTCAAATATAATTCAATAATCCTAGTAATTATAATTCTTCAATAATCTCAATTCCTTACAATAATCGTAGTAACCATAATTTTCAATAATATAATAACTAACAAATTTCTCACTTTCCACAATTTTTGAGTGGTCAAATACTCAATCTAACTTAAAATGTCAACAACAAAAATTTCAACCGGAGAAGATGAGAGTACCACTGGATCGATGTAGCGTCTCCAATCAATTAAACAAGAATTTACATCTTTGCCACAACCAACAACATATGATATTTTTGATATGATATTTTTGCAAATAGCATCTTCATTTTCTTTAAATTCAGACACCTACCCAAATCATCAAGTCGAGGACCAGATAATCGTTGAATCAAAGACTCTGAATCAACTGAATCTGGAGAGAATAAAATAGATGAAACTAGAGCCTAATGTCTGTCGGAACTCTTGAGGCCTTAATCTTGTGGCTGGTCTCGTGGAGGCGAGAGTGACTCACTGGTGAAGGGAAGAAGGAGGACGGCGATCGACACCGAACACCATTGAGTCGCTGAGCGAAGTGGGAAGGGCTAAGGAGTGATCGTGCGTGTTTAGAAGGTGAGGGACGGGGGCGATTTCCTGGGCTGTGTGTTAAGAAGTGGGCACTCAGCGATTGATCGTTTGAAGAATTGAAGGAGATGAAAATGGGAGTTGCTTGTGGACTTGGGCTGGTAGGATATGAGATGGGCATTTTATATTGTTACTCTTTTATTTCTTGTATATACATGTATATAAGAGATATATTTTATATTGGATCCCTTAATTTTTTTGGACTCTAGACCTAGGTCTTGCTGGACTAGGTCTAGGGCCGGCGCTGAGAACTATTTGAAGTACAAGTTATATAATAATAATTGATTACAGTAAGTATTTAACCTGATCCTTGATGGCCAATTTCTTAGAAGAAGGGGATCCGACCTCCGAATTGTTTTTTGAGGGAGTCACTTCATCTTCCATTTTTTGTCGACTTTTTCTTGGTGCCATTTTTGTCCCTCTCTTTTCTCAAGTCCTAAAGAAAGATAAAGCTCTCTCTGCTAAATTGTATAGATCTAGTATCAAAAAAATTGAGACACTAAATTGAGAATAATTATGGGTTAAATTGAGGACAATTCATACCAGCAAGCAAAGAGAGAGACAGAGAGAAATAAATAAATACTAAAATTTGCCGATCCAAGTGTGATCAACAGATCGAAACTGGCGGAGGGAGAGAAATAGAGAGAGGCAGGCGACGAAGTCTAGAGGGAGAGAGGGGAGTGAGATCCGATGGTGATAGTGAGAGAAGGCTAATGGCGGGAGAGATTTGGCGCCCTAAATCTGGTGGCCTTCTTGCCATTACACTAGATTAAGCAAATAAAACTCTAGGCTGGACTTCTAATAGGAGCTAGTTTGGGCTAAGCGGATTTTACTATAACCCGGGATTGTTATGGTTTATTCACATGAAAAACAATTTATTAAATCCTCCGTCGATATGGCATATACATTTCATGAAATAATAATTAGTAAAAACTTGTTATATACTTTAAATACCAAAACACTTATTTTGAAAACAAAAAGAGAAAACTATTTTGCACAATGTTATGAGAACTGAACCGGACGTGGTCCGGATGTATCTCGAGTCACTGATTCACTAGTTGGACCGGTGTGACTGCTGATTTACATTAATCATGTGTAGATATTTATTATATATATAATCCTAAATGGTATTATCTACAGTACTTTAATAATATTGTTCCACGTCAGTAGAAATACTTTTGGCCATCTGATCCATATCACATGGCTGTAATTTCTTTTGGCTTTTCATTGAGCTTCATTTTTTGATTGTTCATGGTTCATCTATTTGTTGTGTACCAACAAAACAAAAATATTAATTATTCTTTGGTTCATATAGTGATTGTTAAACCATGTGCAATCTGTCTTTCTTTCCTTCCTTTCTCCTCGGCTTGGTTTCTTCCGCACCCTGCTTCCCACTTCGCTTCCTCAAGCTTCGCTTCTTCCGTCTATCCACAGACGCAAGGATGTTTTACCCTCTCTCATCACACACAAATGGAAATCAGACCTAAATCTAATCTCTCCTCTTTCGCTCATTCTTTCGCCTTTGCTCCTTTTTCTATTGTGCACTCTTTCGCCTCGCTGCTTCCATGGGCTGCCATTACAACATTTCTCTGTTTTTCTTGCTGTTAATGACTTGCTCCACCATTGCAACACCATTTTAACGGAGCTGTGACTGATGCGAGTTTCAGTCCTGATGAAGCTTTTACAACAGTTAGGTTGGGGAAACTGATCAGTTTCAGGCTGCCCTAGATTCAATTTAGTTTTCTTATGATGTGACTGAGAGGTATTTATTACTCTGTTTTATTAATTATTCAGCATTTTATTTTAATTGTGCTTTTAACTCAACTTTTATCTTTATGTCAGGGAAGAAATTGTCTACTTTATTCTTGATAAAACATTTTTATTTTCTCCTATAGAGCTAAGATTCAAAACACCTGCTGCATCAATTGTAGATCATTTATATCTGTGAACTTTTTTTATATTCAATTTCCGGCCTTTTTTCTTTATTTCCTCACTACTACAATACAAAAGATATTGCCTTTTCTAACTCCTAAACAGTGAATACTTACTTATGGGATATTCATTTTTTCTTTAAGTCGCTATTTTCTGCATTACTTAAGTTGCATACTGAACCAATGTGTTAATGTTTGCTGCAAGAGAATGGGTCTAGCTGACATCACTGATGTAAGCCTCAATGAGCCAAATCGAACTCAGTTAATCCTCATGACAGAAATATTTCTGATTTATTGACACAAATTGGACAGAGTGAAGTGTAATGTAAAGCTTCAATATTTTCGGATTTAATTGCATATGTGGTATTTCTTAAAGGATTAATCAGGCTTAATATTTGCAAATTGAATGTCTAGAAATATAAGTAATTTGATGTGTATGGCTCTATCGCATTAGTCAAGGCTTATTTTTGTTTTATTCTTAATTTCCGGTATTTTGCTCAACCCTAAACCCCTAAACTCCTAAACCCTAAATCTAATGACTGGTATTTGCTAAGTCTGATTATTGCAAATTTGTCTTCCACTATTTACATTACTGGTATTTGTACGAGCTATTTATAAATTCATGCATTGTATAATATTGGATTTTCATTATATTTATTTTTGGATAATTTTGAGTGGATTCAGATACCGGAGGGGAGGCTTCTTGCAGTTGTAAGTTATAGGCAGGGAGAATGAGCAGATGAGCAAGGAATGAAGATTGTGCATAATAATGCTAGATTTAATTTATTGTAATAAAAATATCATTATTCTTTTGTAAAAAAAAAAAGATTGATTTTCATCATATAACTTTACACCTTCCAATTGATGATATTTGAGATTGTTTGTATTTTTCTAAATCAAGATTGTTTGGATTTATTTTGTATGGAGTTTACTTGGATTTAGGTTTCCTTGATTTGAGTTTAATTGTATATTTGTATGTCATTATTTGCATTACATGAAATAAGCTTTGCTACATATCGCACAATTGACATCTATCACAAATATTATGAACAGTTTGCGGAAAGCGCGCGCATCCTCTTGTATTATCTTTATCAGGTGAAGAGTTTATGTGATGATCAATGTTTAATGTTTATATATTTATCTTACTTTTTTTATATCATGCCTATTTTTTTAAATAGCCCATGAATTATGGCAAACCAAAAAATTGTGACATATAAGACTAAGAAGAATAATTATGTGCGATATAACATATAAACATAATACATGCAAATGGTGTATTTGCTTGCAAAATGTTAAATTTGTAGTAAAAGAAATTCAAATTTAAGGGAAATGTGCTTGTTGCAGTACTTAGATTAAACCAAAAGTTTTCTTGCAGCATTTGAAATCAAATTTTTTTTGCAATTCAATTCTTTAATTGTGCTAAAATATATTGTTGCAATTTCATTACCACGAGTTAGTTTGAAAATCAGTAATAAAAAAATAATCTCCAATGCGCATTTGCACATACACTTTGTGTGTATGGAAGCCTTATACAATACAAACTTAGTGGTACCAATAAGCTATCCTCCCATCTACAAACGAATTGGACAATTTAAGCAAAAAAACATCAAAATCACAAGCATGAAGTTAATCCCTAGTGCAACCAAGCTATACTGAGATTTCAAATCACCCAATGTGACACACCCAACGCATACTAGGACACCCTTTAAGTAGAGCTTGCAGAATCTGACCCGACCTGACCGGAATCCAAACCCGACCCGAAAATGTTGACAAGTCAATGATTCGAAACCCGACCCGAACCCAAATGACCCGAAACCCGAAATATCTGAAACCCGAATGACCCAAAACTCGAACGATCCGAGACCCGGATGACCCGAGACCCGAAAGACTCGACACCCGAATGACCCGAGACCCAAATGACCCGAGACCCGAATGACCCGACATGAATGACCCGTAATCCGAATGTCCCGCTCAATTACCCGAACTTGTATATAATGAATAAATGCTCATAAAACTGTTGATTTCACTCTTATTGTAGTATTATATAATATTTTATAATATATTATTCTATTTTATATAATGTTATAGGTTTCTAATAATAAAATTCTATTTGAGCTTTTTGAGCTCGTCGGTCTCTTTAATTGCGTAAAATTGAAAATAGATAGATATATTATTCAACCTGATTTTTCATGACAAGTTAAATACAATGCGTAACTAGAGCTGGCAAAATCTGACCGGACCCAAAAACCCGACCCGACCCAAAAATGTTGACAAGTCAACGACCCGAAACCCGACTCGACCCAAACCCAAACGACGTGAGACCCGAAATACGCGGAACTCGAACGACCCGAAATACTCGAGACCGAACTACCCGAAACCTGAATGATCCGAACCCGAAATACCCGAGACCCGAACTACCCGAAACCTGAATGATCCGAACCCGAAGTGATCCGACCCACCCATTTGCCACCTCTACCTTTAGGGTTAGGGTAAGGGTTAGGTCTGATTTGAGTCCAACCTGATAGAGAAATTACAGGAGAGGGGAGAAGGCGTGTAGCTTGGTTCATGGGTCGTCTTCTATAGTTGGGAAAATAAGAGCCGAATAGAGAAGGTCCCAGTGAAATTTTCTCAGGCCAAAACCCGGTTTTTGACTGGTCCGGTTCGCGGTTTTTTTTTTTTTTTTTTTTTTGTGAAAAAGCTGATGGTTTAATCTGTTTTGCCTGGGTTCATTACATTTCCAATCCTAATATCAAACCGAACCAGTTTTTTCTCTATGTCCGTCACCTGGTATTGTCCCCAGATGCTGACACCCGCGATATTCTATCCGCGATCGAAGTGATCGAGCAGGGAATTATGCAATTAGACCCTCATGAAAATGATAATGATAGTGATGGAGATATTGGGATAAAAGGGATCGGGATTAAGGTCTTGGGCAGCATGACCATTTTGGGGTTCTCACCACTTGAGAATGATGAAATTACGAAAATACCCTTATCAAATAATAATTTAAGTAATAATTTGAATAATGGTTTAAATAATGGTGGTACGGTACCGGGATTGTGGGACGATTTACAGAGAGAGCAACCGCCGGTCCGGTCCGGGTTTAATAACACTGGCTTTACATTAAAAAAAAACAATAAATTAGAATCGATGCTAAACGAGCACTTATTTTACTATTTTCATGATCACTTTTCACATATGTCAAAATAAAATTACAAATTAGTTTTAAATAAGAATAACTAAAAGAAAAAGAAAAAAATACTGACTCAAAATATTTTCGCAAGGACCAAAATGTAAAATAAAAAACAAAGACCAGCTTCACACATTATAAATAGCTTTTTTCCTATTTTATTAACATTTTTTCCTTCTAGTGCCTCTAAACTTGTCCATAGACTCATCGAAATGCTTCATTATTTCTTGTGACCAACCCTTGCCTTTTTTTCTGTTAGAATTTAGAAAAACATTATATAAATATTTTCGGAATTAGACTGCAAGTTAAATACAAAGTGCAGTTTTTTATGCAAAAAACTGAAAAATAAAAAGAATAACTTTTTAAGAAGTCCTTCAGAAGACAGAGTTTCATATAATTTTCGCATCAACATTTCCTCCACAACCTTCAAAATTTTAAATTAATTTCAGACAAATAAATAAAAATAATAAAATATAAATATAATATTTTTAATTTAAATTTTCTTAACCCTTAGTTTGTGTAGTTCATGAGACATTGCACGGTACGACTCTGTAAGAAGTTCACTTTGTTTCTCTATATGCCTGTTTAAGCACATTTTTTTTAAATATTATAAATGCTTTAGAGGAAAAGATGTATTGAGAATTACTCGAGTGTTTCAGCTGAGTGCTTAGGTTCCATGTTGCTTTAGGCTGTATAAAGTTATAAAACAAAATTAGGTCTAAACAATAAACAAAAATCTCGCCTCTTCAACCCACGACGTTCGAAGGCAAAAACGAAAAAGAAAAAACTCTCTTCTTTTCTCCCTCGTCGCGCTATAGAAACGAAAAGTATTGTCCAAAAACGAGCCGTGGCAGTTGTCTCAATATAACCCAGATTCTGATTCACGGATGTTACGAATTTAATATTGTTTTTGTGCGAAGGAAATGGTGAATCGAGCTGAAGAAAGGGTTCAGAGTGTTAATGGCGTGAAGAAGAAGAAGAAGAAGAAGAAAGAGTAGAGAGTCGGTGGAATGAGTAATAATCTTATTAATAAATACATAAATGTCATGGGCCTAATTGATGATTAATTTAATATTGTTTTTGTGCGAAGGAAACGGTGCGGGCGAAACGGGAAAAAAAAATTTTAGTCAACTATTACAAGTCTGTATGTGTGTTGCTGGACTGAGTCATGAATCACCTGGAGAATTTTTTAAATTGAAGTGCTAAACATGGTCACATGATCATGTGATTGTAACAATATTTTTTAAAAAGGGAAAAAAAATACTAAACATCCTTAAACTTCTACTATAATAATGCTAACAACTTACAATCAATTAATCATCAATTAGGAGGAAAAAATAAACATTCAAACAAATACAAAAAATTATGATACAAACAAAAAACAACGAAAAAAAACAAAAGGACATAATAAATGCACTCCAAATTTTTTATCTTTTTTCAGCAAAACAATATATAAAACAAAAACAAAAAATATATGAAACAAAAATAATACAATATATAAAATATATTCTTCGAAACAGTATATAAATATAACACAATATATACAAATCACAGAACATTATATATTATATAAAAACAATACATACAATAGAAAAAAGTATATAAAACCACAAAAACATTATATAACAATACAAAAATACAATACATGAAAAAAATATTTCGAAAACAATATATATATATATATATATAAAACAATACAATATATAAAAATACACAAAACAATACATATCAAAATATATTTTTGTCCATCTCAAGAATAAGATGAATATAAAATATAGAGTCAAAACCAGAACTTTAAAAATTACATAATAGTTATAGTTTGCATTAACAAATGAACTAACAAATAACAATGCACATTTAACAAAATATAAAAATTTAAAATTCTCAGATACCAACACAAATATTGCCAGAACTTGACATACAATTCTACCAATGCACATTTAAAAGATTCCTTCATGAAGCCACACAGTTAGCTGCACAACACTAGAAACAGCAGATCAAGTGTGGCACGCACATCCATTATTGAAAATCAGTCTAAATCTTGTAATAATTTCTAAAGGGCGCGCGAGTGAAGAGGGATGAATAGACAGTCTTGGCCGTCAGAATGTCTTCATGTTTTAACTAACTCATGATCTTAAATCATTACATAAATTCGGTCAAGATAGGGTTTTTTAACAAATACCAAAAAATACAAGGGGATCTTGCAAAACTCCCCAAAGAGATAAATCAGGCTAAATCTTGTAATAATTTTTGAAGAGCATCAGAATGTAGAGGGATGAAAAGACAGTCTTGCCCTTCAGAACTCCGTCTCATTTTGACCAATTCATGATCCTTAAACTCGGTCAAGTGTGAGTTTAGTGTGAGTTGACTGCTTATCAGAAACAGCTCTCTGCATTTCGTGTATAAATCACTCACATGCATACCTGTCAAAAATAAAACGAAATTAAATAAGAAATTTGAAAATGTGTTTCTTTTTTGAAGGTGGGATTTCATGGTTAAGCCTATAAAATCGCAAAATAATGTGTATAATATCAAATATACCTCTTCAAAACACGAAATATGAGTACCCTTTCCTGATTTTTCAAAGAATTGACTAGTTAATTACCCCTTTCTCTCATTTGTTGTGTATAAATAAAACATAATGAAGCAAAAGTAATTTAGAATTGTTAAAAAAAATACATATATAAAAGAAGGGTATATATGACATTTCTTATGTTTCGTTTCGGTATACATCATAATCCATGTCTTCATTCCTTATTTGATTACCTTCTTCTTTTGGATTGTTGAGTTGGTGCTCAGCCAACACCCTAAAAACGCTCTGCGCATTAGGAGTCAGGCTCTGTAAAACCACCAAGGCTGTTTTAGTAGTTTGTGCATGGCCGGAATTGGAGAGAATCAAGGGGCAAAATATTCCTTCTGTTTTGTACGGTACGAATGTCGGTACGTGGTGCCAGCTGTACTTGAATTCCGTGCGTACCATCTTCTTGTCCCACACTGAAAAAGGGTAAATGGAATTAAGGGAAATTTGCAAAAAAGCCCATGCATTGTTGGAATTTGCGAAAAGAAAACTGTTCTTTAAATATTCGAAGTTAGATGAAAACAACTAAAAACATATATTTATAGTATTATCATTTCACAATATATTAATTATATTATTAGTTTATTCTTTTCAACTAGTTTTTATTAGTGTATACAATTTCATATATTTTAATATAAAATGTTAGATTAACTCTACTTTTTGAAGAATGGAGGGGTTTTTTTGCAATTTTGGCACAATGTAGGTGTTATTTTTGCAAATTTCTCTTAATTTAATTACCATAGATAACATTCAAAAATAGTACTTATAAAAATAAAATAACTTACATAGCGCTGCATTTACATGATCAATCGAAGCCACTAAACTCACACAAGACGAAACTCTCACGAGATACTGTTGCGAGTCCGGCTCACGTAGACCAGGTCCGTCTATGTTGTGCACCAACAAACATATACAAGAGTCGCATTTTGCAGATGCGTCCTTTATAAACGAGATAATATCGTCTATGGATTGAGAGCCAATAGGAAACGGAATTTTGGATTTCCCTTTGTTTTTATTGCATTGGCCAGACAGAATTTCAGCTATCGAAAGAAAAACCTACGTAAGGTAGGGAAATAATGATGGACATGTGAATATTTATATAGAAGAAATTGGTGAAAATGAAATTAAATATTTAAATTGATTAAAGTACCTGTTTTAGATTGACAGAAGGAAGATATCCATTGATTACAATCACATTATAAGCATTTAAAGCTGTTGATGCAAAGTCTTCAAGTAAGGATTTCTTAGAACCAAATCCATACATTAATAGCCCAAATCCACATCTATAACAAGATAATATTTTTAATTAATTAATTTTTATATTAAAAAAATGACTTTAATGTTGTTATAAATTGAAGAACCTTAGTTCGAAAAGCCAATGTGGATAGAGAGATTTATACTCTTCTATAAGCAGTTCAATCTCTTTCTCATTCTTCGGTTTTATTTCAGACAATGAAGCTCTAAGTAACTGAAAAAAATAAAATGAAAGCAATTATGAGAAATTCAAAGGGTCATATTGAAAAAATCCCTAAATAAAAAAAGAGTTTATTTTTTTACCTGCTCATCAACTAGATTTATATCAGAGAGTTTTTTGACTGTGGATTTTTTGGAAGAAGGAGAACCGATTTCCTTAGCCAGGAAATAGTTTCTTGAGAAAGCTAATTCCTCTTCTTCTTCTTCAGAATCCGAATCTAGAACTTCAATTCCCAAATTTTCAATTCCTGAATTGTCAAATCCCGGTTCTTCACGCTCACGTCTTTTGGACGCCCTTTTTTTACTCTCTCTCCCTCTCTCTGAGCAAGCTCTTAACTACCAGCACAATAAAATAAACTCTTAAAAATAAAAGAGATTACATCTAAGGACATGAATGTGAGAATTCATGCAGGTAGTTTGATGCGTGGGATCACAAAATACAAATATAATAAATCATACTTTTTTTAGGCATATAATAAATCACACTTATCTATAAATTTATTATGAGTACGCACATACACATCAGGTAACTATTTGAAGTAAAAGAATTGATTACAGTATTTAACCTGATCCTTGATGGAAGATTTCTTAGAAGGGGATCCGACCTCTGAATTATTTTTTGAGGGAATCACTTCATCTTCCATTTTTGGTCGACTTTTTCTTGGTGCCATTTTTGACCCTCTCTTTTCTCAAGCCCTAAAAGAAAGAGAAAGCTCTCTCAGCTAAATTGTACAGATCTAGCACCAGAAAAATTGACACACTAAATTGAGAATAATTATGGGTTAAATTGCGGTCAATTCATACCAGCAAGCAAACAGAGAGACAGAGGACAATTTAAATCATGGAATTAATTCCCCTATTTCTTTTGATTTTTTGGCCTATTTATTGCAAAATTGGTTGTTAATTGCAGAATGGAGGGTTATTATTAAAGTTTTCGAGTACACAGCACAATTGGAGGATAAATGATGCTGGATTGGTTAAATTGATAATAATTAAATCATAAATTGAACAATTGAGTCCTTAATTGGGTTAATTTAGGGTTTAGCAGTTGTTTAGACCACATACCAAACCAGTACCTATACCTGTGCCAGTCAAATGTAGTACCTGGACAGTACCAACTTATTAAATAAAGCAATACAAAGGACCTACTTGCTTAATATTTGTTTGATTCAGTGATTAAATTTTTTAATACAGATTATCATATAAATTAATCAAACACCCCTTTAGCATTAGAAGAAGAAAAAAAAAGACATACAATTTGACTTAAAAAAGAAGAGACAGCAAATCTCGTTAATTTCTTCAATCAAAATCTCGCCTCTTCAACCCACGGAGTTGGAAGGCAAAAACGAAAAAGAAAAATCTCTCTTCTTTTCTCCTTCGTCGCGCTATAGAAACGAAAAGTATTGTCCAAAAACGAGCCGTGGCAGTTGTCTCAATATAACCTTGATTCTAATTCACGGATGTTACGAATATAGTTTTTTTTTGGTTCCAAGGAAATGGTGAATCGAGCTGAAGAAAGGGTTCAGAGTGTTAATGGCGTGAAGAAGAAGAAGAAGAAGAAAGAGTAGAGAGTCGGTGGACTGAGTAATGATCTTATTAATAAATACATAAATTTCATGGGCCTATTTTATTTTATTTACTTTTATTTGTAATGGGCTGGCTCAGCCCAATAAGGGTTCGGGACATAACTCTCCGAATTTAACAAACTCAACAAGGTCCTTTTACCTACTTCCACATTCTACGAGGGCATTCCTAAAAAATGTAGCTTCCATTCCCTTCCTCCCGCCCAATTCTCCTCCGGCGATCTCTCTCACTCTCCGCCGCCATCGCCGGCGTCTCCAGCACCCTGAACAACCGCCAAATCACGCAAATCCGCCAGCACCTCGTATCCACCAACCTCCTCTCGCCTTTCCACGCCACCAAGCTCCTCCACCTCTACTCCTCCACGCACGACCTCCATTCCTCGCTCCATCTCTTCTCCTCTCTCCCCTTTCCCCCTTCCGTTTTCGCCTGGACTTCCCTTTTAACCCTCCTCAATCGCCTCCATTTGCACCATGATTGCCTCTATTATTACTTCCAGCTCCCGTATAGTGAAATATCGCCTAATAGATTCATATTCCCGCAGGTTCTCAGATCCGCTCAGTCTCTTAATTTCCCGATCTCCTTTCTCCATTGTGATTGAATCAAATTCGGTAAGGAGAGTTCTTTACCAGTTTCAAACGCATTAATCTCAGCCTATGCAAAATCTGATGATATTACAGGCGCTCGCAAACTGTTCGATGTAATGCAAACCTCCTCTCTTATAACTCTATGATTTCTGCTTACAGCTCGATTAAATTAATCGATCCAGCTCTGAAATTACTCAGTTCGATGAAATCCGACGGAATTCAGCCTGACATTGTCACAGAAAATACCTTGATCAATGGATTCTGCCAGGCTGGACGATTCGAAGAAGCGATCTCGCTTCTTGAAAACCTCCCAAACCCTAATATCGTATCATGGACGCTCTGATCTCAGCTATCGCTCGCCGCACGGATCACGATGCGGCTTTGAATCTCTTCAGAAAGATGGTGTTTCAAAATCGGATCAAACCTGATTCTGATATTTTGTCCTGCGTGATTTCCTCTTGTAGATACATCTCCGCTTTGAAAACCGCGCGTGACATACATTCTTACGGTTTAAAAACTTTGGATCTGCTGTTCCGCTGGACCAGCTTTAGTTACGATGTACGCATCTTGTCAGAAAATTTCAGCCGTCAAATCGATTTTCAATTTGATGAACTTAACCGATTTGGTCGCATGGAACGCAATTTTAGCTGCTTTTATGCAGTTAAAATTGCACGATTTGGTTATTTCCTATTTTAAACAAATGCAATTAAGAGCTATTTATATAGATGAAACTACGATTGTAACGATTCTTCAAGTTTGCGACTTAAACAGAGGAAAACAATTACACGGGCATATCATAACGCGATATAATCATTTTACTAATATAGTTTCAAACGCACTTATAAGCATGTATGCACAAACCAGGTGTATAAATTCCGCACATAAAGTGTTTGATAAAATGATTGCAAAAGACATTATTTCATACAACACTATGATTGGTGCCTTTGCTTCTCACGGTCTAGGCCACAAAGCCCTAGACCAAGTCCATTTAATGTCCATTAATGGAATAAGTCCGCACGGATTAACCTTAAGCACACACTGTGGGCTAGTGAGTGAAGGTTTACAATTATTCCAAAATTTCATTAAAAATAACAAACATACAAAACCGACTATGGAGCAATATGCTAGTATAGTGGATTTGTTGAGCAGAGTTGGTAGATTTAAAGGCGCGCTAAAAAGTGGTGTTTGAAAACCTGGTTTTGTTGGAGCCTAAAAATCCGGGAAACTATATTACTATGTCTAATATATATATGAGTGAGGGGAGATTAGATGAGGCGAGAGTTGTGAGAGAGAGGATTGAGAGGATGGATTTGGTTAAGCCTAAAGGGATTAGTGAGGTTTTGGTTAATAGTTAGGGTTTGATTGGTTCCATTTTGATTGGTTCCATTTTGTATCATGATTTTTTATATTTGGTTTTTTGGGAAATGTGTAATAATGACGTTAAATCACTCTTATATCATTCTGGTAAATGGTGAACATTTGATTGGTGCTCGTTGAGTTATATACAATGTTTTTGTTTTTTATATATTGCTTTGTGTTATCTGTATTTTAATTGGGGAAAAATAGTATTAGTTCTTTGAAATTTTGATGTTAGTTTATTCTGTTAACAAAATAACTAACGATGCATTTGTAACAAAAATATATGGATTCAAATATTGTTGCAATTTATAGTCAACTATTACAAGTCTGTATGTATGTTGCTGGACTGAGTCATGAATCACCTGGAGAATTTTTTAAATTGAAGTGCTAATAACATGGTCGCATTTACATAATCAATTTCATCCAAAAGTTTAGATCTTCAAAGAGGTTAGAGCCGGCATCAGTTAGGTTTTGGCTTTTGAGCTCGAAAGAGGTGATCTATCGAGAGAGAGAGAGAGAGAATTAATTACTAGCGACGATAGTAGAGGCTTGGTGTTGGTGTGGTCAGCTAGCCTTCTCCATGTTGAATACACACGATGCAGCAGAGAGAGACTGACAGGAAGGCGATGGAGATGAGAGAAAAAGCTCCGTTGACAGAGACAGAGACCGTTCTTCACTCCGTTGTTAGAGAAAGCTCCGTTGATAGAGAGAGAAGACAGCTTCGCACGACGGGACAGAAAAGCTCTGTCTAACTGAGAGAGAGATGAAAAACGAGAAAGGGTAGGGGTAGGCGTGAGAGAGGAGAGCAGCTGGAGCTGGAGAAAGTATTTTCTTCTCGTTTTGGGCGGAAAACTTAGCCTTATTTTTGTGCGACCGGAAATGATGATTCTTGCTAACTGGAAAATCAAATGGGCATCAAACAGAAGAAAGAAAGAAAGCTCTTTCTAAGAATAGCACAGCAGGTATTTTCCAAACTTTTCTATCATATCAAAGAGGCCCATTCTACGAGGTCGTTGGACTAGGTCTTGCTGGACTAAGTCTAGGGCTGGCCGTGACAGGACCGGCCTTGGGGTCTCAAGGACTCTAGATCCATTTTCGAGAAGAAACCCTACAAAATTGCAAATCTCAAAGTTTCAAATATAATTAAATAATCCTAGTAATTATAATTTTTCAATAATCTCAATTCCTAACAATAATCATAGTAACCAAAATTTTCAATAATATAATAACAAATAAATTTCTCGGTTTCCATAATTTTTGAGTGGTCAAATACTCAATCTAACTTAAAATGTCAATAACAAAAATTTCAACCGGAGAAGATGAGAGGATCGATGTAGCGTCTCCAATCAATTAAACAAGAATTTACATCTTTGCCACAACCAACAACATATGATACTTTTACAAATAGCATCTTCATTTTCTTTAAATTCAGACACCAACCCAAATCATCAACTCGAGGACCAGACAATCGTTGAATCAAACACTCTGAATCAACTGAATCGGGAGAGAATAAAATAGACGAAACTAGAACCTAATGTATATCGGAAATCTTGAGGCCTTAACCTTGTGGCTGGTCTCGTGGAGGCGAGAGTGACTCACTGGTGGAGGGAAGAAGGAGGACGGCGATCGACACCGATCACCATTGAGTCGCTGAGCGAAGTGGGAAGGGCTAAGGAGTGATTGTGCGTGCTCAGAAGGTGATGGACGGGGGCGATTTTCTGGGCTGCGTGTTAAGAAGTGGGGTCTCAGCGATTGTAACATTTGAAGAATTGACGGAGATGAAAATGGCAGCTGCTTGTGGATTTAGGCTGGTAGGATTTGAGATGGCCCTTTTACATTGTTATTCTTTTAATTCTTGTATATACATATATATAGGAGATACATTTTATATTGGATCCCTTAATTTTTTTGGACTCTAGACCTAGGTATTGTTGGACTAAGTCTAGGGCCAGCCCTGACAGGACCAACCCCAGGATCTCAAGGACCCTAGACCCATTTTCGAAAAAGGACCCCTACAAAATTACAAATCTGAAAGTTTCAAATATATTTCAATAATCCTATTAATTAGAATTTTTTCAATAATCTCAATTCCTAACAATAATCGTAGTAACCATAATTTTCAATAATATAATAACTAGCAAATTTCTCAGTTTCCACAATTTTTGAGTGGTCAAATACTCAATCCAACTTAAAATGTCAACAACAAAATTTCAACCGGAGAAGATGAGAGTACCACTGGATCGATGTAGTGTCTCCAATCAATTAAACAAGAATTTACACGTAGGTCTTGAAGGACTAGGTCTAGGGTCGGCACTGAGTACGCACATACACACCAGGTAACTATTGAAGTAAAAGTAATATAATAATAATTGATTACAGTATTTAACCTAATCCTTGATGGCCGATTTCTTAGAAGAGGAGGATCCGACCTCCAAATTATTTTTTGAGAGAGTCACTTCATCTTCCATTTTTGGTCGACTTTTTCTTGGTTCCATTTTTGACCCTCTCTTTTCTCAAGCCCTAAAAGAAAGAGAAAGCTCTCTCTGCTAAATTATACAGATCTAGCACCAGAAAAAGTGACACACTAAATTGAGAATAATTATGGGTTAAATTGAGGACAATTTATACCAGCAAGCAAAGAGGGAGGAGGAGAGAAATAAATAAATACCAAAATTTGTCGATCCAAGTGCGATCAATAAATCGAAATTCACGGAGGGAGAGAAATAGAGAGAGGCAGGCGGCGAAGTCTAGAGAGAGGGGGGGGGGACGTGATCAGATGGTGATAGTAAGAGAAGGCTACTGGCGGGTGAGATTTGGCGCCCTAAATCTAGATCTTGGTCTTCTTGCCATTATATTAGTCGAGTGAATTCAACTTTGGGCTGGGCTAAGCGGATTTAGTTATAATTCGGAATCCAAATCCTGGGATCATAACAACTAGGAAATGACTTTCCGACTTAATAAAACTTGGGAAATCATTTCGTAGTTTTCCCTTCAACCCGTTAACATAACTGTTAGTAGTATGCCCTAGGCCAATATATTTGAGACCTAGATGTATGGATTATGTTAAACAAACATTGTGTTTATTTAGAGATATTTTATATAATAAATGCGTATTGGTTATTTTATTCTTATTACTAAAATGAACCTTAAATATGATATTCAGCTTTATATCATCAAAGTATGTGACTTTGATAGTAAAACTATAAAGTATTATGAATGATATTCTAAACCGTCCCTGATCATTCATAGGATGTTTGTGAGACAAACATACTTTATGATAAGCTATAAATGGACATCGGTATGTTAGTTGACCGATGGTCACGTTTTTACCGATCATGAATAAGAGTTATTAAGTCATTAACGTAAGTATATCTTAGAGACCATATACTGGATTGACCCACCTTGAGAATACTACATGGTTCGTGTCATTAGTTATTCTCAGTAAAGAATGTATATGTAATCCTTAGACTTGAGATTATCTCAGTTTCCTACATGATAAATTTTATACTTTAATATAGTCTAACATCGTCTTTAACCGGCCGATCATAAAGATTATAATTAGGTATATAATGAATTGTGCGGAGGAAAGAGTTTAATTAAGATAGGATTTGTTCCTCTCATAAATTGAGAGAGATATCTTTAGGCCTCTTGATGATTTGATTGAAGAAACGCACGGCCGTGCTCAAGTGAATTAATAAGGAGTTATTAATGTCATTTCATGTTCAATCAAATTCGGTATCAAGAAATATTTATCGACCAACATAAGGTTGACACATACCATGCCTTATGGATGATATAGATATCGTGTAACAAAAGGATACAATGCATGACATAAATTAGATTTGATCGAATCATCTATACTTGCTTAATTTGGGTAATCATGATGTCTTGCTAGAGGCCGCTCATGATTTATAATCCATTGTGATTATTGCCAACATTAAGTAAACCTGCATGGTCACACACAAAGAACAACTAATGAGACATACACAGAAAAATCATAACTTATGTGATAAGTTGTATGGAGAGCTACATAGTCAAGTGACACATCAAATCCTACATCTTATATGATAAGGTGTGTTGCATATATGGTTATATAGTTACCATGCACATATGATATGAAACTTATGGACTATATAGGCACAAGAGACACCCCAAAATCAGATTAAGGGCATAATATTTTTCGTCCATCTTTTGTGAGAAAAGGAGGAGAGAAAAATCCGAAAATTATTCTTTTGTTATTTTCTGTGAGAGAAATGAAGAACGAATATTAGCATATATCGTTCTTTATCCGTTCAAAGGGGTTGTTCGTGTGGATACCGGTAGAGGACGAAGCAAAGTGCGGCGTCTTTGTGATTTGGGTTGAAACCGTGATTTTTTTTATGGAGAATCGGTTTATTTGGAGAATCGGTTTGTTAGGAGAATCGGTTTGCTTGGAGAATCGGTTTGTTTGGAGATTGCTTGGAGATCGGTTTGTGAGACCGATTAGGCGAATCATTCAAAGGATCGGTTTGGAAATCGGTTTGGATCGGGCAGAGGAAACCGTCAACCAAATTCATTTTTGATCATCACGAATTAAGCGTAATCCGAAGGTACAAAGTTATGAACTTTTCTTTGATTTAATTGTAATTCACGGATCCTTCTTTTGGGTTTCGAATTCGATTTTGTTTCGTTTTTGTTTTTCCGCTGCGTTATGAATGGTAGAAACCCAACAATAACGAGGTCATTTCTTCTAATTTCCACATTGGGCCTGTTTGATTTGAGAGAATTTGAAAGAAAGAAAGGGTATTGTTAGAAACAAAAATGCTGGCATAGTAATTGAGGGAATTATTTTTCTTGTGTGTTTGATATGTTAGAATCTTAAATGATAGAAACTGGAATTGGTTGTTTGATATAAAGGAAGAGTGAATAACAGTTGACAAGAGTAATGTTAAGCATGTTTTTTCAAAAATTACTACACATAAATAATACAAATAAAATTCTAATACTAAACAAAAAAGTTAAATTTATATTTCATATTTATTTTACAATCAACTAGAATCTTCAATTAACAAATTTAAATTACAAATAAAACCCAATTATATCCAAATTAATTTAAAAACTCAAACTTCACCTAAATTAATCAAATTAAACTCAATTTGTCCAAATTAAACCCTATAACGGATGAATTAAACTCAAATTTCACCAAAATTAACTCAACCATAATCAATTTCATCCAAAAGGTTAGATCTTCAAAGAGGTTAGAGCCGGCATCAGTTAGGTTTTCGCTTTTGAGCTCGAAAGAGGTGATCTATCTAGAGAGAGAGAGAGAGAATCAATTACTAGCGACGATACTAGAGGCTTGGTGTGGTCAGCTAGCCTTCTCCATGGTGAATACACACGATGCAGTGGAGAGAGAGTGAGAGGATGGCGATCTCCTCTCTCCATTGTGATTGCATCAAATTCGGTACGTAGAGTTCTTTACTAGTTTCAAACACATTAATCTCAGCCTATGCAAAATCTAATGACATTATAGGCGCTCGCAAAGCGTTTGATGTAATGCTCAGGAAGAACCTCCTCTCTTATAATTCCATGATTTCTGCTTACAGCTCGATTAAATTAATCGATCCAGCTCTGAAATTACTCAGTTCGATGAAATACGACGGAATAGGCTGACATTGTCACGCAAAATACAATGATCAATGGATTCTACGAGGCCGGAAGATTCGAAGAAGCAATCTCGCTTCTTGAAAACCTCCCAAACCCTAATATCGTCTCGTGGACGGCTCTGATCTCAGCTCTCGCTCATCGCATGGATCACGATGCGGCTTTGAAACTCTTCAAAGATGGTGGTGTTTCAAAATCGGATCAAACCTGATTCTGATATTTTGTCATGCGTGATTTCCTCTTGTAGATACATTTTCGATTTGAAAACCACGCACGAGATACATTCTTACGGTTTAAAAACTTTTGATCTGGACTTGTTCTACTGTTCCATCGGACCGGCTTTAGTTACGACGTACGCATCTTGTCAGAAAATCTCAGCTGTAAAATTGATTTTCAATTTCATTAACTTAACCAATTTGGTCTCATGGAACGCGATTTTAGTTGCTTTTGTGAAGTTAAAATTGCACTATTTGGTTATTTCCTCTTTTAAACAAATACAATTAAGAGATATTTATATAGATGAAACTACGATTGTAACAATTCTTCAAGTTTGCGAATTAAACAAAGGAAAACAAATACACGGGCATATCATAACACGATATAATCATTTTACTAATATAGTTTCAAACGCACTTATAAGCATGTATGCAAAAACCGGGTGCATAAATTCCGCACATAAAGTGTTTGATTAAATGATTACAAAAGACATTATTTCATACAACGTTATGATTGGTGTCTTTGCTTCTCACGGTCTAAGCCACAAAGCTAGACCAAGTCCATTTAATGTCCATTAATGGAATAAATCCATATGGGTTAACCTTAACCAACACATTAAATGCTGCACACACTGTGGGCTAGTGAGTGAAGGTTTACAATTATTCCAAAATTTCATTAAAAATAACAAACATACAAAACCGACTATGGAGCAATATGCTAGTATAGTGGATTTGTTGAGCAGAGCCAGTAGATTTAAAGACGCGCTAAAACTGATAAGTGAAATGCATGTAAAACCAAATACGGGATTATGGGGAGCGTTTTTGTCTTCTTGTCGGTTGTATAACAATGTAGAGTTTGCAAAAGTGGCGTTTAAAAACCTGAATTTGGTTAAGCCTAAAGGGATTAGTAAGGTTTTGGTTAATAGTTAGGGTTTGATTGGTTCCATTTTGTGTCATGATTTTTTATATTTGGTTTTTTGGGAAATGTGTAATAATGATGTTAAATTACTCTTATATCATTCTGGTAAATGGTGAACATTTGATCGGTGCTCGTTGAGTTATATATACTATTTTTGTTTTTTATATATTGCTTTGTGTTATATGTATTTTAATTGGTGAAAAAATAGTATTAATACTTTGGAATTATGATGTTAGTTTATTCTGTTAACAAAATAACTAACGATGCATTTGTAACAAAAATATGTGGATTCAAATATTGCTGCAATTTATAGTCAACTATTACAGGTCTGTATGTGTTGCTAGACTGTCATGAATCACCTGGAGAATTTTTTAAATTGAAGTGCTAATAACATGGTCACATGATCATGTGATTGTAGCAATATTTTTTAAAAAGGGGAAAAAAATAGTAAGCATCCTTAAACTTCTACTATAACTAGAAAAAAATTATGATACAACTTACAATCAATTTAATCATCAATTATGAGGAAAAAATAAACATCCAAACAAATACAAAAAATTATGATACAACTAGAAAAAAACTAAGGACGTAATAAATGCATTCCAAATTTTTTATCTCTTTTCAATGTAAAACAAAAAAAAACATATATGAAACAGCAAAAATACAATATATAAAATATATTCTCCGAAACAATATATAAATATAATACAATATATACAAATCACAGAACATTATATATAAAAGCAATACATAAAATAGAAAAAAAGTATATAAAACCACAAAAACATTATATAACAACACAAAAATACAATACATGAAAATATATTTCGAAAACAATATATATATATATATATATAATAATATATAAAAATACACAAAACAATGCATATCAAAATATATTTTCGTCCAGCTCAAGAATAAGATGAAAATAAAATATAGAGGCAAAATCAGAACTTTAAAAACTACATAATAGTTATAGTTTCCATTAACAAATGCACTAACAAATAACACTGCACATTTAATAAAATTTAAAAATTTTAAATTCTCAGATACCAAAACAAATATTGCCAGAACTTGACATACAATTCTACCAATAGAAACAACAGATCAAGAGTGTGGCGCGCGCATCCAATATAAATACCAACCCAATTTCCCTACAGCCCCTCCATTATTGAAAATCAGTCTAAATCTTGTAATAATTTCTAAAGGGCGCCAGAGTGAAGGGGGATGAATAGACAGTCTTGGCCGTCAGAATGCCTTTCATGTTTTAACTAACTCATGATCTTAAATCATTACATAAATTCGGTCAAGATAAGGTTTTTTAACAAATACCAAAAAATACAGGGGGTTTTTGCAAAACTCCCCAAAGAGATAAATCAGGCTAAATCCTGTAATAATTTTTGAAGAGCATCAGAATGCAGAGGGATGAAAAGACAGTCTTGCCCTTCAGAACTCCGTCTCATTTTGACCAATTCATGATCCTTAAACTCGGCCAAGTGTGAGTTTAGTGTGAGTTGACTGCTTATCAGAAACAGCTCTCTGCATTTCTGTATAAATCACTCACATGCATGTCTGTCAAAAATAAAACGAAATTAAATAAGAAATTTGAAAGTGTGTTTGTTTTTTGAAGGTGGGATTTCGTGGTTAAGCCTATAAAATTGCAAAATAAACGTGTATAATATCAAATATACCTCTTCAAAACACGAAATATGAATACCCTTTCCTGATTTTTCAAAGAATTGACTAATTAATTACCCTTTTCTCTTATTTGTTGTGCTGATATCACATTTTTCTTTTCTATGTCCCCCTTCCAAACAAAAAGTTTTCTTAAAAGTTACAATTTGATATTTGCTTTCGTTTTCTTTGTGGTGTCCTAGGGTTATACACACAAATTTCTATAAATAAAAAGCTCATAAAAGGCCACAAATATTGGCCCAAGTCCTTGAAACCAGGAAATGAAATTGTAAATAACTTAAAAAACCCAAATGATAAAAAAGCTCAGGGCCTAAAAAGCCTAACTACAAAAATATCTCAAAAACTAGAAAAATCAAAGAAAGAAGAAAAATTGTGCCAGGCAAGGAACTGTAACACTTTGTTTTTCTCACTGAATTTCAATTTAATGTGATATTTTCAAATATATTTATCTTCCTCGTTTTCCAATTCGGTGATTAATTTCTACTCACTGAATTTATTTCCAGAAAGAAAGAGAAATGACAATTATTATTTACGCAAAGCAGTTCATACCTTCAATTCATACGAAATTTTCTACAAATGAAATGCGTAGAATTAATTTGAGATTAAGATTAAACGGAAAGATTATTAACAAAAACAATCGTGTTTCTCATTTGCCCCTATTTGCGAAAAAATCTCCATATCAAGGTAAATTACGTTTCTTCAATTCTATGATAGTTTCAGTTTTACTTCAAAAAAATGATAGTTTCAATTTTGATTGGTTTTAGGTTTTAGCCAATTTAGTAGTTAATTCGGTCAATTATTTAATATTAATTATAATTTTGTATATGTTTCAGATTTTCAGGATTTTGTAAAACCATCGCGATTATTCCAAGCAGAAGAACCAAAAATATACTCTCAAAGTACACCAAAAGGGACCTTTTATCCCTCAAAATTAGACCAATCGGAAGCATTTTACTTACTGGAGCTAATTACAAGCAGAGATTTTGGGTCTGGATTAAGCGATTTAAATTCCGCAATAATGATTTGTTTAATTGATTTCAACGGTAATTCAATTTTACAAAGGGTTCCCCCAATTCCCAATTCGGATCCATTTGGGGAAGAAATTGGATTTGAGTCTGATTTTGATGAATTGGTGCATTTTCAAAGAGGCTCTGTTGATACAGTCGCTTTTAAAGGAACAAAATTAGGAAAAATTGTGGCAGTTTGGATCGGCCTTGAATCAGGTAATTATTAAATAATTAGTAAAAAAATGTAATTATTATTATATTTTCTTTTGTTTAAAATATTTATGTGTGTTTTAACTTTTTAAGGTCAGGTTCATGGAGACTAGACGGAATTAAACTCACAATAATCAACTCAATTTCAAAAAAAGAAGCCCAATCAGAAGACCTAAATTTTGACAGTTTTCAATTCAAATTTGAGCAAAATACAATTTCTCTCGGCGAAAAAGATTCTTCAATCGTGCAATTTAAACCGACTCATGCAATTGAATTGCAGGGAAACAATCTCAAATCCCTTTTCCCTACAATTTCCCCAAATTCCACACAAAACATTCAACAATCAAAAGACGAAAGCATGAGAGAGTATTCAGATCTCAAATTCTCTCTCCTAATTTACGATCTAGCCCTCATTTTTTCCGGATTTACGGTTTTAATGTTATTTTCCTTTCAAAAAGAATCCTATTCATTTTTACTAGGCGGATTTTTTGGGCTTGTTTATTTGATTCTTTTGCAAAGATCTGTGGACGGAATTCCGAGCCCGGATTTGAAAACTGGGGGAAACGAAACGAGGGATTTCGCGGGAAAGCCTTTCCTGGTTCTGGCTTTCCTGGTTCTGGGAAGTGGGGTGGTTTTGAAATACGGGATTTTGAAATCCGGATATGAGATTACGGCGAGTGAGTTGTTTGTTGGTGCGGCCGGATTTTGGGCGAGTAAAGTCGCAGTTCTGCTCGCTGCTTTTAGGCCGATTAAAAGGGAATGAAAGGCTTGAATTTGATGAATTTTATGTAAACAATTATGCTTGGTTATTTATGTATATATTATTATGATAAAATGCTTGATTTTGAGGTTAAAACAATTTGTATTTTAGATATTTTTCTTCCAGTTTCTATAAAATGAATTGATTTTTTTTTTTCAATACAAAAGATTTACTTTAATTTTTCATCCATTAATTTTTTTGTAGACTAAAGTACACATTATCAAAATTATTTTTATATTTTATTTTGTTTAGCAAAAATAATAAATAAAATAATATGTTTTAGTATAATATATTATAAGCAAATAAATAAGAACCGAGTAAGCAAACTCATAAAAATAAGGAGAAAATATTTGAGATAAAAATAAAATAATCTTTTATGCAGAACATAAGAGAGAAAAATATTCTATAAAATACAAAGTTGAAAATAGAGTAGATTTCATCATATGTCACTCAAGTATTCACTTTGATTAAATTTGTCATTAAGTTGTAATTTATCAGAAAAATAAGATAAATCATAAATAACATTATTTTAAGAAGAGAAAAAAATCAACTTTTAATTTTCAAAATGAAAATAAATTAAAAAGCCCAAAAGATCAAAAGTTCAGGGCCGAAAAAGTCCAACATACTAAAATATCATTTTTTTTTCAATTTTATATACTACTCTGTTAAAAATTAAATCAATAAATACCATTCATTTCAAAATAATGAGGTATCTACCATTTCAACATATGACATGGCGGAACATGTGAATTTTCAGTTTTCTCAAAAATTTCTCATTTGGCTGCCTAAACATGGTTAATTAGTATAAAAAAAGTGTTTCGCCACTGGTAGTGGCGGAACAGGAAAAAAAATGATTTTTTTGCGTTTTTTTCCTGTTCCGCCAATGGCAGTGGAGGAACACGTTAATTTTTTTTCCTGTTCCACCAATGGCAGTGGCAAAACACGTTTTTTCACTAATTACTCCCGTTTTTTAAAAAATTATAAAATCCACGTGTTCCGCCACTAACAAAATCTGTTCTTTCACTAGTAGTGGCTGAAATGGTAGATAATCCATTATTTTGAAATGAGTGATATTTTGCTGATTTATTTTTGAAAAAAGGGGTATATAAAAAAAAGTCTAAAATATCTCAAACAGAAAAAAAGAAAAAGAAAAAAAAAGACCAAATTTCATATGCACCCCTACAAAATCCCATAATCTCATGGACAGCCCTACAAAAAATAAAATATCACCAATATTCCTACATAATCATTCAAATATCATAAAAATTCCTACCAAACTACATATATATCATAAATACCCCTACAAAATTCTAAAAATATCATGAATACCCTATTCCGTCGAAATCTTTCGGTGAAATAACATCTAATCTAATATAAAGATTTGATTATTATTAATTATTACTTAATCAAAGAGAAATTGTTTTACGGCAAGGAACTAGAACACTAGAGTAAGATATTGACTGTAACTGTAACCAATGATTTTTTTGAACATATTTATCTTCCTCTTCTTCCAATTAAGTAATTAATTTCTACTCACTAAATTTCCAGAAAGAAAGAGAAATGACAATTATTATTTACGCAAAGCAGTTCATACCTTCATTTCATACGAAATTGCCTACAAGGTGGTCTTTCGCAAATGAAATGCGTAGAATAAATTTGGGCTCTGCATTAGATCGAAAAATTATAAACAAAAAGATTCGTCTTTCTCATTTGCCTCTATTTTCAAAAAGATCCCCATCTGAAGGTAAATTACATATCTTTAATTTTATGATAGAACCAGTTTTGCTTCATTTTAATCGTTTAGTTAATTTCAAAAATTACTTACTTAACATGATACCTACAATTTTGTATTTGTTTCAGATTTTCTGGATTTTGTAAAACCGTGGCGATTATTACAAGCAGAAGAACCAAAAATATACTCTCAAAATACACCAAAAAAGGACATTTATCCCTCAAAATTAGACCAATCTGAAGCATTTTACTTACTGGAGCTAAGCACGAGCAGAGATTTTGGGTCTGGATTAAGCAATTTAAATTCCGCAATAATGATTTGTTTAATTGATTCAGACGGTAATTCAATTTTACAGAGGGTTAACCCAATTCTCAATTCGGATCAATTTGGGCAAGAATTTTGGGCTGATTTTACTGAATTGGGACATTTTCAAAGAGGCTCTGTTGATATAGTTGCTTTTAAAGGAACAAAATTAGGAAAAATAAATGCAATTTGGGTCGGCCTTGAATCAGGCAATTATTATTATTATTATTATTATTATTATTATTTATTTATTTTCTTTTGTTTAAAATATTTATGTGATTTTTAATTTTTTAAGGTTAGGTTCATGGAGACTAGACGGAATTAATCTCACAGTATTCAACTCAATTTCAAAAAATGAAGACCAATTTGAAGACCTAAAATTTGACGGTTTTCAATTTAAATTTGAGCAAAATACAATTTCTCTCGGTGAAAAAGTTTCTTCAATCACACAATTAAAACCGAGCCATGCAATTGAATTGCAGGGAAACAAACTCAAATCCCTTTTCCCTACAAACCCTCCAAATTCTACACAAAACATCCAACAATCAAAAGAGGAAAGCATGAGAGAGTATTCAGATCTCAAATTCTCTATCCTAACATACGATCTAGCCCTTGTTTTTTCCGGATTCACGGTTTTAACCCTATCTTCCTATGAAAATGAATCCTACTCTTTTTTACTTGGCGGATTTATTGGGTTTCTTTATTTGATTCTCTTGCAAAGATCTGTGGATGGAATTCCGAGCCCGGATTTGAAAACCGGGGGAAATGAAACTCAGGATTTCGCGGGAAAGCCTTTCCTGGTTCTGGCTTTCCTGGTTCTGGGAAGTGGGGTGGTTTTGAAATACGGGATTTTGAAATCCGGATTTGAGATTACGGCGAGTGAGTTGTTTGTTGGTGCAGCCGGATTTTGGGCGAGTAAAGTCGCGGTTCTGCTTGCTGCTTTTAGGCCGATTAAAAGGGAATGAAAGGCTTGAATTTGATGAATTTTATGTAGAAATTATGCTTGGTTATTTATGTATATATTAAGCTTTGTTTTTCTTTTTTATTTTCTTGTTTATATCTTTTTAGAAAAGAATTGGTGCCATATACTTGTATATGCAAGTAAAAATTAAAAATGTTGATAAAAAATCTACAGATTTTTCTTTTTTCTTTTTGAACAGTGTTGCCTACTGGAAAATTTCATTACTTCCGAAAAACAGTTTTAAAATTAAGGGATAATTTCATATATGTCATTACAAAAACTCAAAATATCATATTTGCCATTATAAAAACTTAAATATCATATTTGCCATTGTAAAAACTTAAGAATAACATATATGACATTACAAAATTTTAAATATCATATTTGCCATTACAAAAACTTAATATATCATATTTGCCATTATAAAAACTTAAATATCATATTTGCCATTGTAAAAACTTAAGAATATCATATATGCCATTACAAAATTTTAAATATCATATTTGCCATTACAAAAACTTAATATATCATATTTGCCATTATAAAAACTTAAATATCATATTTGCCATTGTAAAAACTTAAGAATATCATATATGCCATTACAAAATTTTAAATATCATATTTGCCATTACAAAAACTTAATATATCATATTTGCCATCAAGTTTACTCAAAATTTAAAATCATCCATTTTTTCCGTTAAAATTAACAGTCCAATCTTATAATTATCATTATACCCTAAAATTTAGTTAATGAAGTAGATTTCATATTAAAAATTCATTTGACATCGTTCTCTTCATGATTGAAATTCATATACAAAGAAAAATGATCTTCACTTTAATTTGTTAGTCAAAATAATTTGACACGAGAGAAAAAATTATTCAAAAAAATAATCAATTCATTTCTCATATCAAATTCTTTTGACTTCAAATTAAAAGAAAGATTTTCTTTTATATATATGAATCTAAATCATGAAGAGAGAGAGAAAAAGAGAGAGAGAGAGAGAGTGAGATGTTTAATATGAATCTAATTCATGAAATGAATTTAGGGATATAATGGTAATTATAAGATTAGACCGTTAATTTTAACGGAAAAAATATATGGTGTTAGGTTTTGAGTAAATTTAATGGCAAATTTGATATATCAAGTTTTTGTAATAGCAAATATGATATTTTTGATTTTGTAATGGCATATATGATTTTTTTTAAGTTTTTATGACGGCAAATATGATATTTATGTTTTTATAATGGTAAATATGGTATTTTGAGTTTTTGTAGTGGCATATATGAAATTATCCCTAAAATTAATAGTTGAAAAATCTACAGATTTTAAACCTTGAATCTTTCAATAATAAAATTTTAAAAAGAAAAGATTAAAGAACAAAAATGCTAAATAACGGTTAAACTTGAAAAAAAAGAGTGAAAAAAAGTATACAATAATGCTAAATAAGGTTCTAATTGGTGATCTGATCCATGTTTAATAATTCATTTCCCAAATTTACTAAAATCAGGAATTCAATTCCCAACTTTTAACAAAACCGGGAACTCAACTTCTCCTTTCTCAACCTCTCCAAAACCCTCCCTTCACAACGGATCGGGTTCAAAAACCGTTTCGACCGTCACCCGTTTTCTACTCCGATGATCTCCCCCTTCTTCCGCCGCCGTGCTCCGCCGCAGATCCTTCACCTCCTCCTCCGTCCCCAACCCCTCTCCACCACCGCCAATCCGCCGCCGATCAGAATAACCCAGACGGACTCCGCCGGGCGCGGGGTCTTCGCCTCCCGCGCTATCGCCGCCGGCGAGAGGATACACTCCGCCACGCCGGTTGTGACTCATCCTTCACTCTCTCTCCTTCACCAAGTAATGTGTTGTTATTTGCTGTTTAGATGTACCAGAATACTGTTTTGTTGTGTTTTGTACTGTTTTGGATGTGTGAGTTGATTTGAATTGTGTTTGGAGTTTGGTTAGGTGTGTTATTATTGCTTGAGGAGGAAAAATGAGAACAATGGAGCGGATTCGGATAAGGATTATTTTTGTAGTGATGAATGTAGAGAGAAATCAAAGGTTTTATGCTTTTATTATTTTTATATGATTTTCTACTGACTAATTTTTCTTATTTTTAGATTATTTCTTTTACTATACTTTTTGTGATTGTTTCTTATGGATTTAGGCATTTTATGAAGTTGAAAAGAAAGCTTATTGGTCTAGTTTCAATGAATACTGCAGGTATTTTTAATCTTGGACTAATATTAATATTTCTATGTTTAATTTCTCACCATATATATATAAATATTTTTTTTGTTAATTTATGAAGAATTAACGGATTGAAATATCCATTGATGGTGAAAAGACTAGCATGCATGGTTATTTCAAAATCTTTATCATCAGATTGTCTTGATATACTTCAGCCAGCCATTTTACATCAAAATATTCTCCGAAAGGTAAAATAATTAAATTAAAAATCTCTGAAATATCATTATTATTATTTTTTAATTTTGAGTAATTTCTATGTAACATATAGATGGAAGATGAGTTTGATTTATTGAAACAAACATTCAAGAAGGCAAAATTTGCAGACGAACAAATGACATGTATCCTTTTCATAAATTACAATATCAAACATCATTTTATACCTAAGTTTATTATATAGCCTTTATTAATATTATATATTATGTTTTCTTTGACTTATGTTAGTCCTTAGCAAAGAATGGTATGTTAATATGTTGGCAAGAATAAGAATAAATGCGTTTCGAATAGAATTAATTGGAGGGTCTTATGAGGAAATTTACACATTAATTGGTGATGATGTGGCGGTTGGAAATGCGGTTTATTTAGTCCCTTCTTTTTATAATCATGATTGTGGTAAATATTTTGATTAATTATTTTTTGTTAATTTATCTTGTTGTATTATTTGTCCACTTTAATCCAATGAATTCAATTTATTCGAATAGTTACTTAGTAATTCTTAATTTGTTGGATTAATTTATTTTATTATTATTTTTTCTAGATCCAAATACACATATTGTATGGATAGATAATTCGGATGCAAAATTGAAAGCTCTACGTGATATAGAAGAAGGTATTTTGTGTTGTCACATTTAAGAGATTTATATTTATAGGGAATTTGCAAAAAAAAAAAAAAAAACCCTATGCTATTTCTAAATTGCGAAAAATCCCTTACCTTATTGAAAATTGCAAAAATAACCCTTCATTCTTCTCTAATTTAAAAATAGTCCCTACAGTTCGTTTGGTTTAACGATTTAGGGGCTTTTTTGTAATTTCTTTAATGTAGGTTTTTTTTGTTGCAAATTTCCCTTATTTTCTATTTCTTTTCTTTTGCATTTTCATGTCTTATAAATTAATAATAAATATTTATTTTGTGATAGGTGAAGAGCTGAGAATTTGTTATATAGATGCTAGCATGGAGAAAGAAGCCCGGCAAAAGATCCTTCTAGAAGGTTTCGGTTTTCAGTGCAACTGTTCTCGATGTTTATCTGGCGATTGATTAGGTTTTTTAATTTTATTTTTTCATACTGTTTTGGGCTTTTTGGTAATAAAATGCTTGATTTTGAGGTTGAAACCACAAAAATATGAGTTGGTTTAAATTTTTTGACTTATTTGTTAAGTCTCCAATTCAACGTTTTACAAACATCATTTTTCCTGTATAATAACTTATTTTTTAACCATCCTCTTTCGAGTTTTTAATTTTCCTCCCTTTTTTAGTCCACTTATTTATTTTTCTGAATTTGTTAGGCAAAAGAATAAGAAAGGTATTTATAATAGAATGGGTAAGTGCACCGCCTGTATTTTAATTTTTAATTGGATTGCAAATTAGTCCTTAACTGTATAAAATTGAGTATTTCACCCTAAACTTAAAGAAAGATGTTAACACCGTTAACTTTCTTAATTGACTATTTCACCCTTCTTTATTTTCAGAGTTATTTTTTTAAATAATTTATATTATCCCTCCAAAAATTTTAATCTCAAACTTTTTTTTTGTAAAACGTATCAATTTATTCTTAATAAAACAATATATTCCTGAAGCAGAACGAGGGTTTCACCTAGTTCAATTACAAGTACTAATAGTGCATATCTCCTAATAGAATATTATTTAGAGAGGCTTACGCGGATATTTCACCATTAATTGGTGATATGGCAGGTTGTCCTCTCTTTCTACAACCATGACTGTGTATCTTTTGCTAATTTATCTTATGCTTTGTTTTATTCGGCTTTATAGTTAACAGGGAATAGGGAATAAAGATTTTTTTTTGTAATAGCCCATAGGAACAACGCACTCTCCATACATGTATATGCTAACATTGTTGATAAGACCAAGTCTAAAGAAAAGAATATGAATATGAATGCATTAAGTTATGGAGTGCAATGTATTGTGTCATCAAAGTAATATTTAATTGGTGAATGCACCAAGTTGGATGTATTTGGTTTATCTATGTAGTATTTATTGTAGATGCATGTTTTAGGAGTTATTATCATGCATGTATTTGAGTTAGGATATGAGCCTATAAATAAGAGAATTGTGCGTCAATTATAGCACCACTCAAAGTTATATCTTTCCAATTATCTAAATAAAGAAAAAAGAGCTTGTAATGAAATATTGAGTTAAGAGAGAAAGAAGTTGTTTCTTAAAGAAGTTGTTTCTTGAGTGATAATAGAATCCATATTAGAAATTCTATACAAAATATATACTAACAAATTGGTATCAGAGCGAATGGCGAGTTCTGGAGGTGCGAATACGAGTCAAAGTATGTCTTTTGGGTAGATGTCTTTGCTGTGATTGATGAAGACGAACTACGATAATTGGAGTATCTAATTGAAGGCGCTTATCGGATCGGAAGATCTATGGGAGACCGATTATGAAGAACCGGATCCAACTCCAACAAAGGGCATCGCGTTGAAGTCGTTGAAGAACAATCGCAAGAAAGATAAGAAAGCACTCTACTACCTCTACCAAGCGGTCGATGAATCCGCATTCGGAAAAATTGCCGGTGCAGAAACTTCTAAGGAGGCGTGGAAAATTTTGGAGAAAGTGTTCAAGGGTGCCGACCGAGTGAAGCAAGTGCGGCTCCAGACCTTACGAGGCGAGTTGGAGGCCATGAAGATGAAGGAATCGGAGGGAGTCTCCGAATACATCTCGCGTGTGCAATCGGTGGCAAACAAGCTTAAGGGTAATGGAGAGACCCTAACCGACACAAGGATTGTTGAGAAGAAAAATATCAACCGAGTCAACAAAATTGGCGTGGTCGAGGACGAGGTCGCGGCCGAGGAGGCAATTCGAGTCGAGCAAATGTCGAGTGTTACAACTGCGGAAAGTACAGGCACTACGCGAAAGAATGTTGGGACGAGAAAAAGGTTAAGGAAAACGCTAACATAGCCGAAAAGGAGGGAGAAGATGGCGTCCTCATGCTATAGCCGAAAGACACCACATCCAATAGCGACACGATATGGTACCTCAACACCGGCGCGAGCAATCACATGTGTGGACACAAACACCTGTTTGTAGAGATGAAGAATATAGACGATGGGCACGTGTCATTTGGTGATGCATCATCAAAGGTCCAAGTAAATGACCTAGGCAAAATTCGGTTATATCAAAAGAATGGTAAAGAAGGATATATTGAAAATGTGTACTATGTTCTTGAGATGAAGAGCAATATTATTAGCTTGGGACAATTGTCAGAGAAGGGATACTCGGTTTTAATGAAAGACCGAGTGTTGCTATTAAAAGACAAGGGAGGCCGATTAGTTACGCGAGTTGAGATGGCCAAGAACTGAATGTACAAGCTCAACCTTAGAATTGTGCAGAAAATGTGTTTGCGAGTTAACATCGAGGACAAGGCATCGTTATGGCACTTACGGTTCGGACATTTGCACTACGGTGGCCTGAGAGAATTGACAAAGAAGAACATGGTGCACGGTTTACCGGATATGGACTATACAGCTAGTTTTTGTGAAGGTTGTGTACTTGGTAAACATGCAAGAGTCCCGTTCCAAAAGAAGGCAAGATACCGAGCAAGAGGTCCTCTCGAGTTGGTGCATACCGACATTTGTGGTCCAATAACGCCCGTGTCCTTCAGTAAGAAGAGATACTTCATAACATTCATTGACGATTATTCAAGGAGGACGTGGGTTTACTTTTTGAAAGAAAAATCGGAGGCGCTCGAAGTGTTCAAAAAGTTCAAGATTTTAGTCGAGAAGATGACGGGGATGTATATCAAGGCCTTGCGATCGGATAGAGGCAGGGAGTACGTGTCAACCGCATTCACGAGTTATTGCGAGGAGCATGGGATTAAGCGATTCTTGACTGCACCTTACTCCCCTCAGTAAAATGGTGTGGCCGAGAGAAAAATCCGAACCATTCTCGATATGGTTCGTTCGATGTTGAAGAGTAAGGATATGCCAAAAGAATTTTGGGCCGAGGCGGTACAATGTGCCGTATATGTACAAAACCGATGTCCACATGCGATGTTGGGTGAGAAAACATCCCAAGAGACTTGGAGCGGACAACCGTATCATATTTCAAAATATTCGGTAGTGTGGCATATGCACACATACCGGATCAAAGAAGGACTAAACTCGATTATAAAAGCAAGAAGTTCGTGTTCATCTGGTATGACGAGAAAACGAAGGCATACAAGCTCATCGACCCAATTGAGAGGAAAGTTATGGTGAGCCGAGATGTACATGTGAATGAAGAGAGCACGTGGGATTGGAATAAAAATGAGATAATGCACGGGAAGGCCGATTTAGTTGAACCCGAGAAAGGAGATTCGTCGGTATCGACCGTTGCCCCGAATAGTCCCATACCATCCGATGATGAAGATGAGCCGAAACAGCCACGCACGAGAAGTCTACAAGAATTATATGATGCAACTGACGAGGTACATCTTGTTTGTCTTTTGGCGGATGCCGAAAATATTTCCTTTAAGGAGGCTGTGAGAGATAAGAGATGGCAAGTTGCGATGGATGAGGAGATTGAGGCTATTGAGAAAAATAGGACTTGGGATATGGTAGAATTGCCGGAAGGATGTAGGCCCATTGGAGTAAAATGGGTGTATAAGAAAAAAGTGAACGTCGAAGGCAAGATCGAAAGGAACAAGGCACGTCTGGTGGCAAAGGGATATCGGCAAAAAGCTGGTATTGATTATGATGAGGTTTTTGCCCCAGTTGCGAGAATGGAGACGATCAGGCTTCTCATATCCCAAGCAGCGCAATTCAAATGGTCAATCTCTCAGATGGATGTTAAATCGGCATTTTTAAATGGAGTACTTGAAGAAGAGGTGTATGTTGAGCAACCGCCCGGTTATGTGAAATCCGGAAAAGAGAGAAAAGTGTTGAAACTGAGAAAGACATTGTATGGGCTTAAACAGGCGCCTCGGGTGTGGAATGCCCGAATTGATACACACTTAAGGAGACCGGTTTCACACAATGTCCATACGAGCATGCCCTATATGTGAAGAAGAAAGGAGACGATTTGTTATTTGTCGCCCTCTATGTCGATGATCTCATATTCATGGGGAATAATGATAAGATGGTAAAGGAATTCAAAGAAGCAATGATGCGTGAATTTGAGATGACCAATTTGGGTTTGATGAAGTATTTCCTTGGTCTCGAGGTTACACAAGGCGAGTGCGGTATTTTTGTATCGCAGGAAGCATACGCAAAGGATATTTTGAAAAGATACAAAATGGAGGATAGCAACCCGGTAGCGACACCGATGGAACTCGGTGCGAAACTCTCCAAGTTTGAGGGAGGAGAAATAGTTGATGCGAGCAAATACAGGAGTTTGGTTGGGAGCTTACGGTATCTCACTTGTACGAGGCCGGACATCGCATATAGTGTTGGAGTTGTGAGTCGGTTTATGGAGGAGCCGTGATACTCACATTGGAAGGCGATAAAAAGGATCCTTCGGTACATCCGAGGAACAGAGTCACTCGGGCTATACTACTCGAAGATGAACGAATATAAGTTAGTGGGCTACTCGGATAGCGATTGGTGCGGAGATGTTGATGATCGTAAAAGTACATCCGATTATGTGTTTTACATGGGAGATACGACATTCACATGGATGTCACAGAAACAACCAATAGTGACATTATCAACATGCGAGGCCGAGTACGTAGCAGCATCTTGGTGTGTATGTCATGCAACTTGGCTAAGGAATTTGTTGCGCGAGTTGAAACTGAGGCAACACGAGGTAATTGAAATACGAGTCGACAATAAATCCGCAATCGAATTAGCAAAGAGCCCAGTGCATCACGAGAGGAGTAAGCACATTAATGATTTATGTATCAGTTATTCTTGATCCTTGGCATAAACTAGAATTTGTGGAATTTGTTCTTAAAAAAATGTATGAAAAGGAGAAGGAAAAAGGTGAGATGATAATACGGAAGATAAAAGAAGAGTTAAAATTATTATTTGATAAGTATAAACGATTATATGCACCTCAAAGCCAACAAAATGAGCCGAGGAGTGAGCATGGTATAACCGGAAATAATGTGTCAAATCCGTGTGAAGAAATGGAATTGATGGCTACTATTTTCAAGAAACACAAGTCAATGACAAATGGTGCGGAAAATAAATCAGAATTGGATGAGTATTTCAGTGATGATTTTGGAGTAGAAGACGGAAAAGAGTTCGATATTCTTGCTTGTGGAAACTTAATGGCATAAGGTTTCCTATTCTTGCATAAATGGCCCGTGATGTTTTGGCTATTCCAATCTCAACGGTGGCTTCGGAGTCGGCATTTAGCACCGGCGGGTGGGTTCTTGATACGTTTAGGGCGTCATTGACGCCAAAAATTATTGAAGCTCTTATTTGCTCGGAAGATTGATTCGGTCGGCACAACGAGTTGGTGTGGAAGAAAATTATGAAACATTTGATAATCTTGAAGAAGGTACTACTTCATCTAAATTTTTATTTTCATGTATTTAATTAGATTTAACTCATATTTTTCTTGGGCTTTCCTTTATTAATTATTACAATAACATACATGTTCTATTCTTTTTTGCTAGAATTTTCAAGGATGAAAGCTAGTAGCTCTCATGATAATTAAGTAGCTTCTGACTACATAATGCCATTTTGAACATATGCAACCATTATTTGGTGCATGTTGGTTTATTTAATTAATTTTCTTGATATATGTATTTTTGTATGAGACTTTGATTTAAGTTATTTTTTGTTATTAATGTACTGGAGTGGTTAGTGTTATAGAAACATTGACGGGTTGGTTTGATTGAATGAACTGGAGTTATTACATTAATGTTACAAAATTTGAACTATTTATGTTTTGATTATGTTACTTTAGCTATTTGAATAAATCGATATACAAATCGGCTTAATCCGGTATAAAATTTTAAACGGTCGGTTCAGTCTATAATAGAATCGGTTCGGTTCAAATCGGTTTTATATTAGTCGGTTCGGTTCAACCCGAACCGACCGTTTGCCCACCCCTAGCTCCTAGTATTTAATAGAAAGCAGAGTTATTAAAATAGGTAGAGGAGTCCTAAAAATTTAAAGCCTAAGTATTTTTATCATTTTAAGGTTAACGAGAGGGTGCCGCGCCCCACTTCAGACCTAACGGTTTTATCGATAATGATAAAAATAATGGTCATACATTCATAATTTAGCAGCAAAATTTCTAACTTTGTAGCTAATTTAAAAAAAATGAACATGGCAAATTTTCATGATATTCTCTATTATGATCATCTTGGTTAATGCATGTTTTTTATTTTGCATAGATTCAAACATGAATGTTTACTATATTCATGTTATTTTTCTTTCTATCACAATTATGATATTCTATAACATTTTTGGCATTAAATGTGAAAAAAATAATGTTTTATCACTCATTATTTAAATCCTAGAAAATCATACAACAACAACGTGGTGATAAACATTAAATTTGTTGGGCAACAAATAATTTGAGGTTTTGCAATCTTTTACATATGTATTTTAGTATGGCTCTTTTGTCATGTACTATACGCTAAAATTTAAGGTGTATATATGATATTTTTAGATTATACATTTCTTTAACAGAAAATTATTGCTAACATTTCAGCTTTTGTTTTAGCTCAATACTTAATATTTGTCGAGAATGCATAAAAAAATAATTTATTTAGATTTCTCATTTTATAGGATATAAGTGTTATGTTGAGGTTTTGTTACTTTTGTCGAGGTACATGTGTATATATAGTATACATTACATGTCAAGTTAATTATGAAAATGATAGAGGACTGATCCATAACAAATCAATGAATTATATGCATACATACAACCATGCATATAGTAAAATATGAACATAGGCATATGTGTTTCATGTTTATGTGTTTATGTTTTTACACAAAATCCATGGGACATTATTAGAGTAGATAATGTAGAGAGTATAAAAATGATTGTATATAATATTTTGGAATATAATTATATTGAATTCTATGTGTGGAATAGTTAGTTAGGCTTAGGAGTCTAGTCCTATAAATAGAACCTAACTCTTTGTATTTAATAATTTAATTAACAAGATAATATTTCCAATCTTGAATCCCATTATGGTATCAGAGCTAATCTCAGCTTCCGCATCTCAATTCTCCCAATTTCTTTTAAATCTTATCCTCCTTTCATTCCAGAACCAAAATCACTCTCTATACTCCATCTCACACTTGTTTCTTTTCCAATTGAACAAAATGCAGTCATAATTTGCTGATCTGCCAAATATATTAACTGATTCAGGATTGAATTCAATCAAAAAGAGGAAAAAAGATCGCGCTAAGAGCTGCTGATCGAGGGGAATTTGACTGGTTTGAAAAACTCAGATAAGAATTGGACTTATTTAGCTTGAATTCAGCTAGAACTGAAAGAAATCAATCAAAAATTGATCTAAATTTCTTTATTTTTTGTGGAATTTGGCAAATTCTTCATAAACAAAGAGTGAATTCTTCATAAACAAAGATTCTGAACTGAAATAAGGACGATAACGTCAGTGATTTTGTACGGTGAAAGGCGCGTAAAACTAGACATATCCAGTGTCTGATTCTTTTTTATTCTCCAAACGTGATTCTACTTAGAATTTCCCCTTTATAAAATACTTTCCACCATACCGTTTTAATCTATTTTATAAATAAATTCAAATTATCATTAATTATTATTTCATATTATTAGTGTAGATATTAAAAAATGTATATGATTTAGTGATAAAAGAGAAATTGATAATTATAATTTATACCTTAATTAATGCATTGGCAATTCTAATTATAAAATTGTTCTAGAAGGTTTCGGTTTTCAGTTCAATTGTTGTCGTTGCTTATCAGGCAATTGATTAATATTTGATTTTTGATTTTTTACTTTTTTGGGCTTTTGAGATTGTTATTTTTATCAATCGTATTGTGATGAAGTGCTTAATTTTGAGAGTAAAAGTAGGGGTGTTCATGGGTTAGATTGAGCGGGTTAAGATCAAAATATGAATCCAACCAATTATATTGGATTTATATTTTTCCAACCCGATCTAACCCATGATACTTCGAAATTCATCCAATCAGATAAAATTTAGATCAAATATGACAATATTTATATCATTCATATATTTCAATACAACGCATAAAATAATTATAAAGTTCATGATATCATTAATAAATCATTCAATAAAAAGATTATTCCATACACCAAGACAAAAGTAAAAACATATTTCACCACACAGTTTTCATGGTCGTAAAAATTATAAATTCATGATTTCATTATGTTTTCTTTTTTCTCTCGTAGTTCTCTCTAACTGCATATTTAACATTTTTTTATCTTTAGTAATAATTGTAAAATTTAATTTATGTCAATTTTTTATAGAAAAGTTATAATTTTATATTTGTAGGAATATTTTCTATGACATTAATGTATTTGAAATAAAAAAAGGAATATCTTACATGTTAATATAAATAAAGTAACTTATATGGATTGAGCTGGATTAAAGTGGATTTTTAGTTGCAAACCTCCAATCCAATCTGTTATTCTGAATTATTTAAAATATTAATCTGTACCCTATCCAACGACCTCAAGATCCAGTTGGATTGGGCTGAATTAGATGGGTTAGGTGTATGATTAGTGCCCTAGACCAAACATATTTTGTGCTAGGAAATGGATTATGTATTAAGACATTATTTATTCAATAAAGGTTGTTTCTTATATATCTGTGTGTATGGATTATATGTATATTTGCGTATCTTATATCAACCATGAATGACACTTCGGGTTCACGTCATCAGAATACGTTATTCTTATAGTAGAACAGTGAACTAACGAATGACATTCTAAACTGTCCCTAGTGATATGTAGGATGTTTATAGAGATAAATATATTTCAGGTAAGAAGCTACATATCCACATTAGTATATTCGTAGGCTGGATGAACATCTTATGCTGATCATGGACATAGGGATGTCAAGTATGGAATATGGGTACGTGTTAGAGAACACATACTGGACTGACCACACTATGAGAATATGCATGGTATATATCATTAGTGATTCTCATATGAATAGTGTGATTGTTCCTACGACCTGAGCTAACAATGAATTCATGTATGTGGAACTGCATACTTTAATATGATTCTAAGTCATCTGTAATTAGAGGTTGCAAAATCTGACCCGACCCGAGACCCAAAATATCCGAAACCCGAACGACCCAAAACCCGAAAGACCCGAGACTCGAACGACCCGAAACCCGAACGACCCAAGACCTGAATGACCCAAACCCGAACGACCCGAAACCCGAATAACCCGAGACCCGAATGACCCGAATGTAAATGACCTGAACTTACATATAATGAATTAATGATCATACACGTGTCGATTTCATTGTTTTACTAGTATTATATATTATTTTATAGTATCTTATTTTGATTCTTATAATGTCAAGATATTATTTTAGAAAATAATATATTAATTATATTAGTTTCGAAGATATAAAATTCTATTTGAGACTTTTGAGCTCATCGGCCTCCTTTTACAGCTTGCACAAAATTGAAAATAGATAGATATTTATTGAATCAAAGATTTTTCATTACAAGTTAAACACAGTGCGTAACTAGAGCTGACAAAATCTAACCTGACTCGAAAACCCGACCCGAAAATATTGACAAGTCAACGATCCAAAACCTGACCCGGCCCGAACCCGAACAACCCGAGACCCGAAATACCCGAGACCTGAATGACCCGAAATCCGAACAACCCGAAACCTGAATGACCCGAGACCCGAATGACCCGAGACCCGAACGACCTGAAACCAGAATGACCCGACCCGAACCCGACCCGACCCACCCATTTGCCACCTCTACCTATAATGGGATGATCATTAGGGTCATCATTATGTATGCACTGAATCATGACGTGGAATGTGAGTGACCAAGATGAGATTTGTTCCTCTCGTCAAGAGGGAGATATCTCTGGGCCCTCTGATAAACTAGGACTAAAAAAAATATATGGCCATGCTCAAAATTGATTAACATGTATTGTTAATGTCATTTTGTATTTGTTCAATCTAATTCTCGATCATGAAAGAGACTTTGATCAAACTCAAGGATGACATACTTCTATGTCTTGTGATCAAGACATATATCGTAGAAAAAAAGGAACAAGCAAGCGTCTATTCATATAGGTTTATGTTCGCTGATCATTTCATTTAACTTGGGTAGTCATGTCATCATTTTTTAGAAGATCATTGTCAGCGTTAACTATGGAACCTACACGGTCATACAATGAACTTCATTCATACGGGATGAAAATACCTCAAAATAATTGTACATATGATGTATAAATTGATGAACGAAATAATCAACTATTGGATTGTTGATTATGCAAAACAATGATATTCCGTTGTCAACGGAATAGTTCCGTTAGGAACGGAATATATATGGAAACTGTAATAACCTTGAATACCATGTTTCCTGTTAAAGAAACACACAGGGAAACACCTATTCTGTTGCCAACGGAATAGTTCAGTTTGGAAGGAAATAGGCACAGATTAGGATTTTCTGTTAAGGTAACTGAGCAATTATTCGCTTCTCTCTCTAGTATAAATAGAATGGCAGTCCCTCTCTAACAGACACAATTCTAAAGCCTTAGAGGCCGTCGTGATACAAGAGAGAGAGAGAGAGAGAGAGAGAGAGTTTTGTGAGTTTACTTCGGAAAGTATTTTCAGACTCGTCTAGCCGAGTCCGGTTATTCCGTTTGTTTGAAGTTCGCGTGAATATGAGTAGAGGTTCTCTAACTTGAGAACTTGCGAGCGATCGTTCTTCATCCCTAGGAAGAGCAAGGAGGTGGTTGCTAGTCGGAATCGTTCAGCCCTACATCTGTTCTCCGTCTCGCGAATCAGGAAGGTCCGACCTATAAATTTTAATAGTTAATATCGTACTTTTATTCCCTTAGAGATGATTCTAGCCAGGACGTATTGAATCCATAGGTTCCGCTGCGCATGTAACATATATGACTATGGATTCCCCAACATTAGGTGGGTTGGAGATTCGCTTGTACACCCATAGTAAAAAGCACACAAAATTAGATATGAATCAGTATATTCTCTCTCGCACAACTCTTAGGATGACAAATTTTATTTTGATTTCTTTTGAAGTAGATAAATTTGTGTTTGTGAAAGGATGACTGATATTATAATTATAACTATTCTATAATTTTGGACATCAATTCTCCTACTTACACGTGGTAGGAAGTTATTTGAATTCAAAAAAAGTAGCACCGAGTTGCCTTGAATTTAAAAAAAGATAACAACAATAATTAGTCACATAGATTATTTTGGTATGGTGGTAGAGTTGGTGGGTTTTTATCAATCTATCACAGGTTCGAAACCCACTACTCTTTAATTATTCTTTTGTAGTTATAATTATAATAAACTACGAAATTCATATCCTTTAAAACGTGCAAAATATCACTATACCCCAGAAAGTAGAAAGATATTTCATGTACACCTTTTTTAAATATGACAAATCTATATTATTTTTGTGAAGGTTCTTAATTATTTTTAGAAAAAAATGTATGTAAATTATTTTAATATAAACAAAGAAATGAAAATATGTTTCCATACTGATCTAACTTTAAGAAATAAGAAAAAAATATGATATTAAAATGTTTTTATTAGTAAAAAAAACATCTGAAGCGGACCGAGTGTCACTCCAGTTTTAAGTTTATGAAAGTGCATGTGTTACTGTGTGAAAGTAAGGCCACGAACTTCCGGCATAAAAAACATATAACATTTCACCAACTTCACATAGATTGTTGCATGAAAAACATATAACATTATGGTACAACAAACATAGATTGTTGCATGAAAAATAAAAATATAGGTGGCAAAAAAAATCCCCGAACCCAACATTTCACCAACTTCACATATAACATACATGAAAATAGAGATGTATTTTAGAAATATATATTTTGAATTTTGACCTGTTGATACGTGTAAGAACAGCTTGAGTCGTTTCATTGGCGAATCGTGTTTATATCAAGGGCCACATCATACCTATAATTATTTATTTATTTATTATTAACATATATACCCAAAAAGAAATTATATGTAGCACTCAAGTTCATCATCTTGTGAATATTGTTAATTCATTTTTTTAGCGGAAAATAGTTATTGAAATAAGTGATGATTATAATTTAAGTGGTTATTAAATTTTTAGTAAGTTGTGCTTATTTTAAAATATTAGATAGTTAATAAAAATCAAATAAAATAAAAAAATCATATAAATGAACATATTATAAAATTTGACAATTTTTACCACCACCAAAGTGATTTGGGGGCTCCCTATACATCCTAAATATGTTTAACTTGATTTTGAAACTTGCAAATTAAACCATCTTAATTTGACATGAATAATTGAACATAATCATTTCATACTTATACACAAACTTAGTTTTACTTAATGTATTAAATATGGTTTAAAAATGATGAAAAGTTGAACCTCCAGTCAAAAGTAGTATCTGATAACTGGAATAATTTTTCTCAACAATATAAAATAGGAAGATGATACTGCGCGACGGGTACTGTAGCGACCCTGTAATGATAGTATATAAAAACTTAAACAAATATATAAACTGAAAACAAACAATATATAAAAAATTCATTCGGCAAAACATTATATATTTTAAAAAATGAAAATAGTATATAAAAACATATAAACTGAAAATAAACAGTATATAAAAATTCGTTCGGTAAACAATATATATTTAAAAAAATGAAAACAATATATAGCGTCTATAGAAATGTGAGAGAACATTATATAATTTCAATCCATCGCTGCATGGTCGCTACAGTATCCCGTCGTGATTTCCCATTTCCCTATAAAATATTCATAACCATCTCCATGAATTTCTCGCAAATTTCTGAAGAGCTCAATATTCACCATCTGAAAATATAAGTTGCAAATTTATATCCTTAATTCTGTCGCATTTTTCAAAATATATCTCTATAATTTTTAATAAAAAATATATAAATATTATATGTTTGAAATTTATATGCTTCATTAAAAAGCCTCTCTTTTGCCGCTTCATCATATAGTTTGCCTTTATGATGACAAATATTTGAATTAATCACCTTTTGCATGAAACCTGTCTGCATCAAACCTAATTATATTGGCATAGAATTAATCGATTAGGTTGGCCTAGAATTAGATTGGCATAGAATTAATCGATTAGGTTGGGCAATATGTGTTTAATATGTATACTTTCAAAAATTTCATAAAATACGCGAATTATTAATTATGTTGGCCTAGAATTTGGATACGAATTAATCCGAATATTTGACCGACTTGACGAACATTTGCTCCGAATTAACATATATTACCTAATTAGATTGGCCTAGAATTAATTGATTAATCTAGGCTAACCTGAACGTACTGTACCGGTACCCGGTACCAGTCTATCGTACTGTGATATAGTACTTGATTTTGGGAGTGAAAGCACACAAAATCAGATACTCTCTGGCACAAATCAGATATTCTCTCGCACAACTTTTAGAATGACAGTTTTTTTTATTTCTTTTTTAAAGTAGATATATTTGTGATTTTGGAAGGACGACCGTGATATTTTGAGTTTTTGAAAGAGCCTTTGTACAATAAGTTCATTCGTTCGGTTCAAATCGAACTGAATAAGATCAAACCGAACTAAATCGAACCGAATAAGATTTGAACCGAACCGAACCGAATAAAAGTTAAACCTAATAAACCGAAATCTAATTCGGTTTATCCGGTTGAACCGAATTAGAAATGATTCCAAACAATATTAAGTCAATTTTAATATTTGTTAGACTAACTAATGGTTATATTCATTAATATTAATATACATAATCTAAAATTTATGATTAAATTATTATAAATTAGCAATTTGATATATAATTCGGTCGGTTTTGTTTATTTGATTTTTTTTCCAACGAAAACCGAACCGAACCGAACTAACTGAATAACTCAAATTTTTAAACCGAACCGAACTGAATCATCCGAATAACCGAACCGAATTAGCCGAACTAAACCGGTTCGGTTCGGTAACCGAATAAACACCCCTAACAATAAGGCCACAAATTTCCGCCATTATGACAGCACAAACAAAGATTATTTCATGAAAAAGAAAAAATTAAGGTGGCAAAAAGAGTCTCCAAACCCAACATTTCACCAACTTCATTCCTTTATAATCACTTAACATTCAACCATCTTTTTTTCACTTCTCCCCTTCATTTTCTAGTTCACTTGTTTAATTTTATTTCGACCTAATAAATGATTTAGATAGTATTTAGTTAAGGGTTCTTCAACCTAATCTTACACCCTTGTAAAATTTAGTTTTTCCCTTCATTATTCCATCTCTATACTAATTCTTCTTTCCTCCAACCATGGAGAGTTCATGCCTCAAATATTCCATCAAAACACCTTCGACTTTGACTTCTTCAATGAGAGAGAAACCAACTCAAAAGAGTATCTTTTCACTACCATTGACAAAGAAAAAGAGTCTCCAAATGCTGACTCACTGTCTGCATGAAAATACGCGAATTATTTCCAACGGTTCGATCAGAAAGTTCAATAAAATATCTTGTGAAGATCCAGAAAAAAATGATGAGGGTTTAGGGATTGTGAGGTTTTTAAGTGGAAAAAATTTCCTCATAACAGGTGCAACTGGTTTTCTTGCAAAAGGTGATTAATTCATGCATGCAGTTTTCTTTAATTAATCAATCTTTTTTTTATATTTCTAAGAGTAATATACATAACTAATAATAAATGATATTATATTGTTTCTTTTTTGTATATTCTTTGTAGTTCTTGTAGAGAAAATATTGAGAACTAGCCCTGATGTGGGTAAGATATTTGTCATCATAAAGGCAAAAGATGATGAAGCTGCGAAAGAGAGGCTTCTTAATGAAGTATGAATTAATTTCAAACATAAATGACGAAATCATAACTATATACGAAAAAAATTGAACAAATTTTAACTTATTTATTATCAGATAGTGAATACTGAGCTCTTCGAAAGCTTGCGAGAAATGCATGGAGATGATTATGAAGATTTTATGTTGAGAAAGATTATTCCAGTTGTCGGAAATGTGAGAGAATCCAACATTGGAATCAAGCCTGAAATGTTTGAAGAAATTTCAGAGGAAGTAGAAATCATCGTCAATTCCGCCGCAAATACTACTTTTGATGAGAGGTTCAATTTTCATCATTTTTAAACCATATTTAATTAATTAATATACTATTTATGCCATTATCTTGATCTTACATGCATGCATGACCCTCAAAACTCACTTTGTGTATGTTTTTCCTTAATAGCATGAACATGATCATGTGATATTCAATTATTACTGATAAAGAAGGTTGAATTTCCTTGGAAGTTCATACAAGCCAAGTTCAAAAAAAAATTTAAATAAAGTTTTGAGTATCTATGGAAATAATAAATAAATAGTTGCTTTATTAAATGTTTAAATCACTAAAATTATAGGTATGATGTGGCTCTTGATATAAACACGATAGGGTCATTCAGGCTGATGAGCTTCGCGAAACGAATGAAACGACTCAAGCTCTTCGTACATGTGTCAACAGGTCAAAATTCCAAATTTATATTTCTAAAATAGATCTTTATTTTTCATATACTTATATGTAAATATTCAAGTGCTGAATGCTCTATATATCATAAACTTTGAACAGCATATGTGAATGGGCAAAGACAAGGTGTTGTTTCAGAGAAGCCGTTTCTTCAAGGTGATACAATTTCAAGAGAAATACGATCGGAAAATCAAAACCCAATTTTGGATATAGAGGAAGAAATCAAATTGGCCTTTAAATCTGCGCTGAAAAATGACGCGTCAACTTCTCAAGACATGAAAGAATTGGGTCTAGAGAGGTAATAATAATAATAATAATAATAATAATAATAATAATAATAATAATAATAATAATAAAAACAACAGCAGCAGCAACAACAACAATAATAATAATAATAATAATAATAATAATAATAATAATAATAATAATAATAATAATAATTCTGTCACATATAAATATTTAACAATAATCAAATATTTTTATTTAGGGCTAAATTATATGGCTGGCAAGACACATATGTTTTCACAAAAGCAATGGGGGAAATGGTAATTAACAGCATGAGAGGCAACATACCAGTCGTGACGATACGGCCAAGCGTAATTGAAAGCACATTTCAAGAACCATTTGGAGGATGGATGGAAGGAAACAGGTAAAAATATACACATAATTATAATAAAAAATTAATCATTTTATTATCTGATATTATAATTTCGTTTCTCATGGTTACTTATATATTAATAAAGTCTTTTAATGTATTTTTACAGAATGATGGATCCAATTGTTTTGTATTATGGAAAAGGTCAGCTGACTGGATTTCTTGTCGATCCAAATGGAGTACTTGATGTTGTTAGTAATCTCAGTTTTTTTTTTCATTTTCATTTCATCTTTAAACTTAAATAATTATGTATTTATTTCATATGCTTTTATTGTTTAGGTACCGGTCGATATGGTTGTGAATGCAACTCTAGCCGCCATGGCGAAACACGGTACAAAAACCGAAACAGGAATGCATATATATCAAGTCGCTTCATCAAATGTCAATCCATTAATATTCGACCAACTCGTCGAAGCATTATTTCATCATTTTAGTAAATCTCCTTATGTGGATCCGAAAGGCCGGCCAATTCCAGTTCAACCCCTGAAATTATTCACAAAAATGAGTGAATTTTCTGATTTTATATCTAAGGAAGCAATTGAAAAAAGCGAGGAAATGAGGGGTGGTTCTGCGAATGAGAAGATTTATGAGAGGTTAAAGGCCATGTGCATGAAATCTGTCGAGCAAGCTAAGTATTTGGCTTCTATATATGAGCCTTACACATTCTATGGTGGAAGGTAATAATTAGTGTTTAAATTATATTATGTAATTAATCCAAATTTAGAACTGTTTATTAGAATATTTTGTTTGAAAATGAAGGTTTGGAAATGAAAACACAGAAGGCTTGATTGATGAGATGTCTATAGAAGAGAGAAAGGAATTCCAATTTGATGTGAGAAGCATAAATTGGAAGGACTATATTGCAAATGTGCATGTGCCTGGATTAAGAAAGCATGTCATGAAGGGAAGAGGCATTCAAACAACAAAACCCTAATTTGCAAATGTCATGTGAAAATTGAAGATTTGTATATTGATTAATATATTTAAAAATTAAAATATTGGACTACAGTGTTAAGTTAGTCCAATTATTTATATTTATGATTACGTTTATGTTTAGATATTTTAAGTTGGTACCTTTTGGTACAAGATAATAATATCAAGACCTTATTGTATTTTTCCTTCAAAAAAAAAAAAACATTATTGTATTTAAATTTTAAGATAAATCAATTGTTGATTTCTCAATTCTAATTTTCTTGGTTTCATTAGAAATACGGAATTAAAATCCAGTACAAAACCGGGAATCCATTTCCGTATTTATTTCCATGGAGCGTACTCTACGGCCAAGCACAGAGAAATGCTTGAATGAACGCGGTGTAGAGATTTATCACAACTGTGAACCGAGTAAACCGGTGCTTTGTATTCATTGTGTGTAGAACGGGCTTACAGGGACTATTTCAACGGTGGAGTTGTTGAGTCACTCAATTATTGTCAATATGTCATTAATAAGGTGTGAATTTAATTATTAGTTGAGTGATCTTTCTTAGTTTTATTCAGATATTTATATTTATTATTACAAGAAAAAAAATATTTATATTTATTATCTAGGGATGTGATCTTTACTGTCGTGGTGTCATGCATCACCACGCGTAAAAAAAAAAATATCGAGGCAGCAAATACTAAATAATATAATTATATTTACAAATAGTATATACTATTTAATTATTTTAAAACAATAAACAGTATATACGTAAAATAATGTAAATAATATATATAGAAAACAAAAAGTATATTGAGAGCGGAAAAAACCGTATACCGTCATGTTTTGAGCGTGGTCAAACCCGTCGCGTTTTCAGATTTCTCTTATATTTATAAACATGTGAATCATTTTTATAATTTTATTTTACATTTTTAGTTAAAAAGAAAATTTGATAGAAACATAAATTTGAATTTCCTACATATTCTTCATACAAGGAGAAAATACAAATCAAGTAATAAAGTTCTATTTTGACAATAATAAAGTTGGGAAAAGGAAATCTGGTCCAGCTGTGTGACTTATTCACGTCAAGCCCTCATTCTTTAATGAAATTAAATTAAGGAAAGGAGAGGAGTAAAGTAAGGTCGAAAGTGAAAAACCGACGACTTCCCTCTTCTTCTTCTTCTTCTTCTCTCAAACAAAAACATCAGTGAAGCAATCAATCTTGCTTCAAATCTCCTCTCTCTCTCTCTCTCTCTCTCTCTCTCTCTCTCTCACTTCACTCTGATAATTAGACAATGATTGATTAACTGAAAGGGTTTTAACTTGTTAGAATTTGACTGTATTTTTGTGGGTTTTTGGTCTTCTGTTGAATCCATGGATGGAGCCAGAGAAGCTTCGCCGAGCCAGCTCAGAGGCGTTCGTGTTCAAGCTCCTCTGGTAATTGTTTCCAATTCACTTCTTTCTATTCTTTCCGAGCTCAATTTGGGTATTTTTGTCAATTAAAACTCCATTTAATCCGGATCTGACCAATTCTTCACCAAATTACCACACACCCACATCTTTTTTCATCAATTCACTCAATTTCATCCCAACCACTCACAACCCACATCTAAATTTCGCAACTTTCCAATCTCGTGCTTTTCTGATCAATTCTCCAACAAATTACTCCACACCCACATCATTTTTTCACAAATTCACGCAATTCGTCCATCGAATTTCGCAACTTTCCAGGTGGATTCCGTCTCGTGCTACTGCCGAGTCGACGCGGGGCTCAAAACAGTGGTCGGAGCTCGGAAATTCGTGCCAGGCGCGAAACTCTGTCTCCAGCCCGAAATAAAACCGACCACAACCAGACGTAAAATCCGGAATTCAAGAAAGGACCGGGCCGCCCGGACCCAGGCCCCGCTGCTGCCCGGCCTGCCCGATGACCTGGCGATCGCGTGCTTGATTCGGGTCCCTAGAGCCGTGCACCCCGGTTTGAGGATGGTGTGTAAGCGGTGGAATAGGTTGCTGTCTGGGAATTATTTTTATTCATTGAGGAAAAAAACAGGTGTGTGGATTTGTTTACTTTTTTGATGAATTGTGGTTTGTGAATATGAAATTGAAAGGGTGTATTAGATGCCGAGCCTGTTGTATCACTGGCACGTGAGAAGCGAAATTTGTTGTGTTGATAAGCGAAATGTGTTCATGTGGTAAGTGGAAATCAGAATCTCTTAAAAGCACAACAAGGCTATTTCGCTTACCACATGTCAGTTAAGAGGGGAGAAATGTGGGGAATGTAGGTGCTTTAGTACAATACAACCCTAAAACCAGCTCTATAAACCTTTCCAATTCAGAAAGGGATAAATTCAAATCAGTCCTGGACTTCAGTTGGATTGCAATTTAGCCCTGGACTTAAGTTCGATTGCAATTTAGTCCCTGGACTGACTATTCAAAAGAGACCAAGACAGCAAATGTAATAGACGTGCAAGGACTAACCATGCACATTTCTAAGAAGTACAGGGACCAACAAAGCATGTCAAATCAATAGTACAGGGACTAAATCGCGATCTAACTAAAGTCCTGGGACAAAATGAAAAATTTAACTAAGTTGCGACCCATTTAAAGCATAATGACTACCGTACATTTATAACTATTGTGTTCTATATCTGTACCATTATCGGTTATTACATTCCTCAATCATCCCATTCCAAAAAACAAAACAAAAAAAAGAGAAATTGACCAATCTAAACGACTAGGAATGACCAAAGAATGGGTATAAAATTACATCTTCAAAAAAGACAAAATAGTCAAATGCAATTTAACATCATTACCAAAATTGCAAAAAAGCCCTCTTACCGTTACACTAGAAAACCAACAGTGTTAATTCCCAACTAAATAAAGACTTTCTTGCAATTTTGGCAACAACACACGTGCTCTTTTCCAATTCCCAATAACACGGAAACTTTTCACAAATTTCCCTAACAAAACAAAACAAAACATAACATAACAAAAATGTCAGAAGAATGAGCAGTGCACATCTTGAAAAGAGACAAAGAAGTCAAATATAACACAACATTACTGGCAAAACTTCAAAAAATCCCTTACCGAATGAGTAGTGCACAACTGGGCCTTTTTTCCAATTCCCAATAACCCAATGTCCTTTTCCCAACAATCAACATCTAAACAAACAAACAACCCAACCTAACAAACACAACACAAAAAACACGACAGGAATGGCGGAGGACTGGGTGTACGTATTCAAGCGCGACAAGGAAGGCAAGATCTCGTGGCAGGCCTTCGACCCGGTCTCGCGGATCTGGCACCCGCTCCCGCCCGTGCCCCCGGAGTACTCCTCCGCGCTCGGCTTCGGCTCCGCCGTGCTCTCCGGCTGCTACCTCTACCTCTTCGGCGGCAAGGTATTGTTATCATTAAAGATTGGGAATTTGCACAAAAGCCCCTGCGTTGTTGCAAATTGCAAAAAAGGTCATGCAATGCAATCTAACAGTAGAGGCTTTTTTGCAAATTTAGCAATAATGCAGGGGCTTTTTTGCAAATTTCTCTGAAAGATTTAACAAATGTTTAGGACCGATTGAGTTTTGTTGACTTTCTTGAATTACAAAAATCGATTGATTACCAAATCTTTTAATAACCGTCGAACCTATCATACTAGAAGTGGGTGTTAGAGCTATTCGGTAATTCAAATCTCCTAGCCATATTATCGGACTGAATTAAAAATAGTAAAATAATATTAAAATAAATAATAAAAAAATAAATAATAAAATACTGATAATAAAAAATATTAACAATAATATTAAATTAATAAATATAATAATTATTAAAGATCGAGAAAAGTCCAAATTTACCCCCTCAACTATTCAATTAGCGCATTTTTTGCCCCTCAGCTTTTTTTTGGTCTAATTTTAGTCCCCGCACTGTTCAGTAAGTCGATTTCGGTGACACGTAAGCACTTAACGGATGGAAGGACGAAAATGGGCTTGCTCAATAGTTAAGGGACTAAATTTGGACTAATAAAAATTTGAGGGGGCGAAAGTGAGCTGCTTCAGTAGTTGAGTCGGCGAAATTGGACTTTTCTCTTAAGGATTTGACAAGACGGTAGCACCAATTGAGTTCCGTTGTTTTTGATTGAATTATATCACTTGACTACTCTAGTTGTAATATCTAATCATGCTAGAAGTGGGAGTTAGAGCGTACTTTTGGAAACGATTTGAATTTTACAAAGAGTTACTCTGAGTTGATATTAATTGTATATATACTTTCTAACTATCGTAATATCTCTGATACCAGGATCCCTTACGAGGGTCAATGCGAAGAGTTGTGTTTTACAATGCGAGGACCAACAAGTGGCACAGAGCTCCTGATATGTTACGAAAAAGACATTTTTTTGGCTCTTGTGTGGTTGATAATTGTTTATATGTGGCCGGCGGCGAATGTGAAGGCATTCAAAGGACATTAAGATCAGCTGAGATTTACGATCCGAACAGAAACAGGTGGGCCGTTTTATCTGAAATGAGAACCGGGATGGTGCCGTTCATAGGTGTTGTTTACGAGAATAAATGGTTTTTGAAGGGTTTAGACGGAAATCGGCAAGTGGTGAGTGAGGTTTACGACCCGAGGGAGGACGTCTGGAATGGAGTTGACAACGGAATGGTGACCGGGTGGCGAAACCCTAGTTTGGTTTTCAAGGGGAGACTGTTCGCAGTGGATTGTAGAGACGGGTGTAGAATTAGGGTTTATGACGGAGATAAGGGGGTTTGGGCGAGGTTTGCGGATAGTAAGGAGCATTTGGGCGGCGGAAGGAGTTTTGAGGCGGCCGCGTTGGTGGGTGTGGAAGGGAAGTTGTGTGTCGTGAGGAATGATTTGAGCGTGAGTTTGGTGGGGTTTAGTGAGGGTTTAGAGGAGGCGAGGTGGGAGAATATTGGGGGGAGAGGAGAGAGAAGTAAGGGGTTTGTGGCGAGTTTGTGGGAGAGGATAGGGGGGAGGAACGCGGGGAGGAGTCATATTGTGCATTGTCAAGTGCTTCAAGTGTAGATTATTGTTTTAGGGTTTAGTTGGGGTTTTAGGGGGGGTTGTAGAAGCGCAGAGGTGAAAATGTTTCAATGAGGAGTCTTTGAATGTGTTTCACCTTTGAAGCTGGGTGGGTTGGGATGATTGGATGGATTATTTGTTGGGGGGTGTGGATTGTGATGTGATTTGATGATGGTGTTTTGGAGGAATGAATATATAGCATTGTTTTGCGTTGTTGGAGGTTTTTTTTGTTCTTTTTGTGATGGGTTTTTTGTGCGTTGTGAAATGGTGTTTTTTGTGGTGATGAGAAAATAGGTAGATAGATACATGTGGTGGAATGCCTTCATTCTTTTGAGAACTCGCAATTTGTTCATGATATCTTACTGATTTCGGAGTTCTCGTGTGAGAGATTTTCTTTCGTGGTTTCTTCAATCCGAAATTTTAACTTTTCTGACCATGTCATTCAATTCCAAAGGAAAAAGAAAAAAAAAACAAGAAGAACAAAACACTAATCATAAAGTTTTGATTTAAATAGTTTTGAAAATGAACAAGGTTTAGAATATTATGATGGGTTTAGATATGAAAGACTGAAGTGTTTTTCCTTTTCTGCAACTGAAATACTTTTTAAAAACAAAAATATAGATAAATTGAAAAATGAATAAAATGTTAAATGGGAAGACAAAATGTAAAATGTTGATTCTACTGTGTACCATTAGCAATTACAATCTGAATGTTAAATATCGACAAGATTATGTTTTGTTTTCTTCATACCATCAAAATAAAAATATCAACAAAAAAAATACTTTTCCATAACAAACTCTTTTTTTCAACCTTTCAATTCATTATTTGGAGCAAAAAAAAAAAAAAAAAAAATGAAAAATGTTGAGTCAGCTTGGCTGCGGCTTTCGGTGGGCAGACAAACCCTGTGGGATATGATTAAGTATAAACTCAAATCTCATGAATGATGCATGATAAACCAATAATGATGCTGAAAAATATGATGATTAATTATGAGATGAAGAGTCAATAGTTCAGCCAGATCAAACTCAATAGAAAAATTGGTTAGTCAAAGAAGAAATGCATAGAGATATTCTTGTGGCAAGTTTCCATATCTAACCCCTAAATATGTTAATTGTTAATCATGAAGGTGGATTTTGAATCAAATTTTTTGTATAGAGGAGAGGTAAGATTTGAACCTTTAAACTAAATTACTGAAAGAATTAAGTTAAAAATTAAGTCATTTTGAATATTAGACAAACCTCACTAATATATAGCCGAGTATATTTATTGACCAGTGTACACATATATATAGACATAGTCACATATCACGTACGTATATGCCAGCTCCCTCACTAATGTTTAAAGATTATAAGAATATAGAATATTATCAGTTAAAATAAAAGTATTAAATAAGAGCATATAACATTTAGCCATAACAAAGGAATAATGAGGGCAATGTCCATCAGCTTTTGAGAGGTCTGTTCTTGAAGCAAACCATGTATTAAACAATAAGCCTCTATACTAACAAACTAATTACACAATTACAATATGACTTTGATAACAAAAAATAAAAAATAAATATATCATTGATATATAATCATTATCATTGTTCGTTGGCAATGATAAAAGTTATAATAGAAATACTTTGGTCCATATTAAATTGATCGACATTCAGCATGCATAATTCTTACCACTTGAGTTGATCATGTGTCACTGATTACATATTGATTTATGTAAATTTGCTAGTTCACATAATGTCCAAAACTATATTTTTTTTCTTTTGACTTCTTGGGCGGCTTTGGCCGTCCAGCAAAAAATTAATCAACAGAAAAATATTTATTTTTGACTTCTAGTAATAAAACTTGAAATAAAATCATTAAAAAAAATGTCAATCACCATGAATAACTAATTTTTTGACTTGTTGGGCGGCTAGGTATCATTTACTTTGTCAAAATCCTTGATTTATGGAGTAAGTCACACTTAAAATGTTGACCATAATGGCTTTACTCTTTTTCACCAAATGCAAAGAAAATGTTGAACTCCCAAGTTCTAAGTCTCTCCCCTCTTTCACATTCTCTTTTCTATATTTTGGTTCTTTTTATTTTTCAAAAATCTTTTCAGGTTCTTTAGTGGAAGTCAAAATTCCAATTTGCTTTCTATTTTTTATTCAATTATTAGCAAATAGTATGATTTCCTACGGGATTTAAAAAAAAAATAGTATGATTAATCAGGAGCCTATATAAGTTGCACAAAACTTGTTTGCTTTAATCACTCAGTCTTTAAACAAGAAGCATAAAGGTCTAAGGTATTTATTATACATGTCTATTTCTCTTTTCTTACATATTTGGCCTTCAGATATTCATTTCAAATTTATGAATGTAATCTTTTTGATAATGCGTTTGCACCTTTTTCTTGGAAATTATGTTCAGTTTAAGCATCCATTCATGAGTAATATACATTCTAATTCATCCAATCATATCTTTTCAGATTTTAATTAAATTCAAATTTCCGTCCTGAATTTTAGTGAAGTTTTCCTTTTTCTTTGCCACTTTATATGTCAAGTGTTTATACCGATTTCTGTTTGTCCCAAATTCAAAGTAATAATTATTTTTCATGAACATACGTACTTGAGCAAATATGGATATTTTATGTTTACATTCGAATTTTCCTTTATAAATTCCAAACAAAAACATAATTTATTTTTTCCCCATTGCCTTCATTCTCTCTCATCCTCCTACCAGTAAATCATTTCTCTTAATTTGATTCGATTTTACAACAAAAATTACTCCAATTTCTCACATTTTTGCTCAATCAAATGTAGGGAATATATTCTCCATTAACTAAGAATGGGAGAATCAAAGACTGAAGCCTTATTATCAGAAAAAACAGAGGAAATAGAGCCTATTCAAAGAATCACGATTCTATCATATGGTGTTGGTCATATGTTAAATGACTTTACAGCCGCTTGTTGGTTCACTTATTTACTCCTCTTTTTAACAGATATTGGTCTCAGCCCAAAGTAAAAAAACAATATATAATTCATATTACATATGTTAATGTTAATTTCTACCATTCGTACATTTTTAAGTTATAATTACAAATTTGATTGTTTTTTCTCTAGAGATGCAGCAGCCGTTATGCTTTCGGGCCAAATTGCCGATGGATTAGTGACCGTAATTGCTGGCGAAATGGTACAAAAAATACAAAATAATTCAAACTTTTACAATTTTATCCAACTTTATACAATTTATTATGTCATTTCAGATTGATAGATTTGGGCGATTTAAAATTTGGCATTTTGGAGGCTCTCTTTTGGTGGCGGTCTCATTTTCCTCTGTTTTTGGAGGGTGTTTGCTTTGTACAATTCTTAAAACAAATTCTTATTCTGTCCAAACCGTTGGTTATAGTATATTTGCTGTGATATTTAATATCGGTTGGGCTGCTACGCAAGTTTCGCACATGTAATTCTCTCAAAATCTTAATTTTAGTTCCTTATAATTTTTCATGGTATTTGGGAGAAAATGCAAGGAAAATGTTGATTTTGAATTTATTTTATATTTTATTTTTGGTATATTTGTTTAGGTCAATGGTAAATTGTATGACAAGAGATCCAACAAGTAGAGTCGCACTAGCGAGTTGTCGCAATTCATTTACTATGGTAAATAAATAATTAATTAATTAATTTTTTATTTATTTATATTAATTAAATGTTTAAAGAACCATTTATTATTTATTTTGTTAATATATATTCTATAATTAATCATTTAATTTGGATATTTAATTTGGCATATTTAAGGTGGCGAATCTAGGTTTATATGGAATTGCTTTAATAGTTTTCACCATTTTTGATGCGAAAGCTTGCTCTGATGTTGTACTTGAGGTGATAATTTATTATTATTTTTATAATTTTTAAACTATATAAACATTAATTATTATAATGATTTAAAATTCCTGTAAATTAATTCTAATTCATTATCTTTATTTCAAAAGTACCGTTGGATCGCATACCTTGCTATTTTGATCGGATGCGCTTTCTTAGTCATGTTTTATTTCGGAACCAAGGAACCACAGTAAGATTTGAAACTCCATAAAAAGTTAAATTTCCAAACTATATCTTTTGTAATTCCATAATGGGTTTTATAAATAATATTTCGTTATACTTGCAGGTTGAATGATCAACAAGTTAGTTGTGTGAATAAAACCAAAATAACTTGCCTTCATTGGTTCAGAAAAGTTTTATATTTCCAAGTCGCGCTTGTATATATGCTGACCCGATTAATTACAAATGTTTCACAAGTAAACACATTTTTTTTATGTATTTCATGATCAATCAAATATAATTGTTCATACACAATCAAATTATTTTATGTTTGCTCTTAACTGAGAGTCAATATTATTTTCTTCTTTTCTTCAGTCTCTTCTTGCTCTCTATGTAACTAAGGATCTTGAAATGAACCAAATCTCAAAGGCTCTGGTACATTTATTTCTCTCTCTACATTTTTTTGAGGAAAATTCTCTCACTATAATTAATTTGTGATTTTTGGAAACCCTAATTTTTGTACCGTTTTTCAGGTACCAGCCATTATTTACATCTGCAGCTTCATCGTTTCCATAATTCTTCAGGTCCTTATTCTTTTGATTCCATTATCATGCAAAAACATTTATTTATCGCATTTTAACCCTTATGAAAAATTTCTTTCGCAGGAACTTAAATGGAACGAATTCAGACTGAAATTCCTCTTCACAATCGGCGCGATTTTATGGATATTTTCTGGAGCCGCATTATTTGCTCTACCAAGCAATATGAATGTATTTATGTACCCTCTTTCTACAATCGTAGGAATCGCCAATGCATTAATTACGGTAATAATACGAATTAATTATGTACACTGTTTTTACAATAATAATATGAATTAATTAATTAAATGGAAAGTATTTTAAAAGGTGACGACAGTGGGGATGGAAAGTATTTTAGTTGGAGAAGATTTAGATGGGTGCGGATTTGTCTATGGTTCATTAAGTTTCTTAGACAAGATTTCATCTGGCATAGCTCTATTCATTCTTGAATCATATGAAGGTATCTATTGAATCTATTTATAACTTCCACAAATAAAATACTAAATTTATGCAATTATTTATTTCTTTTTTTTGTATGTAGATTCAAATGGATGCAATGAAACGAGAGGCTACCAATCGGCGAGCCGGTACGGTACCGGTTTAATCCCTTGTTGCCTTGCTTTGTTAGCTCTGTTGGTTACATCTACGATGAAACTAAACCGTACCAGATCCAGCACGCTAAACGATGCACTTCTCGCCTGATTAAAATGAAGTTAAATTTATCTCCTTCAATTAGATTTGAAGAGAGTAAAGATTTTTCTACTTCAATTAGTTTTGAAGCTAGGAATTAAAGTGCTTTCTTTTGTACACTTATGTAATTCAAATTTTTTTGTAATTAAATAATAAAAAATTCAACAAAGAAGAAGAACACATTTGGCGCTTTTATTTAGGGGTCATTCCTTTGATTCGATTTAAACCGAATTCATTAGAATAGAACTCAACTTGAACTGAAGCAAACCTACAAAATTAACTACTTGAATTGAAATAAACCGAACTTAATGAACCAGAGTTATTCTGTTTTATTCGGTTAAACCGAATCGAATTAAAATTTATAAATCTGAAATATCAATTAAAAAAAACACTGAAAATAATGCAGAGGAAGAACAATAAAAAAGTACAAGTTTAAACAAATTATGGCTATATTTGTATATATAGGCACTAAATTGTAAGCTCTATGTCCAATCTTTTTGGGCCTTGGGTCCAGTCTTGCCAGCTAAAAATATTATTGAGTTAGTTAAGAAGCTGTTAGATGACTAGATGTTATTCTCGTCCCGCTTCGATTTTTCTAGTGTACTTTTGTAAAAAAGAGAATATGAAGCATAGTAAGCTTTACACATGATGTAATATGAGATGCAATACATTAAGGTTATCTTACACAAGCACTTGCCAATCAGAAGTTGTGATAAGAGCAATCTAAATACATATAACAAAAATAAACATAAAATGTTGACAGTCGGAATTAAAATTCATTCCACACATACATACTCCACAAAAAAATAAATGCCTTGATTTCATAGTATGATGTCAAAAGTAGCATTCCTGATAGCTCGAATTTCAATTCAGTTATATGAGGAAAACCTTCTCTGCAATGGTTATCCAATGCATTAACCTCACTTAACATTCAAACTTCTATAAAATAATTTTCGTAGGGGACGTGCAACTTTGATCCATTCCAAATTATAATCCTTAATTTAAATCTAGACACAAATCTCAGATTTCATGAATCAATCCTAATTTCAATTCACCCCGATCCCAAGACTCATGAGATGTGACGGTTGGCTCCTTCGTCTAAATATTCTCAACTGAACCTAAATAGAGAAAGATATCTTAAAATAAATGAATAATACATGCTAAAATAAGACAATAAACCCCAATCCCTCTTTAGTCTAAGAAAATAGTAAATAAAATTTTCATTCATCAAAATTCATATTAATCAAATTATAGAACGATGACATTTTGATCACTAGTTATTATTATATTATTTAAATTAAAATTAAATTTTTATTTCAATTATCTAGCAAAACATTATTATAATAAAACATAATAATAAGCTATTCTATATTCCACCTTTCCTCATTTTCATTGTTTGCACAACGGCCATTAGTCTTCAGTCCCGGCGGCAAATATCATCTCCTTCAAACTTCGTCATTTGTGGAGTAATTCACACTTAGAATCTTGTCTTGACTATGGATGATCTGTGGGCTATCCTTCTTTCTCTCTCTCTGTCATGATTGTCTAATGGCTTACGCCTCTAAGTCACTCTCCTTCACCAAATGCAAAGAAACTGACAAAGTTCCAATCGCTCTCTCTCTTTCCACTCTTGAGATTCTCTTTTATCTATTTTGGGTTTTTAATGGAAGTCAAAATTCCAATTTCCTTTCTATTTTTTAATTTTATTCAATTATTAGTGAATACTATGATTAATTGATAGCCCTATATAAGCTGCAAACAACCTGTTTCCTTTCATTACTCAAGTCTTTAAAGAAGAAGCATAAAGGTCTGAGGTATTTATTGTACATGTCTATTTCATTTTTCTTACTTATTTTGGCCTTCAAATATTCATTTCAAATTTATGAATGTAATCTCTTTTGATATTGGGTTGCACCTTTTTCTTGGAAATTATGTTCATTTAAAGTATGCATTTATAATTCATAAGTAATATACATTGTAATTCATCTACTCATATTTTTTCAGATTTTAATAAAATTCATAGAATTTCCGTCCTGAGTTTCAGTGAAACTTTACCTTTTTCTTTGCCATTTTTTATGTCAAGTTTTTAAGCTGATTTATGCTGCTTCTAAACTCAATGTATGCCATTGTTTGTGATTATTTTACATAATTTGAGCAAATATGGAAAATTTACTTTCACATTCGAATATTTCTTTGTAAATTCCAAACAAAAAAATAAATAAATAATAAGTTTATTACTTCCCCAATTGCCTTGATTCTAATTCTCTTTTAAGTAAATCATTTCTTTTCATTTAATTCGATTTTACCAACAAAAATGAATCAAATTGCTCACATTTTTGCAAAAATGTAGGAAATATATTCTCCATTAACTAACTACTCAGAATGGGAGAACCAAGGGCTGAAGCGTTCTTATCAGAAAAAACAGAGGAAACAGAGGCAGTTCAAAGAATCACGATTCTTTCATATGGAGTTGGTCACATGCTAAATGATTTTACATGCGCTTGTTGGTTCACTTATTTACTCCTCTTTTTAACCGACATTGGTCTCAGCCCAAAGTAAGAAAAAATCATATTAAATACCTTAATTTATGCTATTTATACACAATATTTTTAACTTATAATTATAAATTTTGATAATTTTTTTCTAGAGATGCGGCAGCCGTTATGCTTTCGGGCCAAATTGCCGATGGATTAGTGACTGTAATTGTTGGCGAAATGGTACAAAAATACAAAACAATTTCCAAAATTTTACAATTTATTCAACTTTTTACAATTTTTTTTATTTCATTTCAGATTGATAGATTTGGGCGATTTAAAATTTGGCATTTTGGAGGCTCTCTTTTGGTGGCGGTTTCATTTTCCTCTGTTTTTGGAGGGTGTTTGATTTGCACAATTCTGAAAACAAATTCTTATTCTGTCCAAACAATTGGTTATAGTATTTTCGCTGTGATATTTAATATCGGTTGGGCTGCTACGCAAGTTTCACACATGTAGTTCTCTCAAAATCTTAATTTTAATTTATTATATTTTCATAGAAAAGGTGAATTTTGAAATATTTTATTTTATTTTATTTTTTGTAAATTTTTTTAGGTCAATGGTAAATTGTATGACTCGTGATCCAACAAGTAGAGTCGCACTAGCGAGTTGTCGCAATGCATTTACTATGGTAATTAATTAATAAATAAATAAATTTATTTTGTTTATATTAATTAAGTGTTTCAAAGAACCATTCATTATTTTTTAGTTAATATATGTAATCTAATTAATCATGTAATTCGGAAATATTGGCGTATTTAAGGTGGCGAATCTCGGTTTATATGGAATTGCTTTGATTGTTTTCACCATTTCGGATGCAAAAGCTTGCTCTGATGTTGTACTTGAGGTGATAATTTTATTATTATTTTTCTTTCATATTTTTGAACTATATAAAATGTTATTACAATGATTTAAAATTATTGTATTTATATATATTTAATTCTTTTAATTAATTCTTTTTATTTTACTAGTACCGTTGGATTGCATACCTTGCTATTTTGATTGGATGCGCTTTCTTAGTCATGTTCTATTTCGGAACCAAAGAACCACAGTAAGATTTTAAAAAATTAAAAATAAAATTTATATCTTTTGTAACTCCACAAAATATAGTTTTATAAATAATATTTTGTTAATTTTTTAGGTTGAATCAACAAGTTAGCTGCACGAGTAAGGCTAAAATAACTTGCCTTCATTGGTTCAGAAATGTTTTATATTTCCAAGTCGCTCTTGTATATATGTTAACCAGACTAATTACAAATGTATCACAGGTAAATATATTTAACAATTTATTATTAATCAAATATAACTATTCATTTTTCTTTCTTTTTCTATTTTCCAGTCTCTTCTTGCTTTCTATGTAACTAAGGATCTTGAAATGAACCAAATCTCAAAGGCGCTGGTACAATTATTTCTCTATCTTTCTACATTTTTTGAAAGAAAATTTTCTCATTATAATTACTCATTGATAAATAATTTTTGCTAATACAAACCCTAATTTAAGTACCGTTTTCAGGTACCAGCCATTATTTACATCTGCAGCTTCATCGTTTCAATAATTCTTCAGGTCCTTATTCTTTTAATTTCATTATCATCCAAAAATTTTTATGTATTGCATTTTAACCCTTAAGAAAATTTTCTTTCATAGGAACTTAAATGGAACGAATTCAGACTGAAATTCCTCTTCACAATCGGGGCGATTTTATGGATATTTTCTGGAGCCGCGTTATTTGCTCTCCCAAGCAATATGAATGTATTTATGTACCCTCTTTCTACAATTGTAGGCATCGCCAATGCATTAATTACGGTATAATTATTATTAATTTCGCACTTAACACTAAATTGATTTATTTATACAATAATAAAAAAGGGAAACATTCGTATCACCTGCTTAACCATCTCCTAAATATCATTATATCATATTTTTATATATTTTTAGTTGTTCATTATACATTTGTATAGAACTAATTGAAAATAATACTTTTTGTATATTTAATATATCTTTTATATGTTTATTCTATCTTTTTGTATATCAATATACCTTTTTGTAATTCTATTATATCTTTCTGAATTTCGGCGATGCTCATGATAAATAAGCCGGTGGTATATATCAGGTCCCTAATAAAAATTAAGTAATTAATGATGATTTGAATTTAATGAAAAGGTAACGACTGTTGGGATGGAAAGCATTTTAGTTGGAGAAGATTTAAATGGGTGTGGATTTGTGTATGGTTCATTAAGCTTCTTAGACAAGATTTCATGCGGCATAGCTCTCTTCATTCTTGAATCATACGAAGGTGCCGATTAAATCTATTTATAATATCTACAAATAAAACATTAAACTGGTGCAATTATTTATTTCCTTTAATTTATTTTTTGGATGTAGATTCAAATGGGTGCAACGAAACGAGAGGGTACCAGTCGGCGAGCCGGTACGGTACCGGTTTAATCCCTTGTTGCCTTGCTTTGTTGGCTACGTTGGTTACATCTACGATGAAACTAAACCTTACCGGATCCAGCACGCTAAACGATGCACTTCTCGCCTGATTAAAATGAAGCAAAATTTCTCTCCTTCAATTAGATTTGAGGAGAGAAATTTAAATTGTTAGGCAATTAATGAGTAATATAGTAGATTAAGTTTTCTACTTCAATTGGTTTTGAAGCTAGGAATTAAAGAGCTTTCTTGTGTACACTATGTAATTCAAATTTTGGTATAATTAAATAATAAAATTTCAATAAAGAAGAACATGTTGGGCGATTTTATTTTGAGTGTTCATTCTTTCGGTTCTGACTGGAACCGAAGGAACTAGAATAGAGAACCAAACTTTAACTGAACTGATCAGATTAGTAAATTATTGAACTGAAATAGAACAGAACTGAATGAATCCGACTTAAATTCGCTTTTTTCGGGTTTAACCGAACCGAATTAAAAGTTATAAATATGAAAGATCAATTTAGAAAAAAAAACACCCTGAGTCATCTCGTTTCCGCTTCTTTGACAAAGTCGCCGAAGAACATTTCTTCAAAAGAAGAGAAATCTTGCACCGAATTTCTCAATCCATGTTTTATTTTGTTTATTTGAAAGAATATATATTTGAGGGAGATAAATAGAGAATATATTTTATGATGCATATGACCATATTATGTATAAGAGGAGTTAAATAATCAATTATAATTTATAAGTTTCACCTTCCTTCATAATCTCATTTTTAATTCTATTTAGTTTATTTTCCATAGCTTCTACAAATCTCCTCTTAATATTCTGTAACTCCTACATTATGCATCTAATTTACCCCAAAAGAGTAAAATATAACAAATCATATTTAATAAAATCAATGGGTACTTTATTAAAAAAAATAATAAAATAAATAAATTTGAAATTCGTAATAAAGTAATACAATATCCTCAAATTTGAAAACATAAACTTAGAACAGATTTATTTGTTTCTTTCAAAGATATATGAATCAAGGATTATTCTACAATTCTCATTCCTTCATGACATGTTTTCTGAGTCCTGGTATGTGCACATAATCAATATAGTCCTTCCAATTTATGCTTCTTATATCAAAATGGAAGTTCATTCTTTCTTCATCAGACATCTCAGCAAACAACTTCTCTGTGTTTGCATTATCAAACCTGCATTTTTTAACAACATTTCATTTAATTGATAGTAATAAGCTACTAGCCAAAGCTAATTAATTATATATTAAACATGAATCCCACCTTCCACCATAGAATGTATATGGTTCATATATAGTTACCAAATACATGGCTTGCTTCACAATTTTCATGATCATGGCCTTCGATCTCTGATAAATCTTACCATTCTTAACGAGACACGACAGTTTCTCTGTTTTTTCAATTGCATCTTTAGAAACAAATTCAGTGAATTCATTTATGTTTACAAACATTTTGAGTGGTTGAAGTGGTCCAACGAGCCGGCTGTGTGGGCCCACATAAGGAGATCTTTTAAAATGCTCGAAAAATATATTCACTAGATGATTGAACAGTAATGGGTTCACATTAGATGAAGCGACTTGATATATATACATGCCCGTATCGGTTTTTGAACCGTGCTTTGCCATGGCAGCTAGGGTTGCGTTGACAACCATATCAACTGGTACCTAAACATAGAAAAGAAGCTACATGAGTAAATTTATTTACAAATAGAGAACTACTTGAACCTTCATCAACGCAATGCCATGTATAACCCTGTCAATGTTGACTCAGTCAAGGTTTAACTATTTACAAGTTACATTCATTTTAGGTGCATCATGTCATATATGCATATTTTAAATAATGTTACTTGTGATTGTGATTGTATCAGAGGGCTCCCTTTTTAACTGGAAATTTCCGTTCTGCCTCCCATAAGTACTGGTAATAGAGATGTTGTGGCATTGATTACCCTATCTCTTATAAGTCTTGAGATGAAAAATGAAAAATAAAAGAATGAGAGAGTTTTCAAACAAAAAGAAAGAGAAGATAGCATTCACCACATCAAGAACACCATTGGGATCGAGAAGAAACCCTGTCAATTGGCCTTTACCGTAATAGCAAACAATTGGATCCATCATCCTGAATAATATGGTATAAAAGTTAACAACTATATATATATATATATACATATGCATATACATATATCAGGAGAAATCATAAGATTAAGATTATTGGAACTACATTTATTTCAAATATGTACCTGTTTCCTTCCATCCAGCCAGGGAAGGGTTCTCTAATTGTGCTTTCAATGACGCTTGGCCTTATCGTCACGACTGGTATGTCGCCTCTCATGCTATTAATTACCATTTCCCCCATTGCTTTTGTGAAAACATATGTATCTTGCCAGCCATATAATCTAGCCCTAAATAAAAATATTTAATTATTATTATACTGGTATGTGACAGAAATATAACAAGTTATTATTTTGGCTTTAAAGTACGACTTAATTTGTCACCTCTTTATTCCCAATTCTTTCATTTTTCCAGAAATTGATGCATCTTGCTTCATCACAGATTCAAAGCTCAATTTAATTTCTTCCTCAATATCCAAAATCAGGTTATTCTTATTAGATCTTATCTCGCTTGAAATTGTGTCGCCTTGGAGAAATGGCTTCTCTGAAACAACACCTTGTCTTTCCCCATTCACATATGCTGTTAAAAATTTACGACATATATAAAAACACTCAACACAGAAATATTCCATCAGGCAGATGATACATATATGGGGAATATATATTAGGATTTATGACCTGTTGACACGTGTAAGAAGAGCTTGAGCCGTTTCATTCGTTTCGCCAAGCTCATCAGCCTGAATGGCCCCATCGTGTTTATATCAAGGGCTACATCATACCTATTATTTGTTTAACTTGATTTTTCAACTGGGCTTGTATATACAATAAATGAAACCAGCTCAATCATGAATAATTGATTATAATCATGTCCATACTTTAGAGAAAACATACACAAACTAACTTTTTGAGTCATAAATGCGTGTAAGATCAATATAAACGCATAATTGGTATATTGTTTAATTAAATATAGTTTAAAAATGATGAAAAAAATGAACCTCTCATCAAAAGTAGTATTTGCTGCCGAGTTGACGATGATTTCTACTTTCTCTGCAATTTCTTCAACCATTTCAGGCTTGATTCCAATGTCGGCTTCTCTCACATTGCCCACAACTGGTATAATTTTTCTCAACATGAAATCTTTGTAGTCTTTTCCATGCATCGCCTTTAAGTTTCTGAAGAGCTCAGTATTTACTATCTAATAAGAATAAAAATAAGAACTTGTCATCTACTTAAGTTGCAATTTATAATCTCCTTCATGTTTGTTGAAACTTTTAATGTCTATAATTTTTATTTTATTAGTATTTCATACTTCATTAAGAAGCCTATCTTTTGCAGCTTCGTCATCCTTTGCCTTGATAATGACATATATTTCACCAACATCAGGGACCTCCCTTAATATTTTCTCTATAAGAACTACATAAACGAATTAAAGAAAATAAGATAACCTCTCATATATTCTAAGAGAAATGTGTTAATTAGTGTTTGAAACTGAAAGAAGAATTGATTAGTCACCTTTTGCAAGAAAACCAGTTGCACCAGTTATGAGAAAGTTTTTGCCCCTTAAGAAGCTAACGATCCCTAGACCCTCACAACCCTTGTCTATATCTTCACAAAGTAGGTTACTGCCATTTTTAGCCTGCAAGTTTGAAATTAAGTGAGAGTCCAAATTGGGGCTGCCAAAGTTTCCCTTTACGCAACAAGAGGCCATTTTGGTACTCTTTGGCAATGGCACTGAATAGACACTCCTTTGAGTTGGCCCATCTTTCTTATAAGAAGAGAAACTTAGCTGGTTTATGCCCAAACCGATACGTGAGTATATGTGATATGAACTTGCCATGTTTCGAGTAAAAGATAACTTAAATATAGAGATGGAATTATGAAAGAGAAAATTGTACAAAGAGAAGAACAGATTATGATTTGCAATAAGGTGCAAATGAACAAGTGAACTAGAAAAATAAGGAATATTAATGAGGAGAGGGGAAGAGGATGAATGAATTTATATAGAAGAACCGAGTCAAAACTTGCTCTAATAAACTTTATTGTCTATTAAAGTCACACACCCTAAAGTTTGGTATTAAAAGTTTCATTTAGAGAGAACTCCCAATTTATGGGTTAATAGACTTTATTAAATAATATTTGCTACACAAAATTATGTTTGCCAAAAACTCAAACTTAGGATCTCTTCCAAAGTTGAAAGGTGCTTTATCACTTGAGACGATAAATTTTGGCTTGATATTGGAAGTTTAAACGGGTATTGTGGACTTTCTCAATGAATTTGTTTATAATGCAGATTATGTATCAGAAAGTTGATTCGCAATGAATCAGTTATTTGGATTTAAATTTTTTTGACGTATGTCTTAGAAATAATTTAATCTTAATATTTGGATTATATATTTTAATATTAATTAGTATAGACAGTCATTATCTAGTCCACTAAATACTAATTTTGATTTATATTATTTAATCTCTATAACTCGGTTCAACTAAATAAAATAAATGGAAATACAATTCAGTTTATTTGGTTCGGTTCAAAATACGGTCAATTTTTATTTGGTTCGGTTCATAGCTAATTCGGTTTAGTTTAATTCAGTTTGGCTTTATTCAATTCGTTATAACCTAACAGAAGAGAAGAATATATATTTATGTTAATATATTTTTTTTGAAATAAATTTATATTTAGTTAGCAATAAAATAAAAAAAGGTAACAAGGAACTTCTAGAATACATAAAGTTTGAATGAAAATGAAACATTTGTGTGTATTTTGAGTGTATATTCTACATAACTGTTGGTTATATCCTAAAAATTAACCAAATAAATAATTAAAATAAATCATAAAATAATGATTAAGAATGAGACAAGTATGGATGTAGCAGTGCCATCGAGTCGCGACTATCCTAAAGACAGATTGATGTCCTCTAATGCAGGATTCGCCGTCTATCCGCCTCCAAGGTTCTACATCACGAGAAAGTCTCGTATCTGCTCCAGTTGTACAGTCGCAGAACGGGCTTTCATTTCAAGGAGAAATGAAGCCGTGTATCATGATCTTTTATACCAAGTGTATTTTGAGTAATTGGAATACCATATTTTTAAGGAGGAAGAAGAAAATGTGCATGTATGTTGTGTTGTCTAAGAGGATGAGGCGGGAAACTCTTATTATAAAGGGAGAGGAGAAGACTAGGTCAATGGAATTAATTCCATTCCAAACTCCCCATTAATTTTCTCTTTTATTTTGTTTAAATGACCATTAAAATATGAATATAAATATAACAAATAAGTTTTAAAATTTAGTAATATTATTTATAAAATAAGTAATATACAACATTCCCCTCAAATTTTAAAACTTAATATTTAAATATTTCTTCCGAATATTTGGTATCTACTATGCATAAGTATGAGTCGACGTTACATTGAACTCATACGTAGTGATGATCATATACGATCGAGATTTACATGGTAAACATACATTTTTAAACCATAAATCATGTTACTGATTTTCTATAATAATACACATAGTAGGAAAAATCTTTTTGGCGCTTAGCGGGTGTGCGCTATTTATGGCATTGCGCTAATCTTGATTATCATGAGAATACTTTAGGATTTCACCCGTATCCTTAGTCGCGGCCCACAACGATTCTCACTTAAGTAATTCCTCAAAGAGTATGCAGTGTGGAAATATACTCCGCAATATTACTTTTATATTAAGTAATTTATTAATCTATTGAATTCATTATTTGAATTTTTATTTTCTCGAAATTATTGAGAACAAAAGTTCAGCCTAATCATCACCTTAAAGCACTTCACCATAGGGATGAGCACTGACAAATCAATGTCTAAACTAGTGCTTCAAAATGTCACGTCAGCAGTTTCATTTAACCTTTGAACCATTTATCTCGCAGTAGGCTACAATGGTAGGGGACCCACTGCTGGTGACGTCTATATGGACTAAACGCTTCATCCCCTAGATGAACTAGATCTTAAAAGATCTTTCATCGGATAAATTATTTTCCGATGTTATCAAATTATGTGACATCACATTTTTTATTTATTTTCCGTGATTTTATAATTATGTGCCTTTTTTTTAGTTCGTAGTTTAGTGATTGATTAGGTCATAACTACTTTTAATCGCGATGCATCCCCTGATGAAAACATCAACAACTTATTGAATACAAAGAACAAAATGCATTTTGACCGGCATAATAAAAAGGGGAGTCCTGCTAGCTGAAAGAAAAGACGAGAATGCGGGAATTAGCCAACAATTGCTTTTTTTTCAACGATTCGTTAGCAAAGACAGGTTGCAAATTTCGTAGGTGCTCATTTTTAGCTACATTTCGATTTCGAAGATTGGACTGAGTCCGCATCTTCTCAGGTATTAAGAAAGTGGAATTGGAATTGAAAGAAATATGTTTCTAATTGAATTATCGGCTTTTTCCGACAAGTCTTTCTGCATTTTGAGAAATATTTATTAAATAATTTAGGCACAATAGGAAAAACTCAAAGTAAATTCCTAAGCCAATTTCAAGCATATAAACTTCATATTAAAAATAATATGATATTGACCAATATTTTTTTTAATCAATATTTATTGATAAAAATATCTTAACATCATTAATATATAAAATATGTTCAAAAGTTAGGATATCAAATATATATCCATATTGAATAAAGAATAATTATTTAAATCCAAAATTATATGGAGAGATAATTTCATCAAACTTCATAGATTTATATATTGGGCCACACAATATTTAGTGAAATCCAAATTTATATGAAGAGATAATTTAATCAAACTTCATATATTATTTGCTATTTTGCTTGTATTAAGTAATATAAAAACTTAATAAGGTAGCAAATATTGTGCATTTTTTAAAAAAATAATAAATTCATATGGTTCTATAAATTATTATATTGGTCAATTTTAAAAGTTTTATAAATATAGGTTAAACTTAATTTATCTAATTATAGATAGAAGGCAAACATAATTTATTTAAAAATTAAGTATGACCAAAATATTATAAGCCAATTTTCTGCTATAGCATTCAATATTTATAAAATAATAAATCGACAGATCTTGTAAGGCCAATAAATATAATGTTATCTTAATTCGAATCGAATATAAGATTATTTATTATACGAATAAATTGTTTTAATTAAATAGAATATGATTAAGATTTTTTTTATTTACTCACAATAATTGAGGAAAAATTATTTGCCTTCTTTATTTTTTTATCCAACTTGGGAATATTGTTGGGCATACCAATTTATTTATATATATGCCTAATAGGCATAATTGATTATCGTCAGAAATAATGACCCATATTTATTTACTTATTCTTTTTATAATAAATGTTAATTTAACATAACATTGTTTGACTCATAACAGTCGCGACTCTAAAGACATATTGACGCCGTCTAGTGCAGGATTCGCCGTCTATCCGCCTCCAAGGTTCTACACCACGAGGAAGTTCCGTATCCACTCCAGTAGCACAGTCGCAGAGTGGACTTTCATTTCAAAGAGAAATGAAACTGTGCATCATGATCTTTCAAACCAAGCGTATTTTGAGTAATTGGAAGAACGTATTTTTGACGAGGAAGAAGAAGATGTGTATGTTTGTTGTGTTGTCTAAGAGGAGAAGGAGGGAAACTCCTATTTTAAAGGGAGATGAGAAGACTAGATCAATGGAATTAATTATATTCCAAACTTTCCATTAATTTCTTCTTTGATTTTGTTTAAATCGCCATTAAACTATTAATAAAATACAACAAATAAGTTTTAGAATTTAATATATTATTTATAAATAAATAATATTCAATAATAACAATATCAGACGAAAGAAACTATATTATATATTGTTATTTCAAGGTCTTCATTTAAAAAAAAAAAACTTACTATTCCTTGAATAAATATTTGACGTTTACTTAGCTGTTTTTTTTATAGAATCAAAAAAGCTCTTTGTCATACATCCATTTTTATAGGTAAATTGATTTGAACTCATAACTTATGATTTGATGTGTTTTGTATCCAACCAATAGATCATGAGATTATTTGCAACGTTTACTTAATTGTTGATGCAAAGTTTTATTTATTTGTATGTCATACATATAAAAGCGGCATAAAGATTATATAATAAAACAACAAACTTTATAAATTTTGTAAATCATTTATTTTTGATGATAATACAACATTTATCGAATAAATTTTTGATATTTGTTAAATTAGAGTTGATATTTCTTTGTAACTATAACACAGAGAAGTTCATGTAGCATCAGAGCTCTAGTGCCTGTGGCTGTAGTGTGAACCGAATTAAAATTGTCCAACCCAAAAATAAGTGTTCAAATCTATATTATAAAATAACTAGTTTAGAGTGAAAGACCCATCTTTTAACTAATCCCCATCTATAATTCCCTAGTCCTTTTTTTTTGATAAATAAATCTTAAAGATTATTAAGGTCGCAAAAACTGAAGTACCCATGCCTAAAGTCGTTATTTTATTTTATTTTTTTTTTTTTTTTGTGAGTAAGTCGGTCTTGCCTTTTTTATATGAGCAAGTTTTTTAGAAATCACTAAGAAGGAAAGAGGTAATATATCGCTTTGTTCAGAAAAAAAAAGAAATTAGGGGAATATTTGACACATGTAGATGGAATGTAAATGGCAGAATTCCAGCCATTAAATCTTTATCTAATGGTGACTATTGAAATAGCCACCGTGTATGGTTAATCTTGGGGAAAAATATTTAGCATTAATATTCTATTAATAATATGTATTCCCCCTTTCCTGTTAATTATAAAGCCAAATAAAACAAAGCACAAGATATATGAGCAAAACAAGAAGATGCACAATCATGATTATAGAAAGAGAGACCCCCAGCTACTAAACATCAATTAATAGTGAAATATCTTCATAGGCCTCTCCAATTAATTCATTCGACAAATGAACCATTAGTACTTGTAATTGGGTTGTGTTTGTATTATGCATTTAGACGTTTTAGTCCCCGTGCTTTATAAAATTTAGATGCTTTATAAATTCAGATTTTTTTTGCACATCTGGTCTTTTGAGATAACGGTCAAATAAAACATTATTAAATTATTTTATTTTATAACAAGTTTACCTCCTTATGACAAAAAATTTCTCGTGTAATTATTTATTTGTTGGATTAAAATCAACTTACATTTTGGTCAACAATACCTTCTAGAAAGAAGAAGGGATTTCATGCTTTTCTTCCACGAGTTTATATATAGTCCCCTAATTTCCCCTCGATGTGTTGGTTACATCATCCTAACATCATGATAATAATTCAGTCTCTTTCAGTGGACAATGATTTCAAAAATGAGCTGAATTACCAGTAATGAGTGAAAAATAGTTCTCATCGCATTAATTACAACAGCCTAAAGTATAAGCCAAATGCTCATTAATAATTACTGGACATGTACAATCATTATTAGTTAGGGGTTTTACTTTTCCTTCTGTAAAGGCTGTGTAATTCCTCTTTAGTTAGGGTTTTGTTAATCCCTATTATGTACCAACAATTTTGATGAATGAAAAGTGCCCACGGGCGTTTCCTGCAAAAAAAAAAAAAGCCTGCCCAACGAATTAAAAAAAAATTTAATTTTAAAAGGCATGTAAAAAAATCTGTCTAAATTAACACCCATAAGCAGAAAAAAATTCGGCTTATATATATACCCCAAAGTATCAGTAAAATCAGAAAAAAAAAATGCCTCCTCTATTTCTAGCAATTCGAAGTGGTCCGCGATATTGTCATCTCTAGCTTTGACGGATGATGCACTTACCACCTCCAACTCTGGAATATGTTGATTCTTCCACGACCTCTAGATCGAGTAATGGCGGGCCAAGAACCACCGGCTTGATTGGTTTCTTGGGAGGAAATTTCTCTTTTCTCTTTTCTGGTAAATTACAGATTTGTTGCTTCTCGTATAATTAGAATGTGTGCTTAATTATTACATGATAGAAAAGAATTGGAGCAATTTCATAATGGAAAATTAGCAAAAATATTTGGGTAATTCTTCAAAGTGCAAATATTTGAATAGTGTTTCCTTTTTCTTTCTTTGTATAAATTATTTTGGAAATTATCATCCATGAATTGTTTCTTTTTCATTTTCTTTCTTTTAAAACATATTTTTTTAAGAAATTATTCTCAACGCCACCTTAATTAGCGCCTGAACAGCGCCGGCCCATTTGAAAGTGCTGCCTAATCAATCCGCGGGTTTAACTTAAGCTAGCGAAGTAATTTAACCACGCCCGCGGCTCATTTAACACTCACTTCGCTCCGCTCCGCTCGACTCTGCTTCGACTTTTTCATTACTATTATTCATTTACTTCGATTGATATGTCTTTTTGGCATTGTGTTACATTGTTATATTTCTTTGTATTGTGTTGGATTGATATAACTTTTTAGACATATTGTTATGATTTTTAGGTGCTGAATATGACTTTTATATCGTGTTGGATTAATATGTCTTTTCTTTATATTTATATGACTTTTTAGTTATTGATTTTGTCTTTCTAGTTGAATGTTATGCATTTTGTTTTGTGTTGAATGGATGTGTCTTTTTAGTGGAATGTTATGTCTTTTGTATTGTATTGTATTGTATTGTATTGTATTGATATGTCTTTTAGTTATATTTCTATAACTTTTTCGTTACTGATTTTGTCTTTTTGGTGTATTGTTATTTTTTTTGTATTGTGTTGGAATCAGTGTTGCAAATAACAGTCCGTAATGGCGCTATAGCGGTTTCCGGAAGCTAAACGCTGCGTGCAATGATTTTGTTGTGGTGTAGCGTTTTTCGACAATTTAGCGGTGAAACGGTCCGCAATAGCGGTGTTGCATGCGTATATTACGGTGTAGCGATCTGAATAACGTTTTTGATGGATTTTTTTTTATTGATTTTTTGAATGAATTTTTTTTAATGGATAGATATGTTGTATTTTAATATTTTACTATTAAGCATATTTTGATTTTGGACATGTAACTTTTGGCAAGAACATTTCAAACTTTTATTGTTAATATTTATATTATTCATATTTTAGTGTTGCATATTTCATCTTTTAGACTTTGTAGTGCATATTTTACGTAGTGGTATATAGGGAAAAAATATTTATATATAGTATCCGGTATAAAAATGTATCTCCGTAAAATTTGCGCTATACGCAATTCGCTACATGAAAATCCTAAACGCAACACACCGCTAAACGCTATTTACAACCTTGGTTGGAATTGATATGCATTTTAGTTGTATTTATATGACTATTTAGTTACTGTATACGTCTTTTAGTGGAATGTTATATCTTTCTATACTGTTAGGTTATAAAATGAGAAAAAGGAAAAATAAAATTTTAAAACAGCAAGTGGCGTGGGGGTCTGATGCGCCGCTGGAATAATTTTAGGACGTACACACAGAGATACTTCCTGGAGACACGTATCTGAGATGCATCTTTGCGTGACGTGGCACACTATGGTTGGATAGACGGTGTTGGCGCTAAATAACGCACCGGTACGTATCTAGACTTTTTTTTATATTTTTTGCGAGAGGTTTTGATAATTATTTTGGAAATTGCAAGTTTTGATGATCATGGACACCTACATGCTCCAAATTGTTCTTTATTTGCAAATTAGGGATTATTGAGAGGCAAATTGGGTTTTGTTGTTATTAACATCATTTTGTTTTTCTGTCTTACAGTATTGAATCAACTGCTATTAGGTGATTTTCATAAGTAAAATCACTGATGAGTTTTGGAGATCGAAGGAAGTGCATAGAGTGATTTTGTGTAGAGGGGTGATATGTTACGTCGCCGGCCATATTCGGTCACCACCAAGAGAGTGATTTCTTAGGAGTACTATGAGAGGGTGACTTCATGAAGATAATTCCGTGGCGTGGGGGTGAAAGGTGGTGGTGGTGGCCTGAGGATAAATTGTGGTGGTGGTGTGAGGTAAATAGGAATCATGGTCTCTCTTTCTTTCTCACTATGGGGGAGAAGAACCGTCACGTGGTCCAGGACGGACCTTATCTTTTCGGTTGCCCAATCCCGAGTTAAAAATATTTCTCTTATTTTTTTTTTGATGAACCGGAATATGCTCAAAGTCCTACGTCCAATATATTAATGAATGAAAAGAGTTTATATACAAATTATCGTGGCCATGAGGGCCGCAATTGTAGAAATTAAAATCAAAAGGTAAAAGAAAAAGGAGAGAAAATGTGAAAAAAGTAATTAAAATTAGGAAGTAGAATCCTGTGTAAGCTAGCTTCCAAAGTTTGACTTCATCTTCTACCATTTGGGTGATTAGGTTTGGCGTTTTGTTTTCATCTCTGAAGATTATGTTGCACCGTTCTTTCCAGATGTGGAAGAGGAGAGCTAAATTAAAAAGGATGTAATCATTACTCTTGTAATTACGGTTGAGGTTGTCTATGAGGTTCATAATTTCAGGTTTGGTTGGTAAACTGACAATGAAAGAATAGATGATTGGCTGATTCAGCGTGCTGTTTGCATAGATAGCATATGTTCGGTATTGTCCAAACCACGCTTGATCAAGTTATCTGTTGTACTGAGTTTGTTGTTTGTCCAGAGCCATGCGAAGATCTTAATGCTTACAGTCGATGTTTTATGCCGTTAGATGCTTGCTAAGGAAAGACATTTTCTTGTGATTCTGAAAATGTTTCTATTGGATTTTGGAATGTGTCTTTGCAGTGGTAGAGAAACCAATTTTATATTTTTCTTTTGTTTTTTGATTAAGGCTGTATCAACTGATTGACTTTTTTTATATTGCCTCACTTCTTTAATTCCGCTTTCCGTTGTCGATGTTGTGTTGTGGTCTTACTTTCATCCGTATCTTATTTTAAAGGAAATAAAACCAGATTGATATTCTAAATTTCTAAATATACCCTCAAGTACGAAAATGCAACCAATTTCTAAAATTGAACTCAATTAAACCATTTTACAGTTTGATACTACAAAACATTTTTGTTTTAATTTGTTTTGATCTTCTTTGCCTTTTTATTGTTTTAGATTTTGATTATGTTAAAGAGCTCGTGTTTCTTATTTATTCAGTAGTGAATTTTGTTTTTTCAATTTAAGTGAATTGACCAGTGTGATGTCAAATTTGTTATATTTCATCTTAAAATTAAGCAAGGCTTAATGCATAATACAATTGTTAGGTTTTTATCAAGGCTGTGGTTGGAAAATTCGAGCAGAGGTGCATGATTCCTATCCTTACAAATCCACTTCAATTAGTTGTTTGTATGTGTAAATATATTCACGTATAATGTATGGTCAAAAATATATAAAAAAAGTAGGGAAGGGTAATATTTAAAAGGGATAATTTCATATATGCCATTAGAAAAATTCAAAATATCATATTTGCCATTATAAAAACTTAAATATCATATTTGTCATTGTAAAAACTTAAAAATATCATATATGCCATTACAAAATCTTAAAAATCATATTTGCCATTACAAAAACTTAATATATCATATTTGCCATCAAATTTACTCAAAACTTAAAATTATCCATTTTTTCCGTTAAAATTAACGGTCCAATCTTATAATTACCATTATACCCCTAAATTTAGTTAATGAATTAGATTTCATATTAAAAATTCATTTGACAATCTCTCTCTCTCTCTCCATGATTGAAATTCATATATAAACAAAAATAATCTTCACTTCAATTTGTTAGTCAAAATAATTTAACACAAGAGAAAAAATTATTTAAAAAAATAATCAATTCATTTCTCACATATCAAATTCTTTTGACTTCAAATTAAAAGAAAGATTTTTTTTTTTTTTTTGCTTATATATGAATCTAAGTCATGAAGAGAGAGAGAGAGAGAGAGAGAATTTTAATATGAATTTAATTCATGAAATAAATTTAGGAATATAATGGTAATTATTTAAGCTTTTATAATAGCAAATATGATATTTTGAGTTTTTGTAGTGGCATATATGAAATTATCTCTATTTAAAAAATAAGCTATTCTGTTGAGCTATAAATGATATAGTTCGTTATGACAAATATATAAGCACTAAGTGGACAAAGGGTTGTCATAATTTGCTTTATTAATTTTCTCGCTTAACTCAATTTAGCAATATAATTCATTTTTACAAGTTATGAGGTGCAATTTGTTCAAAGTAAATATTTTGGGAAAATATGCAACGATATCTGTTCGCATGGTTACTTCAATTTATTGAAACTAACCCCTTAATACTTTTTTTTAATTTTGTACAGGAACTCCCGCTACGGTGAAGTCGTACCATAAAACTAGAATAGTTGGTTGGAGCCTAAATGTGGTATATTTATAAATGTTACACCACTTTTACATTCTGACCCTGAATTTTTGTCAAATTTAAAGTTCCCTAATTTTTCATCAGGGTTCATTTATATGTTTGACGACCATGTTTCATTGAAAGCAAACGTTTTATTTTTTTATCAGCTCAATTTTTTTAAGTGAATAATTGAGAGTAAGCTGAGACCAAATTAAGATGAATTTGATGCTAAATGGAGTCCTAATTGAAGCAAGCAATTTTTGGAAAAAAAAACTACTGACTGCTGAGGATTAATTCAGGAGTTAAATTGGGGGAAAATACAAAATTGAAAGGTTGGACTTTTGATTAGGTAAGATGTGATTATGTGTTGGATTTGGAGATGTTATTTATAGTTTATTTAGTTAATTCTTATTTTATTATGTTTAAATGTAAATATTATTACGACACAATTTTTAATGATTTTTTTTTAATAATGTTGAAGAAATCTTGAGCAACGCGCGTAGCGTTCTCTAGTTCTTTCTAAAACAGACAAAATAACAGAGAGAATTAGAGTTAACGAGCCGTTTAGAATTAATCAAGTTGACCAAATCATGATTTTAATCCTATGGCTGAAGACATGCTTGGGCAAAATTTTGCCCCCACGCGGTTGGGCATGATCCGCTCCCCCTTATTTAGCCCCTTAAGCCACTCTTCCTAGTCAAAAGCAAATTATTCAAAAACACCCCTACAAAATGTAATATCAAAACACCCCTACAAAATGTAATATAAAATTCATCATCAACTCGTCTCATCGATAATCAATTAGGCATCTTCCCATCAGAAAAGGCCGGACAAGAATCCACAAGCTCTGGCACCTCCTCTTTATAGGGCACAGTGAATTTTTCAACAAACTTGACAACGTAAACAATCACATCTTTGCTGGACCAATTATAGGTGCTTTTAAAGAACTCGAGTTTTTCTTTTATTGTATCTTCTTTTAAAGAAGCAATCTCCATTAGTGCACGAACAAACATACCTGATTCACGTTGGAACCCAAGATTCTCATTCTTCTCAAGCAGCAGTTTATATCACCGGAGTTCCTACGCATGAAACTAATGCATCCCATTAACAAAGTATCAATTTGTTAATCAATTGGATTATTCAAGGGCTGAGGGATTGTTCATCAGTTGGATGAATGTATTGCCACCGCGTCCATTTTCCATGAATTCAACGGCTCACGGTACAAGGGTTTTCTCCACATTACTCGAAAGAAGTTTAGGATTCCATGAGATTAGATACTTTATTTCCTTACCTGTTAATCCTCGATCTTTAAGGAAGCGAACCACAGAGTCAGGTTTATCGTTAAAAGAGCACAGCAACCATTGTTAGTGCTTTTTTGACTGAAAAACCCTTGAAAGAGGTGACTTTATTAGGCTGGGCGTGCTGGAACTCCTTTTCCTTCTAATATATAAAGTTCATAATTCGGGGGGAAACTTGACCTGTGCCCTTTAGATAATTGATATCGATACCCAGTTTGCACCCAAATGATTCTCCATATATAAACTGATTTGATAAACATCTCCAGTTTGAGCCCAATAAATAATTTTATCTTTTATAAAATTTATTAAGGATCCCTAATTTGAGCTCAATATTGAGTCTCTCTATGTATTTTTAATTAATAAGGATCATCAGTTTGAACCCAATATTTATTTTTATTTTTATAATTTATTAAGGTATAATAAGGAGTAATAATATTTTTTATTTATTTAAAGGAGTAATAATATTATAAAATATTATTAATTTCGGAATTAGCTTCTTATATATAAAGTTTGAAAATAGTTTCTTTTGTGATATGTGTCTATTTTGTAATTTTTTGTAGCCATCTATCAATTAACTATTGCATCGCGAATCATATTCAACGAGTTAAGGCAAGTTTTTTTTATTTATGATTCTTTGTGTCATTTCAAGTATTGCTTTGATGTATTGATTTATCATAAAATTATCATAATTCATATAACTAATTATACATGTTATTAATCAAAAAGATAAATATCAATTTTTCAAAAAAGATATTATAAGTAAAAATGTAACATATATGTATGTATATATGTTTAAGATATGATTTCATCTCACTTTAAATCATATAATTTAAATTATTATGCATTTATCAATTAACTATTGCATGCTTAGCCATATTCAACTATTGCGTGCTTAGTCATATTCACTAATAAGTATGGTCTTAAAATTCCGAAAGTTATTAACAATAACTTGATGATCATATTTTAGTAATAGTATGAATTGTTATTGTAATATACCAAATCTTGATTGATATAATTAAGGATTTCAAATCCTTTGTGTGTCTAGAATTTTGTTTCTTGATTTTTTTAGTTTTGGATTTTAAGAAGTTAGGTTTTGAAGTCTCAGTTATTAAATGTGTGAGCTTGTCTAGAAAGTCAAATACCCAAATTTCAAACTTATTACTCAGGGTCATTTTGATTATTTTGATAAATATCAATGAAGATAAATGTATCAGCATCATTTAAAATTGTAAAAAAATATTATGATTTTGTGAATATTATTTTGGAAAATATATTTCTGAAAATTGAATTTAGAAATTTGAATTTGTTTTTGAAAGATAATTTTCTAATATAAGATAAAAGTCTTGCGAGTGTTGAAAATCTTTGTATCTTCATACATTAAATAAAGGGATAATTTCATATATGCCATTACAAAAACTCAAAATATCATATTTGCCATTATAAAAACTTAAATATCATATTTGCTATTGTAAAAACTTAAAAATATCATATATGCCATTACAAAATCTTAAATATCATATTTGCCCTTACAAAAACTTAATATATCATATTTGCCATCAAATTTACTCAAAACATAAAATCATCCATTTTTTCCGTTAAAATTAACGGTCCAATCTTATAATTATCATTATACCCCTAAATTTAGTTAATGAATTAGATTTTATATTAAAAATTCATTTGATAATCTCTCTCTCTCTCTCTCTCTTCATAATTGATATGAGAGAAATGAATTGAATATTTTTTGAATATTTTTTCTCTCGTGTCAAATTATTTTGACTAACAAATTGAAGTAAAGATTATTTTTATTTATATATGAATTTAAATCATGAAGAGAGAGAGAGAGATGTTTAATACGAATCTAATTCATGAAATGAATTCAGGGATATAATGGTAATTATAAGATTGGACCGTTAATTTTAACGGAAAAAATAGATGGTGCTAAGTTTTGAGTAAATTTAATGGCAAATTTGATATATTAAGTTTTTGTATTGGCAAATATGATATTTTAGATTTTGTAATGGCATATATGATATTTTTAAGTTTTTATGATGGCAAATATGATATTTAAATTTTTATAATGGCAAATATGAAATTTTGATTTTTTGTAGTGGCATATATGAAATTATCCCTTAAATAAATTCTATATGTAATACATATTGGGCCAAGTTTAACCTAATATTGTGTTTCATCTGATTTGGGCCGATAAGCTAGATTTATAAGTAATCCTCACCATTAATCAGATCTTCATGTTGATACAAAAACCGTGCATCATTTCTATAGCCGCCATTTCGTTCTTTTACACTCACTCATCTCTTCCCCACAAATAAGGAAAATAATAAACAAATCTGGATCTCGACTTGTAAGATTTAATTCTCCTAATCCACTTGAAATAATTATGTTGGGCTCAGTAATATTTATAATCCGTTAAAACTTTGATTCCACATTTATCTTGTACTGAATTCAAAGTTCTAATGAGTAACTATTGTGCGCCTATTGGGCTTATAATTCAGATCTTATAGTAAAATATCACTTGAAATTGAACAAATCCAAAGCTCAAACACAACTAATTCTCCAAAAAAATATTATTATTTCACTATATACGCGTGGAATTTTTATTCAAAAGCACAACATACTAACTTGCATCCTTTCCAAAAAAAAAAATACAAACTTACATAAAACCCTCGTGGAAATTAAAAAAAAAAGAAAAAAATAAATAGCTTAGAGTTCTTCCTCCCTTTTGCGCCCACTTCCCATTACATTCTCTTTAGTCGATTCCAACTTGTCTTTCGCAACATCTATCGTCTCTCTCACTTTTTCTTTCGCCGCTTCATACCCCTCTTGCAGTTTCTCCTTAGCCTTCTCCTTCGATTCCGTCATTTTCTCTTGCGCTTCCCCTAATTTCTCTTTCGTTTTGTCCGTCGACTCCTTCGTCTTTGCACTCGCATCTTCTGCCTGTCTCGTCATTTTCTCGTTTGCTTCTCCTAATTTCTCTTTTGTCTTGTCCTTCGACTCCTTTGTCTTTGCGCTCGCATCTTCGGCCTTTTTCTTGGCCTCCTTCATTGCTTCATCGGACGTCTCCTTTGCAGCTTCCTTCTCTTGTTTTGCTTTATCCGCCGCATATTTGCCGGTTTCTACTCGATTTTAAATTATATTTTATAGTAAAAAATTAGTAAAAAGGAAGAAGTTGCTCACAAAGAAGTTCAATTTTTCTCTTAGTTGTGGAAATATATGGTAAAAATTTATTTGATATTTTACCTGATGTAACCTCTTCAATCTTCTCGGTACCCTTCTTTGCAGTTTCTTTAGCTTGTTCCCCCTTCTCTATCGTAATGAACCAACACAAAAATTAATTAAAAAAATAAACAACAACAATGCAAAAAGTTCAATCACAATTCAGCTTTTTATTTTTTCTCTCTCAAAAGTACCATTTACCAAGCCATGTTATTATGTTAACACTTCGACGACCCAACCAACGATTCAAAATACTTCGGACCAGAAACATCTAATTAATACGAAAAGTGTACAACTACAATTATGACAAATACATACAAAAATTATAAAAAACACATATTTAATATGCTTACCAGAAGCAGTCTGTTGAGCTGTCTCTCTAGCCGATTTCAAAGTCTCGCCAGCCTTCCTGCCGGCCTCTTCTTCATCAGGCTGATGCTTGAATCCCAACCCTTCACTAATCTTATCTTTCGCCCAATCAGTCCATGACCCATCTTCATCTTCTTCTACCTCCACTTTTGTCGCGACGGCTTTTGTTCCAACAAACAACAATAAAGAAGCTAGCAGCAACAAAGGAAAAACAACTTTCATGAAGCTCTTCATTTTGCTTTCTTTCTTTGTGTATAGTGCTTATCTTTTGATTAATGAAAAAGAAGAGAGAGAGAATGGAGATTAAGATGGCGGGCAGAAAGGGTTTTAAGATCGATGAGGAGGAGGTTCTAGGTGAGAGATTGTGGACACATGTCAGATGCTGAGAGACAGGCTATTGGGTTCTTACCACGTACACCTGCTTTGGTGTCACTAGCATGTCGACTGCCTAAGTTACAAGAATTATACTATGGGCCTAGGCCTTTTGTATAGTAAAATTTATATGCTCCAGTTTAATTACACTTGGCCTTATTTATATCTCCTTTCAAACATTTGTATATTAGGTCATTTTTTTCGTAAATTTTGTAAATATTCTGAAAAAACAATTTAATATGCAGTATTTATTTTTGTCACGAAAATATATGAAATGTCGTACCACTTTCTTTCTTCACCAATATTTTATTAAAATCAAACAATTTTTGACAATGTTAATAAAATACAAAATTAAATTTAAGAAAAAATAGTTAAAAAATATTGAAAAAATAATATAATGAGATATGTAACCAATAAAGTATCTTAGTCGTATTCTAAAAATATCATACCCTGACCCTGCTGCTGTGTATGTAGGACTTTTTCCTTGGCATTGAGAATTGTTGGTGCAGAGAATTCGAACTAGTAAAGAGTAGGTCATAGGCTAGGGCAGTTAAGAAAGAAGAAGTGACGGACTACCGGTCAAGTAAGTTCTCGTAGTAAGCAATGGGGCTAGCACAAGAGTAGTAGTTATTAGTGAAAGGAGAGAAGTAGTAATGTAGGCGGATTGATGAAGTCCAAGGCTCGCACTCTCCAAAGGGTATTTCTTGTGCCATAGAAGGTAAACAACACACCGCTCAACCAAGTGTTGGCGAGACTAGTGATGTGAGATGGGTGGAGGTGGCATCTTATGCACGTGACTCTTATTCACCAGATGGGGCACTATCACAACCGTATTCTAAAAATATCACAGTTATATCCTAAAAATATTTCAGAAGTATTTTGACATATTCGAAATGTATTTGATGCGTATTACAACTATATTCGAATCGGATATCCGTATGCTAAAAATACTGCATAGTTTTTGAAGTATTCACATGACATACCATAACTCTAACTCTAATCCTGAATTTTCAAAGGACATGAACCAAACATGTTCTGTTCAGTTCAGTTAACCCGACCATTTTTTTGTAACCCGACCATGTTTGCCACATCTAAATTGTGTAGTATTGAATTATCTCTCATTTGGTACATCTAAATGTAGTATTTAATTTTTCTTACGAAAATATATAAAAGAGTGCTTAACGTACCCGTTTCTTTCAACCGGACCATGTGTAGACGATTCATACATACGGTGGCTTGTAATGTACACATTTTATTTCTTTTTATCTTTTTGTTGACCATTGACCTACTCGATACACTCGCTCCACAAAAAAAGAACAAAAAAAAGAGAGATATTATCTCTGTTTTACTTGCATAATTAAACCCTCCCTGATTGATTGATCACCAAAATAATAGGAAGCAAAAATGGGGATTCTACCATCTCCAGCGCCGATTCAGGTCTCTGTTATACGTACCAAATCCCTTCTTCCTCCGAAAATTCATTCTTTCTCCCCTGTTTTTCTTGATTTGAGAAGTAATAATAACGGTATTAGTAGTAGACTCATGTCTTTAACAAGTATTAATTGCTTACCTTCTTCTTCTTCTCCTTCTGGGGGTGGAGAGGAGAGGGAAGAGGTGGAGAGAGCTTTAGGCATGGAAGGAAGCATACCAAGCAGCTCTCAAGAGTTTGTGAGGAGAGTTTCTTCTCGTGCTTATGATATGAGAAGAAATTTGATTCAATCCATTGATTCTTTGAGCTACGATGGTATTTTCTTTTCTTTTTTTTCAGTTTCTTTTTGGGCTTTCGTAATTTGTAATGAATTCATTCATGGGGTTTTCCTTCTTAATAAATCGCTCGAATTATGACAATTTTGTAGTTTTGGAGAAGAATCCATGGAGAGAGGATTCAAAACCAGTTTATGTGCTGACTCAAAGAGACAATCATTTGTGGACAATGAAAACCAGAATGAGTCGCAAGTAAGATCAGCAATTTTCACATAATTAATTTATAAATAAACACAAAAAAAGAACATAATATAATTTATATACTGATAGTTAATAATTATATATGAATCAGTGAGGTAGAGAGAGAGCTGGGAATGCTTTTCTCAAAAGGAAGCAAAAGGAGTTCAAAATTCGGAAACAAAGCGAAAAATTCAGGGTTTGGATTTAACATGCAAGTTGAAGATATTAGAGATGGAGTTCTTGTAAGTTGTTTTTCTTTTTAATTTTTCTATCGGTGCAATATTCTGTTTTGTACTTTATTTGAAATATTTAAATTTAAAGATTTGAATTTCTTGTTTTTTATTTAGGTTTTTGAAGATGAAAATGAGGCAGTGAAATATTGTGACATTTTACAAGGAGGCGGTCAGGGTTGCGAAGGCATTGCAGAAATTGAAGCTTCATCTGTAAATTAAAATTCTAAATTGAAAAATAAATATTTCCAAATTTTATGTTCATTATAATTATTTTTCTAAATCAAGAGTTTCAACCAACCAGAAATTAAAACCAATTAGGCCTCAATTAACACTCAACTGTGCAAATCATGTCTCAACTAAACTGAACTAGTACAAAAAATTATATATATTTTTTTTTTGTTTATTAAATTAAAATGGTAAATAATATATTAATTATTTTAATTTTGTAGGTTTTTGATATATGTCAGAAAATGAAGGCGCTTGCTGTTCTTTTCCGAAGAGGAAATACTCCTCCATTGCCCAATAGCCTCGAAAGGAATTTGAGGGCGAGAAAAAGATCTCTTGAAGATTAATTAATTTGATTATTTATGTACCATATTATATAGTTAGTTATTAACTTATTATAGGCCATACATGTAATCTATAGAAAAGATGAAAATAGACAGATAATTAATGAAAACCATGTAATTATTTATTTTACTTTTAGAAATTAAATTTATAGTGATTCTATTTTAGATAGGATGTGCTGGTGTGATTTATTTCATCCTTTTTGTTTTCAGAAAAACGATTTATTTTACACTTTTGTGTTAGATATTTTTGTTTTGGGGTGTGTGTGTTTTGGGTTGGTTGGGGGTTGTGGGGGGGAGGGGGTTATATCTTAAATTTAAGAAGGGAAATTAGATAAATGAGAACAAACAAATTTAACATAACATTGAGCACAAATTAAGTGCATGTACAATTTCAAGAATCTCTTTTTATTTGCTTTTGATTTGAATTTGAATTATCCAATTGAATCTTCCTTAATCTCTCTCGCTGATAATTACTAAAATCTCGAGGCAAACCAACTCTCATACTGTGATTCATATCATCTGCCATTCTTCTTAGTATCTGTTGAAAAAATAAAGAGCAAATAAGCAAATATATTTTCAATAAATATGAACATACATCTAACTTGAAGAAACATGACACGTTTTCATATCAAACTCTCTAAAATTTTCAAATACTCAAAATAATATACTTTAATTTATTTATTTCACTAACTCGGCTCGAAATTTCAAATTTCTGTTTCAAATAATAAAATGGGATGTCAATTCCATTTCATAATTAACATGTTGAAAGCAGTACGGATTAGTTTTATCATCGAAGGCGAAATTTGGAACTCCGAAATAGATTATTTAGAGTAACAAGTTGAAAATCAAGTTATTTTGGTTACTTCAAAAATTAGGATTAGATATGAAAATTGTCGTTTCGTACCGTCTCAGCCATTCCTTCAAGTACGCTGTCCGGTACCAAACCGAGTACGGGCGGCCGAACCAAGCTTATGCCCATCTCTAAATGTCCTTTTAAATGGCTCTGATCTCCTTTTCTGTCTGGATAAAGCGTTCCTTTTACGGAAAGAGAGAATCGAGACGGCATAGATGCGCTATTCAATCCTTTTAACTCCCAACTTGTCTACATTGATTGGATTCAAATTAGGTTCATGTTATGTGAGCTATATGTACGCAAAGTAAGGTGAAAATCGTGTAATCATAAACTAGCATTTAGAAAAATGAAGGGGTTAAATGTTGGAATTTGTCTAATATATATGTAATATCTATCTTTTTCCATTTTTCAATAAAATTGGATTTTTTTTTCAAAATATTCCAGGTTAAAATCTTATTGAAATTTTTCTTTGTTTAATTAAACATACATCAAAAACATCACCTTGATTGTTTTATAGCATTCTAGTAAGAGAAATAAAGAATGTACCGCTTGGAGTTCTAATACGCTGGATGCATGAATCGGTACAGATGATGGATATTCTTTTCCTTGCGTTTTGCACCGCATTCGCATCACAACGACCATATCAGCCGATATAAACAGGAACTGAATCGGTACCATTTGAATCCTCCATTCTTCCTACAACCAATCAATCGTTGATTTTTTTTATGTAAAATTTGTCTCAATTATCTTAAAATTTACGCGATTTGAAGTTATAATTAAAGTTATTACCTCGTTCAATCTCTTGCTGTGATGATGGTCTGGAAATACCGCTCGAATAACTCTAGGCTTGTCTTTAAGATATTCATCAAATGAAACCTACAAGTTATATGTTTAATATTTATGTGCCAAAAAAAATATTTATGTGTACTCAGTTGATGAAAAAATTACATAAATTTGAGAAGTATTGCTTACTTGTCGGGATTCATAAAGAGGGATGTTGGTGGAAACAATGGAGGAATAAGTGACAATATCACCCTTCGTTGAAGAAGAAAAGGTGGAATTTGAGTCTCTTGAGTTTGAAAAATTCAAATGATTCGATCTTCTCATGGCCTTCACAACAACTCTGTTTCTTCTCCATTTCAATGATTCTGTGCTTCTTTGATTCGCAAATGAAGGAGCAAGAGCTGTGATTGCCATAGCATTATTCATCTCTCTATTTGATTGTTTCTTTATTTTGATCTTCTTTTGTTAAGGGTGTTTCTTTATTTGATATTTTTGATGTGGACTTTTGTATCTATGACTGTCTCTGTCTCAAACTGGAAATTTATGCTATTACATGGCGTGTCAATCTAAGCGGGAAGCCAACTAATTCTTATTCATAATTCATGGCTAACTCACAATTAATCAGGTTTAAATGCTTTAATCATCTTTAATTAGCTTCAAATAGAAGAACTAATAGTGAAGTATGTATTCTCTGTTTTCTGATCTGTGCGTGTACGTAAGAATCATCGAGAAAAAATTGACACGCAGCGGGCCCGGGCGAATGAGAAGCCACCACGCCAGAAATAAGTGACGTGTTGCTTTCTCATTGGTTAGTTACGTGATGGACCTGCCTGTCAGTAGTTCTTTACCTGTTTCTTATTTGTTTATTAGACCATTATTAAGAGCTGTCAATAATAGTTCTTTACCTGTTTCTTATTTGTTTTAAATTAGACCATTATTAAGAGCTTTAATAATATGTCAACAAATATCCCTATCTAATTATATGTTGGTTTAATTTATTGACACGATTATAGTTCATGTCAGACTTATTTTTCTTTAAATTTAGCAAAAACAAAATAGTTATAAAATATCATTTTTATGAAATAAAAAAATTACAAAAAATTATAAAAAAATTATATCATTTAAAAAAAATCTAAAAAAATGAGAAAAATATTTTCAGAAAAGAATATTTTTTCAAAAAAATAGTTTTCATTTTAAAAAAAATTATGTTTCAATTTATTTTATAAACAAATATTTTTAATAAAAGTATTTTATAAAATACTTTCATTTTTAAAGAAAATATTCTCTTATAAAATATTTTTTGAACTGTAATTTAAAAAAAATGAAAATATTTCCTTAAAAAATATTGTTCTAAATGTTTTTATAATTTTTTAAAAATGATATAAAATATTTTTGTAAAGTATATTTGGAAAAATATTGTTACGTATTTTATAAAAATGATATTTTATAACTATCTCATTTTTTTCTAAAATCATGTAATTAATATTTAAAGAAAAAAATAAGTCTCACATGAACTATAATCGTCTCAACAAATTAAAATTTAACATATAATGAAAGATAATGACATTTGGTGATATTTTTAAAGTTAAGTGGCCCATTGTGATATATTTGTAAAGTTGAGTGATCTCTTATGATATATTTTTAAAAATTGAGTGATCTCTCGTAATATATTTTTAAAGTTCAGTGACCTCCCATGATATATTTTTAAAGTTGAGTGATTTTTGGTGATAAATTTTCAAAGTTGAGTAACCTGCAGTGAAATAATTATAAAGTTGGATGACCTCCTGTGATTTTGGTATACTTGAGATAATTATTTGAGTTATAAATCGGTGATGATGTGGACTGCTTAAATCAGCGATGACGTGTCACACACGTGTCAATTCCGTCAATAAATAGATGGAAAATTAACCAAGTTACCTAATTTGGACAAATCAAAAGTTGAGTGACCTATTGGGGACAATTGAAAGTCGGGTGACCTATTTGGACATTTTATAAAAGTTGAGTGATCTACGGTGAAATTTACCCTTTATTAAAATATATGGAAAATTTACAAAAGAGACCATGTAGTATCTGAAAGTGCAAAATAAAAACTACATTCTTCAAAAAATTAAATAAAAAAATTCTACCTCCCTTTGTTCTTTGAAGGTTCTTTTTTAATTTATAATAATGTAAGGGTATTTATGCAATTTAGGCATAATAATAATATAGGGTCTTCTTGGCAATAATTATTATTTTTTATATTTTTGTGTAGTGATGCAATTTAGGGCATGTTTGATTTGGTGTACATTAAGATCCATGGATATCTCATATCCACCACGGATATGAAGATACATGGATATAACAATACATATGAGTTGTTTGATTAGATGTATTTTTGTACCACCTACATAAAAATCAATTGTTTGATTTTGATTGAAATGCAAGATTTAAAATTTATAATAATAATAATAATAACAACAACAACAACAATAACAAATGATTTTAACAATAATAATAATAATAACAATAATAATTATTATGATAATAACAATAATAACAATAGATAATAAAATTAACAACAACAACAACAACAACAACAACAACAACAACAACAATAATAATAATAATAATAATAATAATAATAATAATAATAATAATAATAATAAATACAAATAGAAATAAAATACTAATAAATAAATAATAAAATAATAATAATAATAATAATAATAATAATAATAATAATAATAATAATAATAATAATAATAATAATAATAATAAATTTTGTCATCCCAACTTTTTGTAGGGATTTCAAAATACATGGATCTTACCCCTTCAAATCCCTCATCCACCAAATCAAATAATGGATTTTGGTTCAAATTCATGACTTTGAAATACAATCCACCTAGATACACCAAATCAAACATGCTTTTGGGTAGCATCCATGCATGCCAGCTTTGGGCGTGGCAAATTCCCAATTAGGGCTAGGAAATTCTGCGTTGTAATTTTTCTAAATTAACCACTCGATTTTGAAATGAATTTTATAATTTGTAGATGTTTTTATATGATTTTCGAAAAAAATTGGGTTTTAGCTGGAGCGACTGGAGCGTATCTTTATGTAGCCGGTTATTATAATGAGAATAATACTATTAATATTGTGGTGATATTCTCCTTTATTTTACTTGTAGATACTCATAGGTGAACTTTGGACAATGAAAGAGAGATAAATAAATTGAATAAAACTGAGTGAGTTATGATTTTACCCAGACGTCCTTGATGTGGCAATTCAGACTGGAGAACCACTCTGAGGCAGCTTCTGTCTCTCTACTATACCACGTAAAATTTTGTTAATATATATTTTTACTTTAATCTCTTTTTTCATTATTTTTTCATAAGTTGAGAGACTCGCTAAATATGCACTAAATAAGATTGCATTTGCTGAAATTTGAATCTATAACCTCTTAGTTCACATGCAATAATTTATACCAATTAGGTTATGGACTATTTGCTCTTTTTCATTATTTTTTGTTTGGTTTTTCACTTATTATATAATTTTTGTTGAAGTTTGTTATGCAGGTTGTAATGACTCCAAGCAGCATTTCATAGCATTTGTACTGATTTATATAGTTCATTTGTCTTTCAATCTACTAATAACCCCTTCCAATGCAGCCCTAATCTTCTCTAAAGTTCTATAAGGAATTCGAGAAAGATTCTAAATTGTCAATTGAAGTTGATAGTAATGAATAGTTTCAATTTTGATGGGGTAATAAATCAAAATCGAATAAATCTTGCAAATATTATGTAATTTTTTTTAACAATGTCGAATAAATTTCGCATGACGCACGTGAAGCATTCCCTAGTTATTTCTTAATTTTATTAATTTCTCAGAAAACCACCTTTTGTAACATGTACCACGCATAACGGTAACAAAGTCACATACTGGTATTTACGGTAAGTAAGTAAACAAATCAAACAAGAAATATTTTTGGGACTACATACCAAATGAAATATTTCATTTTATTTTATCTTCCTATCCTCCCCAATCCCAAAACCCACCCCCACCCCCACCCCCACCCCCACACACTCACGCACACCCCCACCCCCACAATGACGAGTCAAAATCCGCCACGGATTACTGTTGTTTGTCAATTTAGAATAGAATTATTTGTCGCATTATAGTCATTTCGGAACCATGATACTTTTTCTCAATTGAAAAAGTAAGAAAGAAAATTCAATATAATATATTACATTAGCAAAATATATAGATTATAGGGTTTCTAAGTACATATAACACAAATATATAATTATTTCTTAATTTTATTAATTTCTTATAAAACCACATTTTTAACACATACCACGCATAACAGTCCAGAGTTACGTACTGGTATTTACAGTAAGTAAAAAAATCAAACAAAATTTTTTTGGGACTACATACCAAATGAAATATTTCATTTTATTTTATTTTCCTCCATAAAGGCCAGATATAGTTGGCACCGACGAGGACAAAGGCGGCGTGTCGCATAAACTAACTTCACCCTGTTGGTTAATCATGATTCTACTTAAGTTCTCATAATTTAACATTAATTCGGGTAAACTTGAATTATTTTCCAAATACTGCATCGTTTGCCGCATGCTCGGCCTAACAAAACTTGCTGGATGGGAACAGAGCAATCCAATTTTCAAAACCAGAAGCATTTCTTCTGCCAGATAATCTTCCCCCATTCTTCGATCGACTTACCCAAAAATTAAAATTGAATCTCTTTGCCATTTCTCTAGCAACCCTGCGAGGATAACTATGCTTCCATGTGAGTCAAGTGTAATTGGTCTTTTTCCACAAGCAACCTCTAAGATCAAAGCGCCAAAAGCAAACAAATCGGTTGCAGGAGTCACTTTGCCGGTTCTCACAAGTTCAGGAGCCATCTGTCCTCTTGTGCCAATTACACGTGTAGCTTGAGGATCTCTACCATAATTGCACAATCTAGCAAGCCCGAAATCGCTCAATCGAGCATTCATTTTGGCATCTAATAAAACATTGCTTGCTTTCACATCTCGGTGGATGATCATTTTCTTGCAGTTTTCATGAAGGTGCAGAAGAGCAGATCCGATGTCTTTGATGATCTCAAATCTCTTGTTCCAATTGATGGATGACATAGGATTATATTAGAATATGCAGTTTCACATACATAAATTCATGGTGAACTCAGGTCGTAGAAACAAATATACTATTCAAATGACATGTAGCATGCATATTCTCATAGTGTGGTCAGTCCGTATGTGTTCTCTAACATGTACCTATCTTCTAGACTTGACATCTCTATGTCCATGATTAGCATAACATGATCATCCAATCTGCGAATATACTAGTGTGGATATGTAGCTTTTTACCTGAAGTATATTTATCTCTATCAACATCCTACATATCATTAGAGGCAGTTTAGAATGCTATTCGTTAGTTCATAGTTCTACTATCAAGAATCACATATTATGATGACTTGAACTTGAAGTGTCATTCATGCTTGATATAAGATATGTAAATATACATTAACAACACATACACACAGATATATAAGAAATAACCTTTATTGAATAAATAATAATGTCTTAATATACAATCTATTTTCTAGCACAAATACATTTGTCTAGGACACTAATCCTACAATATGACCCCTATTCAAATTGTATCTGAACCGCTACCCCTAGATAGAGAACTTGTGAGAAGGACGACGAGACATACCCATGACCACAAACACGATATTTGTTTTCTTGTTTTCCTTTTTTTTTATAAGAGACTTGTTATATTTGCAGGGACAGAGCTCAATAGAGACTAGGGGTGTCATTATCTCCCAAGATTTAACGAAGTACTATATATCAATAATGATTTAGTGAAAAAAAATTAAAATATATGTATTTTTATGTATTTAACTCTCCCAAAACTTTTTATACATTACTAATTAGTTGAGAGATTTTTTTTCTTCCAAGTAAATTCTGTTAAACTCCCTTTGTATGATTAGAGAGAGAAAAAATATGAATGAAGGTTAGGTTTGACTCTCATCATAGTATAACTGTTACAAAATTAATAAACACTATGGTGAGAATTTACTCCTCATGGGCCAAGAATAACAATAAAGATATTGTGCTTTGATTCTTATTTTTGTAAAATTATAAAGTTGAAGGGCTTTTAAGTAAAATATGCAAATAAATGCACTCTTCACTTTGAGATCAAATAAATGCACTCTTGTTGTACCTTTGTTTGAAGAAGGGTTATTTTATCTTCTTTATACTTAAAAAAATCCAATCATATCTTACAAATACTTGGATATCGTATCAGAGATCACACATTGCCGGTTTTGTACTATCGGTATGGCAGAAAGTTTTCTCAATCGGTTAGCTTCTCCTTGTTCTATCGAGACATCTTTATGTGTGTGTGTGATTCACCGTAAGTCTGTAGAGTGATGAATTAACCTAAATTCGATTGGTAATTCTAGACAACTATTTATATTATTTGTATTGATTGAAACAGATACGATACCAAGAATCAATAATATAAAAACAAATTCTAATATTTCTGTGCTTAAGTAAACAATTCTATAATTTATACACAACCGCTAAAGTTTACTAGTTTAAGCCGTAAAACATCTTAAAAATTCTAAAAGATGTTCTAAATTCAAGTCCCGAAAACATAATTTTATTTAGTATATATTTAACAAAATTTATCAACTCACAATTATGAATTCAATCTCAACAACAATATATACACAACCAATATTCTTCCCACTTCTGATTAATGAAATCAAAAAATTGTTTTGGATGAGGCACTTTGATCCCCCTCCAAACCTCCTCAAATAAAATTTTATTCTTCCATTCTCCATTCATTTTCTGATGTAGCCCTTGCTTATTATTCTCATCTTTTCATCTTTATATCCGAATCTTAAAAAGAAAAAAAGAAAAAAAATAAGAATCTCCAATAAAACAAAATCAAAGTAAACTCGCCTAAAGTATATACATAAATTGACACATATAATCCTAGTCTATACTCTATGCAACTATCCATTTCCTCTCTTTCTCTTTACTTACTTAAAACCCTCCCTCTGCAAAACCTCACTTCACTCTACAATGGCGCAACAACGAGTGATACGAGTAACTCCGGACGGCACCGGCGACTTCCCAACCATACAATCCGCCGTGGATTCGGTGCCACTCGGCAACCGGGTGCGCACCGTCATCCTCCTCTCTCCGTCAACCTACCGTGAACCGGTTTACATACCCAAGACCAAGAACTTCATCACGTTTTGCGGCCTGCGACCTGAATCGACTGTGATTTCCTGGGATAATACCGCCACCAAGATTAATCACCACCAAGTTAGTCATTTTCATTTCAAAGTTCGAATCTTTCATGTATTCACTAAGAATCTCTGCTCTTTTCTGATTTGCTCTGTGTTTAGTCGTCGAGAGTGATAGGGACAGGGACGTTCGGTTGTGGGTCGACCATTGTTGAAGGAGAGGATTTCGTTGCGGAAAATGTCACCTTTGAGAATTCTGCACCTCAGGTGTTTGTTTTTATTCCTCACTCAACTTTTTCATTTGTATAACAGTTTATAAATGATGTAAAGTTGATATTTGATGAAATTTAGGGTTCTGGACAAGCCGTTGCGATCCGAGTCACGGCTGATAGATGCGCCTTTTACAACTGCCGATTTCTCGGTTGGCAGGTAATTTAATCATCACATAAATATTTTTTTCTTTTTTTCTATCCCAACATGAAATATATTATCATTGTTATTTTTTTAATAGGATACATTGTATTTGCACTATGGGAAGCAATATTTAAGAGATTGTTACATAGAAGGAAGCGTAGATTTCATATTTGGAAATTCAACCGCTTTGTTAGAGCACTGTCACATTCATTGCAAATCGAATGGATTTATAACCGCTCAAAGTCGCAAAACATCTCAAGAATCAACTGGTTATGTATTTCTAAGGTCCATTTTGGTTATGTATTTCTAAGGTCCATTTAATGACTAATAGGAAGTTTTTCGTTATATAATGAATAGGGTTTATACCCCTTGGCTCCTGTATTTCCCTCAATTTTCCCTCTTGTAAGTGACATACATCGAGACGGTAAGTGAAGTGTTTTGAGGTGGTAAGTGAAAATAATCAAAATCGCATACCAGCACAACTTTCACTTACCACCACACTATATTTTACTTATCACATGCTAATGAGAGAAGGGAGAACTGGGGGAAATTCAACGGGGCTTAGATCCCTCTCTGCCACATGGTAAGTGAAAAACATTGCGGTGGTAAGTAAATCCTCTTCTACTGATAAAAATAGTTACTAAAATTAAAAATAAATCACTTACCAGCACAACACATGTCACTGAGCTTATTTTTTATTTTATTTTATTTTTGTGAATTTTAGGTGTGTGATAACTGGAAATGGAGGCTCCAGTTACAGTTATTTAGGAAGGCCGTGGGGCCCGTACGCCAGAGTTGTATTTTTGTACACATGGATGGATAAGAGTATCAGGCAAGTTGGCTGGCATAATTGGGATAAGAGTGAGAATGAGAGAACCGCTTGCTTCTATGAATACAAGTAAGCTAAGGAAACGATTTGTTATTATTTTAGGGGCGGTTTATCAGTCTCATGTTTGTTTACCCCCCCTGCAGAATGAGAGTATCATGTGTGTCTCTACAAAATGAAAAATGTTGGGAAATTGATGAATTTACGTACGAAATGTGAAAAATATCATGTATGTGCTGTAATGGCGTCAAAAGATCCTCAACTTAGATGTGAATAAGTGAAGAATAAAGATAGGGGGAATTTTGGCTTTTTTTGGAAATATTAGGAGAGGGGTTTAGTTGATATTTCTTGTGTTTTGTCGTGGTATTTATTCATGGTATTGCACATTTTGACGGGATATATGTGACATTTTGAGGTTTTGTAGGGCTATACGTGCAATTTCACCATTTTTTTTCGAAAGACTGAAGCAGATTCCTTGTATATATTTATAACTGATGACAATATTACAAAATTGATCAAACTTTAATCCTATTATGATCCTTTAATGCAATTCTCATAATGTCGCCAATATTTTATTCATTCATTTATTCATTAATATTTATTATTTGTATTTGCAGGTGTACGGGGCCAGGATGTTGTGTTTCGAACAGAGTTACGTGGTGCAGAGAGTTACTCGACGAAGAAGCAGAGCAGTTTCTCTCTCACTCATTCATCGATCCTGATCAGGGCCGGCCCTGGCTTTTACAACGCACGGCCATCAAAATTCCAGCATTGGCTTAAATAAACATGGAAGTTTAGAGCTTTCTTTTCACACGGATATGTACTACTTAGCTTTGTGTTATCAATTAATAAATATGAAGGGTGTTTAGTTGTGGAATAACGTTGTGTTGCGTGAAAAAACAATGGACGGTGACTTTGTAATATGTTGGTGTAAGCTTGTGGTGTTGACTGTTGATTAATGAATAGATAAATAAAGGATATGTGTGGAATAACTGTTTTGTTGTGTTGGGTGAAAAATGATAGAAGTGAGTTTGTAACCTTTATGTTGTAATGATAAGTAGAAAATTATTTTAATGAAACTCTTTGAGTATGCTATTTGCCTACTATCTCAAAAGAGAAAATGGTACGTAGAAAAATAGAAAAAGAATGGCAAATTTTTGATAAAACCCCCTTTATTATCGTATTTGTGCAAATCCTCTCCCCCTTCAGGAACATGAATACGTAAAATCTGTATAATAATATGACATTATTATATTATTAAAACGGGTCAATTAATCGTATTAGATTCTAACACAAGCTTTTTTTGTGGTTGCTTTAACTTGTAAGAAGCAGAGGTATTTTTTGCAATTTCAATAAGGAAGGGTTTTTCTTTTGCAATTTAGACACAAGGGCTTTTATTTTTGAACCAGTTGAAAATCCTCAATTTGTTCAGTCGGCACTTCAATTCATGAAGTAGGCCATTTTTATCAGTCTCTCTAGAGTCTAGACAGATAAGATACCAACACAAAACTTCTCTTCTACAAAACTTAACACCGAAGCCTTTTATCAACCAAGTAAACTAAACCAAACTCTCTCCTTCTCATAGAAATCCCTCTCACACGCCATTAATCCCAAGGTCCAAAACCCTCCCTCTCACGAAACTAAGTAAAAAAAAAAACATCACCTCTCACTCACGTCAAGCAACCCCCTTCAAAATGCCCTCAATCAACCCGCAAAGCAAACTAAATCCAGTCCAATCCAAATCCAAATCGCCATTAATCCCTTCAACAATGGAGCCGATTCCTGACAAGTGGGTCCCGCAGCCGGCGGGGCCGGAGATAGCCTTCTTCGACACGGAGACCTCGGTTCCGGCCAGAAAGGGCGAGGGCTATGCGCTGCTGGAGTTCGGCGCGGTGTTGGTCTGCCCTAAACGACTCACCGAGCTGTTCAGCTACTCCACGCTGATTAAACCTGCCAATTTGGATGCCATCACGGTTGCCTCGGTGAGGTGCAACGGGATTACGAGAGAGGCGGTCGGGTCCGCGCCGGGGTTCGGTGAGGTGGCGGATGACGTCTACGCGATTCTCCATGGTGGGTTTTGTTTTGTTTAGTGATTGAATGTGAGACTTGGCTTTTGCACTGTTTGATTGGTGGTAAACAGAAATAGTGGCATGATAATTTGGTTACAGAAAGAGTAAATACCACATAACTTGGGCATTTGAGTGATTATTATTATTATTATTATTATTATCAATTTTGTTACTATTATTATTTTGATTAAGGCAGTTTCTAAAACTGGCATGTAAACACACAAACAAGTTTTTAATTCTAACTGCAAAAAAAACTACTCTTAAAATAGCTTTACTATAAAATCTATTCACACCAAATTGATCCCAAACATAAAAATAACCATGATTGGCAGTACCAAAACCAAGCGAAAATTACTCCCATTTCTCAAACTCCTAATAATCCCAAATCGACCCGTTTCAAACCGACCCATTTCAAACCGGGCCCCACATTCAGAGATAGTTTTCTTCGATTGTGGGACCACAGTGCCAGCTCGCACCGGCATGAGATTCGCCCTGACTGAATTTGGGGCAATTATATTTTGCCCTAAAAGACTTGTTGAATTGTTTAATTATTCCACCCTCATTAAGCCGGCCAGTTTGAGAGGTATAACTAACAAGGCGGTTTGGTCCGCACCGAGTTTCGCTGACGTGGCGGACCAGGTCTATGCCATTCTCCATGGTCAGTTAGAATCTTTGTATAGCGGAGTCAATACACTTATATACTTCAATAATATAGTTTTTGCTTTTTTTAAGTATTTACTTTTGTGAACAACATGGTATGCGCGTTAGATACTTCTAATCTACAAAAGGGACCATAATAAGTTGCTTCATATATTTAATTAATTTAATTTAGTTTAATTAAATTTAATTTTATGTAAAGAACACCATAATAAGTTGTTTCGTATATTAAATTTAACTTAATTTAATTATGTCATTTGATTTTATTTTGTAGGGAGAGTTTGGGCAGGGCATAATATAATCAGATTCGATTGCCCTAGAATTAAAGAGGCATTTAATGAAATTGGAAGGCCGGCTCCAGAACCGAAAGGCTTGATCGATACTTTACCTTTACTCACCCAAAGATTTGGGAGACGAGCTGGCGACATGAAGGTAAAATTACATAAATACCCTTCAATAAGCTTGAATTCTGTGAAAGGTTGTGTTGGGGACCGAAACGGTAAACTAGAGGGGTCTATATTGTGTTTTTATTAAATTTGGAAGGGTAAATTTGATAGTTGCATTTTTAGAGGGGTGAAATGTAAATATGATATTTTGAAATTTGGGAGGGTGAATGTGAAATTCTCCCTTGCTCTGAAAACCATGTTGTGTTAATAATCTTATTTTTTTTATTTTCAGATGGCCAGCTTGGCGAATTATTTCAGTTTAGGTCGCCAGTCACACAGGTTCATATTTTTCAATATTCATGCTCTTGACATTATTTTTTCTTAATTTTATTTTTCACAAGATCTTATTAACCATTATTTTTTTTGCATAAATAGGAGCCTGGATGATGTAAAAATGAATATATCTGTTGTCAAAAATTGTGCTACTGTTTTATTTTTGGTATACCATTTTTTTTACCTTAATACATTATTATTATTATTATTATTATTATTATTATTATTATTATTACATTTCAGCTATTTTATTCATAAACGGTATAGTTCTTATAGGAAGATTATTATTATTATTATTATTATTATTATTATTATATACATAAATTTTATAATATTTATTTATTTCTTTTTTTTTACAGGAAGAAAGTCTGCCAAACGTGCTAGCTGTCGCGACCCCATTGGCCGAGCTCCCAATCACCCGAACCGACACCAACATTCTAGTCTCTCACATACAAGATATAAAACTCGACTCAACCAACACAAACACAAACACAAACACAAACACAAACATAAACACAAATATATCATACATTTCCGTACCAATCTCCGAACCTTCCGGAAGCTTCTCCACCTTCCTCGACCCCTCCGAAATCTCCCCTCAACAAATTACCATTCTACCCCTCCCTTTCAACCAATTCTCCAAAACCGCTTTATTCCACAACGATCTACCTCTACAGCTGTTCTGTAAAGATCTCAAGGTGCGATTTGGGGTGAGCGATAAATTTACGGATAACTTTGGAAAACCTAAATTGAGTTTTGTTGCGGACGTGAGTGAAAAAATGTGCGGGATTTTGGAGGCGTGTGATGAGCTGGCGATGAGGTGGAGTCAAGAGGTAGGAAGCGGGTCTCAGTGGAGAGATTTGGTGAAGAAGAATGGCTTTGTGAATCTTCCCACTGTGAGGATCCAGTAAGTATTTTTTTTGGACTTTTTTGTGAAAGTTTGAGGGAAATTTGTGGAAAGGACCCTGTGTTTTAAAACTTTTTAGAAAGAGGCACTGAATCATTTTAGTTAAATGAGTAAGTTATATTTTAGGTGGACTTGTTTTTAATTTCGAAGAATAGAGAGGCTTTTTTGCAAATTGAGATAATGCAGGTTTTTTTTTTTTTTTTTTTTTTTTTTTTTTGCAATTTAGGCATAATGCATTTTTTTTTTGCAAATTTGTTTATATACGAAAGCTCAAAATGTCAAATTTTGCCTTATGAAACTTAAAAGTACATAAACGATTTGGCTGTTTCAAAACTGTGAATATTAAATCAAGCTCTTAAATTGAAAAAAACTAAACTCTAAGGTTGGAAGAAAAGTTATCAAAATTATCCTAGTTGATATTTGTTCAGAAAGTGTAAATTTGACATTATTTATATTTTTTTAGTTACTATATAATATATATAAAATTTCCCTCTATACTATGTCCACTTTATTCAAAAAACTTTATTTTTATTTCTCACATATAAATTTGTTTTACTGATTGTAGCATACCGACCAATGGTGGGGAGGGAATTTACTCAACGGAAATATTAAAAAAGGAACCTTCCGGAAGCATCCAGAAGCTCGTGTTCAGCAAGCTTGACACGTCAGAGCTCGACTCGTTGTTTAAGCCTGGAAGCCTTTTGGATGCGTTTATCAGTCTAGACTTGTATGATTACCAGCAGAACGCTGGGATAAGATTGGTCGCCAAGAGGCTCGTTTTGTGTTGATTGAAGATGGTGGATTGTTTTAGTGATAGTGATTTGAAATGCTAACAAGTTAATTATGATGTAATATATATATATATATATATATATAGAAAAATTGAATGGTGATTAATGGGTTCTAAGTTTCTTAGGATTGATTGGTTTTACTTAATTTGGAGTTAATGATTAAATTTATTTGTGTATGTATGCCTTCTCTTGATTTTGTTTTCACTTCACGATATTTATTTTCTTAGTTTTGGCTAGAAATTAGCAATGTACCCTATCAAGTGTAAAAAATTGTTGTGTACTTCATTTCCCTTAAGCTAAGGCTGCTTGGAAGAATTTCATGGACTGATGCAAAAGAAGCTATTCAAGCCCAAATAACAACACAAAGTATGTTTTTTTGGGGTGAGTGGCAAACATTACATTTTTATGTTATATGCATTTGTAACTCATATATGATATAATTAACAGAAGTGAGTAAGATGGGTATCAGAAAGCAAAGATTTCCTGTAATTTCTTAACTGATTGTTGTGTGGCGCGCTTTGGAAAATTCCTAAAGGGCGGGCAAAATCATAATTTAATCATTTTTTCTCTGCCATCTCTCTCTCTCCCTCTCTCAAGCTCTATCCTCCCTGCTGGAGTTCTCTATTCGATCTCTTTCCTCTCGTAAAAGATTTTTTTTATCAGACTAGCATATATTATAATACTCTATTACTATAATAAATTATCAAAATATATGTATTTATATGTATTTATCCTCTCTCCCCAGTCCCTCAACATTTTTACAAAATCATTTTTAAGCTCCGCGAGTGGTTAACCTTCTTCCTCGATGATCACTGTCATGATATCGGATCGAACCTCCACTAGCACAATTACGATCCTTTTTTCTTTGCCCTTCTTTCTCTCGTTTCAGGTATACTCAACTCGTCTCTCTTTCTGTCCTCTTGCTGCTCTTTATTATCACACTCGCAAGTCGTAACCCCTGAAATCCACAATTCCTTTCCTCTCACTAATTTGTTGATATTGACACTTGAATAGTAAGTTCAATTCTCAGTTCTCTTTTGCTGATTATGTATGATCCTCCCTTTCAGATGTTTCTTCTCCTTGACTCGCAATTAAGGCTGATAGGAACAGATAAATGGTGATTAAGGATTAATTATTGTTAATACAACTTAATTGAGCTTGATTAAGGTTAATTGGAGCTTGTTGACTTATGCAGACTCATCAATTTTAATTGCAAACTTGAGTGAAGTCCGGTTTATTGGTTTCCCTTATTTTCTTTTTCTGATTTCTGTTTGGACTTTACTTTTGTATTTGAACTTTTGGATTTCAGTTGTATTAAGGAAAGTATCTGTGCAATAATAAAACTAAATTAAAATAAATATAGGGGCCGGATCGCTTCACACCTTTCTTTTACTCCCAACTGCGACTCCATTTTCTGACCCTCGGATCAAACTAGATGACTGGCTAAGATTAAAGAAAGAAAAAGCGCTGCCATATCAAATTTTCTCCCTGCCCGAGCTGACCCGCCCCTAGCTCTTAAGACCAAAAAATAATTAGCTACAAAATTAAAAATTATGCTGCTAAATTATGAAATATATGACCATTATTTTTACCATTTCCGATAAAACTGTTAGGTCCGAAGCGGAGCGAGATAACAGCCATGTACCAGCCGAAAAAAGTCTTGTACCAGCCGAGATAACAGCTCCAACCACTTGAGATAACAACCATGTACCAGCTCTAAACAAATATCTCAATCAACCGTCAAATGCCCTTCAATTCTGATGCAAAATCAGCCAAGCCAATATCAACTTGCAAATGGACCAAAATCAGCCTCGTACCAGCCCCCGTTCATAGCACCGTACCATCTCAAAACCGGTACCCATCCAGCCCCAAAACAACCACGAATCCCTTCAAAATCATCCGCAAAACTGAAACGAAAACAGTCCACGAAATCCACTTAAATAAGCTGAATCCTCATTTATTTTCTCTTGATAAATCATGTTGTGAGCCTCCTTCTAATCCCTTGTTTATTTTCCAACACTAGTACTTTTCTATTTCAGCCTATTAATTGCAAATAAAATAAAACATATTAGAGCAATTAACTTAAAAAAAGCTTAAAAGTAAAAAAATTTAAAATCAGCCCGAATTGCTAATTAGCTTCAAGTGACCCAAATTAAGCCAATTAGTCTTAAGTAAGTAGCGGCTAAGGCTAATTGGGCATCAAATACTCTTAATTAATCTCAATTAAGATACTTAAACAACTTCAATTACCTACTAAAAGGCGATGCTAGACACTAGAAAAAATCACTAACCTTAATCAGTCTGTCGTTCTCTTGTTCAGTTCTACGTTCACTCTGGCTCTGTTTCTGTGTCGGTAAATATTAGCAGAGGGCTCGAAAGAGTCTCAGAGGGAAGTTTGGGGCAGCTCATAAAATCTGATTTAATCCTAAACACTCATCTAGTTTAATCCAAGGGTCCAAAAATAAAGTCATAGATGGGAGTCAAAATAGGGTGTCAAGGATCCAGCTCCATAAATATAATCCAAATCTTAGAATATTTTTAATTACATGGTTCTTAAATAAATGTAATCCTCACAATAGTTTTTTTATTACATGATTATGACATTAACAACTTATATATGCAGACATGAAAGAAAATAAAAACGAACATCCAACATATTAATAAAGCAAGTAAACAAATACAATTAAATATGCACAACACACACTCAAACCAAATAAATAATCGGAAATATCAGAAAGCGCAAACCGAACAATAGCAAATAGAACATTGACCAGCTCCTCACATCTCAGTTTTTAATGATGATGGATCGAATATGATTGATTTTGTATTTGTCTTCATTTTGCAACCTCTGAATGAATGTTTTTGGCATACTTTCCAATTCTAAGATGCCAAGATTGGTTAAGTGTTGTAGCTCTGGGAGCATTCGCAACTTAAGGCATTTACGTATTTTCAGATGACGTAGTTTAGGCAAGGCTCCCTCCTCTATATGCCATTCCTCTAATTGTTCTAACAAAGAGATTTCCATGTATTTTAGCCCATAAAACCATTGTTTCGTGCAAATCATTTGTTTTCCAATATATGCATTTTTATACAACACAAGATTCCAAAAGTAACGAGAGTTCGTACATGTCAGCTTTTGCAATAGGTCATGATCAATGTAAGATTGTGAAAGTATGAGGGTGTCGAGATTACCTGATGGAATTTTATGATCATTTAACACTTCATAGTTTAGTAGATTCTCTCCATTCAAACACAGATAGTCCAACCTATTCCCGTGGGACTCCAGAAGGTCAATGCATGTTAATATTGGGATATCCTTGCCATTTACCTCTAGAGATACTATTTCACTCCTCGGATAATCACTTCGATGAAACTTAGTTACAAGCTCAGTTAGTCTCCTAAAAATTAGTTCCCAGGAATCATCTTTTATTGTAAAGTATAAACAAGGTTCCCAGGAGTACAGAAACTGAAACTGGTCTGTGTTTGTTGTGATGTTTGGTATGTCCGCTGATGCTAGCTGTATGACTATACCAATACAACAAATTACAGTCTTTAGACTCTTGATGGCCAATAAGGACTCAGCATCTTTTATGACTATGCCTTTACAACCCTCAATTACTAATGTTTGAAGATTGTGTAAGTTATAAATGGTGAAAACGAATTTTGAAAAATGGCAATCAAAAAACATCAAGAATCTTAATTGAAACATATTCTTTAGATTATTCAGCCAACGTGGGTTTTCTTTACCCTCAGGGCATTTGTATCCATCAATATATAAAACCCTGAGCAACTTAAATTGAGAATCGAATGGCACTACCTTTCCAAAGAAGATTAGAGTGCGAACATTTAGAATTGAGGTCAATTGGATTGTATCGTCCCAGCTATTATCCATAAGATGGAAAGTTGCACGGCGGACAACATTACTACCCCCATAGTTATTCTTCTTCGGAAATACATTTAGGAAATCTTTCTCTTGAGCTTCACGAATGGCTAAATCAAGAAGGAGATCATGTACACGGAACCATAAGATAGAATTATTATCATGTACACGGAACCATAAGATAGAATTATTATATCGGGTAACCTGAATCATACACCTGTAGAGAAAAAGATATTCTACTTTAGAAAGTTACTAGCAACCAAAAGAAAGTCATTTAACACGATCGGTATAAGTTACACTACTGGAAAAAAAAAAGCTCATAGCGCTGCGGTTATTTAGCTATTAGCAGTTGTTAAAACCGGTTCTATAATGTAAAGTAAAAAATTAGTATCACTATATTTGGACTATACTGTAAACAGTAATGATGGTATCATATACCCGTTCCAACTTTAGATCAGCTATGCATATATTGTTAATGGTATAAAAATAAATTTACACATGGGAAATAAAATAAAATAAATGATAAATTCATAAAAAAATAAAAAATAATAATCCACTAAATAATTTAGATAATTAATTTATTATCTCAATTTATGTTTGCATTAATGTTTCTAAGATTAAAAGACCAACCCTTTTTCTTTGTTCTTTTTGATTTTTTTTATGCTGTTATCTCTTTACATATTATATTAAAAAAAATCAAGTATAAATTAGGCTTAGATGTAGAAGATCAAAAAAAAAATTGAAGATAATTTATTTCAACGATTTAGTTAAAACTACGTAAGATTCAATTATAGATGATTAACTTTAAAAAATATAAAAGTATATAATTATTATATTTAGCATGATATTTAAAAGGAAATATTATATTATATATGTGGGAAAATATGTATACTATACATAGGAAAATGTAATATGATTCATTTTTTTTTAAAATTGTCACCACTATTTATCCGATTTTTTTAATTATTTATTTAATTTTTAAAATGATATGGATTATGTATAAATTGATCACATATAATTGATTAAGTAATATAATATAGGTCTCAATACTCGATTTTTTTTTGATATGATAGTTCTCACATAATTAGAAATATAACACGGAATATTAAGCTAACTAATCATGTGATACTGTGGTAATAATTTAAATGAAAAGTTAAGATTTTAGAGACTTTTTTATCCGACGGCCGAGAAAAAATTGATGATATGGCTCCTGAGAATACTCAAAGAGAGATGAAAATTAAGGTAAGAGTTAATTAGCGTATCATTTTTCTACACGTTCTCTTTAGTCTATATTAAAATATTTTAGCAAAAAAAAAATTAAATTGGAGCTATAACCATATGAAATTTAAAATAAAGAGAAAATTCCAACAAATTTATATTTGACGATTTTAACATGATAAATAAAATATTTAATTACGAATTATTATTTTTTTTAAAGAAGAAAAGAAACATTATTTATATTTTAATGAGTGAACTTTTCATATTCTAATTGTATTAATATTTGAACATAATTTTGGACATGATTCTTTGAAACCATTTGATTAAAATTTGATGGTCGGAAACAAATTTAATGGTTCTCACTAAATTGGGGATGAAACACAAAGTAACAATTCAACCAATTGTATAATTATTTTTTAATAACCAGACATGTTGCCATAAAATATCAATAAATTTGAGAAAATAAAAAATTAAGATATGACAAAAATATTAATCAAATGATCGAGATAAAAATGATGATGTGACTCAATTAGAAGGCTCAAAAAAAGTTGAAAATTAAGGGGTTGGCGTTAATACTGCATATTTCAAAACCATTTCACTTAAGAAGATTTTGATTTTTTTGAGCAAAGGATGACCGAAAAAATGACACATAAAGACGTATATATAACTAAATTAATATTGAATTTTGACTTAAAAAAATTTCAACAATTTTCATCTTGGCTGCCCATATAGACAATTCAATATTGGGTTTTAGATACACCTAGAGATGTCAAACTTGAGCCGAGCGCAAAGACTAAACCAAAGCCATCTGAGAGAACGTACCACCTGATCCTATTATCTTAGAAGTATCAAATAACATGAACCAGCCCAACTCCATAACCCAAAAATTCGAAACGTGATGTGACTTGTTGACTAATGTTATCTTAATTTGACTGATTTGAATCCGACATACTCGAACCTAATACAACTGACGTTCAAGACAGACCAAACCCAGAAGCGTACACCAACACAAAACTTGAAGACAACAATGACCATTGTCCGACCCAACTGTATAGTTAAATGACCTCAAAATTATTAATACATATTTCATTCATCTTTTTGGTACTTTTGAGGAGAAAAAAAGATGATCTATTTTGTCTCTTTATGGGAAGAACTAATTGAAAAAAAAAAAGATAGAAAGAGTGAGATGTTTTTCTTTAAATAACATAAGTTTCAACATTATTTGCAAAAATAACGTTTGATAATTTTTTTTGCAACAATAGCGTTTTTGTCAGCTACTTGAGCAAAAATGTATCACTTTCGCCACCTTTACTGGTTAAAGACATTGAAAAACACTTTCGCCATCACACTTAGTGAAAATAAAAAAAAATATATTATAGTTATTTTGCCCACCTATGGTGAGGAAAATGAAAAAGTTTTTTTTTTTGCATAATCTCTTGCATCATAACCCATATTTTACTAAAAAAAAATTAAATATTTAGCACTTTTGCTAGAGCTAATGGCAAAAATTATTTTTAATACTAGATTAGCTCTAATTAAACTTTCCCAGACATGAAATTTAATCTTTCACAATTTTCGCCATCTAAAACGGTGAAAATAATACTTTCGCCAGAAAAGCAAACGAAAACGCTATTTTTGTAAAAAAAAATAAATAAATAATTTGGTTCAACCTTATTTTTGCAAACAAATCTGGAACCAACGTTATTTCAGAAAAAAGTCAGAGAGAGAGGGAGTTAAAAATAAACTTCTCTATCAATTAGCTATAAACTATTTATAAGTAGATAGCTAGCTAGATAAATAGATAGATAGGAACACATCAATCCTATTTTTTTATCTGATAATAATTTTACACCTACTTATTTATTCTGTAACTATTTCACTAACTCTTTTATTGACATTTTGAGCACCACAATATATTTGATGTATTAATGATATCCGACTGTTAACGTAAGAATTAGTGAAATAGTTAGTAGAAATGTGAGTTACGATTCACTTATGCTTAATATAGTTTTTAAATTGCTTTCATGTTGCATATGTGAAAACAAAGAAACTACGTCTTGTACTAAAATTATGTAATAGTGGAAGTTTATAATCATTATAATCTTGCTAATATAAATGAACAATATTTTCGTCAAATACAAAAAAAATTACCTCTGAGCAAGTTCCTCTAAATTCTTCTCAGCTATTTCCTCCATGCTACTTTGTGCATCGTGCAAGATGAAGCCTTCTGCAGCCCATAAAGGAAAAATGATCCAAGGCCAGTAGTAGGTATCATCCGGAAAGAAAGCCAAGTACATAAAACATGTTTTCAAATGAGCTGGCATATCCTCGTAACTACTTGTTAGAATCTCTGTACAATTTTTTCCGTCAGTTTGCCAGTCCATGGTTCGCATCACCTTTTCCCAAGCATTATGTGTTCGGGGTTTTCTTGATAGCAGACCACCAACTACAACTAATGCGAGGGCTAAACCACTGCATTGCCTTGTGAAACTCTTTGCTACCTCAAGTAGATCATCAGGATATCTACCATTAAAATTTTCTCCGGGCAAAGCCTTTTTGAATAGGAGTTTTAGGCTTTCTTCTTCGCTTAAGAAAGGAAGCTCAAATGGAACACTTTCTGGATCTGCTGCTTTAGCAATATTCATAAATCTAGTAGTGATCAGTATTCGACTCCCATTGTTATTATTAGGTAAAGCAGTTTTGAATCGTGCCCATACATCGTCTGACCAAATATCATCCAATACAATTAAGTATTTTTTTTCTTTTAAGAATTTATTAATTTCGGTAATGTACCATTCTTCATCACACTCTTTTTCACCTTTTACACTGTCAGTCTTCTGTAGCATTTTCTTGAAGAGATCTAATGGTTTAAACTGTTGTGATACAGTTAACCATAGGTGGAAGTCGAAGTGTTGCTTGTTTTGAACACTGTGAATAAATGAATACATGTGTAGATAATTAGTTTTGTATTATATATAAAAAATTAACTAGGATAAAATGGATGAATCGATAAAATTTAAAACATAAATTAGGTCAGTCTTACATTTCTTTTTTATCATGACAGGATAATTTACAATTCCTTATCCTATTTTCCTATTATTGCAAACCCCTTTTCGTAATATTTTAAAAAAATCCTACTTTTAACTTTTCATTTCCAAATGTTGCCTCTTTCATTTTCTTAATTAGAACAATAATAAAAAGATGAGGGACTTGGTAAACCGGAGCATTATGTAAAAATTAGGCTATATTAACAAACCTTTGATATACTTTCTCGGCAACTGTGGTCTTTACAAGTCCACCGGTTCCAACAACAGACACCACCGACCGTCTAGAAGTGTTTTTATCAAGAAGCATCTCAATGATTTTATTCTTCTCATTATCAAAGCCAACAAGGTCTATCTCATCAATTTCTGGAATCACAGGCAGCCTATTAGGCATGCTTGCAATTCCCATACTACTGCCCTCCAAATCTCTTACATATCTGATTGACAAATTAATTGACAATAAGAAAAATAATTAGCATATTGAGGATAAAAGATCATATCCGATTGACAAATTAATACAAAATTAGAAAAATAATTAGCATAGTGAGAACTCAATTTTTGGCCCAACTTGATAAAAAAGAACATTGACTTTACAACTAATCACTTACATATAAACATAATTTTTTATGAACAATATGTACCTTTCTTTATTTTCTTTGATCTCCTTGAGCCTAGTTTGAATATTGTCGATCGCACTATTAAGATTGTGCATGGCAACTAACTTCATCGGCTTCTTGCTCACCCTCTTCAAGGTGTTACATATACCCGGTTTTTTCAGACTTAGACTTTCAACTTTCATTAAGAATGTATCAATGGTGTCCTCTATTAAGAAGGATACTTCCCTCACGTCTTTAACCCACATTTGAACTCTATTATCACCCTTACGCTTTGAATCAGCGTCTTTTAAAAATGACTGAATCCATCTCAACTCGCGCTCCACGGACTCCATCTTTTCCTTCACGCCGTATAGGAGGATTACTTCTTTGAATACGGCATCGGCAAGCTTGAGCAACAGAGAACTCACAATTTCCTGAGCCATCTCTCTGTTTTTCTCGCGTCGTTTTTTTTAAGTCTCTTTCTCGCTTCGTGATATGCAACTTTATGCAACTAGATTGTATATATGAAAATAATTTATTTTATGATTGATGTGGTTTCATGTGGATACAGCCCGTTGATGTATATATAATATAGGAGGTTTTAGAATGTATATTACTTTTTCTTTACTCAAGGTTTTCTTTTTCGCGGGATTTTCATTCTTTACTTTTCCTTAGGAAGAAAAGAAAAAGGTGGCGAAAACCAAATAGGGAGAAAGGAAGAAGAGTAAGCAGACACAAAACAAGTAAAGCACAAGTTCGATCCTTTTCTCTTGTTATTCAATTGCTTGATGTGTGAGGTATCCCTTAGAAATTTCTCTATTTCTCTTTCTCAGCTCCACTTTTTTGCTGAATCATCTTTTTTCTTTTGCTATAAACTACATTTGATGCTATCTCCTTTTATATACTTAACGGAAAATAGTTTTCTTGAATTAATGATGCATATTTTACAATGCCTCATGCAGATTAAATTAGGAAGGCTCGGCTGCAACTATACATCTCTGCACATTTTTTCTAATCTAATTTTCACTAATTTCATATTCTCCTATCTGCACATATTTCCATATATTATTTAATAGTGAGAAGTTTAGTACCTTGAAAAAACAGTGAGAAGTTTATTATCTTGAAAATATGTGGTAGTTAATTGATTCTTAATTATATCATGCTTAATGCTTAATTATATCATGCAATTTTTTATAATGTTTCGAAATTTTTTGGTGTTAAATAAGTTTTTGGATTTACACTATTAATTTTTTTTCCTAATTTATGAGTGTACTCATCCAGAAAAGTTGAAATTAAGCGGGAAAATCAAGAGTTAAATGAAAAAAATAGGAATTAAACAGGTAAATAAGGAATCCAGATGATAATTAAATTATTTTTTATCGCAGATTATTTAATTATTTTAATCTCGGATTCAAGATGAAAATATCTCTAAAAAAATCTCTCCATTAGAAAGAAGCAAATTTTTTGATGGTACCAAACTGAGTTAGTCCGGTCCATTTGACCCAAATATTATACAGGTCAGAATTTCAAGCCCATCTCATATGCTTGGTATTGAAAATATGAAACAGGTTCGAAAGAGGTCTGACATTTTATGTGTTTGTTGTAATGCTTGGCATGTCGCTGATGCTAGCTGTATGACTATACCAATATGACAAATTACAGTCTCTAGACTCTTGTTCAATATAGAGTCAGAAGCTTTCATGACTTTACCTCTACAACCCAAAATTTCTAATGTTTGAAGATTTTGCATATGATAAATGTTGAAAATGAATTCGGAAAAATGGCAATTTACAAACATCAAGAATCTCAATTGAAGCATATTCTTTAGATTATTCAGCCAACGTGGGTTTTCTTCACCCTCAAGTCATTCGTAATCACTAAGAACATGTTCAGTTGCAATGGAAATGGGTGTTGATGCACACATAGTGTATACTGAACATGTGCTTGTGGAAAATCTTTTATTCATTTATTTTAAAAATTGATCGTTTTTCTTCTCGTATGATATGTATGATAAATAAAGCTTAATTTGCCCGAAATATGCTGATTTTAGTTATCAATATATGAAGCAATAGATAGTCTATAAATATGACGATGTACGCTTTTGCTATCGTTGTTTAAAAGCTGTAGTTTGAACTCCTAATAATGTTTTGCTGGTTGGATCAGATGATGTAAGATCTGAATATATAAAGTGCATGCAATTTTTCTTTTCTTTATTTTTTTTTTTCAAAGTTTAGTGTAATGCTCGATTGTCCGGTTTGATATAAGTTAGATTTTTGAAAATTATAATTCCGACATTAAACATTCATATTAAGCTCAGTTTGTCACGGTTTCATGACACGGGACGTGTCCAACGTTTAATTGTTTTTGCCATCTCCAAATTGTACACAAAAGTTTTAGTTTTTTTATTTCTGATCCCCAAATTGAACACAATATATTTAATATTATATGAATGAGTAATTTTGAGCATTTTAAATTCGAAAATCTGAAAACATGACAGGCTTGAGCACACTCACAACACGATGGAATTATGTATATATTATTTTTTCCGCTTTACAATATACTATTTTTTATATATTATTTTCATTCTTTACGTATATATTATTATTATTATTATTATTATTATTATTATTAAAATATAAAACATAGGATAATCCAATTTTAGTCCAACATACAATGAATTACTATTACAGATTTAGTCATAGGTCTTAAAATATAATACCTATAATATAATAATGAAAATTTATTATTATTAAAAAAATATAAAAAATTATTGTATATTTTAAAAGTCTAATAACATCAATCATATCTTTGGAAAAACTTATTTAAATTTTTTTTTAAAAATGTCCTTGAATAGAACTTTTTAAAATAAAATCTTAAGATTATTATAATAAAAAGTATTATTTAACAAAATACTCTTAGATATACTACTAAAAAACATTCATAAATATAATTTCTTAAGAAAAACTCTTTGTGTAAATAATGTTTCAATTTTGTTAAACCTTTTTTGAAAGGTTTTTTTCCGGAAATTGTGAAAATATTTTTATGTTTTTTTATATTTTGTGCCATTTGGTATAATATTAAAACTTTTACTTCCTACTTGAATTATTCGTGACATTCATCCAATCAATTTTAGTATGATATAATTATATTATAAATATCATTTTAATGATATTTTAACAATGCAAATAAAACTTAATTGAATGATAATTACAATAAAATTTTAATTAGTAGCATTACTGACAAAAGTCTTCAATTTAAGTGTCGTTAAGATTATTTTGCCTACAAACTAATATGTAATTTTTTTTAGTTTTAAAATATATATTGACATATCAATTCTAATGCACAATTTATATATTAATATATTGAAGATTGTTGACATGCATCTAAGTTTTGGATTTTTTTTTTTTTTTCATCTCCAATTGTACATAATTTGTTTAATACTATATTTTTTTATACAAAATACTAAGAATATTACATTGTAAAATTGTTTGAGCATTTTAAATTGGGAAATCTGAAATTGTGACGGGGTTAAGCACGCCCAAAACATGATGGAATTATGTATATACTGTTTTTTCACTTTTCAACATAATATTTTATTATATATTATTTTCATTGATATACGTATATATTATTATTAAAAATATAAAACCTACTATAATTCAATTTTAGTCCAAAATACGATAAATGTCTTAATGTATAAAAACCTACGATATAATAATTTAAAGTTTATTATTATTAAAAAATAAAAATTAATAATTTATTACTATATATTTTAAAAGTCTAATAACATAAATCATATTTTGTTTTAATAAATTATTTTAAAAAATTTGCTTTTCAAAAAGTTTTTGAAAAGAAATTTTAAAAATAATCATAAGAATATTGTTATAAAACGTGTTATTTAGAAAAATACTATTTTCTTTGAAATACTACTTAAAAATATTCATAAATTTAATTTCTTAAGAAAAAATCTTTTTGTAAATAATGTTCAATTTTTTTCGACATTATTTATTTCAGGAAATTGTGAAAATATTTTTTTGTTTTTGTTTTACTTTTTGTGTCATTTAGTATCATTTTAAAGGTTTTTTTACTTCTTATTAGAGTTTTTTTTACATTCATCCAATCAATTTTAGTATGATATAGTTATATTATAAATATTTTTAAGGATATTTTTAACAATAAAAAAATTTAATTGCATGATAATTACAATAAAATTTCAGTTTTAATATCATTACTAAAAAAGTCTTCAATTTTAGTATCATTACGATTATTTTGTCTAGAAACTAATATATGAAATTTCGATCATTCCATTATTTATGTAAGCTGCAACAACTTTTTTTCTTTTAAAAATGTATATTAACATACCAATTCTATTGAATCTATTTAAATATTAATATATTAAACTCTAAGGTTAAATGCTTGCATCTATTACTTTTAGAAAATATTGTTCTTATAAAAAATCTTTTTACATAATTGTCATCAAACTACTAAAAAATCAAATCATAATAATTTATTTTTGGTAAATTAAATTATGCTTATATTGAAGCGGAGCGAGGGGTACTCGCTAGTTGATAAATAAAGCTTAGTTTTTTAAAAGAGGGTATTTTAAGTTAGGCACGTATAGGAATCAGGAACTTCATAGATTGATTTTTTTTTTTAAATTGAATACATTGAAAAAAAATTGAAATAATTAGGCAGGAAATCAAGAATGAGATGGAAAATTAGGAATTCGACATATAAAAAAGGAATCTAGATGACAATTTCAGTTTTTTCTTTATCCAATTAGCTGAAAATTATCATAACAACTAGTTTTTAAACAATCAAAATTTTGTCGGCGCAGTTTTTTAACAGTTCAAACTTAAATTATAGAGATATTAAGTCATTTGCTTATATTAATTGATTACTTTATTACACTTCAAAAAAATTACTTAATTATTTTATCTTGAATTCAAGATGAAAATATTTCTCTCTCAAAAAAAAAAAAAAAAACTATCCATACCATCAGTATTTAACGTGTTAGAATTTCAGGTCCATATACTGGGTTGGTATTCAAAATATGGAAAATGTTCAAATGAGATTTGAAATTTTAGGGAAATGTGCAAACACGGAGCAGTGTAGATATACTGTTTTTTTCATTTTATATATTGTTTTCTCATTTTATATATTGTTTTGTCATTTTATATATTATTGTTTATTATTTTTGTATTTTTTTTACTTTTATATACTGTTTTTTCATTTTATATACTATTTTTCTCATTTTATATACTGTTTTCACGTTTTAATATATATTGTTATTAGAAAATAAAATTTATATACTGCTATGTATATATTGTTATTTGAAAATAAATTATATATACTGTTATTGGATCCGTCGTGAACAGTCGTGCTACAGTATTGTCGTGCTCTATCAGGTCCCGAAATTTTATCAAACTGGTAGCCTGGCCATCTTATCTGCATCAAAAATCAGCCTTTTTTTTTTTTCATTAGGACTTAATTTTTTAATCTTTTTTCTTTTTCAAGATTGAAATTTTCCTTTTTCAAAAATCACATGTGTAATAAAAATGAAAATAAAAAGATTGAAGAGTTTAGTATTGATATTTGGGAAATTAGTTGTATAATAAATAATAATCATAGTTCTTTAAGGTTACTTGTGTAGTCAGATAAATGGGACCCGTGCATCATTCGGTCATGCTGCATGCATCATTATATTTGTTATCAGATAAACAACTCCCAATATCTTAACTCCCACATTATGTTTGTTATAATTCAATAATATACAAGTTTAATACTATTAGTCAAAATTTCAAGTAGAAAATATAATTAGTCTAATATTATTAGTTTAATGCAATCTCGTGATAAATAATCAAGTATTCAAAATTAATTAATTTATTAACAACGTACCACTATATCTATTTGAATCATCCAATTTTTCTATCAAAGATGCTAATAATTTTTTTCATAAAAACTTATATATGTAAAGAAAAACATATTTGTATGATATTTATAGTATTTTTTTTCCTTAAAAGTGAATCAGAGTAAAACATTAGCAAATAATAATACTACTAATACAAAGATTATGATACTTATTTTGAAAATGTTATTTTTGGAACTAATATCTTACTTTTCATATATAGCAAATGCAAAATTATCGAATTGAAACAAGAAATGAAAAAGAAGAAAGTAAATAAATTGATATTACCATACATAATAGTTGACAAAAGTTCATTTATACATTTATTTTTATATAAAAATAATATCCTGAAAATTTGGTTAATAAGATAATCAGAAGAAAATCATTTATACACCATTACTCCAGTATATGCTATTAATTATTAATTATTTTCTAGACATATTATTTTAGGGAAAATATTCACACCGTCCGCTTAAACAACATTTAAATAGCTCCAACCATACATTTATATTTTTTAGCTGTTCATTATATCTTTGTACATAGTTAATTGAAAAATAATATCGTTTGTATATCAATATATCTATATATGTTCATTATATCTTTTTAGTTTATCAATATAATTTTTTGTAATTTTGTTAGACCTTTCTGAATTCGAACGATACTGGACGTCAAATAAGCCGCATTTGTGTATCATGCGCCATTATTTTAATACTCAAATATACATAATTAATATATACTAATTTATTATCAAAATATGTATAATTAATCAGTACCTATTATTACGAACCAATATGATTAAATTAAATCAATCATGCATGTCATCCACAATTATATTCTAGCCAAACCATCCTGAAAACAATTCCAAAAATCATCTATTGGCAAACCATTATTCATCATCCAAGTGGCGATATTAATTACAAGGCGCATTTCAACATCAAAATAAAATAAAATAAGTACAAGCTGCATTTCAAGAGACTAACTATCACCACCACACTGCAAGTCGAAACCCTAGCCTGATATTTTACTCAACCAACCTTCACAAAACCCAAAATCACAGTTTTGTATTCATTTCTATTTACAAGACCAACTCCATATAAATTTCCCCCTAACTAGAAAATTCTCATTAGAATAGAAAATTCATCATACAGTATTTTACACTACACTCCCTTCAAATAGAGAAAAATACACTTAAAAGTTAAAACTCCCTTTTCCTTTCCTTCACCCTCCTTCCCCGCTGAGCTAGAAAGAAATAGAAAGGAGAGGAAAAAACTGCTCTAATGGAGCTGAGATCGATCTTTTGACATGGTGAGAGGAACGAGGCTCAGGGTTTGTTTCTCGGCGGTTTTGTGTGTGATTTTGGTGTGGGCGTGTGTGTGGCAGCTCGTCTCGTTTGACTGGCTGTGGTGCTGCAGTAGAGATGCCAATGGACAAAGAGAAGGTTCTGCATTGGATTCGACCATCTTCAGAAATGGCGTGTTGAGTGGATTGAATGAATCACCTGTCGATTTGCCTTCGCCAAGTATGTTTTTTGAAACTGGATTTGGTTTGAATGAATCGTTTGTTGTGTTTTTGAGTTAATTTCATGCTTGTTGAGTATTGTTTTTGTATGTTATTATGTTGGAATTGAAATTTCTTTGATTTTGATTCATTGTTGAGTCAGTAATGTTATGGATAGTTGAATGTGAAATTGAGAACAAAGATTATATCTTTTGTATGATAAAATGCATTGAATTGAACTCCTAATTATTTTAATTTTTACAATGATGATATAATTTGGTTAATTAGAAAACATAATTTTTTTGTAGGAATTTATAGGAGTAACGGTTATCTTAAAGTATCTTGCAACGGTGGATTAAACCAGATGCGCTCTGAGGTCCAAAATAAACAAATAAATAAAAATTAAATTAAACCCAAATTTGTAAATTATTTTCATTATTTGTTAATAATATTTATCTAATTTTTTTTAGATATGTGACATGGTTGCAATAGCTCGCTTGTTAAATCTCACACTGGTTTTACCTGAACTTGATAAAAGATCCTTTTGGGCCGATCCAAGGTTTTATCTATAATTATTTATATATTTTTATTAATTTATATTACAATATATTTGACAAGAATTAAATATATATTTCTTGCAGTAATTTTGGAGATATATTTGATGTGAAACACTTCATCGATTCTTTGAGAGATGAAGTTCGCATAATAAAAAAACTTCCAAAAAGATTTAGTGATATAAATTCAAGCCATATATTAAAAATGTCTCCAATTAGTTGGTCAGACGAAAAATATTACGTAAATCAGGTAAGCAAAGAAAAACTAAAAAAGTATCAAAATTCAAAATTGCACGCAATTCATAAGATTTTACCATTATTCAGTTGCAATCCAAAAAAATGCATGCAATTTTGATTCAAAAAAGTATCCAAATTGCATGAAACTGCAATCCGAAATTTTCACAATTCTTCTGAAATTTTCTTCTCTAAAGTTTCATACAATTATTTCAGATTTTACCGTTATTCAACAAATACAAAGTGATACACTTCAACAAAACCGACGCGAGATTAGCCAACAATGGAATTAATTCAACAATTCAAAAATTGAGGTGTAAAGTCAATTTTCACGCCTTGAAATTCACGCGCGAAATTGAGGAATTGGGGGAGAAATTGGTGAAATCGATCAGACAAAAAGGGAAATTTGTGGCCTTGCATTTGAGATACGAAATGGATATGCTTGCCTTTTCTGGCTGTAATCATGGATGCTCTAATAAAGAAGCTGAAGATTTGAAAAAGATGAGGTATTGTTTTTTTTTTTTTTTTTTTTTTTTTTTACATTTAGATCCCTCGAAAAGATTTAAATTCATATTTTTTTTTTTTAATGCAAGCTTGATTTAAATTTCATATATACCATTATAAAGTTAAAAATGCATGATATTTTAAATATGGTTGTTTTCTCAATGAAGATGATCCGAAAAAGATGAGGTATTGTGCATTTTTTGCATTTAGGTCCCTAGAAAAAAGATGAAATTTCAATATGCCCTTGTAAATTTGAAACTTCCATGGATACTTTACAAAATATGGAAAATATATAATACTGTTTTCTCAAAGAGGCTGACAATTAACAAAATATATATTGTTAATCTTTTGCATTTAGGCCCCTAGAAAAGATAAAATTTCATTCATACACTTGCAAATTTGGAAAAGGCATGTATATACCCTACAAAATGGATATTTTCAGGGTTTAATGCATTTTCATTAAAAAAAAGTATTACAAGCATTAAAGAAAAGAAAATTAAGAAAAAAAGGCACGCTACAAATTCAAAAAAGGAAAAAAAAAAGAAAGAAAAGAAAAAACACATTTAGGGTTTCGCTGCTCCGGTCGAGGTCGGGGCGTTGTTGAAGTCTCAAAGAGAGATCTTATATTCCACTCTGAATTGAATCATCTCGTTTGGTTTGATGCTACAATTTGATTGGTTGTTCTTCGACTTTTGGGGTTTCGCCCATTACGTTTATTAAAGCAAATGGAGTTTTTAAACTTTCAGACGGACGTAGGAAGAGAGAAGATGCGTGCAATTTCTAATGTTTTGTTAGGGTATACTTGAGTTTTCCCCTTTTTGAGGGGTTCAATTGAAAATATCACTTGCCTAATATAAATTGTTCGATTATTTTAATCAGGTACGCGTATCCGTGGTGGAGAGAGAAAGAGATAGACTCCAAAACGAAAAGATCACAAGGACTCTGCCCTCTCACTCCTGAAGAATCTTCTCTGATTCTCAAAGCGTTAGGGTTTGATAATCACACGCAGATTTATATCGCGGCCGGCGAGACTTTCGGGGGCGAGAATAGAATAAAAACTCTACGAAATTCATTTCCTTATATTGTGAGTAATATTTATTTATTTTTTATTTTTTATTTTTTTGCTTTTTTTTGCTTTTTTGGGGATAAATGCGCCGTTAGTCCTTGTACTTTAATTGGGTTGTGATTTAGTCCCTGTACCTTTGACTTGACATGCTTGGTCCCTAACTCAGCCACTAATCGTGCATGTTTTCATAAAAGTACAGGGATCAAACATGTCAAATTAATAGTACAGGGACTAAATTGCAATCCAATTAAAGTACAAGAACTAACGGTGGAGAGAGAAAGAGATACTCGGAAGGAAAGAGAAAGCAGGGGCTCTGCCCTCTCACTCATGAAGAAATTTGTCAAATTTTAAAAGCGTTAGGGTTTGGTAACGGCATTTTGATTTATGTCGCGGCCGGCGAGACTTTCGGGGGCGAGAATAGAATTAAAACTTTGCGAAATTCATTTCCTCATCTCGTAAGAATTTTTTTTTTGTTTGATGTTTTTTGTTTTGGTTTAGTTTGAGATGCAAGTTAGTCCCTGTATTACACATTGAACGTTGTTTTGGTCCCTGAACTTGTTAAAAATTTGCGAAAGTAGAATTAGAACTTTACGAAATTCACTTCCTCATATTGTGAGTTATTTTTTTGTTTTTTTATATCTTTGTTTTGGGATAAATGCACCGTTAGCCCTTGTACTTTAATTGGGTTGCAATTTAGTCCCTGTACTATTGACCCGACATGCTTGGTCCCTGTACTTTATAGAATTGTGCGTGATTAGTCCCTAATTCAGCGACTAATCATGCATGCATGTTTTCATATAAGTATAGGGATCAAACAGGTCAAATTAATAGTACAAGGACTAAATCGTGATCCAACTAAAGTATAGGAACTAACGGTATCCATTTACTTTTGGGTTCTTTTTTTTTTTACGAAATTCGTTTCCTCATCTTGTGAGAAATAATTTAACTTTTTTAATATTTTTGGTTTAGTCTCTGAACTTAAATTGAGTTGCAAGTTAGTCCCTGTACTGCACACATTTAACGTTTTTAGTCCCTGAACTTTTAGGAAGATTGTAATTTATGAAATATTTTGGGGGCGAAATGGGGGTTAAATATTTATGAAATACTTTTCCTCATCTCGTAAGATTTTTTTTCTAATTCTAATGATTTTAATTTAGTATCAGAACTTAAATAGAGAAGCAAGTTAGTTCCTGTACTGCATGTTTTATGTTTTTAGTCTCTGGACTTTTAAAAAAATTGTCATTTACTAAACTTTTTGGTGGCGAAAATAGAATTAAATATTTGCGAAATTCATTTCCTCATATTGTGAGAGTTATTTTTGTTTCAAGAGAAATTTGCAAAAAGGTCCCTACATTATGTTGAATTGCAAACAAGAACCTGCATTATTGGAAATTACAGAAGAGCACCTGAATCATTTCCATAATTGCAAAAAAAGCCCCTACCATTAGTTACGAACGTATACCGTTAGTTTTCTCCTCAGATTATTTGAAAGAGATCTTAAATGCTAATTAATTTCTCTCTTGAAAAAAAATCTTAATAAATGTTAGAATCACTAAAAAGAATGAAAACTAACGGTGTTAACTTATATGCCTACGGGCTATGTAATCGGACAAAAAAAAAAGGTGTCAACTTATAAAGGAAGGGTTTTTTTGTAATTTTGATAGCAACGCAGGGTTTTTTGCGAAATTTTTTATTTAATTTGTTTAATTTTTTTGGAGATGGTTTTAACTTTTTTTATTTTTCAGGTTAAAAAAGAGATGTTGGTTGAGCCGGAATTGTTAAGAAAATTTCAGAATCATTCTTCACAAATGGCAGCCATTGATTTCATAATTTCGGTTGCAAGTGATGTGTTTATTCCAACTTATGATGGCAACATGGCGAAACTTGTTGAAGGGCATAGAAGGTAATTTTTTTTTACATATAAGCCTGCTTAAATTATTTGATAAAATCGGATGAAAGTTGAGATATTTTTGTGTTCTTTTTTTAGGTATAAAGGGTACAAAAAGAGTATCTTGTTGGATAGGAGAAAATTGGTGGGATTTTTGGACTTGTACGAAAATAAAACAATTTCTTGGGACCAATTTGCAAAAGATGTAAGAGAAACTCATAAGAGTAATATTGGTCAAGCGGCATGTAGAAAAGTTGTGTTAAATAAGCCCAAAGAAGAAGATTATTTCTATTCTAATCCGTATGAATGTTTAGTTAATTCAAATGAGTGCATGATTAGTTGATTCGTTAGTAATTTTTTGGGCTTGTTTAGTATTTTTGGTGTATAGTCATATTCGTTTATATATATTGGTTGATTGATTTTTGTTACAATTCACTAGTGTTATTTCTTAGACTAATTGATTGTATTGTTTAGTCATAGTGGAAATATAATATTGATTGAGTTATGGAGTAACTGTCTTTTTGGAGTAGTTAAGTATAAATTTTGAAAAGTTTGGTGAGTTTATTTGCAGCTATTTATCTCATCTTATACTAACAAAATAACTGTTCAACTTTGATTGGTAGATATCAGACCTACGAAACACACACACATAAATGAGAGTATATATTATTTAAAGCTAACAAGTAACAACCACAACTAACATTTAGTACATAAGAGTACATCTCCGTTTAATGTCGAAAACAACAATTGAATTGGGAGAGAGTAACAACCACATAATTATACCATATAAATTAATTTAAATAAAAATATCAAGCACACATAAATGAGAGTATATATTATTTAAAGCTAACAAGTAACAACCACAACTAACATTTAGTACATAACAGTACATCTCCATTTAATGTCGAAAACAACAATTGAATTGGGAGAGAGTAACAACCACATAGTTATACCATATAAATTAATTTTAATAAAATTATCAAGTATCAATAACTTAGCTGAGATATTGTTATTTTTACAAATCAAGTAATTAGAGGGAAATGTGAAATCATGACAGTATAGAGCACGTCCAAATCACAACAAAATTTGTATATATTATTTTTTCTGCTTTTCAATATATTATTTTCACTATTTTATACATATTTTTTGTTTTATTTGCATTATTTATTCTTTGCATTTTTATACACTATTTTTTCGCTTTGTAATATACTACTTTATTTTTTTTCTAAATATTGTTTTCACTGTTTACGTATATACTGTTTTGCAAAAAAAAAAATATATATATTGTTTTTTCAATTTTATGCATTATTTATTTATTATCTATATATATACTGTCGCGATCATATCTGTTTTGAGCCTATTCGCAGTGCTGCATGACGAAAAACTCCCATCGTGATATATCAGGTCGAGTAATTAAATTATCAAATTAAATACTAACAAGTCTTTAATTAATTTATGGTACAATTATTTAGTTATCTAATGTCAATATTAGGTGTTGCTGCTCCATCTCCAACCATACTCTAATAGATGCCTTTTGTTCTTTTCGCAATTTGTTAAGATTTATATATTGAATTAGTTATCCCAATCAATCATAGGATTTTCAATTTAAGCATTGGTTTATTTATTAATTTATATTATTCTATTGAGCTATTTGAGTTTCGTGTATGAATGTATCAACATGTTTTTCTTTTTCAAACGCTTTTTAATCATCTCAAACAGAGAGAGGAAGTGTATTGCAGTATACACTTTAGGAAGAACATTTTTCTTTCTGTATTCAACAAGCATGCTAACAAAATATAACTGGACAAAATAAAAAAAACACACATTGATTTAAACAACTTATACATACAAATTCATAATATATATTCATAATATTGATCATGTTGCTCAATAACTAATTAGAATCATTGGTAGCCTTCATGACTGAACTCGCGAAGCTCAAACCAGATCCTTCACACTTCTCTCTAGTTATTGCGTCTAACCTATTTGCCATTTCTAAACTCATATGATTCTTCCAATCTCCTTTCACACCTTTGCGGAAAAATATATCATTCATCTCTGTTAAATTGACCGTTTCATCTTTCTTTTGGTTGACAGATAAATTAGTTAGGCTTTTGAAGCTGCAAAGCTCTACGATTTTCTTCGGTACTCCATTCATTTCCTCTTCTTTTGAAAACGAACACCCTAAGAAATCTGCTATCTTTTTCACCCATTCAAGTGGATTCTCTAACAAATCTTCATACTTTAAGAATAATATTTTCTGAGTGTTTTTCAAGCTCTGATTCCAAAACTCTAGCATATGTTCCCATATGGGCCCAAATAATACTCGACCCTCAACAAATAACTCGAAAGCTTGTGAAAAAGGAAATTGTTGATCTCTCTCCAGAAAAATCTTATTCATGTGCCAATTCGAGACAATAGCATCTTTTGGGTCTCGGCAAATATATACTATTTTACATTCAGATGCTTTCATGACATCTGGAAGTAGAGAATAAGGCGTATGGAGAGAAAGGACTCTTGGAGAAGGAAGGCTTTCGAGGTAAGATTGATTCCCCTCGGGAAAAAAGAATTCGATGAACTTGACACAATCATGGGGATTAATTCTCAAAAGAGGGTGGGATGCGAAATTGTATCTATTACGGTTTATTATGGCGAAAGTTATGGCTTTTAACCATGTCGTACCACACTTTGGGAAACTTGCTACGAAAATATCATCTTGGCGAGGTTTGAATGAATTCTGCAATGATATGATTGCAGGCAAGCTGCCTTCTCCTAGCCAAAAGCCCTGATACTTGCGAAGTGGCATTCCCAGCCAGCGCCGCTCTTGTGGGAGGGAGAGAATTATGTCTTTATATGGAGAATCTGAATTTTCTATTGAAACAAATACATGATTGCCAGGGCGAAATGGTTTTATTATCAAATCATCTTCTTTTTCCTTTTCTTTTTGAGATATTGAAGAAACATTGTATTGATTGAGAGAAGAATTGGCCATGAGAAGAAGAGATGAAAGAGAGCTAGGTGGAAGGAACTTTTGCACTTGTAAACAGATTTGGTTTTGTAATACCACTTATATACACATTTCTGAAAAAATCCAAAATCAAACTCTCGGTGTTTTAAAAACAGAGAATACTGTTGGGGGCTCCATTTAATTGTTTTTCTGATTTTGACTATGCAAATATGGAGGAAACATTTCATCAAATCTCCTATGAAATAAATAATTTGCAATGCATGTAGAAAACATATAAGTTATGGGAAAAATATTCCATTTTCTTCTTATAAATCATATAGTACAAAAAAATTTATAACTTTCATATTTTTTAATCAAAATAATTTAATATTATTATTTTATTTTCATTCTATATGAAAAAATAATTATTTGGGCAAAGTTATTAGACTATTAGATGGGTGGACATATTGATCACTATTGGTTATTAAATTATTTTTATTAAAAATATATGGAAAAATTATATTTTGTGCTATATTTGATTTGTAAGAAGAAAATAGAATATATTTTTTCCCATAATAACTTTTCTGCATGCAAAGAAATGTTTATAGTATACTTTGCAAATTATTTATTTCGTAGGGGCTCTGATGAAACAATAAAATGGGGCTTACTGCCCACAGCATTATTCTCGGTGTTCAGCATTATACCAAAACTAAATATGGTTTACAAGTGGAAAATTTTTCTAGATATACAAATAATGGTCACATGATCATTAGATTGTGTGCAAAGTCCACTAATTTCAATTAACTGTAATTTGTTTTTTGTCAAAACCTTGAAGTAATTGGCTAATTGTATTTCTTTTGGGAAATTATGTGAAAACTCCCTAACTTTTTTTAATTTTATAAAAGCATTGGATAAATTTAAGTATTTATATGATTAATATATGCATTTAGTTGGGTTGATCTAAACACCATTACACAAAACTCAACGCCGAGTGTTTATACTTAGGCTGTAAACCGAATCCAAATAAAAAAAAAATTTGGTGTCAGATTCGGATCCGGATCCCAGTAACATCCGGATTCAAATACTATTCAAAAATGGGTATTCATTTTTTGACCCATATTCTCAAATATGAGTATTCATTTTTGACCTAAATTTTGTTTTCATAGAAATATCTATAAAATTAGTAACATAACATCTTCAAAAATAAGTAGTACAAATAAATTATCAATATTTGGGATTGGAATATTGGTATGCTGTTACATTGAAAAAAAATAAAGCAAGTGAAATGTGCATAATTAAGTAGTACAAATAAATTATCAATATTTGGTATTTATTTGATATAAATAAACAGAAAGTTTGTTTTGGATGGGGGCTTCGAGACCACTCCAAACCTCCTAAAAAAAAAAAAAAAAAAAAAGAAAGCAATTTAAACCTCTAATATACAATCTCAAATCTACTCATAACAAAGGAGTAGACCGCCTCAAAAATATCTAATATTTGTAAAAATAAATAAAATAAAGTAAAACAAAATAGAGGATTTTTTTCCTTTAACTTTTCTACATGCAAAGAAGATAGAATAATTTTTTCCCATAACTTACAACTTATCTACATGCAAAGAATGTTTTGTTATTTTATTTTATATAGATGGCTCATATGTCTCTCATTTATATTCAAAAAAACTTAGATTTGTTAAGTATTTAATCCATAATCTTTAAATTAGTAGGATGTTGTATATAGAGCCCCTTTTAAAAATCTCCTCAATATCTTTGTTTACCATCTTTTTCATTAAAAATAAAAAAGATGATAAATGAAATCCACATGGAAGTGATAAAAGAGATATCGAGAAGATTTTCAAGAGGGGCCCTATATGAACTCTTATGATCCCCATGCATACGTGCATTTTTTCAGAATTTTTTGCGACTTTCATGTCACGCACCAGCATGAAATAAGTCAGTTTCAAGGCCAAAGCTGGCCTGCATCCAGGTCAAGCCCAGTATAGCGCACGCAATTAATAGGTGGGTTGCTATTTTGATTCCATTCAGACTACCTAATATACTGAACATTATTTAACGATTTAAATCTCTTCTCTCGACGCCGAGAATTTGGGATTTAACAATCTAAACTTATCATATACAATATTTACCTGTGTGCGACTAAACCGGACCCGAAAGTTTTGACTAAAAATATAATAGTATAGTAGTTGTGAAGACTCTCCAACAATCACTCTCTTGCGTTAGATTAATATTATTTTGGGTGACCGCTTAGAGGATCAGTATTTTTTAGGTTTTCTAGATATTATGTATTTGAATTTGCTATTTTGAACTGTACATCTATTGTCAACGAAAGTCTGTAATTGAACCGAGCATTGATTAATAGAATTAGATGGGACACACGAAGCTCTCCGTAACACAAAAAAAAATAGTATAGTACTTAAAAGTATATTGAAATGTATAAAATTCTCAGAAGTGGCAAGGCCGCAAGGGTGCTATCTAGTAACAAGAAACAATCATTTAACGACACAACTTCAATCGACATACAAAACTAAAAACTAAAAACACAAATATCTATTCGTAGTGATATTGACAGGAAAAGAGTTACCAAACATAGGAATTGAAATTCACTATCCATATCTACACAGAAATCAATCCAAAACCGGCCTTAAAGGATCCAATAACCCGTTCTCCATCCTCTCTTTCCCACTTCTTGTCCAACAAGAAAGAATCAAATAAATAATCCCGGCCGAAAAAAACCCTAAAAACCATGCATTACCATAAATCACCGTAAAAAAACTACCCACATTTCGTACCAATCCAAGCTCTTGAAGAAAACCCGGTACCAACGGTCCAACACTCAAAACTAAAGCAACAAACGCTCGTATATTAAACCCACCCACATAATAATACGGTCCTAATGGACTAGTAGTATAAAGTCCGTTTACATCCAAAATGGTACGTTTTATAATATAATAATCAGCTAAAATTATACCTGCAATTGGCCCCACAATTGTTGAATAACCAACAAGCCATGTGTACAGAAAGTTTTGACTAGAGCTCAAAATCCTCCATGGTTGGAAAAATATACTTATTAAAGCCGTTAAAAATGCGCCTTTCGCAAAATTAAACTTGTTTGGATTAATTGTGACCAAAATATTAGCTGGCGCGACAAAATTTGCTGGAATGTTAGTCGTAATTGTCGCGAGTGTAATTCCAAAAACCGCAATTAGGGTTATCAAAATCGATCCGCCAATTTCTGACAAGAGCTCGATCGGATTGGAAATTATTCTACCGAAAATTATTTCGGTGCTTGAAGTAATGGCAAGACTTGCGAATGAATATACTCCAACAAAAATTGGTAATCCTATTTGGCCAAAAATTTGATCTTTTTGAGTCTTGACAAATCGGGTAAAATCGCAAATATTTAATGCGATTGTTGACCAAGATGATATACTTGCAGTAAGTGAAGGAAAAAAGATAGCCCAAAATTGGGCCGGGTTTAAACGGGTTTGACCCGATAGCATGGATCCAAATCCACCAGCTTTTACATACGCCCAAATTAATAACCATGTAGTTAATACGAGTAATAATGGGGAAGAAAATTTCCCTAAATATCTAATTGCATTCATCCCCTTGAAGAGAATCGCCAATTGAACGATTATAAAGAGTAAAAATGCTATAAATTCAAGTAGTGAAGTACCCAAATAAGGAATTGTGTTCAAAACCCAAGAAGAAGAAGATCTGAAAGACGACGGTAAAAGCAAAAGCAGAGCTTGTGAGCCGATCCACGATTCAACAGCCGACCAACCGCACGCCACAAGTGCTCGTAAAAACGCCGGAAATAAACCGCCGTAAATGCCGAAAGACGAGCGCAAAAGAACGGGGAAAGAGACGCCGTAACGAGGACCGGGGTGAGAAGAGAGAAGAAGAGGGAAGAGGAGAATCGCGTTGCCTGTGACAATGGTGAGGAGAGCTTGGTACCACGACATGCCGAGAGAGACGAGGCTCGAAGCCGTGTAGTATGAAGGCACGTTGATGATAATGGAGAACCAGAGACTGGAGATGTCCAGCCATGTGAAGGACTGGAGAGAATGAGGAATTGGGTTGAGAGTTGGTGTTTGATCTTGAGCTTGATTTCGATCTCCTGCCATGGAAGGGAGGAGGAGAGGAGAGATCTTAAAGAGAGGGTTCATTTCTTTATAATGGTTTTTCAAGGGGTTGTAGAGAAAAAAATTATAGATTTTTTTTTTCAAAGAGAAGATTGGTTTCTTTATAAAGGTTTTTCAAGGGGTCGTAAAGGGAAAAATTATAGATTTTTTTTTTCAAAGAGAGGATTGGTTTCTTTATAATGGTTTTTCAAGGGGTCGTAAAGGGAAAAATTATATATTTTGTTTTTCAAAGAGAGGATTGGTTTCTTTATAATGGTTTTTCCAGGGGTTGTAAACGGAAAAATTATAGATTTTTTTTTTCAAAGAGAGGATTGGTTTCTTTATAATGGTTTTTCAAGGGTTGTAAAGGGAAAAATTATAGATTTTTTTTCTTCTTTCTTTTGATTAAGCAAGCAAATAAATTGAGAGGATTTGTGAAAGAGTTAATTGTTCGGGCCTAATTTGTGAGTAAATTTTGTTGTGTAAGACACAGATAAGCCCAAGCAATATTGTACCGAAATATATTCAGAAATAAGAGGGAGATAAAAAGGGTTTAAATGAAATTAGAGAGTCAATATATAGGATGGAATATATATAGGGAGCCCCAAGATCACCCCCTCGATGGACAATAAAATGACCAAATTTTATAATATATTATTTTGTATGTAGAATAACAAAATATAATTAATTCAATCACCACTTTATTTTTTTATTTGATGTTCAGCCCATTGGGCTGAGAGACTTTGCTAAATATGTATTATATTACGTTTGTCGGAAATTGAACTCATTAACTCTTGTTACACATACAAATATTTTAATCAACTAAGTTACAAGTCATTTGTTAATCATCATTTTATTTATAATCATCATTTGTTTCAATTATCACTTATTCTTAAAAAATGAATAACAATACCCAGGTGATGAGGTGAATTTGGGATCTAACTATACTTTCTCAAAATAATATAGATACACCAGACCTCACAATAAGATGAATATTTTAAATCAAGCGAAATTTTTCAAAAATTCCGTAAATATTTTGAATATATTAAAATGCTAATATGTTTTTTAGATTCTCCCTCTGAAATTTTGTTTACTTTCACTAACTCTCCATCCAATTAATATGTTTAGACCAAAATACTCTAATCAATCTTTTTCATGAATTTTATGATCATAAATAATAAACAAAAAATAATATTTTTGCTAAATACATTCTTCTATGAGAAAATTGCATGTCATTATTTTCAAGAAATAAAAGATATATTACTTAAGTTGAGTTTAAAAAAATGCATGTACATTTGGAAAATTATTTGTTTTGCAAGTTTCTTTTACAAGTGGTAAAGTGATCTGCATAAAAAAGATCAATTATCTTCAAAATAAATATATAAATATAATAAAAAATATAACTATGGAGAAAATTGTTTATAATGTCTAAAGTCAACATTCACGCGATCCGGATAAATAGTTTCAATTTTACTTACTTATTTTATATTATAAATGTATATTTTATAAACAATAATATTCTAAAATAAATATAAATATACTTTACTCTTTATCATAATTTGGATTTACACTTTTACTATATTTTGCTATAACACTTCAGCCTAAAAAACTAAATAAAATAATAACACTTCGACCACGTCTAATTAACGTTCAAACCAGGGTTAGAATTACATGTCTACATAAGCGACAAAGATTGATCCATATATTTAGAAAATTAAACAATAGAAAATTAGTTGTAAACAATACAATTAGTTGTACTCCTTGCCGGTCCGGACTTTCTTCTTAGAAATAGAGGCGAAGTCAAAAAATAATTAGTTTATTTAAGTATATATAATTAATTAGGCCATCAAATAATGTGATATATGATTAGAACATTGAAATTTTCTTTGAAACAATTGATTCTTAAAAGATTAGAGCATATATATCTATTTGATAATGTGATTCATGATAAATATACTTAATTGATAAAGATAATTAGATGATACATTAATATTGATGGCAAAAACTAGTCTATTTCTTTTAATTTTTTTCATTTAAAATTAAAATCTTTAGGAGGTTAATTTCAATTCGAGGAAAAATACTTACCATTTTTGTACAAAAAAATATATTTATTTTAAGATGATACTCTAATTTAAAACTATCGTAATAAAATTCGTCAAAGGCCTCTCGAGACACCGGACTGGCCCTGACTCCTTGCTAATTTGTCTATTGGTTTCTTCCAATATATTAAAACATCTTTCATAATTCATCCATGTAATTTTTAAGATTAGATGGACCAAATTTCACCAAAAATTCTAGCAAAATAATATAATCATATTTCTCTCTCTTTAAAAGGCACAAATAACATAAAATCACTTTCTTCATGTCTATGTGTGTTATGCATGACAATATGATACTCCACTTTTATATAATTTTATTTATAGACATGTATTGTTCATGAGACTTTAGACACCATCACAGTGATCACACTGCATACTTCAATACATTCAACTTTTTTTTTGGGATAATTTCATATATGCCACTGTAATAACTCAAAATATCATATTTGCCATTATAAAAACTTAAATATCATATTTGACATTGTAAAAACTTAAGAATATCATATATGCCATTACAAAAACTTAAATATCATATTTGCCATTACAAAACTTAATATATCATATTTGCCATCAAATTTACGCAAAACTTAAAATCATCCATTTTTTCCGTTAAAATTAACGGTCCAATCTTATAATTACCATTATACCCCTAAATTTAGTTAATGAATTAGATTTCATATTAAAAATTCATTTCATGATCTCTCTCTCTCTCTCTCTCTCTCTCTCTCTATTTATCTATCTCTCTCTTCATGATTGAAATTCATATATAAACAAAAATAATATTCACTTCAATTTGTTAGTCAAAATAATTTGACATGAGAAAAAAATTATTCAAAAATATAATCAATTTATTTCTCTCATATAAAATTCTTTTGATTTCAAATTAAAGGAAAGATTTTTTTTGCTTATATATGAATCTAAATCATGAAGCTGAGAGAGAGAGAGAGAGAGGTGTTTAATATGAATCTAATTCATAAAATGAATTTAGAGATGTAATGGTAATTATAAGATTGGACCGTTAATTTTAACGGGAAAAATAGATGGTGCTAAGTTTTGAATAAATTTAATGGCAAATTTGATATATTAAGTTTTTATAATGGCAAATATGATATTTTAGATTTTGTAATGACATATATGATATTTTTAAGTTTTTATGATGGCAAATATGATATTTAAGTTTTTATAATGGCAAATATGATATTTCGAGTTTTTGTAGTTGCATATATGAAATTATCCCTTTTTTTATTTTTTTTAATGAATTTCTATTTCTTTTCTGCACAATACTTTCTTGTACATGCAATTTTTGGAAAGTTTAAAAATATATTAGCAAAAATTAGTAGCATTTAATAAATATAGGACTCAAATAATTTTCGGAAAGAAAATGTAGTAAGGATGACCAGTACAAGGATTAATCACTCCTTTCTCAACTCTCCACATAATAAATGACCTGAGACACAGCGCCGGCCGATCTCCCTTCTTCAGCCACTAAGTAAGGAAGCATAATTTCTTAAGGAAGACGTGGACGAAACTTATTTATAACTAGTGAGATTCTCGCTCTGCTTCGGAATTGTATAATACATAATTTGATCATTTTAAAAATAATTGATGAAAAAATGATTTTTAATTTCTACTGAAATGAGTAAAAATGGATGATATATTTATTTTGTAATTTTATATTAATATGATGTTTGAGATACATTTTAAGAAGAGAGCAACAAAGTTTGGAGAAGACTTTCTAATATGGTCACCACATCAGGCGATTCCTCATTAGATAGTTTGAAGTAAGCATACACATAAGGGATTTTTCACATTTGCTTGTCAAAAATGGGGGAAAAAAGCCATAAGAAAGCGGGTCACAGATCAAGTAGAAGAGAGAAGGGAACTAGAGAAACGCGAGCGAAGTACAAGAGAGGAGGACGAATGGTGGAAACAGAAGGGAAGGAAAGAAGAAAATAATTAGGACGATTAAATTACATATTTATCCTCTTTCATTAAAAAAAATTCTATGATGCTCCATTTCAGATTTTATTTGGTCCGTCGGATTAAAATAAAATCACAAAAGTGGAGTACTATAGAATTTCCCAGTAAAAGATAGAGTGAATGTGCATGTGAAAGATGGCAATTTCAATATCATTTTGATATTTTTGTATTACTTTATATAATGTCCTCATTTTACAAAGGGCTTTCACAAAAGTAGTCCAGATTATCTAGATTAATTATGATTACTCCATTACAATAAAACTTCCAGAGAGTAAGTAGGGTCAGTAATTGATTTTCTATCAGATCACAGAATTCTTACTGACAAAGACCACAAAGTTCTCAATATATATATTTAGTAATTATACTACATTTATCTAACTCGTATACACGATCATCACCGAGCATTTATTTTTCACACGTAATTTTCAATTTTCGATTTGGAAAATGAAAAGATATAATCCTCACAAGTTCTTATTAAACTAATAAAATCACTCAACTACAATGTAGCAAAGATATAATCCTCACATGTTCTTGTTACTAGTACAAATCACTCCACTATAATCTAGCAAATGCTTCCTTTTCTTGATCACGATTGTAGTCATTACCTGCAGGATAATATTATATGGAGACATTTGTTGTTAATTAAGTACATAAACAATGAGTTTGATATATATAGATGCCGAAATTTATTGATGTAACTATAAATTCAAGTTCATATCAACTTTGCTTGGTTCATTTAAAGCTTGAGTTTTGCCCTTTGGTATGAAATGATCTTTGACAATTTTTAATTTCTTTTTGAAAAAGTTTTTTTTTTACTTGCAAATGATTTGATATATAGGTAATTAATGGTGATTTTAATTTTCCTTTTCTTTCATACTTGAGATTCATGGCGCTTTAAATAGAGAAATGAATCAACATAAGTCATCAAGTAGTAATACTGTTGTACACTTGTACTATACTGGTCATGGAAGCAAGAAAAACCAATTCAAGGTTTCAGGCAGAAATATTCTAGTTTGTGACTACCGTAATCTAAATACGAGCGTTCTCATCTGATTAAGTACCATTATTTGATAAGCTAATGTTTATTTTTAATTTTGTAATAGCACGCGTGTATATATATATATATAAATTAAAAAAATTTAAGTTTCATGAGAAAAACTAATTTCTGAAAAGTATGTAATTATATACATTAGTACATGTGTATATTCGGCAAATTTTATTAAGTAGGTGAATCAAAAGAATTATATGTAACAAAAAGAATTATGTTTTAAAAAAGTATGTTTAATAAATTGTTCAACAATTATTTTCCTAAAAAAATTATTTGTGAACTGATGAGTATAAGCTTTGAAAGATTCTATCATTTTATGTAAAATTGAATGAATGAATACAAGAGAGGGATGGACCCAACTTATAAGCTAGCCCTACCTAAATCTGTTACATGCTTAACCAATCACAGTTCACACTACACAAAGACTATAGTGTTGTGATTTTTCTGAAATATATATATATATCTATCTATTTGTACCCTTCTTTCAAAATTTTATACATTATTAATTAATATGAAGAACTTTTTTCACCACTCGATAAATAGAATCAAGCTCCTTCATTGGACAGTGTTACCACCTATGGAAAGTGATAGTTCTCCTTCAAGAAAAAGGAAAGTTATGGTACCAAATTATTTATAAAATAATTTAATTTTCACTAGATATTGCATGCGAAATAATAATCTCACTTTCACTATAAATTGAAAATTTAGTATAACTAATTTTTTATTGATTGAAAAGAGAAGTACTCTTTTTTTTATGCTAAAATTGTGGAAGGTATTTTGCTAATACAAAGAAAGTAATGTACATAGTAACTAGTAAATAAGGATACAATTATCATTTACTAGAATTTTTTTGAAAATGCTCTCAATTAAGTCATACTAGGATAATGCTCGCGCTTCGCGATGAGTATTTCAATTTTAATAGTTATTTTAATATAATAATGTATAACTTACAATTATGAATTTGTAGTGCTCGACTCGTCACTAGATTCAATCCCCTCTTCTTGGTCTAACTCACTTTCCCCGTAACACCCATACTCTTCAAATTCAAAACTAGGATTCTCTACTTCCACAACTTCTTCCCCTTCCGACATTTCTGCAACATTTGAACATTCTTCCATCCCCAATTTTTGATTCCCATGTTGAACCCAAGAATACTCGTCAGAATGGCTAGCTTCATTGTAACAAGGTTGGAGAGAAGGTTCTTGTGTCAGGGGCCCCTCAGTTTGCACTTGGGATGTGGTATTGGCTTGTCTGATATCGTCGACAAATCCACCAAGCGTGTTAGACATTTTGTTGAGGTCTTCCTTCATGGCGTTCATCATTTGGAATAATTGGCCATATGAAGAGTTTTGTGGTTGTTGATATCCATGATTTGGAGGGTTATGCTCGTTTGGGTAAGAGTAAGGTTGGGAGAATTCGGATGGCAAGACGGGTGTGTACGGGTTTTGGTGGTTCATTTGAGGTTGAAAACCCCAAGATTGGCTCAACATTTCATCCATCGACTCCTGAATAGACGAGTGGTTGAACAACGCTCCTTGCTCATAAGATTGCCCGTAGACAGGTTGTGTCTGCACGAAATAGCCCTCGCCATTTTGCCATGAATAGCCCTCGTTTGGCCATCCCGTCCATGTTTGTCTTCCCGTCATTAAGCCTTCCTTTGTTTCTCGCCTTGCCAATCCATAGACATATCTTGTGACCTAAAACCTTCAAAGATAAGAGAGACAAAAACACTAGACAAAATATGAGATTGGTTAGTTAATAACTTGATACAAGCCGCCCCCTAAGCAACGGCGCCATTTGTAAATCGCAGTAAAACCGTCGTTGAATTTCACACAATTTAACAAAACAATTTATATTTCCCTATTAATCAATTACGAGTATGAGTGGTAATGAGTTAAGGGGTCGAACACAAGGAGGTGTGGCCTCAAGAATTAACTAGTTTCAATGATTACTCTTTAGTGTAAAATCTTTTATTTCAAGGTTTATTAGGTAAATTTCCAAGTTTAAATCTTATTTTCAGCCTTATTGTAAAAATTCAGCACGTCACACTTTCGTGTTTTAATTCGTAACTAGACAAAATAAACTCCGAATCAAACTCACGAGATACCGTTGGAAACTAGAAAGAGAGATCTATATTGTGGTTCTTTACTGTTATTATTATTTTATTAAAGATTTTCGAGTTATTTGCAATTCAGTCCAGAACTTATCTCTGATTCAAAATCGGTTCAGCAGTAACTTCAGAAAATTATAGAAAAAACACCAGAACTTGAAAAATCCCAAAATTCATACAGAAATTCAATTATCACGTTTTGGATTATCTGTTAAAATTTCATATAATTATGTTTTGTAGTTTGAGATTTATAATGAAAATTCAGATCTGGATCAGAAACTGGTTCTGACAGACCAGTACTCACAAAAATTATAATATCTCGTAATCTGTCTTAACAACTATTATTTTAAAATTCATATTTGGATTCTAAACTTCAAATTTCTTCAAATAGGGCTATTTTTGGATTTTTATTATTTATTTTTATATTTTTTTAAATTCAGAAGAAAAGAAACAGTAAATTGGACAAAAGTTTAAAAAAAACAGAAAAACTACAATTTTGGAAAATTAATATCTCACAGATTACAGATCGGAATTGGGCAAAATTTGGGTTGAAAATTATCTTCTAAATGCGAACTAAATTTTAAAAATATTTATTTAATTTTTCAGATCTGAATTAGACACGAAATTAAGGGAAAAAGACTGAAAAAACAGAGATGAAACAACAGCAAACAGAAACTGATTAGGGTTTGATTTTTGGTTTAAAAGTAGGGATTTTTAAGAGTATTTGATCAAGAATACCATCCTTAATCACTGAATATTCAATCTTCAAGATTTGTATAACAAGTTTAAGTAAATTCAAGCTACAAAAACTCAATTAATGGACCGAAAATTGGATCTAAACAAAAATCAGCCAACTCATGTTCAAATCATAAAATTCAATCCAAAACTTCAATTAATCAATCAAAATTCTCAGCCAAGACTTTGAATGACTAATTGGTCATAATACACACGCAATTATAGGTCTAATTGATCTAATAAATTCAGCCAAATCAATCAAATCAACGATTTTCATTTTTAATAGTGATATATGAACAATTACACAAATCGGTCAAATTGATTCAAAATAAAGCAAGATTTCAAGTGATTCCTTCACAAATATCTATCCCTACACAGATCTACTCAATCATGATTAAACAAACACGATTCGATCTCAAATTCATCATTTTACACCAACAATTTAGATTTGAAAAATTAGGAGATAAAGAAAGAATTTAAGGAGGATTTAATCAAACCACAATGAGAAATCCAAGCTAGGACCTTCCTTGAGTTGATTTGAAGCTCCAATTGCACCTCGATTCAAGTTAGAATCGACCGATTCGAATTTTCCCCAAATCAGCCCCAAATTGCATGATTTCACTCAAAAACGAAAATTAGAGCTCAAGAAAGCTTGAAACTCATTAATGGAGATTGTAGAGGTTAGAGAAGATGAATGGAGAGTGGTGTATAAGTTAAGGAGAGTGGGAGAATGAGTGATTTGAGAGAATGGATGAAAGAGCGTGTTTTGATGGATTGAAATACGGCTCTTTATATAGAGAGTTGAGGGATATTTTGGGGCTTGTGATTGGCTTAGGACGATCAAGGAACTGTACTGAAGATCTGGACCGAATTTCATTGTATTCCGTTGAAAAATGAGGGAGAATTTCGAATTTTAGTATTTGGCGGTTATTTTGAAATCTGGTTATTTCGTCGAACGGTTTAGGGGCATCATTTCAAACTCAAATATCTCTCTCATTTCTTCATCATTTTTGGTGTTCTTCATATCCATGGAAAGAGGAAAGAGAGAAGAAGAGAATGGAATTGGTTTCACGTGAAACAGAGCTCTGTGGAGTGAGTTATGGACTTGAGAAGTTTCAGCTCGAATTGAGTTATTTCAGCAAAAACAGAATTCAATTTCATCGAATACTTATTTCAAACTCGATTATCTCACTCAATTCTTCATCATTTTATGAGTTCTTTATATGGTTGGAAAGAGGGGATCAAGAAGAAGAGAATGGTGTTGGAATTTTGTCAATTAGAGGTCTGTGGAGGGAATGGCAAGCTCGAGAATTCCTCAGCTCAAACGGTCTATTTTCATGGCCGACGGGGAGGTTTTTCGCGTTTTCCGGCCAGCTCCGGCCGTTCCAGCGGTGACTAATCATACGGTTGTGCTTGTCTTGTCAAGACGAGTCAAATGGTGGTGAGTTTGTTCAATTCCGAGCATTTCGGAAAATCGGCGCTTTGAGAGAGAAAGAGTTGACTTTGACTGCGACGGTTGACCAGAATTTTGATGCGTCATTTTTCTCTCTGTTCTTTTCGTTGCTAGGTTTATGTTGAGGTGTAAAACGATGGTTAGGATCCATTTGATCGGAACGTCACATTCCGATACGAAACGTCATAAAAAACGTGGACGTTTCTTCTCTGTTTTGGGACCGAACGTGGTCGGTTCACGTATCGGTTTGGTGAAGAACCTCATGAGACAAGTGGATGTTTTCATAACGTTTTGTGGTCGTTTCTTACTCGTTCCAATGTTTGCTCTTTTCCAACAACGTTTTCCATCGTTTAGGGTTAGGAAATTATATGTATGGGAAATGTGAGCGTTTTTAGGGAGAATTTGGCCATCATTGGCCCATTATTTACGTTTTTGTCCAATTCTTCATTTTATGGCCTTTTCGCCTGTAAAATAGCACAAAAATGTATTAAGAGATTTCAAATTGTGTTTTATGAGTTATGAGTCTTTTTCATACGTTTTATGTGAAATTTGATTGAATTTGTGATGATTTAAACCCTAAAAATGTGTATAAAAATACACATTACAATGTGTCATGGACTATGTAGCTCTACATACAACTTATCACATAAGTTATGATTTTTCTGTGTACGTCTCATTAGTTGTTCTTTGTGTGTGACCTTGTAGGTTTACTTAATGTTGGCAATAATCACAATGGATTATAAATCATGAGCGGCCTCTAGCAAGACATCATGATTACCCAAATTAAGCAAGTATAGATGATTCGATCAAACCTAATTTATGTCATGCATTGTATCCTTTTGTTACATGATATCTATATCGTCCATAAGGCATGGTATGTGTCAACCTTATGTTGGTCGATAAATATTTCTTGACACCGAATTTGATTGAACATGAAATGACATTAATAATTCCTTATTAATTCACTTGAGCACGGCCGTGCGTTTCTTCAATCAAATCATTAAGAGGCCTAAAGATATCTCTCTCAATTTATGAGAGGAACAAATCCTATCTTAATTAAACTCTTTCCTCCGCACAATTCATTATATACCTAATTATAATCTTTATGATCGCTCGGTTAAAGACGATGTTAGACTATATTAAAGTATAAAATTTATTATGTAGGAAACTGAGATAATCTCAAGTCTAAGGATTACAGATACATTCTTTACTGAGAATAATTAATGACACGAACCATGCAGTATTCTCAAGGTGGGTCAATCCAGTATATGATCTCTAACATATACTTACGTTAATGACTTAATAACTGTTATTCATGATCAAGTAAAACGTGACCATCAGTCAACTAACATACTGATGTCCATTTATAGCTTATCATAAAATATGTTTGTCTCACAAACATCCTATGAATGATCAGGGACGGTTTAGAATATCATTCATAATACTTAATAGTTTTACTATCAAAGTCACATACTTTGATGATATAAAGCTGAATATCATATTCAAGGTTCATTTTAGTAATAAGAATAAAAAAGATAAACAAGAAAATAGTTTTTCAATCATACCACATAAAAACCTTGTGTATCACAAATTTAGCAAAGTCGATCAACCCGCAAATTGTGGGTTCGATCTAAAAAAAAATCATACTACACAAAAACCAATTGATACCTAATCTGATCTGAATAGTGTATCTTCAAAACTAATCAGAATATAACAAGAAAAAGACACAAAACAAAAAACCCACAACACAAAAGAAATACAGGTTTAATTGAGGTTCAATTACATGATTGGACGCTCAATTGGGGCTTAAAATGGTCAAATTGGAGCTAAAAATAGTGTCATCAAACTAAATCTAATAAAAAAAATGATTAAATTAGCATACATACGTATTGAGGGTAGAAGCAGACTTGGCCTAAAATAAGAGAGGTCGATTGCTCGGTCAAATCTAGGTTTGACTCGGTCTCAAGCGAAGCTGCAAAGGAGACAAGGGCGAAGTTGTTGAAACATGATTATATGTATATATACCTTTCCTTTTAAAATTAAGCAAAGGAATATAGAAGATGTTCACAACTATATACTATACTAAGCTACAGCTTATAAGTGTGTTCAAATCATATATTCCTTGGTATACGTAAACGTATACCAACTTTTTCCTGGCCATGCTTACACTTAAAAACACAATATAACAACAATTATCCTACTCTAACAATCCTATTAACCTAATCAACTCTCAATTAAATCTGATAACCCAATTTACCCTAATTGACCTAATTTAATTTACAATCATTCAAAACCGTAATAATATAATTAACCATCAAGCAAGCCCAATTGTAATAGCCCCTGAGTAACCTAGTAAACTAGTAACATACATTGAAATATACACTCAGTAATATGCTCTGCATGCATCAATACAGATCATACGCACATAGTAAACCCTGAATAAACCCTAATTTCAACACGACAGAAATCAAACTCTAACTAGAATGAAATCAAACACTAATTTTGAAGAAATTCGGGCCTTAATTTGAACAAAGCAGAACCAGGTGAGGCAGCGAGCTGTGGATCGGAAGGGGCTTCTCTTCTCTCGGGTTAAATCGGTGTGCGAGTGAGAAGAAGGTGCCGCCCGCCTTGGCTGAGCTCAGTGGGCGGGACGGGTGCAAAACTGGAGATGGAGGCCTGACTCTGAAGTATAACGAGAGAACAGTGGATTGATACCGCTGATTTATGAACTGAGGGACTGATTTAGTTTGTGAGTATTTGGACTGGGCTGTTGATTTGTGAGTATATGGACAATATTTATGGACTGTATTTATGGACAAATAATTATGGGCTGTGAACATGGACAAGTATATGGGCCCTTCTGAAATATTTCCATGGGAAAAAGGGACCAGTTCAATGTGCTGCTATTTGATTTTGGTCACTACAAAAACACTCGAAATATCATATTACAAAAGCTTAAATATCATATTTGGCATCAAATTTATTCAAAACTTAAAAATCATTCATTTTTTCCGTTAAAATTAATAGTTCAATCTTATAATTACCATTATACCCTAAATTTAGTTAATGAATTGAACTTCATATTAAACATTCATTTGATTCTCTCTCTCTCTCTCTCTCTCTCTTCTCTCTCTCTTCATGATTGAAATTCGTATATAAACAAAAAAAATCTTTACTTCAAATTAGCCAAAATAATTTGACACGAGAGAAAAAATAATTCAAAAAAATAATCAATCCATTTGTCTTATATCAAGTTCTTTTGACTTCAAATTAAAAGAAAGAGTTTTTTTTTTAGTTATATATGAATCTAAATCATGAAGAGTGAGAGAGAGAGAGAGAGAGAGATAGTATGAAATCTAATTTATGAAATAAATATAGAGGTATAATGGTAATTATAAAGTTGGACCGTTAATTTTAACGGAAAAAATGAATAATATTAAGTTTTGAGTAAATTTAATGGCAAATATGATATTTTAGGCTTTTGTAATGGCATATATGATATTTGTAAGTTTTTACAATGACAAATATGATATTTAAGTTTTTATAATGACAAATATGATATTTCGAGTTTTTATAATGGCATATATGAAATTATGCCGATGATTTTGGTCAAACAGTGGATATGATTCATAATTTCATTGCAGCCTTGCAAATGCAGGGTGCTTCTTCTACCTCTCCAATCAAAATGATATGATTCAGACAGCGGATACGCCATATAACTAGTATAAGATAGAGGTAAACCAATTAGATTTTATCTGTCCAGTCAAATGCATCGAAGTAGCAATTTTTTTAGCATTATTCCGACTTTGTCAACAGTCAACACTCATAAGCCATAATCATAATGTTTAAGGAATCATTAATAAAAAAATAATTATCGTAATGATTTGAACTCTAGAACTAAACATATACATACACAATTGCCAAACAATAAACTTCACCCCCACTTGTTTTAATACTAAAATATTCACCTATGAATTATATAGTCAATAAATAAATGATCTAAGGCTAAAACTTGCATAAATTTGAAGATTGTAGCACCATACAGTTTGTCAACCAAAAGCAATATTTATATCAGCTGCTGACGATTCACATCACAAGACAGCCTATGGAAAATAAAAACATAATGAATCGAAGTCTACACTATAGCACCAAATTTATCCATACACGAAGTCATTCATATTTCCACAGATAATACAAGTTCACTCTTCTTGTTTCTAAACAACAATATCTAACTATGAATATATATTATTCTATATACAAGAGATTTAAACCTAAAAGTTTCATAAATTTAAAGATGGTTCCACCGCCTGTACCATCTATGCACACCGGGAAATGATATCGGCAGGCTCACTTTTTAGCTGTACAGACACACATTAATTACTTTTTACCATATTACCCTTATAATTAATGCACTAATCATCGAATTCTCATTCCCTCATAATTCAACGTATGAATTCATAGCCATATATTATTTGCATATTTTATTAGTTTATTTTTAGTATATTTTTATTTTTTTATATATTATTTTAAAATAGAAAATTATCCCTTAATTAGGAAAAAAATATTAATTGGAACAAATAGGAAATAAAATAAAATCTTGACATTATTATTTATTTTCTTCATTTTTATTCCAAGAAAATAAGAAAAAAAATGAAAACTGTATTTATTTATCTAAAATTTATATTCAAAAGTCATAAAAAAATAATCTTGAGTTGTAGAAAAAGAACGAAATTCTTTCCTATCTATAAATGAAAAAATTAAGAGGCAACTTGGTTAATTTATCGATTTCTCAAAAGTGAGCCTACCAATATCAATTCCCCTTTGCACCACCACTATCACCTATACCTGCCATATTCAAAGTGTATATGTTACCAATTTGCTAAAAATAAAAGATAGTTGTGAGAAAATCTAAAAGCTAAAAACATTAGATCTGGACAAATCAACAAATAATAAAATTGATCAATAATACTCGATACTACAAAACTTTGTAATGCCTTAGTATAAAAACTTTTGGAATTAAAATGGATTATACTTTTTCATGATGCCTACTTATTAGTGATGTCCAATTGCGTGATGCCTAATTACCTAAATTGATATTAAATTGATATGACCAACATAATAATTCTAGTGCCCAATTAGCATATTACCTAAGTACCTAAATTGTTCAAACTTGATGTATTAATATGTTGGGAAATTCTTCAAAAAACCTCTAACTTCTCTAGTATTTGTCAAAAAAAAATCCTAACTTTCAAATTCTTCAAAAACCCCCAATAAAGTGGGTTGAATTATTTTTATCCCCCTATGATGTTAACTTTAACTTTTCCACTCATTTTAATTTTTGAAAGACTAAAATACCCCTCATTCATTTGTTTTCATATTATATTTTATTAAATTAAAAAATAAATTTATATTTTACATTAAAAATAAATTAATGACTAGAACATAAACAAAATCATAATAAATAATAATGAAGAAAATAATATTTTACGTAATATAAAATTATAATTTAAATACAGGATAATAAAAAAATAAATTTTTAATATAATACCAAAAAAAAAAAAAATTTACGTGTCATAAATAATATAAAATAATATCATAAAAATAACATCTTGAAATATATTAAAAAATAATATTATTTATTTATTTATTATTTTATTGAATATAATAAAATATGAAAATAAATATATGAGGGGCATTTTGGTCTTTTTAAAATTTAATAGGATGAAAAAGTTAAAGTTAATTCCATAGGGGGTAAAAAATATTCAATCCACTCTATAGGGGATTTTTGAAGAATATAAAAAAGTTGGGGGGGGGGGTTCGAAGAATTTCCTTAATATCTTATATAACAATATTTAGTAGTCTGACATATTATGATCCTCTTGAAAGGACTTACTGTATCACAATAAGTCATGAATAATGGCGAAAGGAAATTACATTGGATATTTTCACATTATAAAAAATATAACTTGAGGTACCTGACATGCGAAGAACATGCAAAAATGATAATACATGATAACTATTATACATGTGCATACATAACAATTGTTACCTTCTGAGGTGTCTCATCTTTTCGTCAACAGCTCACCCAAATAGCTAGCACAATGCAGGCGTGAACAAAGAAAATCCAATCGGAGGAAATGAACCTTAAGAGGTAGATTTTAACACGCCCATTCTTAATACTGGCCATATGTGTCGTAATAGAATGATGTCATTGATTATACTTGACTTTCTGATGACAAATGTGATTCGCTTCCCATCCGTCCAATTGAATGTTGTCAAGCGACAAGATTTCACATTCGTTATGACGGCCTAGAACCAACACAACATTCCCAATATTATTAAGTCTCCTCCATTTATGTTGCCCCCTTTTTTTAACACACTTGCAAACCTCAAATTCCACTGTTCCAACATTGTGGCGTTGTCTCACTGTAAGGGTTACTCGCTCTCCTAGGTACCAAACTAGGTACACTATAAACATTACCCCGCTTCTCTGAAATAAATCAGGATCTTTTTTGTAAGATCTCGAAGGTTATATAAATAGTAACTTGTCCCACATTATTCATCACATAAATCAACTCATTTTTGTACTTGAAGTCCGCCAATTCGCTACCATATTCATGAAACTAATATAGCCCAAGAACTATCACCAACTAGACAAAATCCTAACGCATATATCGACCAATCAAAGTCGGGCACCACAAAAATGCAATCAACTCGGCCACCACAATGCAACCCTCGTCAGATGGACTTGACGTAAGAATAATCTTACCAATATATTCAGTTCTTAAAAGGAAGTCCAAAGCCAAAGGATCTCCAGTGTAAAAAAAAAAACCTTCATTCCTTGCGAACTCTAAAATGGTTCGGAGGAGAAGCCAAGGAAGTAAGACAATTCCTGTTCAACTCTCCAGTAATCTCGTTAATCAATGAGAAAGACAATTCCTCTTCAACTCTCCAGTAATCTCGTTAATCAATTAGAGCTCCAAATCTTTCTGGAGCAAAACCGAACCGCGAGAACATACTATGGTTTTCTGGTGAGTAATTCCAGGAGAATCAAAGTTGTATATTTTAGACCGGGAGAAATTATAGAAAGATAAGGTAGAAGTGGAGATTTCATGAGGGAGCAACAGCCAAGGTAATTGGCCGATAAGATGGAGAGGGTGCGGAGAACAGGCACGTCTCCATTGTTGGCAGACTAAACGGTGATGATCAAATTGCTCCTTGAATTTTTATTTATTTATTTTTTTGACATAAGAAGTTGCATAAGATTAATTTTGCAAATGAAAAATATAAAGAACATGATATCATGAATCATCCGCATAAACCACATTACTAGCATAATATAGGTGTGAAACAAATTTTTATCTATGTTCCCAATTAAATATAACAAAGAATCAAATTTTATTAATAGTCAGAATTTTCAGCACTCAAGACATAATCATAATGTTTCAAGTCTATAATGCCAAACATATCCATGCAAAATTGCCGCATAATACAATATTAATACAACCACTTGTTTTTGTACTACAAATATTCACCTATAAATATATATTTATATACATTCGCGAATTTTTTCGTGTTGGGTTTTAATCTGGATACGATCAAACTAAGACTTCTAAAAATTGAAAGACCATATCATCACATATACCGCCTATGCATTTGCACCATCTCTATCATCCATATCTTCCATATTGAAAGTATATAAGTCACTAATTTGCTTAAAAATAAAAGATAGTCATGAGCAAATCTAAAAATGAAAACGTTTTAATGACCCTGTCAGTAATATGTTAAAAAATAAAAGACTATAAAACAAAATTGTATCAGCCATCAATTTGTAATGCCTAATTATGAAATGAAAACAAATGGAACTGAAATGAGTTCTATTTTGTCATTGATGCCTAATTAGCTAAACTTGGCCAGCATATTACTAGCTAACGCCCAATCTGCATATTACCTAAGTTAAATTAATTCATCTGTCCTAATGTAATTCAAAGCTTAAATTGCATTAATGCTATGGCCAACTTAATAAGTTATATGTATCCTAATAATAACCTAGTTGAAGGAATTATCAAGAAATTTGCATGCAAAACACTAATCAGATTTTGTACTTAAAACCTTAATTTTTTTTTAGAATATTTGGAGGGGGCTTTTTATCCCCTTTCCAAATGGAAACACAACCTTAACTACCTCAAATATCCTTCTAAAAGAAAGCACTAACTACATAAACCTTAATTATAGATGTTTTTAGACAAATCCTAATTTATCATAAAAACTCTTACAAATCAAAGATGACAAAAAAGGATCTCAAATCAAAACCGAGATTTGAAAGAAAAACACTGAATTTGGACAGATTCAAGATTTATAAATCCAGATCCCCTAAATCAAACATACAAATATAGCAAAAAAAAAAAAAAAAAAAATAGAACAAAAAACTATACACAAATACTATAAACGAGAGTCCCTTGATATCTTGATGAGATAGTCTTTTCCTTGAATATTTAGCACAAGCTAGGCGTGAACAAGGAGGTTGTAAATCCGCTACCAAGAGGAAATAAAGGAAAAGAGGTAGGTACGTCTTTGATGGTTCCATCCTCAATTTTTATCATCCTTATATTAACACCACCATGTAAATTAACCTTGCAAACACCTCTCGGAAAAGAACTAGCCTCGCAAACAAAAATCAGATTATCTTCGCAGTCATTCAACTCAATGTTATTAATGGGTATCATTTCACATTCTTTATTCGTTAGAAGCAACACGGAGTTGCCAATATTTTTCACGCGCCTCCATGTAGATCGCGCCTTTCCATTTGAGAACCTATAGACTTGAATTTCATCGCTCAAAACACGCCTCACAAGAAGAGGCACTCCATCAAATTCTCCCTCTCCTATCACCAAATATACACCGTCATAAATACCGGCGTAACTAAGTTTGCCGATGAGGATCTTCCGTGAAAGAACTCGAAGGTCATAAACCGTAATTTGGCCTCTGTCTTGCATCCTATAAAGCAATCCATTTTTGTACTTCAAGATGCTTATTCCGTAACTACCTTCTTTCACTTTCAATAGAGTCCATGAAGTGTCACCGAATCGACAAAACCCTAAATCCCACTCCGAGTGTAGAAACTGAGCCACCACAATGCAACCCTCATCGGATGGATTCGATGTAAGAATAACCGCATGTATATGAGATTTGATTTTATTATAATAGCAATATTCATCCTGAAGGTCAAAATGCGAAGGATTTTTTATACTTTCCTTTCTGGCAAACTCTACGACGGTCGGAGGAGAAGCTAAGGAAGGGAGACAATTCCTCTTCAACTCTCTAGTGATCGGATTATACAACAATATCTCCATATCTTCTTCAATAAAAAACCATCCGCGCGAGCAAGGAGTATGCCTCCCAATAACAACCGGTGGATCGAAGTTGTATGTTTTGGATTGTGAGAAATCATAAAATGATAATGTCAAAGTGGCAGGATCTTGAGGGAGCCGGAGCCACGGGACTTGGCCGGTCAGATGGCGAGGGTGAGGAGGACAGGCTTGTCTCCATTCTTTGCAGACTAAACGAAGATTTGCGTATTGTTCCATAAAGGTGATTTTTTCGGAGATTAATTTTATTAGTTCATCGGGAAGGATGGACCAATCAAGGCGGGATTGGATTGGGGCTTGAGTAGTGCGCCTGCGCCTATGACTGCGAGTGGCCATCTGAACAAATGCGATGGAAAAGATGATAGGATAAATACATAAATATGGGAGAAAAAGTATGACAAAAAATATTCTTGAATCATACAACAGAAACCAATTTTTATATTTAATTCGAACCAATTTTCATATCGCCGCAACTAATCAAACCCAAATTGATAGATAAAGAGATATAGATCAGACCTCCTTCTCATAGCGAGATATATTAACCATAAAAATTAAAGACTTAATTCGGATCAATTTCATGATTGGTGGCGTAAGTTGAACAAATTGGGGCTTAATTGTACAATCAATTGCACATAAATAGGCACATCAAAACACCAAAGAGACCTAGGTCTAATTTCTATTCAATTGCATAATTAGCGTTTAATTAGGTCCAATTGGAATAATATGACAGAATTTGAATCATGTAAAGTGAATTATTAAATAATAAGTATACCTATTTGGAGGAGAGAAACAAACTAGACCCAAAAGACGAGAGTTCTGAGGGTCGACGGAAGGGCTTTGCATCGCCGACGGATGAAAAGAAAGAGGGTTTCTTCTCTCTCGCAATTCGCAAAGGTTTTGAATCGGAGAGGTAAATTCAGTCGTTATATATGGTAGAGATGCGAACTTAACTGGACCTGTTAATGGGTTTGGTCTGGCGCCTTTTCATGAACGCTGTACCCGTTCAGCTAATTAGGGCAATTTTAATATTTCATATATAATATCCCAAAGATTATTTGTATTTAAAATTGTGAATCTGCAAACGGAACAGTTATCATCTCAAACTTTCTGTTAGTTGTTTGTTTGTTCTAACTAAAGGAACCTTGACCACAACTAACAACAGTCCAAACTAAGAGTAATTTTATTGTATTTTAAATTTGGATGGTCAAGTACATATGATATTCTATCAAAAAATGAAATGATGAAGAAATTAAAAGTCCGTTAACTGAAAAAATTAACCACTACCGCCCACTATATCTGACAGTATTAGTTAATTCACTAATTTAACAGTCATTTAGCCGTTTAAGGGCGAGTAATAGTTTAGCTGAGAAAGTCAGGAAAAAAAAGACACTACCGTCAGATGTCTTGGCGATAGTGACCCACTACCGCCAGGAAACCTAGCGGTATTGTTAGATACTCAATTATTTTCGTACGGGTGCTAATTAGTTAATTTTTTTTTACTATCGGTGCTATTTAAAAAAAAAATAGTCAAAAAGAGCCGTTCCCCCATGTGATCGCATGCTCAACCATTAATTCACGTAAAGTTTACTAAATCTATTAAAAGTTTAAAACTAAAACTATCTTTTTCCTGTTTGAAGATATATATAAAATATGTATTAATTATTTATTAGTCATGTGTCTTATACCTTGTAAGTTAGATTTAAATCCTACAGCTCTACAGGACTAAAAAAGAAAAAATGAAAACATGAGGGGATTTAGAATATTCATATAATTTTGGGTGTATTGTGAAAATGTCGCAATCATGGTGATCGCTCTTCCTCTTGTTTCCCGCCTCCGACGCCCACCACCACCATTGTCAATTCCTTCGTTCTACCCCCCCCTATTATCACAATCTTCTGGACTTGGAGGATCAAAGCACCTATTTGGTCTTCTTCTTCATTTTCATGTTCTTTCATTTCAGTTTGAAGATCCTCGCCTTATCAAAATCTGAAGTTTGAGTATGTAAATATTCAATTTCAATTCTGTGATCATAATTGCTTAATAAGATTAGTTATCTAGTTTTCTCTTAATAATAGAAGATGTGAAACTGATTTAACCAATGTATTAATTTTAGGCTTTATTTGTAATTATAGGCAATTAAACGAATCTCAAGAAGAATTCTTTTACCGTTCTTTTGTGAGAGAAGAATGGCTGATCCAGGTATGTTTATTATTTCTTAAAATACAATGACAGTCAACAGAAACTTTTCAAGAAAGCATATTTATTATGCTTAATTTGCAAAAAGCCCTATATTATTGGAAATTACAAAAACGTCTTCCATTCTTTATGAAGATTTGCAAAATTTTCCTTTTATTGAAATCATTCAAATATTCCCTGTATTCTATAGAAATTGACAAAAAAGAGAAATCCGGTTAGTTGTGATTTAAAACCAATATTGAACTCATCCAAATCATTTTGATTAATTTATTTTGAAGTAAAAATAATTTTATTAATTCCTCAGCTGTTAGTAGGGCTTTTTGGCAATATAAGTTGTGTTTTTGTAAATTAATATTATGTGGGCCATTTTGCAAATTTACGTATAATTTTTTTACACGTCCAGGAAAGATTTTTGAGATAATGTTTACGGGTCAGAATGTTGGGAGAAAGTTTTCGCGAACTCTCGAGAGAATTAGGGAGGACCTAGTCGACCTAGTCGGGTGGACAAAGGAAAATGTCATATGATCGAAGAAAATAATCCTCCGCCATATTCACTCTACACACTACAAGCCGAACATAGCACAAGGGAGTTTGCGCAAGAAGAGGGGTTGATATCATTCGAATCCTACCGTTTCAGGCAACATCGTCTTGCGGTACTTATTTTTTAATTATATGATATAAATATTATTAATTTTTATTTGTAAATATATTTATTATTTTTGTTTTCTTTTATGAAGGTGTCTTGGAACGACCTTTACATCCCTTATCTAAAAAAGGCTAATTTATTCCAAGTAGCGAAGATTGGATATATACCGTTATACGGTATTTGCTTAACCGCATTGCAGGAACAGTGGAGAAAATAAACTCACACGTTCCACATGGCACACGGGGAGATGACGATTACATTGGAGGATGTGTCGTGTTTATTGGGTTTGAGAGTCGATGGAGCGGCCATGTGTGTAAGTAATAAGGATGTGAATTGGGGCAAAAAATTTACGGATTTATTGGGGAGAACACCCGAGGCGAGTGATTACCATCATGATAATGCGATATTGCTTAAAAGAAAATCGTTTACCCAGAATTTCTCTAATTTGGAGGTCGGAGCGCCTGAGTTGAAGGTACAACAATATTGACGCGCGTATATACCTGCTTTATGTGGTGATATTCTGTTCACGGAACCGTCGAGCGATAGTATATCGGTTATTCCAATGGTATTTTTAGAGGATATGGAGAAATTGGATGAATGCATGGGGGAGTGCGGTGTTAGGATATTTATACCGGGAGTTGTGCAAGAGTACGGCGCCTGGACGAAAGAATATGGAGGGTTGTATTATGTTACTTCAGCTATGGGCTTGGATGTGTTTCAAGTTCGGACGACCGACTCCTCCCCTCGGCTCTGGGCCGGATGCTTTACACACCTTCGATGATCCGGATAAGAATGATACGGTTGGATTTATTTGAATTGGTGCTACGGTGAAGGAGAAACCCGGAGTGACTCATTTGTGGGGCAATCGAGACCAGTTGGGAAATCCATAGCCATGTACGTTACATGCGCAGCGGAACCTATGGATTTAACCCGCCCTAGGATCTACGTTAAGGGAATAAAAGTACGAGATTAGCCATTTAAATTTTATACCTCGGATCTCCCTGATCCGCGAGATGAAGAACGGATGTAGGTCTGAACTTTTCTGACTTGCAACCGTCTCCTTCCTGAAGCTCGGCTCGCGAAACCCCTTGCTTCTCCTAGGGATGAAGATTGATCGCTCACAAGTTCTCAAGTTAGAGAACCTCTACTAGTATCCAGCGAACTTCAGACGTACGGAATAACTGGACTAGGCTAGACAAGTCCGGAAATACTTTCCGAAAATCTCTCAAAACTTTCTCTCTCTTTTCTGTGTAAAAGAACGGCCTCTAAGGCTTCTGAATTGTGTGTCGAATAGAAGGGGGCTACCCCTTTATTTATACTAGAGAGAGGGGTGAAAGAATGACAACTTTCGTTAAGGAAACAAATCATGCCTGCCACGTGAACAGTAATACATGCTTCGAATGGACCATCGTTTCCAAATAAACGATGCTTGTCCGCCAAGCAAATCAGCACATACCATATGTGTTCCGTTTAAATGTGTGAACAGTAATTCCAGTGCGTGAACAGTAATTCCAGCACGTGAACAGTGATTCCAACACAATCAAATATCCAATATTTGATTTATTCTTTCGCCCATTTATACATCACATGTATAACTGTTATTGAGGTATTTTCATCCCGTACGAATGGAGTTCATTGTGTGACTGTGTAGGTTCCATTTAACGCTGGCAACGATCTTCTAAAGATCGTAAGTCATGAGTAACCTCTAGACTGATGTCATGACTACCCATGTTAAATGAAATGATCGGCGATCATAAACCTATCTGAATAGACATTTGCTTAGTCCTTTTGTTCTACGATATATGTCTTGATCACAAGGCATAGAAGTATGTCATCCTTAAGTTTGATCAAAGTCTCTTTCCTAATCGAGAATTAGACTGAGTAAATCCAAAATGATATTAACAACACATGTTAATCCATTTTGAGCATGGCCATGTATTTCCCTCAGTCCTAGTTTATCGGGGGGGCCCAGAGATATCTCCCTCTTAACGAGAGGAACAAATCCCATCTTGGTCACTCACATTCCTCGTCATGATTCAGTGCATACCTAACGATGACCCTAATGATCATCCCATTACGGATGACGTAGGATCATATTAAAGTATGCAGTTCCTCATACAGGAATCCATGGTGACCTCAGGTCATAGGAACAAGCACACTATTCATATGAGAATCACTAATGACATATACCATGCATATTCTTATAGTGTGGTCAGTCCAGTACGTGTTCTCTAACACGTACCTATATTCCAGACTTGACATCTCCATGTCCATAATCAGCAGAATATGATCATCCAGCCTGCGAATATACTAGTGTGGATATCCAGCTTCTTACCTGAAGTATGTCTATCTCTATAAACACCCTACATATCACTAGGGACAGTTTAGAATGTCATTCGTTGGTTCATAGTTCTACTATCAGAATCACGTATTCTGATGACGTGAACCCGAAGTGTCATTCTTGGTTGATATAAGAAATTTACATTCACAACCCATACACACAGATATATATAAGAAACAACATTTATTGAATAAATAATAATGTCTTAATAGATAATCTATTTCCTAGCACATATACATTTGGCCTAGGGCACTAATCCTACAGTCTCCCACTTGCACTAGGCCAACTCTAAGAATCTTATGCCCAGAGACGTAACATGACCCTCATGCTTCGCTTCTAGGAGTGGTTTAGTTAATGGATCGGCGACATTGTCGTCCGATGGCACTCTACACATTTTAACATCACCCTTTGTATGATCTCTCTGATTAGATGGAAGCGTCACAGTATGTGCTTGGACTTTTGGTGAAATCTCGGTTCCTTTGCTTGTGCGATCGCTCCATTGTTGTCACAATATAGATCCACTGGTTCCGAGATGTTCGGAACTACTCTTAGCTTCTCCAAAAAGTTCTTTATCCAAACAGCTTCTTTAGCCGCTTCTGCAGCGGCTATGTACTCTGCTTCCGTTGAAGAATCTACCACAGTACATTGCTTGGAACTCTTCCATGTCACTGTGCCTCCATTTAGGCAAAATAATTAACCTGATTGCGATCTGAAGTCGTCTGAGTCTGTCTGGAAGCTTGCGTCGGTGTAACCCTTTACAACGAGCTCGTCTTCTTGACCTCCATAGACTAGGAACAGGTCCTTAGTTCTTCGTAAGTACTTAAGGATTCTTTTAACAACTATCCAGTGACTTTCACCTGGATTAGACTGAAACCTGCTTGTTGCGCTCAATGAGTATGACACATCTGGTCTAGTACATATCATGGCATACATGATAGATTCTATAGCCGAAGCATATGGAATCTTAGTCATACGTCTTCGTTCATTCTCACTTGTAGGATACTGTGTCTTGTTGAGAGACATGCCATGACAAGGGCAAAAATCCTTTCTTGGATTCTTGCATTTTGAACCGTTTCATGACCTTGTTTATGTATGTACTTTGACTCAGACCTATAAGCATTCTAGATCTATCTCTATAGATCCTGATTCCTAACACGTAGGAGGCTTCTCCTAAGTCTTTCATCGAGAAATTATCTCCCAACCATTTCTTGACGTTCAATAATGTTGGGACGTCATTTCCCATGAGCAATATGTCATCTACGTAAAGTACCAAGAATACTACCGAGCTCCCACTAAACTTCATGTAAACACAAAGCTCACCTTCACTTTTGGTAAAACCAAAACTTTTGATGACTTCATCAAAACGAAGGTTCCAACTTCGAGACGCTTGCTTCAATCCATAAATGGATTTCTGAAGCTTGCAAACCTTACCAGAATTCTTAGGATCGACAAAACCCTCGGGTTGCATCATACGGACGTCTTCGGTCAGATTTTCATTTAGGAAAGCTGTTTTGACATCCATTTGTCATATTTCATAGTCATAATATGCTGCTATGGCTAATAGAATTCTGATGGATTTTAGCATAGCAACAGGTGAGAAAGTTTCGTCATATTCAACACCATGAACTTGTTTGAAATCTTTCGCCACAAGCCTTGCTTTGTAAGTTTGTACCTTTCCATCCACGTCAGTCTTCTTCTTGAAGACCCACTTACATCCGATGGTCTTCAAGCCTTCGGATGGGTCAATCAAATTCCAAACTTGATTGTCTTGCATGGATTGCATCCCGGCTCTCATGGCCTCTAACCATTTCTGAAAGTCAGGACTCTTCATAGCATCTTGGTAGGACGTGGGTTCATCATCTATGAATGTCACATCATCATCATTGGACACGAGAAATCCGTATCTCTCGGGCTCACGATGAATCCTACTAGATCTATGTTGAGTCTGTTGTGTTTCAAGCTCGCCAACTCCTTGAGAGCTTGTTTGTTCCTCCATCATAGGTTCTGCAACTATAGGTGGGTCTCGAATTTCTTTGAGTTGCACTTTACTCCCACTGCTTCTCATAGAGACAAACTCTCTTTCCAAGAAGGCTCCATTGCGAGCAACAAACACTTTGTTCTCCGATGGGTGGTAAAAGTAATATCCTTTGGTTTCCTTAGGATATCGCACAAACAGGCACTTATCAGATTTGGGTCCGAGTTTATCGGGAAACTGACGTTTGACATAAGTCTCACATCCCCAAATTTTAAGAAAAGACAACTTGGGGCTTTTCCTCGTCCATATCTCATATGGCGTCTTTTGAACCGCTTTGGATGGAATCCTGTTCAATATGAATGCGGCAGTCTCAAGGGCGTAATCCCAGAAAGACATTGAAAGACTCGTTTGACTCATCATCGATCGAAACATATCCAATAAGGTTCGATTCCTCCTTTCGGACACTCCATTTCACTGAGGAGTTCCTGGAGGAGTCAGTTGTGAAACTATTCCACATTCTCTGAGATGATCCTCAAATTCCTGACTCAGATATTCGCCTCCTCGATCAGATCGAATTGCTTAAATTTTCTTGCCAAGTTGATTTTATACTTCATTCTTAAATTCTTTTAACACTTCAAAGGATTCAGACTTGTGCTTCATTAGGTAGACATAATCATATCTACTGAAGTCGTCCATGAAAGTTATGAAGTACCGATACTCACCTCTAGCCGGCATACTCATTGGTCCACATATATTAGTATGTATGAGTTCTAATAAGTCAATTGACCCTCTCACCAACTTTTGTGAAGGGTTTCTTAGTCATCTTGCCAAGTAAACAAGACTCGCACGTCTCAAATGATTCCAAATTAAATTAGTCTAAAAGTCCATGAGAGTGGAGTTTAGAAATGCGTTTCTCATTTATATGGCCTAAGCGACAGTGCCCAGAGGTATGTCGTATTTGAGTCATTCGGTTTAAATCATTTAGTGTTAATGTTATATATGAACTTATAATTCTCTTTCTTAAGATCTACCACATAAAGACCTCTTTCTAATAGAACATTTCCATAGAAAAGATTATCCTTTAAGATAGAACAATTATTACTCTCAATAACAAATTTATAACCATCTAAAGCTAGACTAAAAATAGAAATTATATTTCTGCTCATAGTAGGTACAAAATAACAATTATTAAGTACTAATACAAGTCCACTAGCCAAGTCAGTAAATAAGTTCCTACGGCTAATGCAGCAACTCTTGCTCCATTTCCCACACGCAGGTCGACTTCGCCCTTAGCTAATCTTCTACTCCTTTGTAGTCCCTGCACATCATTACAAATGTGAGTACCATATCCGGTTTCCAATACCCAAGATTTAGGAGTAAGTAAATTAGTTTCAATAATAAAAATACCTGAAGTGGTAGTCACACTACGCTTCTTGATTTCGTCCTGATAGAGTTTACAGTTTCTCTTCCAATGGCCAACCTTATTGCAATGGAAGCAAACTCCCTCTTTGTCTTTCTTGATCTTAGGTTTGGGCAACACCTTGCCTTTACCCTTGCTCTTGTTCCCGGTCTTTTTACCCTTCTTCTTGTGAACCATTAAGACGTCTTTGGCAACATTTGTCTTCATGTCCTCCTGTGCATTCTTAAGCATCCCATGCAACTCGGTGATGGATTTCTCCATCTGATGCATATTATAGTTCATGATGAATTGCTTAAAACTAGGTGGTAACGACCCGAGAATTATGTCAACAGCCAATTCTTTGGGCATAACTGAACCAAGCCTCTCCAATTGATCAAGATAGCTCTTTATCTTGAGTACGTGAGCACTCACAGATGAACCTTCAGCCATCTTCGTGTCAGTCAGAGAGACGGTCGCTTTCTACCGCTCAACTCTAGCCTGCTCTTGGAACATTTCCTTGAGAGTTACGATCATATCGTAAGCACCCATGTCCTCCTGTTGCTTCTGAAGCTCGGAGGTCATGGTCGTTAGCATGAGACAAGCTATCTCCGTGTCGTCCTTGACGTATTTAGCAGACGCATCTTCGGCAGCCATTGTGGCTCCCTGTTCTGGTTCCTCTAGCTAAGCCTCTTCTATGACATACAATTTATTATCAGCCTTGAGAACAATTCTCAGGTTTCTAAACCAGTCAAGGAAGTTAGACCCATTGAGCTTATCCTTCTCAAGGATAGATCACAAATTCAACCCAGTTGAATTATTATTATTTGCCATTATTCTACAAGTTAAAATGTAAAGTGCCATTATTATTTATTCATTGGGGTTATTTTATTTTGGTGTTTCTTATATTGTACTCCCACTATTTTCTACAAATCAACCACCTTCAGTAGTATTGATTCGGAATCTTCAATTAAGTGAAGTTTCATAGTGAGTCAAGATCCGTATTTCATTGAGAATTAAGTACGCTTTGGCTCAACCCTCAATACATAACTATTTAGGTAGGAACACTTCCAAATGTATCATATACAACTCTTTCCTTTTATGGAATGAGCATCATATGCCCGGTGTATTATTCCATCTTGTGCCCTGAGCCCATGTCCGACTTGCTTGCTCAGTTAAGTTTAACCATGTATGATTATCGGCGAAATAGAGTCATTTGGCATGACCCATGCTGGAAGCCATTTCCCGCATACCCTCCTTTACCAAAACAATCCTCCATATGCTCAGCTTTGGCATGACCCACACGGAAGACTGTCTAAGTACCAAGGGCTTCAGTAACATGGGAGGCACTTCATTACTCAATATTCTGAAGGATTTTATTTTAGATTTGTAAAATATAAACATCACAGAAACTAAGTTAAATATGGTATGAGCCTAATCCTCACGAGCGATCATGAGGTTCCTAATTCTAGATCTATCTCTAGATTGCAGAAGTAATCTTCAACGAACCCTTCGTTGTGTGTGCGTAGATCCAATGCCATCTTCCGAAGATTGCGCCAAGATCTCTTGGCTTGAAGTCTTGAAATAATATCTATCCTAACAACTATTCTATTGCTAGAAAAGATAATTTACAAATTTGGACAACTCACAGGTTGTCATAATTACAACTTTGGACAACTCACTGATTGCCATAGATATTAAATAAAATTACAAACATTCACACACAAGATTACATCACAGAACAATCACAGATCTAAAGCTCATACCATATTTGTATATTTAAATTCCATGTATAACAAAATTCGGCGTTATTCCGTTGGGAACGGAACTGTTCCGTTCTAAATGGAACTATTCCGTTCTCAACGGAAGTACTCCGTTCTCAACGGAGACGTGCTGGAAATTTGTATTTTCTTTTGTTTTAGTTCCGTTTCCAAAACGGGTTTCAAAAACTAATTCTTGAAACTCTAGGAAATCATAATATCCAATATTATATTTCCATAAAATATTTTCGTGATGTTTTGAAATAATATTTTTCAAAACCCTAAAATTTATTATACTAAAATTTACTAAATTTAAATATGTAATCGATGATTATTTCCATAACGAACGCTCTGATGCCACTGTTGGGAAATCCATAGCCATGTACGTTACATGCGCAGCGGAACCTATCGATTTAACCCGCCCTAGGTTCTACGGGAATAAAAGTACGAGATTAGCTATTTAAATTTTATACCTTGGATCTTCCCGATCCGCTAGATGAAGAACGGATGTAGGTATGAACTTTTCTGACTTGCAATCGTCTCCTTCCTGAAGCTCGGCTCGCGAAACCCCTTGCTTCTCCTAGGGATGAAGATTGATCGCTCGCAAGTTCTCAAGTTAGAGAACCTCTACTCGTATCCACGCGAACTTCAGACATACGGAATAACCGGACTTGGCTAGACAAGTTCGGAAATACTTTCCGAAAATCTCTCAAAACTTTCTCTCTCTTTTTTGTGTAAAAGAACGGCCTCTAAGGCTTCTGAATTGTGTGTCGAATAGAAGGGGGCTACCCCTTTATTTATACTAGAGAGAGGGGTGAAAGAATGGCAACTTTCATTAAGGAAACAAATCCTGCTTGCCGCGTGAACAGTAATACCTGCTTCGAACGGACCATCGTTTCCAAATAAACGATGCTTGTCCGCCAAGCAAATCAGCACATACTATATGTGTTCCGTTCAAATGCATGAACAGTAATTCCAGCGCGTGAACTGTGATTCCAGCACAATCAAATATCCAATATTTGATTTATTCTTTCGCCCATTTATACATCACATGTATAACTGTTATTGAGGTATTTTCATCCCGTACGAATGGAGTTCATTGTGTGACCGTGTAGGTTCCATTTAATGCTGGCAACGATCTTCTAAAGATCGTAAGTCATGAGTAACGCCTAGACTGATGTCGTGACTACCCATGTTAAATGAAATGATCGGCGATCATAAACCTATCTGAATAGACATTTGCTTAGTCCTTTTGTTCTACGATATATGTCTTGATCACAAGGCATGGAAGTATGTCATCCTTGAGTTTGATCAAAGTCTCTTTCCTGATCGAGAATTAGACTGAGTAAATCCAAAATGATATTAACAACACATGTTAATCCATTTTGAGCATGGTCATGCATTTCCCTCAGTCTTAGTTCATCAGGGGGCACATAGATATCTCCCTCTTAACGAGAGGAACAAATCCTATCTTGGTCACTCACATTCCTCGTCATGATTCAGTGCATACCTGGATGGTGTTATGCTTTAGGCCAAAGTGTTTGTGACCTAGATGATGGATTGTAATAACAAACATAATATTTATTCTAAGATATTTCATATAATATGTGCGTATAGGTTATTTTAATATAATTAAAATAGACCATGAATATGCAATTCAGCTTTATGTCATCAAGGTGCGTGACTTTGATAGTAAAACTATAAAGTGTTATGAATGCTATTCTAAATCGTCCCTGGTCATTTATAGGATATTTGTGGAGACAAATATACTTGCAGATACATATAAATATATATTTATATACAAGCTATAAATGTACACCAGTATATTAGTTGATTGATGATTATGTTTTACTGATCATGGATAAATAGTTATCAAGTCATTAACATAGGTATATGTTAGAGACCATATACTGGACTGACCCGCCATAAGAATGCTACATGTTTTACGTCATTAGCGATTCTTGTAACATAAAGTATTTATAGTCCTTTGACCTGAGATTGTCTCGGTTCCCAACATGAGTAATTTTATACTTTAATATAATCTAACACTGTCTTTAACCGGGTGGTCATAACGGTTATGATTAGGTATACAATGAATCATGTAGAGGGATGAGTGCAATCAAGACGGGATTGTTCCTCTCATAAATGAGAGAGATATCGCGTGACAAAGGGACTAAATACGTGATTGTTGATTAGGTAAATCGGATCACTGATATTCACTTAAATTGGGTAGTCATGATGGCTTGTTAAAGTTCGCTCATGATTTATAGACTGTCAAGTCTATTGCCAACATTAAGTGAACCTACAGGGTCACACACAAAGAACAAACTGAAACGGGCGCAGAAAATCCTAGCGACTTATATGATGAGTTGCATAAGAATGTCACAAAATATATTGTCATCTTATGTGATAAGATATGATATATATGTATATAAATATTATGAGCACAAAAGATCATGTAATCTAGAAGAGTCTAGATGATGACATATAGATAATGATGAGTGATGTCATACACATCTTTTAGTGTGAAGAGACATGGCTCTTCACCTCTATATAAGGACATAGAGGGCTCCAAATTCATAATACAACACATCATTCTTTCTCTCATTATTTCTCATTCTCTTTGTGAGACAAAAGAGAGAAAAATATCCTTTATCATTTGTGTGACAAAATTATGAAAGGGTGCTTTCCTTTTTTGTATTACTACGAAAGGGTGCCTTCTTTTGTATGACAAAATGAAAGGGTGCGATTATATGAGAGGAATTATATACATCTTTTGTGAGATAAAATAAGAAGAAGAAAAAGAGTTTTCTTATGCAAGAGGAGAACAAGCTACTAGCATATATATTGTTCTTCTTCCCGTTTTAAGAAGTTTGTTCGTGTGGACACCGGTAGAGGCGTTCGTACTTTTGGCGCTTGTGATCTATTCGGCCTAAGAAGATGAGAACGGTTTGTTGAGAGTTTTGGTGGAGACCGATTGTGTGTGCGGTAGATGACTTCCGCACGATCCGACCTAGACGGCCTAGACGGACGTAAAATCGGTTAGGACGGTAACCGGTTTAGAGACGCATGGACAACACGCATGGTTTCTGATTAAGCGTAATCCGAAAGGTATCTTTAAGATTTATTTCTTTGATTTAACCGATACGCACGGATCCTCAGATTGGTTTTGGACGAAATTTTTATTTTCCGCTGCGTTATGCACGTCTGAAACCCAACATACCTAACGATGACCCTAATGATCATCCCATTACGGATGACGTAGGATCATATTAAAGTATGCAGTTCCTCATACAGGAATCCATGGTGACCTCAGGTCGTAGGAACAAACACACTATTCATATGAGAATCACTAATGACATATACCATGCATATTCTCATAGTGTGGTCAGTCCAGTACGTGTTCTCTAATACGTACCTATATTCCAGACTTGACATCTCCATGTCCATAATCAGCAGAACTTGATCATCCAGCCTACGAATATACTAGTGTGGATATGCAGCTTCTTACCTGAAGTATGTCTATCTCTATAAACATCCTACATATCACTAGGGACAGTTTAGTATGTCATTCGTTGGTTCACAGTTCTACTATCAGAATCACGTATTCTGATGACGTGAACCCGAAGTGTCATTCTTGGTTGATATAAGAAATTTACATTCACAACCCATACACACAGATATATATAAGAAAGAACCTTTATTGAATAAATAATAATGTCTTAATACATAATCCATTTCCTAGCACAAATACATTTGGCCTAGGGCACTAATCCTACATGACCTTCATGAGTCGCAGATTGAGTGGAGACCCTACGAGAAGTACCACGCGAGAGTTCCACCCATTTGCGAGTTTGAGAGAGATTCCGCACTTATTCGGTTCAAGTTGATTTACTTGTGGATCGTCGAGTATTATCGCCTGCAACGTGTGATGCTACAGCTCGGGCTTCATCAGAGGATACCCCCTCAAGGAAAGTGCAAATACAATCATCTCTTGGAAAAGATGATTAATGGCCGCGGAGGTGATTGGGCTACGGTTCACGCGAGATATGTTCAGGATTGGGTGTTTGAAAAATGACAATATTGGACGAATAACTCCGAGAAATTTAAGAGAAGGGTGTATAATCCGGATAGGCATTTTGAGCATATGGAGTGGTACGGAAGTGTATCGAAGGCTAGATTAGTGCGGTCGACCATCTCGCATGATACAGACTCGTATCGTCCTCTTGTTCCCGACAAAAGAAAAGCGGTATGTGAAATTATTTTAATAGCTTAATAATTTTAATAATTTTAAAAAAATAACAATATTACATTTTAATTTAATTTAGATGGGAAACTTTACGGAAGCGTGCGAAAAGGGGTTAAAAGCCATTCGTAAGAGATGGAACGGGACGAAAATGAGAAGTGTCATGCTGGATATGTTAGGATGCATGCGAAAAAGGTATGTTGAGGCTAATGAATACCCTGCCGGCCTTCCATGACATTATCTCGACACTCCTAATGAGTATGATGAAGATAGTAATGATGATGACGGTGACGAGGGCGTAGGCGTCAGCCAACTTACAAAAGAGGGTGCCAGAGGACGTGGTACGCGACGCATTACTAGACGGGGTACTGGACGCGGTGTTGCACTGTACACGCTTAATTGGTGGTTATGTGTTATGTTGTTATGTATTATGTTTGGACTATTTATGTATTATGTTTATGTTTATATTTATTTTGTTCATCATAACAACATACTATAAGTCCGAAACAAACTAAAACAACAAACTACAAGTTCTTAAATAATACAAAGTTCGAAACAAACTACAAGTTCTTAAAATAATACAAAGTTCGAAACAAACTACGGCCCATTGTATCGATCTCCGCCTCTTTGTGTGCATCTTGGTTTTGTGTGACCTGGCAACTTGCACACAATACAACACCTTGCACGGACAGATTTGTGCGTGGTATCCATACTGTTCTTGAAACGTATCTCTCGACGTCGTCCACATTTCATCCTTCCGTTATCATTTTTTCTTACGAGTTTATCGCCCGGATATAATGTAAAATTACAAACTTCTTCGCGTGGCCTCCAATGTGATCTTTCCTTAACAGGATAAAAACTTTTTTCGTATGTATGTTTCAGATTATCCAAGGAATAACATGGATGAATAAAAGGCTCGGATAATACTACTTTATGTATGCAAACTTATATGATGTGAGAATACGGATAGTGATATATCATCGGTTTCTGACACTCGCATTTACCTTCATTGAAGTTAACTTTCCAAGTCTTTCCCGTAATTCCGATACCACTCGTCATCCCCCGAGGTCGTGTTTCCACCTGATAAACACCTTCGTCTAAATTGTAACACGTAATGATATGCGTAGCAGCCTTATTGTTAGTAGTATGCCCTAGGCCAATATATTTGAGACCTAGATGTATGGATTATGTTAAACAAACATTGTGTTTATTTAGAGATATTTTATATAATAAATGCGTATTGGTTATTTTATTCTTATTACTAAAATGAACCTTGAATATGATATTCAACTTTATATCATCAAAGTATGTGACTTTGATAGTAAAACTATAAAGTATTATGTATGATATTCTAAACTGTCCCTGATCATTCATAGGATGTTTGTGAGACAAACATAATTTATGATAAGCTATAAATGGACATCGGTATGTTAGTTGACTGATGGTCACGTTTTACTGATCATGAATAAGAGTTATTAAGTCATTAACGTAAGTATATGTTAGAGACCATATACTGGATTGACCCACCTTGAGAATACTACATGGTTCATGAAAATTGGGCCGACCGAGCCCAATTCGGACGCATAATTTGCTACAAGGCCTTTAGGGCGTTAATTTTAGGATCTGTTCTCTTTAGTTATGCGATATTTTGTTAATTAGTAATTTTGTTTAAGCAAATATTTTGTAATCCATATTATCCATTAATTTAAATCAAATTTCTATTGTTTTTTGGAATGTAAGGGGTATTGGCGTCATTCATAAATGCAACGTAATAAAAAATTCTCTTAGGAACTTACATAGCAACTTAATATGTCTGCAAGAAACAAAGTGGAATGTTGTTTCTCCATTTACGCACACAATAGTTTGTCCACCTAACGTCTCAAACGCAATAGCAAAATCCGCAATCAACGCCTCGGGAGGTTTGCTTACAGCATGGTCAAATGACTAGACATGTTCTTCCTCACACATCCACAACTTCTCCATTACAAGCATACTTACACTTCGCAACTCCTTCACATTTATGCTTTCAAACGTCTATGGTCTCGTAGCACAACAACTTAAGAGAGACTTCCTTGAGGAACTCTCCACGATAAGGTAACTAAATGATCTACCATGGATATATAGTGGGGGACTTCAACATGGTAAGGGATTTTTGCGAAACCACGGGCTCTAATCACTCCCTAGACTCGATCCTCTTGTTTAATGACCAAATTAACTCTTTAGAACTACAAGAAATTCAACTAATAGGAAGGAATTTCACGTGGAATAGCAAACGCCCCTCACCCACTTTTAGCAAATTAGATAAGTGCTTCCTATCACACACTGACAAAACCTAAACCATATCACTAAGCTAGAAGCAAAAACTTCAACAACATCTGACCACATCCCCATCCAACTCACCTTTAGCAAAGCACCTAGCGAAAAGAAACTAAAATTTAAATTTGAACTGTACTGGCTTAATTATAAAGAGGCAAATGAAATCATTTAGCAAACCTGGGGGCAGAATCGCATCTCCGGGAATGCATCAATTTTTTTTACAATTAAACTAAACAAACTTCGACTAGCACTCAAGGTTGGACGAAAATAAAATTCGCAAAAATAGACAGCAACGCAGCAAGAGCAACTTTCATCCTCGATAAACTTGATAAAGTCGAAGAAGGCCAAGAATGCCAACTAACGCAAAAAAAAGTCTTCGAATCGCACTAAGAAAAGTCATATACGAACAAGCAAATATAGAAGAGGTAAAATGGAAACAGAGATTCAGATGCAAATGGCTGCAGGAAGGCGATCGAAACACTTATTTTTATGCAATTGCATCCGCAAACAGACAATATAACACCATTACCTCCATTGAGGTTAATGGTAACCAGATCTATGATCAACAGCAAATAGAACAGGAATTCAACAACTTATATAAAATAACACTGGGATCCAGACCAGAAATAAGGCAAATACCACAACAATTTATACAACAGATAGATGTAACACAAAAATTAATTGATCTAGGAAAAGAAATCTCTGAACAAGAAATAAGGGATGCGGCCTTTGATCTGGAAAAGAATAAAGCATCGGGGCCAGATGGATTCCTGACGGAATTCTACCAACACAATTGGGAAACCATAAAACCCGATCTTCTGTGGCTATGCAAAGACTTCGAGCATAATAAATTGGATTTATGGAGAATCAATAAAGCACAAGTTACACTGGTTCCAAAAATAAAAGAAGCAAAAGCTCTGACATACTACAGACCCATCAGTGTGATTGACGGGATAATAAAAATCCTATCTGAAATTTTAGCAAAAAGACTACAACACCAAATGCCTAACCTTATCTCAGAGAACCAGACAACGTTCATTAAGAACAGACAGATCCTGGAGTCCTTGTTGGCAACACGGGAATACATCAATTATTTGCAAAAAACGAAAACCCCTTCGCTCCTATACAAAGTGGATTTCACTAAATCCTTCGACACAATCAGTTGGCAATTTTTAGAAGGAATAATGGAAAAAAGAGGTTTCCCCCAAAAATGCAGGCAATGGATAAAAAAATCGGCTAACTTCGACAAGCTCTACAATCAAAATTAATGGGCAACTGCAACCTTCTTCTTCCATAAGAGAGGACTGAGGCAGGGTGATCCTCTTTCTCCGCTACTATTTAACCTAGTTACTGAATCTCTTCAGGGCCTAATAAAATTCATTAACACATTGGCACCACAACCTCAAAAACTAAGTACCCGCGCAATCCAATATGCAGACGACAGGTAATCATCACAGAAGCGCATTGCACAAACTTAAAACTCATAAACTTAGCACTAAAATGCTTTGTCAATATTACTGGTTTACAAATAAACCATAACAAACCAGCTTTCTCGGCCATACAGATACCAGACACCCACATACAGTATATTAAGAGACTGCTCCAATGCAGCAACCAGCAATTTCCTATTAAATACCTGGGTCTACCGCTCATGCTAAATAAATCTGGAAAAGAATTTTTCCTACCCATGATAGAGAAGATGAGGACCAGAATCGTAGGTTGGTCCATAAAATTCTTATCCATTGCAGGCCGAGTCACTCTTCTAAATGCAATCCTGTCGGCAACTCCACTTTACTTTATGCAAGCTTTCCTACTACCGCAAGGAGTGATAGAAGAGATAGACAAGTTATGAAGGAATTTCTTATGGGGAGGCACCAATGAATTAAACACTTGACAAGCTGGGAATTTGCATGCACATCAAAAAAGAATGGGGGCCTTGGAATCAAAAATCTAAATCTGCACAATAAAGCACTTCTCATGAAATGAATGAAAAAGGAATATGGACCTCTGCCATTAAAGAATGTTATGGCCCACAAAATGATCCGTGGAATTTTTTCCACAAAAGCTTCTTTGTGAAGGATCTCGAGCAAATCTTGCCATATGTCAACAATAGGGCAAAGATACAACTAGGCAATGGCAATATAACCAAATTTTGGAAAGATAAATGGGACGAAGACACTTTCGCACAACAACACCCAGGACTATACAAGAGGGCGATAAATAAAGATTTCACGGTGCGAGCCGTAATTTCGGATCCCAACCCCCTCCAATGGGACAGGGCACTTAGCACCACTCAAGAAAGGCAACTCGCCCTCCTTATGGCAAAAATACAAGCTATTGTTTTAGTAGAGGACGAAGATAAGCTAATCTGGATGCCTAATAAGGACAAAGATTTCACGGTAAACTCAGCATATGCTTTTTTTGCCGATAGAGGTCAAAAACGAAACTTTGGCAAATTCTTATGGAAGATAAAAACGGCGCCTAGAGTAAGGTTTTTTTCATGGCTCATATGCAATGAAAAACTTAACACAAGAGATAGGTTGCTCAGAAAAAGATGTATTCCCTCGGAGGAATGTACACTATGTGTAACACGAGATAAGGAATCACACACACATCTTTTTGCAAAATGCTCATATTCCCATAACCTATGGAGACATGCATGCACCTCCTTTCGTATCATACCACCTCAAGAAATCCAATCCCCTTCAGGAATATACAATTGGACGAATAAACATGTGGACAAAACATGGAGGAAAAAGTGGGGAAGTCTTTGGATTGCATGTTGCTGGGAACTATGGAAAGAAAGAAATGCCAGGGTTTTCCATCGCAAGGAAAAAAATGTCCACCAGGTCTTCGAAAGCGCAGAAAATGAAGCAGAAGAATGGACACGAGTAGCAAGCATGAAAGCCAATACCAACAACAAACATTAGTTTGTAGAATCATAGATAGGATATGGGGTAGTGTTATTAGCATAAGAAAAGCAAAATTGATCCTTTGTAAATAATCATGTGTAACAAAGCAACCAATCAATGCAAGTCTAAGTAGGCAATTTTCTTACATTTAAAAAAAAAAAAAAAAAAATTAAAGGAACCTTATTATTGGATAAATATTGATGTTTCACATGTTTTGAAAAGGTGAAATATGAATTTACAATTTTGCCAAGGATAAATATGACAGCCAATCTTCAAGATCAATGGGGAAACTTGAGGGGATTTGCTAGGGAGGATGTGGGGCAGAAAAAATTTCACAATACAAACTAAACTTATATAAAATTTTGGGGAGGCAATACACATAGAAATACACATCTTTCAAAATTTTATTCACTAAATCTTTTTAACATATACTAGTTGGCCAAAAATCTTGGAGGGGAGAGGTCATGCATTGCCAGCCCAGTCTCTATAAAACACCACGATTGTTCAAGATAGTTCAATATTACACTCCAACAAGCATACTTGTGCCAATCCTTCAAAGCCAATTTTCAAGATACTTGTGCCTTGCTCGAACTCGGCTTAGGCAAGATTTTTTCTAGAGCTGGCAAAAAAATCTAACCCAGCCCACTGAACCCAAACCCCACCCAATCGAAAAATGTTGACTTGTCAACAACTCGAACCTCGTCCTAATCTGAACCCAATGATCCGAAACCCAAAATATGCGAGACTCGAACGACCCGAAACCCGAATATCCGAGACCCGAACGATCCGAAATCTAAAAATACTCAACCTGAAATACCCTGAACCCGAATGACTCATCTGATTGCCTGAACCTGAGTGACTTGAACTTCAATGTATTGAGTGAATGATTAGGAAACTGTGGAGTACTTATGTATTGCTTCATAAGATATAAATATAGTTTAATAATTTTATAAACCTATGATTAAACGAGCGGTATGATGGAAGAGAGAGAATTTTAAACCAAATTGGTGTGAAGTTTCCGGTTGGAAAATGTAAGGAAGAAAATTTCAGGAGTTGGCTTAGGTTCTTACTGCCACAAGAAGAAAAAATTAAAACATTTGATATTATTTTGCATGGAAAAGACGGAAAGTATGTTGTACTAAGATTCACAACTCATAATTTATATCTAATGGTGACAGGGATCATAAGTGAAGTGAAGGGACGAAAAGGTGATGGAAAGAAGAAAGAGGGAGGGAAAGCAAAAATGGGTCCAATTATAAAATGGTTTGAATTTCTACCGCAAAGCGGTGAAAAGAGAATAATAGAAAATTCAACATTTCTGCCTATTACGTGTAATTCCAACGAACATGCAGATACAAAGTTGAAGAATATTAATGCCAATCCAGATCAGTTAGTGGCAATTATAAATGAGCTCAATTCCCTCAGTTCCGGTTCACATGATTTGATTGGAAAAATATGTGATTATATGCCACGTTTTGCATTTCTTAGCATGTGTGATACAATTCAATCTAACGACTAGCTAGCATTACATCCGAAGTGGACCAAAAGTAAAACAAAAATTCCTCTAACCAGATGCACCGACCCTATTGACCCAAAATACTGATGTGGTTGAATTACAACACAAACTACATATTAGAACATTTTAAAGCACCAACCTAAAATACTTAAAACTTAGAAATGTGTTTCTCAAAATACTGATGTGGTTGAATTACAACCTACTTATACCCCCCCCCCTCCTCCTCTCTCTCTCTCTTTCTCTCTCTCTCGACATTTCTCAACTTCAAGATCTCATCTTACCTTTCACTGAACTTGAAATAAAATGTAATATTGCTGAACTTGAAAGGGGTAAGTCTTCCGGTCTGGACGGACTACCCTCGGAGTTTTTCCAACGACGTTGAGATATAATAAAGATCTAACTTCTCCGCATTATTGATGACTTCTATCACAACTCTCTTGATCTTTGGCTGCTTAACAAAGCCTCCATTACTCTTATCCCAAAGAAGGACGAGGCAAGCCACCTCGATGATTTTCGCCCAATAAGTGTCATTAATACACCTATAAAGATCATAACCAAAATCTTCGCTAACCGACTTCAAAAGATAATTCCTACACTTGTTCATAAAAATCAAACTGCGTTCATTAAGAAGTGTTTCTATCATAAAAACTTTTCTAGCCACGAGGGAGATTCTAAATTTTTACCACAAGAGGAACATTCCGTGTGTTATGCTCAAAGTCGATTTCAAAAAGACCTTTGATAGTGTTTCATGGCCTTTCCTTATCCACCTTCTTCACTCGAGAGGATTTCCTAGTAGGTGGATCAATTGGATCCATAATCTACTCATCACTTCTAGTTCTTCTATTGAAGTGAATGGCATTCATGGGCCGTATTTCTATCATCTTAGAGGCTTGCGGCAAGACGACCCTCTCTCTCCCCTCCTATTCAACCTTGTGTCCAATTTCCTTCAACAAATCTTGCATAACCTCAAACCTCTTCTTACAAGTGCCGCAATCCTTGCCCCACAAACCCTCCAATAATTGGATGATACGATTATTTTCATAGAGGCACATCCCAAAATTTGAAAATTATTACTTTGGAGCTTGACTTAGGTGCGAAAATGTCTGGGCTTAAGGTCAATTGGGCGAAAAGTAGCTTCACTCCCATTGCCATTCCCGACCAATTCATTCCGACCATCGAAGCGATCCTCCATTATCAACGACAACACCGCCATATAAAATGGGTCTACCACTCACTATCAATAAACCATTTAACCTAGTATTCCCTCCACTAATCAAAAAGCTCCAAACCTGAGTTGATTCATGGAAAATCAAGTTACTTTCATATGGAGGCCGAAACACCCTCATTAAATCAAACCTTGGGGCGCTTGTGGCTTACTTTATGCAAGCATTTAAGTTACCGGTTTGGATAATGAACCAACTTACACGAGTCATAAGAGCATTCTTTTGGAAAGGTAACTCTACTTGTTCGGGTGGTCATTGCCTTGTTAATTGGGAAAGGGTGAGCCATCAAAAAGGACATGGTGGGTTTGGAACTACCAATATTGCTACTCAAAACAAAAGTCTTCTCCTCAAATGGATTTGGAAGATAGACACCGACAAGGAGGGATTATGGGTACAAACTCTTCTCAACACGCAAGGTATAGTGGGTTCAACTGACTTGAGTTTAGCCCCAAACTCATCTTCTTTTTTCTTCATAGATCTTAAATCTCTCCTCCCCCACTACACAACCTCTACCGTCCTCAACCCTACTACTAACACCCTTACATGGCGATGATTTTCTAATGGCACCTACTCATCCAAATCCGCTCACACATTCCTATGAAATCCCGGAATGGTTTGCCAATGGTCTCCGAAACTTTGGGAAATTAAGTGCCCGCACGGGTGAAATTATTTGCTTGGATCCCGGAATGGTTTGCCAATGGTCTCCGAAACTTTGGGAAATTAAGTGCCCGCACGGGTGAAATTATTTGCTTGGATTCTCTTGCAAAACAAATAACTCACAACGAAAAATTTAGCGAAACAAGGATGACCACACAATCCACTTTGTGTGATGTGTAATCAATTTGCTGAAGATAGAGAACATCTCTTCATTACTTGTCAGTTTGCCCGCTGGTATTGGAATGCCGTTCTCATTCAGTTAGGCCTAACTCCCGAAATTAATCTCCCATTTGTTAAATTTTGGCTATGACATCGAGCTAAACTTACTTCCGACATGGACAAGAAATGGGATACTCTTTGGATTGGGGGGCTTTGGAGTATTTGGCTCAAACGAAATCGTAGAATATTAACCAATTTAGAAAGATCGAGAAATGTGCCACAACGGTGGGCCGCGATGGAGGTTAGCTCTTGGATGTCATTATGTTGAGAACGTATGTATTCTCATGTTTATGTCTCTTTCTAGCTCATTGTAATTCTGTTTTTTGTTTTAATTTTGTAATCTCAACATGCAATCACATGTATTTACAATTCAAAAAAAAATAAACGTGCAAAGAAATTGAAATGATAAATCAATTATAGTTGAAAAGTTCGTGTCTATTAGGTCGACTTTTGAATTGGTTTATGCCCATTATGTTCTAGTTATACAAGGCGAGACTAGTGGCTAAGGGCCATAGTCAAGTTGAAGGTGTGGATTTCAATGAGATATTCTCACCGGTGGTTAAGCATACTTCTATTCGAGTTTTACTTTCGTTGGTTGCTGCGGAAAATTTAGAGCTAGAGCAGTTAGATGTGAAGACTGCATTTTTGCATGGTGACCTGGAGGAGACAATTTACATGCAACAACCTGAAGGATATAAAGTTGTGGGTCAGGAGAACCACGTGTGTTTGTTAAAGAAGTCATTGTATGACTTAAAGCAGTCTCCAAAACAGTGGTATAAGAGATTTGATTCCTTTATGGAGAGTATTGGGTTTTGTAGATCCAATTATGATAGTTGTGTATACTTCAAGAAGTTACCAGATGAAACTTTTATGTATCTACTTCTGTATGTGGATGACATGCTAATCGCGGCGTCGAATAAAGAGGAGATTAGAAGGGTGAAGAGCCAGTTAAGTTCTGAATTTGAGATAAAAGATTTAAGGGCTGCCAAAAGGATTCTCGGAATGGAGATCACTAGAGACAGGCCGAACAGAAAACTGTATCTTTCACAAAGGGGTTTTGTTGAGAAAGTGTTGAATTGGTTTAACATGAATGATGTGAAACTGGTTTCTACCCCTCTTGCGACCAAATTCAGACTGTCAAAACAATTAAGTCCGAAAAAAGAAAAGGAGAAGAGCTACATGCCACGAGTTCCATATTCTAGTGCGGTTGGTAGCATGATGTATTTGATGATCTGCACTAGACCTGACGTTGCTCATGCCGTTAGTGTGGTGAGTCGCTATTTGTCATGTCCCGGAAGAGAACATTGGGAGGCGGTTAAGTGGATTCTTCGTTATTTAAAGGAACCGCAGATGCTCGTTTGGAGTTTGGGAGGAGCGACGAAGAGCTGACGGGTTATGTTGATTCAGACTTTATGGGTGATCTTGATAAGAGACGATCTTTGACCAGTTATGTCTTCACCTTAGGCGGATGTGCTATTAGTTGGAAGGCTACTCTGTAATCCACCATTACTCTATCTAGCACAGAAGCTGAATATATGGCGATCACTAAAGGCGCTAAGGAGGCAATTTGGCTTAAAGGCTTGCTTGGAGAAATCTCAACATTTGGTGGTCATACTATAATCTATTGTGATAATCAGAGTGCGATTCACTTGGCGAAGGATCAGTTGTATCATGAGAGAAGCAAGCACATTGATGTCAGGTTTCATTTCGCTCGACAGGTCACCAAGAAGAAAATAGTGAAGATCGAGAAGATTGCTACTGCCGATAATCCTGCGGATATGCTTACAAAGCCTTTGCCGTCCGCAAAGTTCAGTTATTGTGCGGAACTCATTTCGGTATGTCGCTAGTACGACTTTGAGTCATTGGTGAGATTTTGAGTCAAGGTGGAGATTGTTATGTATGATTCTAAATCTCTCAATAATCTATTTCCTATTGGTATTGTTGTTTAGGAAATGCTTAGACTATAGAAATAAATATTTGGGAAATATTTAGACAATGGAAGGAGGTGGATTGTTTCCATCCTTATATTGTATTTTAGGCAATTGTATCTTTAATTTAAGCTATTTATTTTGGAAGTTAGTATAACTCTCTCCTATATAAAGAGACCTCTAGCTATTGTAATAGTATCCAATTCAATGAATAAAATTCTCCATTAATTCTCTCTTTCTTTCTCACATAATTATTCTCCCTACATCCATATTCTCCATATTCTCCCGATTATTCTAACATCTACTCTTTTTTGGAGGACAGAGCAGCGACAATGGACCAATTCGAGGCGGAGCAAGAAGTGTCAGGGTGCTTTAGAGCTCCTCTCTCCTCTCAGGCTCAAGTGGAACTCGATAAGCTAATTGAAATCCTTGACAATACAAACCTGGTGCAAGAAGAAGATAAAATTAAGTGGGATCTAACCGAGAACAAGGTCTTTACTGTCAAAAGTGTCTACCTAAAAAATCAAATCGCTGGACTTCAACGATTCAAGCCTCAATAAAATTTGTAATGTAAAATTACCTTTAAGGATGCTAGCCCACCCCTGGATAAGGGGGCAGAACAAGATCTTGACCCAAGATAATTTGCTGAAGAGGGGTTTTCACATCGTTAATTGCTGTCACTTGTATTGCTGCGATGCCGAGTCAGTTTCTCACTTGACGATGCAATGCGAATTCGTGAAGAGACACTGGGCCTTGTGGAGAGTCATGTGTGATAAGGAAGCCATTCTTAGTTCGGATGTCTCAATAATGGAGATCGAGCTCTTTAATGGAGGTGGAGGCGGCAGGCTGGGAGACGAGACAGATTTATGCCTTGTTTGCGTTCGTGATGTGGAGAGAGCGATGTAGACGGATCTTCACCGAGGAGAAGAGAGACCACACACGTTTAATGAAGGAGAAATTTCAACGTTTAATGGAAAAGAAGAGTGATCTGCTCATTTGGAGAGTGGATGCTAACTGTCCTGTTGAGAGGAAGGAAGGGGATTAACGGGGGGCTGCGGCCTGCGGGCCACTGCTTGGGCTTGGACCGATTTTTTCAGTTTTCTCCTTTTAAGTTTTGTTTTTCTCAGCCTTTTATTTATCTCTCTGGTGTACTTCTTTGGCTGATGAGCTTGTAATTGTATAGCTACTATGTAATTTTTTATATATTTCGACATATAGAAAATTTGTTTGGATGGGGAACAAAAAGAGCTCTCTCCCACATTCCTCGAAAAAAAAAGTTTGAAATATCAAATTATGTCCGTATAAAATTAAAAAAGAGAAAAAAGAATATTACAAATGAATATAAACACATAATGCTTTTAGTATCATTTTTATTCATAAGAAAATGCATCCCAAAGCAGAACAAGTATCTTCATAGTATTTTTTTTAATGTATAAATGCCCAACATCAAATAAAATTCACTATTTCGATTCAAATCCAAAATAATACCAACAATCCGCCACTATTTCAGTTCAAATCCAACTAATACAACGACACTCATAAATATTTCAACTCCAATTTACTTTTTATAATATTAGTTTCTTTTTATAAATATGTCAACTCCAACTCACTACTTAACAAACACAATCTTTATATACGTAACACATATTTAGCATTTGATCCATCAAATATGTGAGTTGAATCCAAAAAAAAAAAACTGGGATGATTTCTTTTTCTTTTGGAACAAAGAATGCACATATTAGAACATGAACATGTTTCATTCTAGTTCTAGGAAATAAAACCCACTCTTGCCAGCTAATATTTTTTGCACATTCACACTTGTCTGTCTATTTACTATTGCCAAAATTAGGAGCTTTGTACTCCTACGAAGAACTTTCTAAAAAAAAGTTAATGATATTTCGAGAGCTAAAATTGTTCCGTTGAGCGCTATTTAAAATAATTTCTTCCTAATACCAAATTTATCCTTATTAATTAGGAATATCCTTGAATCATACCAAATGTATTCTCCTTAATAATTAAATACATATCAACCAAATTAGAAACAAATCATTATCCGGTTGCGAATTCATTTGTGGCATCCCGCTGTGTGGACTTATTGATTCTGGATATACAAAATTCGCAAAAATCCATGAAATTAGAGTCAAATTAAGAAAAAATCATTGAAAGATATGAAAAATAACTGAGATTAATTTTAAAAGAGCAAATGAGGAACCTCTTTTAATTCGGCTGTCGAGAGATTTGTATGATACATTCAATTTAAGGGTAAAAGTACTATCAATGGCCCAAATCTTTCTAATTAAAGCACGTTTTCCATGCCTATCCGGCTCAATTTCAGGCCTGCGACTATCAGAAATTAAGAGAAATGCTTCCTATAAATACCCACACATCTTCTCTTCTCTCTCGCGCCTCATCTGTCTCACACAAATATTGAAACACGAAATTAAGGAAGAAGTAAGACCCTAGAAAACTCCTAGGGTTTTTAAAGATGAATCCATTTTTTACTCTCGTGGTTTTGCTCTCTAGTATCCAGTCAGCCATTGCCATGCCGTCAGGTCATTCTGTCTCTTCTCTCTTTCTTCTTCGTTTTTCTGTCAACTTTCGTATAATTTTCTATCAATATTTTTGATGAATTTCGTTGTTTAAAAGATATTTTTTTGAATTAGAATAATAATCTATTTATTCCTATAAAACAGATGCATCTATGAATATGGGAGATGGGAGATGCACGAAAGATGACATAATCATACGCCAAGGAAGAAGTTACGAAACCCCGCCATTACCGAACGGCATACCAACCTACAAGGTCAATGTAAAAAATGCATGCACCGAAATGAACTCATCCTTGAGAGACATACATCTAAAATGCGGCTGGTACAGCTCAGCGAGTTCCGTTGACCCTAAAATATTTCGAAGGTTGAATTTCGATGATTGTTTGTTGAATGATGGCCAGCCTCTTCCATCTCGTTTGTATGTTTCATTTCAGTATGCGAACACGTATCCGTACCATTTTTCCGTCTTGTCTGCTTCTCCCGTGCCGGCCTAAACGAAATGATACATTGTTTGGATTATTATTATATATTTTTTTTTCTTGTGAGTGAAGGTGTGATATATTCTTGTATGCACCTATTAATAAAGTCAAGTTGTTTCGGAATTTTTGAAGAGTGTAGGTTGGATGTGGTGTTCATTTTTTTTCAAATATGTTATATTTTTTATTATTGGAACATTTGGAACATCAATCCATCGCACTTCACCTATTAATAATAGAGAAATGTACAAACACGATGCACTATAGCACAACAAATTGTAGATATACTGTTATTTTTTATTTTATATACTATTTTCTCATTTATATTATGTTTTGTCATTTAATATACTATAGCACAACAAATTGCAGCCTGCCATTCCATTAAATGCAGGCACCTACTGTGTCAAATCAGAATAAATAAATGTATTAGCTGCTGTGATTTTTGAATATTTTTGAAATTAAACGGGATTAAACTTCCCGCCTAATTATTGGTATGTTGGAAATTAATGTCCCCTATATATACTCCATCCTTCCCAAACATTTGCCATAATTCAATCCAGGTAGAAACCCCAAAAATATGACCAGAATTACCGCCAAGGCTGATATTGATCTAGACATGGCTGGAAATGGGAAAAGGTTGAATTGAATGAAATTTCTATTTATTATTTGTGTAATTTTTTTTTGGTGATATTATTACATGACAGCATGAATTTTAATTTTGTTTTTGATGTTTGATTTTTAATTTTTTTTTAATGAAGCTAACCATTGATTTTGCCGAATCGGGATGGTAAGTTGGATGGGCTTTGGGGTGGTAAGTCAGAAACTCAAAAAATATGGCTAGAATTACCGCCAAGCCTGATATTGATCTAGACCTAGCTAGAAATGGGTAAAGTTTGAATGGAATGAAATTTTTAATTTTCTTTTTTTTGGTGATATTTTGTTTTTTCACATATGTTTTTGATTGTTTGAATGTAACCAGCGATTTTGCCGGATTGGTTTAGGTTTTTTATGATATTATCACATGGGTATGTATGATTGTATTTAAAAAAAAAAAATCTTCTTCTTAAGGGGAACTTTTTATGAATGTAACCATTGATTTTGCTGATTCGGGATGGTAAGATTGATGGGCTTTGAGGTGGTAAGTTTGATGGCTGCAAGATTTTTAAATTTTTTTTCCCTTAGGTTGCGTTTTTTATGAATGTAACCATTGATTTTGCTGATTCGGGGTGGTAAGTTTGATGGACTTTTTTTTTTTAATTTGATTTGAAAGACTCCAAAGGAAAGAATGATTGTTAAGACTATTTGGCCTCGGTGATACCTTTAGGCGTTGGCCACTCTTTGATGGCACTGCTGGTAAGCAGGCTGCAATTGTCTCTGCGGTTAAAGGTTTTATTATGATCGAAAATCTGAAATTATATTTTGTGCACATGTGTGCTACTTTTGGTCTGGATATGATGATTTGGGTTTTCTTATTTTATTAGAAATGTGTGCAGTTGGGAACTGTGCGTTTTTTGGATCCATTTTTTTGTTAGTTTGGAATGAATGTTTTTTTGTTTTGCATGTGGATGTTTCAGATTTGATGAATAATTATTGATATAGGATGTAAATCTTGTTGAGTAATATTTGTTTTGATTGTTTGGGGTTGTGGTGGTGATCTGAAAGTAAAACTTTTCTTATTTGTTACTTGGTTTTGGTGGGTACAAAATAGAATATCGAGGGTTAGTGATAAGTTTGGGCATGTTGAATAATATATGGCTGTGTTAGTACGTATTATAATGGGTCATATGAAAGATTGCTGAATCCGGAAACAAAGAGGGATTAAATAAGAGCTGATTAAAATTTTTTTCCCCAGGTTCGTGCCATTGACCACAGTTTTCACGGAGCTTACCACGTTTAGACAAAGAGAGAGCGAGTACCACCAGGCGGCATATGTCCAGCTTGTGGAACCGTTTCCAATCGATTTTGGCATCAAGAATGTGATTAGATACGTTGTGAGGTGTACCGATTCAGTACCAACGGAGTTCGAGTCGCGTGTTTCGGGTTATTATCAATACGTACTTATCTTCCCTTCCATGTATGTGCGTGAACAATTCATGCTTACTGGGACGGATTCACTCATTGAGGGCTGCTGGGTGGAGTTCATGTCGTGGAAGCCGAAACTTGATGGTTTCAGGTTCAATTATCACAGGAAGGTATACGTAAAATTTAGTCATTGTTCCGTCCGTGATAAAACTTGTAGCCAACAATATGGAAAATATTGAAATGGTTGCCGGTAATTTTACATATTGACATAATAGGAGGTAAATTTTGACAGGTGTAATTAAAGATATTCAACTTACCACTACACCATTATTGTGCCGACAAGGCAACTGAGGTGGTCTGTGGTTTTGGACGGCTGGTAATAAGAGGTATTTTTGCAGTCGTTATACACTTATCAAAAGAAATTTATAATCCTAAACTTAACTACAATACAGTAGACAGTGGAAGTAGGGGTCGAACCACAGAGAGCTATTTAGACTAAAACTAGGTGAAAGGATTACTCCTCTAATGAAAACGGACTCGAACAAAAACAGAAAACTAAAATAAAGAGAAACCAATACCGTAAATAAAATCAAACACAAGACCTAAAACAAGACACACAATTGGGAGGGTTGTTGATTGGTTGATTGCAACAAAATGAAAGTAACAAATAAAGAGAAAACTTAAAGTAAAGACTAAGAGATGTGGTGGTTTTGTGAAATGAGGCATAGTTTCGTGTAGTGAATTTGTGTGTAACTTTATCCTTGATTACAATAATGAATTTGGAATTAATATCTTAAGTGCAGTAAGATGAGCTCTAACCGATAAATAACTCAAACGAAAAGATAGAATTTTAGTTTAGATGAGCTCGTAAATAAAAACACTAACCTACTTGAATATCATAACCAATTCAATAGGAAGCATTGGTTATTTAAACAAATCAAAACCTCCTAAACAATGAGCTTGTTCAGAACTGTTTAGTTCGTTATGAGTTATTTGCACTTGGTTATTATTCAAATTCTAATGGAAGCTATTGAGCAAAGCAACCAAAGGAATTTTGTGGCCCTTGTTAATTACTATTGAACATAGAATTGACCGAAATAAACTTAAAACAATTCATTGAGCATGAAAGATAATAAGTAAATAAAAACAGAATATAACCGTTCAAATGAAATTCATTATTAATGGTCTCAAAAGTTACAACACAAAAACATAAACACTAACTATGCCTCGAAGGGCTTACTCGAAATACATGGAAAATAAAGAAAATAAAATATTGATAGAACCCATTAATGAAGCGTGGATGGAAGGGTGAAGCTTGCTTGACTTGCCCAACTCAAAGAGAGAGAATGATGAAGTTCAAAAGTGATTAGAATGGATGCCTTGCACCTGGTTATATAACCCTCTCAAAAGGTGATCATGAGGGATGAATGAAGATCCATGCAAAGAGTATGAAGGAAGCATGGCAAAGGCATGAAGAGTGCATGCAAAGTGCATGAAAGATCTGTCCAGAAGATGGTCAATTTGGGCCATTTGGACTTCCGAATTGGGCTCTGGTGATATAGAATGAATTGTGGGCTTTGTTCTCTTCTTTCCAACGGTATATAGTATGTATATAGAGGGGGCCCAGATTGTGAGTTATGACCGAAATACTGAGACTGTGTCGGCAGGCCCGAGTCTTGATTATTATTTCCATCTTGTGCTCCAACATCTTTTCTCCAAGCTATGCTCCATCAAAATTGCACCTGAATTCACATAAATATGTCATTAGTAGTATCAACATTCAAGTTGTGATTATTATCCTTATAAATAGAATATTAACACATATAATGGTGCAATATCATATATGTATAGGGTATAAAATGTGTATAATTAATGACTTATCAAATCACCCCACACTTAAACATTTGATCGTCCTCGAGCAAACATTATAACTTGTATTGGTAAGATGGGTCCCATGTTTTTGACTCGCCCTTCACTTATATACCAGCCAATAATGATCTTTGGTCCCTTGTGTAAGATTCCATGCACCTTGGTGAAACTCGCACTCACTCTCTTTTTGTATAGTGGAATATGAATATGGAATATGTGGAGTGTCTCTCATAATAACTCTCAATTCAACTGAATCATGATTTCCTACCTTGGTCGTGAGGGGAATTCTCAAGTTATGTTTGGTGGAATATGATGGAATTTGGTGGATAATACATATATATATACTACGTAATTGGTTTGCTTGTCTACTTCGCCACTTTCGGTCAAATTGTCACTTGGTTTTCTAAACTCATGCCTCTACTCTCCGAAAAGATATCGCCTATACCTCTATCTCCTTGGAATAATGAACCTCCTAATGTGCATACCTCCTAGCACCTTCAGTCATCTGGCCCAAAATGTGTCAACCTAACTGCTGGCCTGAGATGTATGACTGGGATCCACTCTTTCTCACAAATCGGGTAAACTAAGGTTTAGGCCATGTACAAGGGTTTGAGTCATGCAATCTTTTTTTTTTTTTTTTTTTTAAGATTGTGACTCAAATCTATTAGAATTATAGGGGCCTAACTTGCCTTTCTGTCAAAAATAGAGTTTACCCGAAAATCTACTCTCATAAATTTGTCTCTAAGATGCATCTCCTCACGAATACACTCGGTGCACAAAGCTCATCTACTACACATAAGCCCTCAACTTCTGACACTAACCTATACTTCCCGTCCCCTATCTTCTTATATAATGCCTAACCCTCCTTCTCCAAAACCAAGCAACAAAGTGACTTTAGAAGCTAATAGACTTGGATATTATTTATATATATACGAGATGATATAGTGGGTTATTACGGATATTATATTATAAACAACTTGAGTTCCGGGTCACGGTCCAATGTTAAGTCCTCACATAATTTCTCGCGCAAATCCCTAAATTATTGGCACTCAAACAACAAATCGAGTTCACTAGTGACTAAAGATCCCTAAACCAACAACCTCAATTCTTCTTGAACTGGTCTATATGATCCTTTTGAGTCTAAACAAGTTCCACCACATTATTCAATACAAGTTACAGTTCTCTCTCAATCTTTTTGATTTTTAATTGGGCATTTTTTTTTAATTTGAGGCTTAGAAATGGGTTTTTATTATATATTTTTTTATTTTTATTTTTATTTTTATTTTTAACTACCTAACATGCAATAAAGACTCCACCCCACACCTAAACTTTTACTCGTCCTCGAGTAAAGTTAAGCACAAAGTAGTGATGTAATGCAAGAAAAAGAAAATAAACAAAGAAAAACACAACCTTTATTCGCAGGGTTGCCTCCCAGTAGCGCCTCTTTTTAACGTCGTTGGCCCGACGTTTCCATCTCCTCAAGCAGTGGATGCTGGCTCTCCAAGCTCGTGAATGTCAATCCAGCTCGCATCGAAACTCTCATGAAACCGCTTAAGCCGGTGCCCGTTGACCTTGAAGACTTTCCCTGAATCCAGACCCTGAATTTCTGCTGCACCATAATCGAACAATTTGGTCACAAGAAAGGGCCCTATCCACCTACTTTGTAGCTTGCCCGGGTGTAATTTGAGTCTTGAGTTAAACAGCAACACCTTGTCACCCACTTTGAAATCCTTGTGGGCAAGTTTCCTGTCATGATACACCTTGGTCTTCTCCTTGAAGATTCGGGAGTTCTCATACGCGTCATTTCCGATCTCCTCTAACTCTTGGATTTGCAACTTCCGGTTGAGTGCATCGTTTGGGTAATCTAGATGGCACTTCTTGATGGCCCAATAGGCTTTGTGCTCGAGTTCAACCGGAAGATGACAAGCCTTTCCATAGACTAGCCGATAAGGGGACATGCCTACAGGGGACTTGAACGCAGTCCTGTAAGCCCAGAGTGCGTCATTTAGCCGAAGACTCCAGTCTTTCCTGGTGGGGTTCACCACTTTCTCCAAAACGCCCTTGATCTCCCTATTCGAAAGCTCTGCTTGGCCATTGGTTTGAGGGTGGTAAGCTGTCGAGGTTTCATGTGTGACATGGTATTGCTTCATTAATGCCTAGAAACTCCGGTTGCAGAAATGGGTTCCTCTATCACTGATGATGACTCTCGGGACCCCAAACCCACTAAAGATCTGGTCCTTGACAAAATCCACGACTGTTTTTGCATCTGCCCGTTTTGTGGCCTTGGCCTCAACCCACTTGGAGACATAATCGACTGCTAGGAGGATATACTCAAAACCATATGAGGGAGGGAAAGGTCCCATAAAGTCGATACCCCACACTTCAAAAACCTCACATGCAAGAATATACTTCATCAGCATCTCGTCTCTCTTGGTTAGTCCTCCCGTTCTCTGGCATCGCTCACATGACTTCACGAAGAAGTAAGCATCCTTATGTAGAGTGGGCCAGAAGAAACCACACTCAAGGACCTTATGAGCTGTCCGCTTGGCGCCAAAGTGTCCTCCACACTCCAGCGAGTGGCAAAACTCAAGCACGGATCTGACCTCATTATCTGGTATACATCTCCGAATAATTTGATCCGCGCAAATCCGAAAGAGGTAAGGCTCATCCCAAATATAAAATCGAGAATCATATCGGATTCGATCGGCCTGTGCACGTGTAAGATCCTCTGGTAGGTCTTTAGCCACCAGGTAATTCGCTATATCCGCATACCATGGTGTATAGCTTTGCACAGCATAGAGATATTCCTCAGGGAAAAACTCCGATATTGGGGTACCCTCCTCAATACTCATAGGAAGGCGGCTAAGGTGATCTGCAACTAGATTCTCTGATCCTCGTTTATCTCTAATCTTCAAGTCGAACTCTTGGAGCAACAATATCCAACGAAGAAGTCTCGGCTTGGATTCCTTCTTCTTGAAAAGATGCCTCAACGCGGCATGGTCAGAGTATATAATCACCTTAACCCCTAAGAGATAGGACCTAAATTTCTCTAGTGCAAAAACAATGGCTAGCAGTTCTTTTTTTGTAGTTGTATAGTTGCACTGAGCATCATCTAAGGTCCTGGAGGCATAAGAGATAACATGGGGTTCTCGCCCATCCCGCTGCCCAAGAACAGCTCCAACTGCCCTATCACTCGCATCGCACATGATCTCGAAAGGCAGATTCCAATCGGGAGCTTTAATGATGGGGGCAGAACATAGTTTCTCCTTGAGAAGGTTGAACGCCACTTTGCACTTCTCATTAAACTCAAAAGAAGCCTCTTTTTGGAGAAGAAGACAAAGAGGTTGAGCGATTTTTGAGAAATCTTTGATGAAACGCCTATAAAATCCGGCATGACCAAGAAATGATCGAATGTCCTTCACACTGGTTGGGTACGGAAGGGATCTAATGACATCGATCTTGGCTCCACTTCAAGACCCCGAGAGGAAACCACATGGCCTAAGACTATGCCCTGATCTACCATGAAATGACATTTCTCATAATTCAGCACCAGATCAGTCTCTACGCACCTTTGAAGAATCTTCTTTAGGTTTCCCAAACAGTCATCGAATGAGTCACCATAGACGGTGAAATCATCCATGAAAACCTCAATAATTCGGGTGACATAATCAGAGACGATGGACATCATACATCTCTGAAATGTACCGGGTGCGTTACACAACCCAAAGGGCATGCGCCTATAGGCAAAGGTGCCAAAAGGGCATGTGAAGGTGGTTTTTTCTTGATCCTCGGGGGCGATGACTATTTGAAAGTAACCAGAGAAGCCATCTAGGAAGCAGTAATGGTGGCGCCCAGCAAGGCGCTCGAGCATCTGGTCAATGAAAGGAAGGGGGAAATGGTCTTTCCGGGTGGCAGTGTTTAATTTGCGATAATCAATGCATACTCGCCATCCATTTTGTGCTCTCGTAGGAACTTTTTCACCATCCTGATTCTCGATTATTATAATACCAGTTTTCTTGGGTACCACAAGGATTGGTGATACCCACTGTGAATCAGAGATAGGGTATATGATTCCTGCATCAAGGAGTTTGATGATTTCTTTCTTGACCACTTCCATCATTGGAGGATTCAGCCTACGCTGAGGCTCACGGGATGGTTTAGATCCATCCTCCAACAATATCCGATGCATACATGTAGAGGGGCTGATTCCCTTAATATCAGCCAGAGTCCATCCAATCGCAGTCTTGTGGTCCCTCAAGACATTAACTAACTTCTCTTCCTGAGTAGCAGTGAGGCTACTAGAGATGATCACTGGAAGGGTGTCTCCTTTACCCAAGTATGCGTACTTGAGATGAGCTGGTAGAGGTTTTAGGTCCAAAGAGGGAGGATTCACAATGGAAGGTTTGGTGAGCTCAAGAGAAGATTTTAAGTCTATCAAGGAAGAAGAAGAAGAAGAGGAAGTAGAGGAAGAAGAAGAAGAAGCCTCTCCAATGGCCAAGGCAGATAGGCTCTGAAGAAGGATCTGCTCATTTGGAGAGAGATCAAGAATGGTCTCAAGCAGATCGATGAACTTAAAAGAGAAGAAGTTGTCCACACACTCATCAACTGGGTCGATGGTGCAAATAGCAGAGACATGCCCGTCAGAAGGATGCTTGATAGCATCAAAGATATTAAAGGAGATGTTTTCTCCGTCAAACTCCATGGAAAGAGTGCCATTATGCACATCAATCTTGGTTCGGGCAGTTTTAAGGAAGGGTCTTCCCAGAAGAATGGGAGTCGAACTTGGTGAGCTATCAGACTCATCCATACGCAGAATATAGAAATCTGCGGGGAAGACAAGACCATTGACCTTAACAAGGACATCCTCTATAACTCCTTCTGGCATAGCAGTAGAACGATCGGCCAGTTGGATGATCACCCCGCTCTTTTTCAAAGGTCCTAAACCGAGGGAAGAATAGATAGAGAAAGGCATGACATTGATAGATGCCCCAAGATTAAGCATGCACCGAGCAAATTCATGATGCCCAATGCTGCAAGGAATGGCAAACATGCCAGGATCTTTTTGCTTCTCTGGAAGCTTCTTGCGAATAACCGCAGAGACATTCTCACTCATTGTCACCCTCTCATGGCCATTTAGTTTTCTCTTATTCGTACACAAGTCCTTGAGGAATTTCGCATAGCGAGGGACTTGACGAATGGCCTCAAGTAATGGAATGTTCACTTCCACCTTCTTTAAAACCTCTAGGATATCTCTTTCAGCTTCATCCTTTTTGGTGTTAACCGCTAGACGGCTAGGAAATGGAACTCTAGGTTTATAGGGTATTCTCTCCTTAGGTTTGTCTTTCACCTTCTCAGATTCTGGTTTAAACACTTCAATCTCTCCTTCACCTTTTGTGTTTCCTTTGGTCCCTTCTATTTCTTTTCCACTTCTTAAGGTGATAGCACATGCATTTTCACGGGGGGTTGAGAGGTTGAGAAGGAAGTTGTGAGGACCCTTGAGTCTTTAACTGATTTAATTCAGAAGATAGTTGAGCTATTTGGGTGCCCAGATGTGTTTGGGCGCTCTTTGTATCCTTCTGAAAAGAAGTGGTTGATGTGGCTAAAGAGGTCACAATGTCAAAAAGACTTTTTAGAGCAGGGTTAATCGGAGGTGAGGAAGAAGAAGAGTTTTGATTATGGTTTTGAGGAGGTTGTTGCTGGTTTCCTGGATCACGCCATCTAAAGTTTGGGTGGTCACGCCATCCAGGATTGTATGTTTTAGAGTAGGGATCATAGTTTCAGTTGTGGGCCCCATTTGAATTTCCTTGTTGGTTTAGTTTAAAGATGCCACAAGCAGTGGTCGTGACCTTCTCCTCATCATGGAGTGTTGGGCATGCATCAGTCATTTGTCCCGTCTGAGTGCAGACACCACATGCCTTTACTTCCATCTTGGTTCCCATGAATGACGCCATCATATTAGCCAGGCTATCTAATTTGGCGTCCATACCATTCACTCGCTTCTCCAAATCACAGTCTCTAATCTCATTAACTCCCCTAATTCTAAATCTGGTTCTACTAGATTGGGCATTTTTGGCCATGGTTTCTATCAAGGTACGTGCTTGCCTAATGGTTTTATCTATGAAAGCACCCCCACTAGCAGAATCTACATTATCCCTAGTCTCTTGAAGCATCCCATCATACAAGTGTTGAATCAGGAGATTCTCTAGGACTTGATGGTTGGGACATTTTGCACACAACTTCTGGAAGCGATCATAGTATTCGTAGAGGGTTTCCCCTACTTCCTGTTGAATACTACAAATCTGCTTCCTAATAGAAGCGGTAAGAGAGACAGGAAAGTATTTGTCTAGAAACAACTTTTGAAGTTCTACCCAAGTTGTTGGAAAAGGTGCTAGATGGTAGTACCAGTCCTTTGCTGGTCCTCGAAGACTGTATGAAAACAGTCGCAGCTTGTAAGGACCTTCATCTTCAATCTCCGCCGGCATCATTGTTGCGGTGATATGGTTGAACTCCCGCATGTGAGAGTGCGGATCCTCTCCGGCGTTGAAAGTCGGTAATAATTGAAGAAGACCCGTATGGATCTTAAAATTTGGGACTGGTGGTAATACAATACCATACTGGTTGGTAGCAAAATCAAAGGTAGATAAGTCCCTAAGTGTCCTATCCTCAAAATTAGCCATGACTATAGTATTACCTCTTGTAGCGTGAGGAGGAGATGGTGGAGTAGGAGGTTCGCTTTCGCTGTCCAAGTTCTCCACCTTTTCAGTTTCTTCGGCTGCTTTCGGTGTTACCGGAATTGCTCTTAGCTTTCATGAACTGGAATCAAGTGTAAGAGAGAGAATTAGTGAATGCAAGTAATGCAGACTCAAAGTGAAAATAAATAGTATGACTGACTCTGACAAAAAGTGAAAAAGATAACAAAGGTAATGAAAGTGTGACTCTGACAAAAAGTAAAAAAAATGTGACTGACAAAAAGTAAAACGAATTTGGTTTACTCTGACACAAAAGCAGACTACCGTACTACACAAGAGAAGTGTGAATATTGACCTAGACTAGTCGCGTTGCTAGCTCCCCGGCAATGGCGCCATTTTGATAAGCGGTATTTTTGCAGTCGTTATACACTTACCAAAAGAAATTTATAACCCTAAACTTAACTACAATACAGTAGACAGTGGAAGTAAGGGTCGAACCACAGAGAGCTATTTAGACTAAAACTAGGTGAAAGGATTACTCCTCTAATGAAAACGGACTCGAACAAAAAAAACGAAAACTAAAATAAAGAGAAACCAATACCGTAAATAAAACCAAACACAAGACCTAAAACAAGACACACAATTGGGGGGGTTGTTGATTGGTTGATTGCAACAAAATGAAAGTAACAAATAAAGAGAAAACTTAAAGTAAAGACTAAGAGATGTGGTGGTTTTGTGAAATGAGGCATAGTTTCGTGTAGTGAATTTGTGTGTAACTTTATCCTTGATTATAATAATGAATTTGGAATTAATATCTTAAGTGCAGTAAGATGAGCTCTAACCGATAAATAACTCAAACGAAAAGATAGAATTTTAGTTTAGATGAGCTCGTAAATAAAAACACTAACCTACTTGAATATCATAACCAATTCAATAGGAAGCATTGGTTATTTGAACAAATCAAAACCTCCTAAACAATGAGCTTGTTCAGAACTGTTTAGTTCGTTATGAGTTATTTGCACTTGGCTATTATTCAAATTCTAATGGAAGCTATTGAGCAAAGCAACCAAAGGAATTTTGTGGCCCTTGTTAATTACTATTGAACATAGAATTGACCGAAATAAACTTAAATCAATTCATTGAGCATGAAAGATAATAAGTAAATAAAAACAGAATATAACCGTTCAAATGAAATTCATTATTAATGGTCTCAAAAGTTACAACACAAAAACATAAACACTAACTATGCCTCGAAGGGCTTACTCGAAATACATGGAAAATAAAGAAAATAAAATATTGATAGAACCCATTAATGAAGCGTGGATGGAAGGGTGAAGCTTGCTTGACTTGCCCAACTCCAAGAGAGAGAATGATGAAGTTCAAAAGTGATTAGAATGGATGCCTTGCACCTGGTTATATAACCCTCTCAAAAGGTGATCATGAGGGATGAATGAAGATCCATGCAAAGAGTGTGAAGGAAGCATGGCAAAAGCATGAAGAGTGCATGCAAAGTGCATGAAAGATCTGTCCAGAAGATGGTCAATTTGGGCCATTTGGACTTCCGAATTGGGCTCTGGTGATATAGAATGAATTGTGGGCTTTGTTCTCTTCTTTCCAATGGTATATAGTATGTATATAGAGGGGGCCCAGATTGTGAGTTATGGCCGAAATACTGAGTCTGTGTCGGCAGGCCCGAGTCTTGATTATTATTTCCATCTTGTGCTCCAACATCTTTTCTCCAAGTTATGCTCCATCAAAATTGCACCTGAATTCACATAAATATGTCATTAGTAGTATCAACATTCAAGTTGTGATTATTATCCTTATAAATAGAATATTAACACATATAATGGTGCAATATCATATATGTATATGATATAAAATGTGTATAATTAATGACTTATCAGCTGGCTGTGTGCGACATGGAAAAAGCCAAGCGTGACATCGGAAGCTTTGATGTGCTGATAGACGGCGGAGATGTGAAGTTAATTACGCCTAAGCTGAAATACCACTACGACAAATTCTTTTTGTGGGTTGTAACCATATCGCAACAGTTGGACATTGGCACGCAGTGGTTTGTTGACCTCGGATTGGATTCACCTTATCATTCTTATTCAGAGGTATACAAAACTGCAAGAGATGCAAAAAGGGAAATGCTAATTGCTGGAGATACCAGTGATGTGGATGAATGGTGATGGGTATATTAGTCCTTTTTTTTGGCCGTAGTGGCAAATCCTGGCTAGTCCTTGCTGAGAATGTATGATAATTTTTTTTTTTAAAGAATTATTAGAGTGTTCTGCAATGTGAAGATAAGACTGTGTATAGTTTCGAAAGGTTTATATGTGATTGCAGCGTAAATTCTGGGCAAATTATGGTATAATGTTGTTGTCAATTTTGTTCTGGTATTTAAAAAAATCATTACGCATACATGAATGAAATTCGTATATATATGTGTATAACATAGATGTAGCAGCCAGATGTGAGCTCATTGCAATGCAAAATTAGCAGAAAAATGTGAAGTTCCACAAGATAGACATGAAGCCAAAATTTAAGATTGCTAAAATGAACAACACAAAACAAAAAATACGAACCATACTGTAATATATATTGAGGCACCCCCCCCCCAAGTCAGAGGAGCTGAGAAAGCAGCAGTTAAACGAAAAAAAATAGTAAACAATACAACTAAAAGTGAAACAGACATACCATGGTTCCGCATGTTACAATCATATCGAACAACAAAAGATGGACCACACAATCTTAAAAACAAAAACAAAAACGCGCTCCTGATAATAACACTAGGCATCCGTGGGGAAGAACGATGATGCAATGAGGTTGTAAACAACCCTTGCTCTGTCACCAGCAGTTTCCTCCATGGAAAAGAAAGGCGGCCTTGCATGCACAAGGCAGTCCACAATTTTACTAGGAACATACCACAGTCAAACCGGTTGGTATGTTTCTGGCATATCACGGCGTTGACATCTCAATCCTCAACGCCTTCCGGCCGGTTCGGTCGGTGATAATGGTTTTCCAGTTGGCAGTTTCGTTCCTGGCGAGTACACAGTAGTAATCCTCATCTGGCAAGGAATTGTAGATCTTGATATCGCATCCATAGAAGTCAAAGACAGCAAGGAACCAGTGTTGTCCAGTGTGTAGCAGCAAGAATATGAAACGGCTGTGTAACGACGTGAAAACTTGTCGTTTGTGTAATCACGTGTTAACAAAATAATTTATATTTACCCTAATTAACCAAAAAAATGTATATGTGGTATTGAGTTTTTAGGGGTCGAACACTAAGAGATGTGGCCTTAAATTTCAACTATCTGATCAAATTTTGGTTTTAGTATTCTAAGTATTAAAGATTTAAGATGAGTTGTTTTTGAGATAATAAGAGGAATTAAAAGAAATAAGTAAGGATTTTTTATTTTTCAAGTATTTAATTAAAGGTAGGGACTTGCATGATAATCTGTTTAAGCATGTTATCATTAACCATCAAATATTTTTTTTGTAATCTTAAGATTTGCGAAATAAGTTCAAATGTTTCAAGCTAAAAACACCTAATTAATGCATTAATTTAGATCTAAACACAATCAGCCAATTCAGTGTTCAAATACTAAACCCAACAAAACTTCAATTAATTAAACAAACTTAGCCAAGTAGTTATTTAATTAATTGGTCACAAACATTTGTAATTTATAGATTTTAATCTAAACAACTTAGCCAAGTATTTAAATCAAATATTCAAAGTAAATGTTCTATGACAACTTTCACAAATTCCAAAATCAAACCAATTAACACAAGGTTTCAAACAAACTTTAAACAAATCATCACATCCCTACTAAGATTTACTCACTCATGTTCATAAAAACTATATTTACACAAGGTTTGAACATGATATTCATTCAAAAAATAAAAAATAAGAAATAAGAAAATCAAACCCCATTAAAGAAGAGTCAAGCTAGAGTCCTTCCTTCTTGATTGATCTTGCCTCCCCTTCAACCCTTGCTCAAGCTAGATCAAGCGTCTTTCTCCTTGTAAAAATTCAATCCCCCTTTCTACTCTCTAAAATTAGGGTTTTAAGCTTAGGTCATTAATGGTGGAAGAAGAAGAAGAAAAATGGGTGTGAGAATTTTGATATGAGGATGGATGTATGAATGATCCTTTTAAGAGAGGAAAAGTGATCATTTTATAGAGATATTTAACCTAGAAAATATTTAGAATTAGGATTGTGGGACTAAAAATTAGATTGATCCGGATTCTGTTCTTGGTAGCAATTTAGGGGGTATTTAGCACTCTTTCCTTCATTTCTATTCAAATTCAGCTTGGGTACAATCTTCTGGGTGCATTTATCATTTCCTTGTATTCTCATCCGAACTCAACGGACATGCCACGTGGCAGCCTCTCATTGGCTGCAGCTAAATTCCAGTATCTAATCCGACCGCTCAGATTGTGACACGTGTCTAGGGCCAAGGAATCCGTTGCCAGAGACGACGCATGTCAAGCCTCCATTGGCTGCAGCTAATCCTCATACTGCCACAGTTCAGAAGTTGCAGAAAACGCGTGTTACTTCCTCTCCATTTCCGCTCAATACACGGTCAAATTCATCCTCTTTCGCGTGTTAAGGTGAAAATGGAGGTGTGCGGCCGCGCGTGCACGGGAGAAGGCTAGCGCATTTGAGCTGGAGAAAATGCGTGAAACCACGTGTCGTGCTGTAATTGGCCGAAATTTGATTCTCATACTGACTGTTGTCAGTCTGCTAAATGTGTCTCCCAATCACGTGCTACCACGTGTCACGCCCTAAACAAATTCCAACCGTTCCGCCAGGTGTCGCGTTCTGAATGGTTGGATTATAATTTTCGTACTGACTTATTCAGGCCGTCCCCCAATCACCGTCCACCACGTGTCCTGATCCAAAATGGACGCCACTAATTCGCCACGTGTCGCAACCTGATTTGCTGAATTTTAACTATTCTTCCACGTGGCACGCGTTGATTGGCGGATAGAAAACTTTGACCAAATCTTATATCGCAATTTCTGGGAGTTCTAGAAGGTCTTTTTTCGCGAGGTTTGTATCGTTGGATTCGTATCGTCGCACTCTTTGATTTGATGCCTAGTTTGACCCCTTTTGGGACAGTTGACTTTTGGTCAACTCGGCGATTTCTCGGGGTTGACTTTTCATCTTTTTGTGAATTTTGGACTTGGATGGTCGGCGGATAAGGGTTATAAGAATTTTGGAGAAACGTGTGTAGGGTTTTCGCGGAGATTTGTCGAGAATGCTGCCATCTTTGGCCCATGATTTGCATATCGACCTTTTATTTGGAGTTGACTTTTCACCAAGTCATCCAAATATTCCTTTCTTGATCTTTTTACCTGAAAAATCACACAAAAGTGAATTAAGAACTTCAAAAGTACTTTTTCCTCATTTTAAATATTTTTCATACATTTTATGTGATTTAGGGATGAATTTTGCATGATAAAAATCTTTAAAATGTATATGAAAATACACATTACAGGCTGCCTTCCATACATTCCTTGCTATACATGCAGTATTCTGGAGCGTCAAGAGCAACTTCTGGCAGTAGTGGTACTGAGTGCTGGAGAAGGAAAAGAGTCACGTGAGCCATATTATTGTAGGGATTTCTTGAAATTTGCTGTGGTACATAAAAGCTTTTTAATGAAGACTTACCACATGTGCGCAATGTATAAACGACCAACGTACGGATTGCTTCCGAGAAAAGCAGTATAGTATGTACAGCATTGCGTCAACGGTCTATTTTGAAAAGAAAAATGATATAATGGCAATGAAAAAAATTGGAGCATATGAAGTGGTAAATTAGGGATACATTGGTTTATACTAGATTATGTACCGAAGCAGTAAGTGCCTTGTCCTGGAGTACGGTGTATGCTTCTTTACGTGTGACGGTGAACATGCCCTGATTGAATACATAGGGATTATCCTTGCAGATGATATTCTTGTGCCAACCATAAATAACTCGCCGCATATAAAACGGAACAAATTTGATTGTTAAACGGCTAGTCATGCTCGCCCCTATTACAGAAACTTTTGGTTTCTTCATTGCTGAAATCAAGTCCAGCCTGAAGTAACTCATTCTCCGCGAATGGGCTAGGGAAGTAAGATCGTGTCACCATCATGCGGATTGGAGAGTGAATTTCCTGCTTTATTCCGTTCTCAACGGAACTATTCCGTTGGGAACAGAGACGTGCTGGAAAATCATTTTTCCTTTTGTTTTAGTTCCGTTTCCAAAACAGATTTCGAAAAACTATTTTTCGAAACTCTAGAAAATCATAATATCCAATATTATATTCCTAGAAAGTATTTCCGTGATGTTTTGAAATAATATTTTGAAAACCCTAAAATTTATTATACTAGAATTTACTAAATTTTAAATATGTAATCGACGATTATTTCCTAAACGAACGCTCTGATGCCACTGTTGGGGAATCCATAGCCATGTACGTTACATGCGCAGCGGAACCTATTGATTCAACCCTCCCTAGGATCTACGTTAATGGAATAAAAGTACGAGATTAACCATTAAAATTTATACCTCGGATCTTCCTGATCCGCGAGACGAAGAACGAATGTAGGTCTGAACTCTTCTTGACTCGCAACCGTCTCCTTCCTGAAGCTCCGCTCGCAAAACTCCTTCCTGAAGCTCCGCTTGCAAAACTCCTTCCTGAAGCTCGGCTCGCGAAACTACTTGCTTCTCCTAGGGATGAAGAACGATCGCTCGCAAGTTCTCAAGTTAGAGAACCTCTACTCGTATCCACGCGAACTTCAGATGCACGGAATAGCCGGACTCGGCTAGACGAGTCCGGAAATACTTTCCGAATACTCTCGAAACTTTCTCTCTCTTTTCTGTATGAAAGACGGCCTCTAAGGCTTCTGAATTGTGTGTCTAATAGAGAGACTATGCCCTTTTATTTATACTAGAGAGAGAGGCGAACGATTGCTCAGTTACCATAACTAAAAACCCTAATCTGTGCCTATTCCATTGCCAACGGAATAGGTATTTCCATAACTGAATACTTGGTAGCTAAGGTTATTGCAGTTACCATATCTATTCCGTTGGGAACGGAACTATTCCGTTACCAACAGAATGGTACTGTTTTTGTTCAATCAATTATCCAATAATTGATTATTTCGTTCACCAATTTATACATCATATGTATAACTATTTTTGAGACATATTCATCCCGTACTAATGGAGTTCATTGTGTGACCGTGGAGGTTCCATTTAACGCTGGCAACGATCTTCTAAAGATCGTAAGTCATGAGTAACCTCTAGACTGATGTCATGACTACCCATGTTAAATGAAATGATTAGCGATCATAGACCTATCTGAATAGACGTTTGCTTATTCCTTTTGTTCTACGATATATGTCTTGATCACAAGGCATGGAAGTATGTCATCCTTGAGTTTGATTAAAGTCTCTTTCCTGATCGAGAATTAGACTGAGTAAATACAAAATGATATTAACAACACATGTTAATCTATTTTGAGCATGGCTATGCATTTCCTTCAGTCCTAGTTCATCAGGGGGTCCAGAGATATCTCCCTCTTAATGAGAGGAACAAATCTCATCTTGGTCACTCACAATCCTCATCATGATTCAGTGCATACCTAACGATGACCCTAATGATCATCCCGTTATGGATGACATAGGATCATATTAAAGTATGCAGTTCCTCATACATGAATCCATGGTGATCTCAGGTCGTAGGGATAAGCACTATTCATATGAGAATCACTAATAACATATACCATGCATATTCTCATAGTGTGGTCAGTCTAGTACGTGTTCTCTAACACGTACCTATATTCCAGACTTAACATCTCTATGTCCATGATCAACAGAACATGATCATCCAGCCTGCGAATATAATAGTGTGGATATGTAGCTTCTTACCTGAAGTATATCTATCTCTATAAATATCCTACATATCACTAGGGATGATTTAGAATGTCATTCCTTGGTTCATAGTTCTACTATCAGAATCACGTATTCTGATGACGTGAACCCGAAGTGTCATTCTTGGTTGATATAAGAAATTTACATTCACAACCCATACACACAGATATATAAGAAACAACCTTTATTGAATAAATAATAATGTATTAATACATAATCCATTTCCTGGCACAAATATATTTGGCCTAGGGCACTAATCCTACATGGTCGCCCTTGTTGCATGGTAACATCGTCAGATTTTGTGTTCGCCTCAGTTTCGCCAGGTGGAATGGTGGGAATCGCTAAATGGGAAATAATTTGTTGTCAAAAGATCTGGAGGTTACTAGATTGGTGAAAAAATGTTTGAAAAATACAAACCTTTGAATTTAGCATGGCTGTGGGTGCCTTGGCTGGAGGGGGGGGGGATTTCGACAAAGCTGTTACTGTGCCGCGCACTCCGGAGACTACTCTTCCCAATTGATGGGAAGCCCTCGTCCAATTCGAGATTAGTAGTATGCACAGGTAGTGAAACGAACGCGTCGTCTTCCCTAAGTGCATGCGTCATTGGGCTTGGGGTCTGAGGTGTGTTCGCCTGGGGGGAGGTGGATGCACCTGGTTTGTCATGGAATATATTTAAAATGATGGGGTCAGTAACATCATTTTTTATGAAAAAACAAACTTAAAATTTGAGGGGTCAGTAATTTGTAACCTCGAATGTTCCTGACAGGGGTCTTGTAGACAGCACGACATGGTCGTTTGCTCCTGGACGGAGGCATTGTTGCTCCTGATGGTAATATGCTGTCAGAATTTAAAATGCGACTGATGGTAATGTGCAGTCATGATTGTATGAACAGAAGAAATCAGAATTTAGAGATAAAGTTGCCTTTTTTTGAGGTGTTCTTAGCAGCCGTCATCGGCTTGGCGTGCGATCGACGACGCTGACGACGAGGTGGGGGTGGTGGACGGTTGTAGTAATCTGTTATGCTTATCGCGGCGAGGTTACCGCACCGTGCTGCCTCTGTCATGTCAGCGATAATCCACTGCCTTGGGGCAAGGGGTCCAATAACGTATCGGATACCATTCCATCAGCAACAAAACGGAGGACATTAAGAAAGCCCTCCTTCTTGCTGCTATCGGCAAGCTGCCACTTCTTGAAGCGGGGGAAGGCACCGGCATCAGCCAGAACTTCTTCCGGCTTTGTGTGTTCGTAGAACCATACCTGTCCAGTACCAAGAAACATGTTATTATGAGAGTTGTTGGATTGATATTCGAGTAAGTAAGAAAAATTACCAGTATTGCAAATGTAGATCCAACAAATGTAGGGTTGGACTTGATGTCGTTGCGAGCTTTGAACCCAATCTCTGGCAACTGTCAATTTAGGAAGTCGAAAATAGCGGTTCCCCAATCATAATCCCACAATGCATCTATGTCATCAACGTATCTCCAAAACTGCATAGGTACATTGCTATTGCTTATTGGGAACAGCATCGTGGCGAAAATGAACATGGTTAGGAGTGAAATCCGTTCACTCGGTATACCGCGTGGTTCATCATCGTACAACTCATTGTAGAGAACCCCCTTGAGTTGACTGAGAGTGACCGATTGTTGGCGATGGAAGAATTTCTCAAGGACTGTCGACTTGATTTCGAGACACTTACGTAGGTAAACCTCAGCTGGTTTTCCTTTCGCCCTCAAGCAAGAGCAATGGCCATGTCTCGACCAGTAGGCCTGGGAATGTTGCCACTAACCTCGAATCCATTCATTGAAGTGTTCCACCTTTTGAACAACTCAAGAAGGTACCCTCTGTGTAGAGATACCTTTGGCAGCGTGATTAGATGACAGAAAGGCCACTTGTCGAATAGAGCTCTGTATTCAAGCAAGACTGTTGGGTTTCAGACGTGCATAACGGAGCGGAAAAACAAAAATTTCGTCCAAAACCAATCCGAGGATCCGTGCGTATCGGTTAAATCAAAGAAGTAAATCTTAAAGATACCTTTCGGATTACGCTTAATCCGTGACGCTTAAACCATGCGTGATGTCCATGCGTCTCTAAACCGGTTACTGTCCTAACCGATTTTACGTCCGTCTAGGCCGTCTAGGTCGGATCGTGCGGAAGTCATCTACCGCACACACAATCGGTCTCCACCAAAACTCTCAACAAACCGTTCTCATCTTCTTAGGCCGAATAGATCACAAGCGCCGAAAGTACGAACGCCTCTACCGGTATCCACACGAACAAACTTCTTAAAACGGGAAGAAGAACAATATATATGCTAGTGGCTTGTTCTCCTCTTGCATAAGAAAACTCTTCTTATTTTATCTCACAAAAGATGTATATAATTCCTCTCATATAATCGCACTCTTTCATTTTGTCATACAAAAAGAAAAAGCACCCTTTCATAATTTTGTCATACAAATTAGAAAGTATATTTTCTCTCTTTTGTCTCACAAAAGAGAATGAGAAATAATGAGAGAGAGAATGATGTGTTGTCATATGAATTTGGAGCCCTCTATGCCCTTATATAGAGGGGAAGAGTGTCTCTTCACACTATTCTAGATTACATGATCTTTTGTGCTCATAGTCTTTATATACATATATATCACATCTTATCACATAAGATGACAATATATTTTATGACATTCTTATGCAACTCATCATATAAGTCGTCAGGATTTTCTGCGCCCGTTTCAGTTTGTTCTTTGTGTGTGACCCTTGTAGGTTCACTTAATGTTGGCAATAGACTTGACAGTCTATAAATCATGAGCGGACTCTAGCAAGCCATCATGACTACCCAATTTAAGTGAATATCGGTGATCCGATTTACCTAATCAACAATCACGTATTTAGTCCCTTTGTCACACGATATCTATATCGATCATAAGGCATGTAATACGTCATCCTTATATTAATTGAATAATATTTCTTGATCCCAAATTAAACTGAATAAGAACAAATGACATTAATAACTCTTATTAATTCCTTTGAGTATGGCCATACATTTCTTCAGTTCAATTCATCAAGAGGCCTAAAGATATCTCTCTCATTTATGAGAGGAACAAATCCCGTCTTGATTGCACTCATCCCTCTACATGATTCATTGTATACCTAATCATAACCGTTATGACCACCCGGTTAAAGGTAGTGTTAGATTATATTAAAGTATAAAATTACTCATGTTGAGAACCGAGACAATCTCAGGTCAAAGGACTATAAATACTTTATGTTACAAGAATCGCTAATGACATAAAACATGTAGCATTCTTATGGCGGGTCAGTCCAGTATATGGTCTCTAACATATACCTATGTTAATGACTTGATAACTATTTATCCATGATCGGTAAAACATAATCATCGGTCAACTAATATACTTGGTGTACATTTATAGCTTGTATATAAATATATATTTATATGTATCTGCAAGTATATTTGTCTCCACAAATATCCTATAAATGACCAGGGACGATTTAGAATAGCATTCATAACACTTTATAGTTTTACTATCAAAGTCACGCACTTTGATGACATAAAGCTGAATTGCATATTCATGGTCTATTTTAATTATATTAAAATAACCTATACGCACATATTATATGAAATATCTTAGAATAAATATTATGTTTGTTATTACAATCCATCATCTAGGTCACAAACACTTTGACCTAGGGCATAACACCATCAATCTCCCACTTGCAGGCCAAATCAACCAAGTATCTCATACTCATTGATCTATGTGCTATCACATACCAGTTGACCTAACATGATCACCACCATTTAAGGGATTGGGTTCTTAAATTGATTAACAAACATTGTCATATGCAAATACTTTGCATATTTTTATGTCCACCATAATCTAAGAAGAATACTTTATCCTTCTCAAGTATATAATCATACTCTTGATTCTTATTTAGTGACTTTCACTAAGATTAAATTTATGTGTGCTTATTACACTTAATTCAAATCATATGTAATTATGCTCCCACTGAATTTCTTGTCAACATAAGATTTATCTTTAATTTTTGATAAAACCAAACTGTTTGGTTATTTCATCAAATAATAAATATTCACCTAGAGATATTTGCTTTAATTCATAAATGAATTTATGCAACTTGCAAACTCTTTTCAAAAAAAATTTAGGATAGACAAAACTCTCAAGTTGTATCATATACATACTTTCATATGTTTCTATTAAGAAACAGTGTCTTGACATCCACTTGGCATCTTTTATAGTCATACTATGAACATATGCCCAAGAAAATTCTGAAATACATAAGCATGTTAACTTGCAAAAATATTATCATAGTCTATACTATGAGTTTAACTTAACCACAAATCATGCATTATATGTTTGCACATTATCCATGTCGGTCTTTCTTTTAAAACCGTATTTCCATCTGATGGATCAATCAAATTCAAAACTTGATAGTCTGACATGGATTACATCTCAACTTTCAAAGTCTCTAACCATTAGGGCCTTGACTCATCATAGTCTATTAGTAGAATGTGGACTCATCATCTATGAGTACGAAATTTTTATCATTAGACACGAAAAATCTATATTTTTCGGGCCTGCGATAAATTCTAATAGATCTCTTCACCTTTTGAAATGTTTTTTCAGCAAAATGTAATGCCACATCATTTCAAATGTATTTTGGGCAATATGTAATGCTGTATCGTTTCAAATGTTTTTTGGGCAATATGTAATGACATATCATGTTTAATTTCTAAAACTTGTAATGCTGTATCGTTTCAAATGTTTTTTGGGCAATATGTAATGACATATCATGTTTAATTTCTAAAACTTGAACTCTGTTTCGTCGGCCTGCTATTGTACAGATCGAACATCAAATTTATGCAAGGAAGTTATTCAAAATATGACAAGGCATGAATATTTTTTTTAATGTTTCTATATATACAGATTGAATTATCATCAGTATTTCCCCAGAATCATTATTTACCCCAATAGACAGCAAACTAGTCCGAAAAAAAAATAAAAAAAAGTGATAAGGCCCAATGATATGGATATTTATAACAACATAAAAAAATATTTTCATTTTTTTTGAATGACAAATTCATGCATAAGTTACCACCAAACGGAGTGCCTAATGGATCCGTCTTGTTGGGTCTCGGACGTGCATAACTCAGCGGAAAATAAAAATTTCGTCCAAAACCAATCCCAGGATCCGTGCGCATCGGTTAAATCAAAGAAATAAATCTTAAAGATACCTTTCGGATTACGCTTAATCCGTGACGCTCAAACCATGCGTGTTGTCCATGCGCCTCTAAACCGGTTACCGTCCTAACCGATTTTCTGTCCGTCTAGGCCGTCTAGGTCGGATCGTGCGAAAATCATCTATCGCACATACAATTGGCCTCCACCGAAATTCTCAACAACCCGTTATCATCTTCTTAGGCCGAATAGATCACAAGCGCCGAAAGTACGAACGCCTCTACCGGTAATAAACTTATGTTATATACTCAGACTCTTCAATATCTTGAGAGTCTAGTTGATTAATTGCAGACTCAATCACCAGTTGAAATCTGAATTAATTTCCATCCGAGCATTACTCTCAGTATGTGGAATTTGAACTTTTCAAATTTACTCCCACTAATTCATTTGGAAACACTTCTTCCAAAGAGATATAATTTTCGAGTAACAAACACTTTGTTCTCATATTAATTATAGAAGTAATATCCTTTACTTTTCTTAGGATATTCCACAATAAGCACTAATCCGATTAGATGCATGATGCTTCAATTAAGTAACATATCCTCAAATCTTGGTAAAAGATAATCTGATACACCTACCAGTCCATATCGCATATGGAGTCTTTTACAACTGCTTTAGATGGAATTATATTCAGTATGAACGCAATAAGAGCGTAACCCCGAAAGAAATAGAAGATATATTTGACTCATCATAATCGAACTATATCTAATAAAGTTCGATATAGTTATCATGATGATCAAACACTTGGTTCTCGACTCCTCGATCTCATCAAAGAAATTTGATTTTTCAAAGCCAAGTTTATTGTCTACTTCATTATTTGAAAGTTTTGAACTTTTCAAAATATTCAAATTTATTTTTGAATAAAGTGATGAAGTATTTTTCTCTAGCACCTTCACTCATTGATGAACATACATCACTATGTATGAGAGCTAATAAGTAACTTGCTTTCACCTTACTTTGTGAAAGACGTATATGTCATCTTGTCTAATAAATAAGTTACACATGTTTCAAATAATTCAAAATCAAATGAATTTGAAAATCCATCTTAATGGATTTAATAAATGTTCATCTTATTTAAGTAGACCAAGCGACAATGCTAGATTTAAATTCTTAATATTAATGTTATAGATTGACTTATAATTATCTTGTTCGATATAACACATATGGTAATTTTTCTATTGGAACATTTCCAAAGAAAATTGACATTTGTGAATGGTGAAATTATTATTCTCAATAATAAATTAATAACCATTCATAGATAAACTCGAACTATAGATAATACAAAATTTATTGTTGACATTAAATAATAATTATTTATGTCGGCGATAAGTCCAAAAAGACAATGTAAATAAATGAGTTACTTGAGAAAATGCAACAACTTTTACTATATTTGTCACTCATATGTTAACTTCATATTTACTCAATAGTCTACAACTTTGTTAGCACATTTTCACAAATGTGTGATTCACATCGTGTATCTAATACACATGATGTGAAATAGACAAGTTAATTTCTATAACAAAAATACTTTAAGCGGTAGTCATACTATCCTTTCATTCCCTTTTTCATATTTTCTTGAGAAATTATGGTTTCTTTCAATGAACCGATTCACTGCAAAAGATACTAATTTCTTACCTACGGCCGAAGCCTCGGCAACATCTTGCCCTTATCTTTGGGATTACTCTTTACGATTTTTTTAAGCACGAGAACATTATTGACAACACTTGTTCATGTTCATTTTAACGATTATAAGTATCTTATGCTATATGTCCTTCTCAAGGACCTATTGTGAGACATAAATAGATATACTATTCGAATTAAATAATATGTAAAGACTATTATTCTTTAAATATTTCATATAATGACTACCACTCTTTTTTTAATCAAATCAATAACCCTCAATCGCATTGATTCAGAAACTTTCAATCCATGAAGTTTCATAGTGAGACAAGATCCATATTTCAATTAAGTCCTAAGTGAGCTTTGGCTCATCACCTAGAACTTAACTTATTTAGGTAGGAATAATTCCAATTGTATCTCATACAACTCTTGAACAACATAGGATAAGCATCATATGCCCGACGTATATATCCTATCGTATGCCCCGAGCCCAAGTCCGACTTGATAGCCCAGTTAAATCAAACCATGTCTAATCATCGGCAAAATAGTACCCAGCACACTCAGCTTTGGCATGACCTATGTTGGCTCCCATTTCCCGCATTCTCTCCTCCTAAGATTGTCCCTACATACCCAGCTTTGGCATGACCTATGCAGGGTCAATCAGAGTATCGAGAGATTTAGACTTATGGAAGGCATTTCATTACTTAATATTATTTAGAGGGATTTTGAATTTAATATTATATGTTATTATGCAATCTTCAAAGAACATCACATGTACCAATAGAATAAAGATAATAACGATGATATATCATAGCCTTGATCTTTATGAACTAACATAAAGATTTACTAATATATATTTCATCTCCATGAAATTTTTCTTAGATTGTATATGAAAATCTTATCTCCATGTATAGAAATCGATGAACTCTTTCATCGTCATGATGTATGGTTAAAAATGAACTTGTCATCTTAATGATGTATTCATGATAGATGATGAACTCCTTCATCTCCATGATGGATGTGTTATGCCTAATGAACTCTTTCATTATATCAACACGTATCAACAATTATATCAAATATAAACATAATCATATTATGTTTCGATTATTTAACCATTTATAAAATATATATATATATATATATATATATATATATATATATATATATATATATATATATATATATATATATATATATATATAAGGCTTATGAATGCGAATTTGGGGCACGGTCGTCATTGTCAACATTTGACTAGTCAAAAACCAATATTTGATTTGGTCAACATTTGACTCGGTCAACGATCAACATTTGACAAGGTCAACAATCAATGGTCAATATTTTGACCAGGTCATGATCAAGTTTTGACCAATTTAATGGTCAACAATTAGTGTAGTCAACTGTCAACAATTAACAGTCAATACAATCAACAGTCAACATAGTCCACAAGTCAACACAGGTGGATCAACAGTCCAACCTGTCAACATGATCAACATGGTCAACACCTGGTCAACTTTGTCAACACACATTTTTCTACACATTAATACATCATAGGCATCTTTTCATGAATTCAATACATCACATGCAACTTTTCATGAAATAATGCATCACATGCACCATTTCAAAAAGGCAATTCATGGTATGCACCCTTTCATGAAGACACAACTATTCAAGAGGTCACAACTCTTGCGATTGCACCTTTTCGGTCATACCTCTTAGTTGCGCATGTCAATTACACCTGTTGGTCGCACCTCTTGGTCGCAACCGTTAGTCACAACCTATTGGACGTGATATTTGGATCATATCCACTGGTCACACCCTTTAGTCGCACCCATTCGTTGCAACCTTATGGACGTGACTTTTGGATCGCATCCGTTGGTCACACCCTTTAGTCTCACCTTTTGGTCGCACCCATTCGTCGCAACCTTATAGACGTGACATTTGGATCGCATCCGTTGGTCACACCCTTTAGTCGCACCCTTTGGTCGTGTCTTTTGGATGTGACATTTGAATCGCATCCCTTGGTCACACCCGTTAGTCGCACCTTTTGGTCGCACTCTTTGGTCGCATCCGTTGGTCGCAACCTTTCGTCGCGTCTTTTGGATGTGATATTTGAATCGCATCCCTTGGTCACACCCGTTAGTCGCACCTTTTGGTCGCACCCTTTGGTCACAATCGTTGGTCGCAACCTTTCGTCGCGTCTTTTGGATGTGACATTTGAATCGCATCTCTTGGTCACATCCGTTAGTCGCACTTTTTGGTCACAACTCTTGATTGCAACCTTTGGATCATATCCTTTGGTCGCACCTGTTGGTCACAACTCTTGCTCGCAACCTTTGGATCATATCCTTTGGTCGCACCTCTTTGACGTAACTCTTGGATCATATCTCTTGGCGGCATCTTTTAGACACATCTTCTGGATCATATCCATTTGCATCCCTTGATCATATTAGTTGGATGCAATCTTTGGATCCAATTTATGGTTCCAAAGAAGTTCATAAGATAATATAACACGTTTATCAAATAAATAAGGTATGAATGGGTACACTTAATTAAGGATCTGATTACTTGATTTATCACAGATAACACATATTCTTATTTGGAACAATTCCAATAATTAAGTGTTAACCAAACATGTATATAACATATAAATGAAATTTGTCAGATCATGTCTTATAACATGTTCCAAGCAATCAACAGTCTTATAACATGTTCCAATATTTGATTTGGTCAACATTTGACTCGGTCAACGATCAACATTTGACAAGGTCAACAGTCAATGGTCAATATTTTGACCAGGTCATGATCAAGTTTTGACCAATTTAATGGTCAACAATTAGTGTAGTCAACTGTCAACAATTAACAGTCAATACAATCAACAGTCAACATAGTCCACAGTCAACACAGTGGATCAACAGTCAACTGTCAACATGATCAACATGGTCAACACCTGGTCAACTTTGTCAACACACATTTTTCTACACATTAATACATCATAGGCATCTTTTCATGAATTCAATACATCACATGCAACTTTTCATGAAATAATGCATCACATGCACCATTTCAAAAAGGCAATTCATGGTATGCACCCTTTCATGAAGACACAACTATTCAAGAGGTCACAACTCTTGCGATTGCACCTTTTCGGTCATACCTCTTAGTTGCGCATGTCAATTACACCCGTTGGTCGCACCTCTTGGTCGCAACCGTTAGTCACAACCTATTGGACGTGATATTTGGATCATATCCACTGGTCACACCCTTTGGTCGCACCCATTCGTTGCAACCTTATGGACGTGACTTTTGGATCGCATCCGTTGGTCACACCCTTTAGTCTCACCTTTTGGTCGCACCCATTCGTCGCAACCTTATAGACGTGACATTTGGATCGCATCCGTTGGTCACACCCTTTAGTCGCACCCTTTGGTCGCACCCTTTGGTCGTGTCTTTTGGATGTGACATTTGAATCGCATCCCTTGGTCACACCCGTTAGTCGCACCTTTTGGTCGCACTCTTTGGTCGCATCCGTTGGTCGCAACCTTTCGTCGCGTCTTTTGGATGTGATATTTGAATCGCATCCCTTGGTCACACCCGTTAGTCGCACCTTTTGGTCGCACCCTTTGGTCACAATCGTTGGTCGCAACCTTTCGTCGCGTCTTTTGGATGTGACATTTGAATCGCATCTCTTGGTCACATCCGTTAGTCGCACTTTTTGGTCACAACTCTTGATTGCAACCTTTGGATCATATCCTTTGGTCGCACCTGTTGGTCACAACTCTTGCTCGCAACCTTTGGATCATATCCTTTGGTCGCACCTCTTTGACGTAACTCTTGGATCATATCTCTTGGCGGCATCTTTTAGACACATCTTCTGGATCATATCCATTTGCATCCCTTGATCATATTAGTTGGATGTAATCTTTGGATCCAATTTATGGTTCCAAAGAAGTTCATAAGATAATATAACACGTTTATCAAATAAATAAGGTATGAATGGGTACACTTAATTAAGGATCTGATTACTTGATTTATCACAGATAACACATATTCTTATTTGGAACAATTCCAATAATTAAGTGTTAACCAAACATGTATATAACATATAAATGAAATTTGTCAGATCATGTCTTATAACATGTTCCAAGCATCGGGTCATATAATCGTTAACATGTCTTATAATCATTAACAAGACTTATAAATGAAATTTGTCAAATCACGTCTTATAAAGATATTGTCTTATAACATGTTCATGTTATGATATCATGCCTTAATCACACAACTTTTGGTGACTAAGTCAGATCATGTCTTATACGACATGCTCTTTCATATCACGTTCGGATGCAATTTTGGTTGCAACTCTTTACATCTATTAATCGCATTTTTTGATCGCATCTCTTGAACATAACTTTTGGATCATATCCTTTGGTCATATCCATTGGTCTCATTCTTTGGATGCAACTCTTGGATCATATCCATTAATCGCACATTTTCTATTAAGAATATTCAACACTTGAATACTCTATATGCAAGCCTTATAATTATAAATAGTATCTAAATATTATATATCACATATATACCGACTCAATTTAACCGAAACACGCACGTCGCTCTGATACCACTGTTGGGTTTCAGACGTGCATAATGCAGCGGAAAAACAAAAATTTCGTCCAAAACCAATCCGAGGATCCGTGCGTATCGGTTAAATCAAAGAAGTAAATATTAAAGATACCTTTCGGATTACGCTTAATCCGTGACGCTTAAACCATGCGTGATGTCCATGCGTCTCTAAACTGGTTACTGTCCTAACCGATTTTACGTCCGTCTAGGCTTTCTAGGTCGGATCGTGCGGAAGTCATCTACCGCACACACAATCGGTCTCCACCAAAACTCTCAACAAACCGTTCTCATCTTCTTAGGCCGAATAGATCACAAGCGCCGAAAGTACGAACGAACAAACTTCTTAAAACGGGAAGAAGAACAATATATATGCTAGTAGCTTGTTCTCCTCTTGCATAAGAAAACTCTTTTTCTTCTTCTTATTTTATCTCACAAAAGATGTATATAATTCCTCTCATATAATCGCACCCTTTCATTTTGTCATACAAAAAGAAGGCACCCTTTCGTAATTATACAAAAATGAAAGCATCCTTTCGTAATTTTGTCACACAAATGAGAAATGATATTTTTCTCTCTTTTGTCTCACAAAAGAGCATGAGAAATAATGAGAGAAAGAATGATGTGGTCTATTGAATTTGGAGTCATCTATGTCCTTATATAGAGGTGAAGAGTCATGTCTCTTCACACTAAAAGATGTGTATGACATCACTCATCATTATACATATGCCATCATCTAGACTCTTCTAGATTACATGATCTTTTGTGCTCATAGTCTTTATATACATATATATCACATCTTATCACATAAGATGACAATATATTTTGTGACATTCTTATGCAACTCATCATATAAGTCGCTAGGATTTTCTGTGCCCGTTTCAGTTTGTTCTTTGTGTGTGACCATGTAGGTTCACTTAATGTTGGCAATAGACTTAAAAGTCTATAAATCATGAGCGGACTCTAGCAAGCCATCATGACTACCCAATTTAAGTGAATATCGGTGATCCGATTTACCTAATCAACAATCACGTCTTTAGTCCCTTTGTCACGCGATATCTATATCGATCATAAGGCATGTAAGACACCATCCTTATATTAATCGATTAATATTTCTTGATCCCGAATTAAACTGAACAAGAACAAATGACATTAATAACTCTTATTAATTCATTTGAGTATGGCCATATATTTCTTCAGTTCAATTCATCAAGAGGCCTAAAGATATCTCTCTCATTTATGAGAGGAACAAATCTCGTCTTGATTGCACTCATCCCTCTACATGATTCATTGTATACCTAATCATAACCGTTATGACCACCCGGTTAAAGGCAGTGTTAGATTATATTAAAGTATAAAATTACTCATGTTAGGAACCGAGACAATCTCAGGTCAAAGGACTATAAATACTTTATGTTACAAGAATCACTAATGACGTAAAACATGTAGCATTCTTATGGCGGGTCAGTCCATGTATGGTCTCTAACATATACCTATGTTAATGACTTGATAACTATTTATCCATGATCAGTAAAACATAGTCATCAGTCAACTAATATACTGGTGTACATTTATATCTTGTATATAAATATATATTTATATGTATCTGCAAGTATATTTGTCTCCACAAATATCCTATAAATGACCAGGGACGATTTAGAATAGCATTCATAACACTTTATAGTTTTAATATCAAAGTCACGCACTTTGATGACATAAAGCTGAATTACATATTCATGGTCTATTTTAATTATATTAAAATAACCTATACGCAGATATTATATGAAATATATTAGAATAAATATTATGTTTGTTATTACAATCCATCATCTAGGTCACAAACACTTTGGCTTAGGGCATAACACCATCACGTCTTTCATGTGTCATCAGTGTGGTGACCACCTCTAGTCTCCCCTATCAGCACCCCCTAAGTGTCCATTGGGTAATAGATTTCTCTTCGAAATAATCACCATCAATGACATGTCCTTTCAGCTTCAGGAGAACAACCCACATACACTACACTTTCTTTCTTCCATTCGCACACTCAACTTCTCTCACAAAAGAGAGAGAAAAACCCATACACCTCCCTCAAAACCCTAGCCGTTTCCCAGAAAACTCACCCCACTCTCCAATGGCGCCTAAGAGGCGAGCACGCGAGCGATCCCCAGTGGATCTGAAGTCGAGTGCGAAGTAGAAGGCCCCACTGACAATGACCCCTGCGTGGTTACCACCAGATGCATCCCTACAAATTTCAAGACTCCTGGTGGGATTCCCTTGTACATGGTGTCTTTGATGGTGTTATGCCCTAGGCCAAAGTGTTTGTGACCTAGATGATGGATTGTAATAACAAACATAATATTTATTCTAAGATATTTCATATAATATGTGCGTATAGGTTATTTTAATATAATTAAAATAGACCATGAATATGTAATTCAGCTTTATGTCATCAAAGTGCGTGACTTTGATAGTAAAACTATAAAATGTTATGAATGCTATTCTAAATCGTCCCTGGTCATTTATAGGATATTTGTGGAGACAAATATTCTTGCGAGATACATATAAATATATATTTATATACAAGCTATAAATGTACACCAAGTATATTAGTTGACCGATGATTATGTTTTACCGATCATGGATAAATAGTTATCAAGTCATTAACATAGGTATATGTTAGAGACCATATCTTTGGACCGACCCGCCATAAGAATGCTACATGTTTTACGTCATTAGCGATTCTTGTAACATAAAGTATTTATAGTCCTTTGACCTGAGATTGTCTCGGTTCTCAACATGAGTAATTTTATACTTTAATATAATCTAACACTACCTTTAACCGGGTGGTCATAAAGGTTATGATTAGGTATACAATGAATCATGTAGAGGGATGAGTGCAATCAAGACGGGATTGTTCCTCTCATAAATGAGAGAGATATCTTTAGGCCTCTTGATGAATTGAACTGAAGAAATGTATGGCCATACTCAAATGAATTAATAAGAGTTATTAATGTCATTTGTTCTAGTTCAGTTTAATTTGGGATCAAGAAATATTATTCAATTAATATAAGGATGACGTATTACATGCCTTATGATCGATATAGATATCGTGTGACAAAGGGACTAAATACGTGATTGTTGATTAGGTAAATCGGATCACCGATATTCACTTAAATTGGGTAGTCATGATGGCTTGCTAGAGTCCGCTCATGATTTATAGACTGTCAAGTCTATTGCCAACATTAAGTGAACCTACAGGGTCACACACAAAGAACAAACTGAAACGGGCGCAGAAAATCCTGACGACTTATATGATGAGTTGCATAAGAATGTCACAAAATATATTGTCATCTTATGTGATAAGATGTGATATATATGTATATAAAGACTATGAGCACAAAAGATCATGTAATCTAGAATAGTCTAGATTATGGCATATGGATAATGATGAGTGATGTCATACACATCTTTTAGTGTGAAGAGACATGACTCTTCCCCTCTATATAAGGGCATAGAGGGCTCCAAATTCATATGACAACACATCATTTTCTCTCTCATTATTTCTCATTCTCTTTTGTGAGACAAAAGAGAGAAAATATACTTTCTAATTTGTATGACAAAATTATGAAAGGGTGCTTTTTCTTTTTGTATGACAAAATGAAAGAGTGCGATTATATGAGAGGAACGGTGAGAGGAAAGTTTGATATTGCATCTGCATCATTAAACCGAGGTTCGACAGCGTGCCATCGGGGTAGATGAAAGGAAATGCATCAGGTGTGGCCACATCAACGGGCAGTGTCATGGCAGGAACGGCCCCCTGTTTTACCAGTCATACATCATATTAGCAGTGTTGTGGGAGATGATATTAATTTCTTTGAATTTTGTGGTTATTTTATCTACCTGGTAGAGGGGTGCTGAATTAATTTCGTGCGCCATAGTGCTTGACTGACTCTGCGTCGTCTGAAACATTATAAACAACAATTAAGTAAGATACCATTCCAAAAATAGGAAGGTAGGTTTGGTTTTGCAAATACGGAGACATGTTCGGCGGGTTGATTTCTGACTGGAGATGGAGTGTTCCTTCGATTTTTTTTTGTTTTGTGCTACGAAAAGACGAGGCACCCTGTGCAAATGCTGGTAAGTTTGACAGGGAATATGAACAATGCATGATAATGGGATCTGGCGGAATACAATGTACTTATTAAATTGTTCCGGAGGGTAGTTTTCTGCACTGGTCTTGCTCGTTTACCAACATTGAAATCTAGCGCGGATGACACCCTCTTCGTCTTGGGGCGGCCAACACTGGCGACGAGCTTGGGGTCCCTGTAGTTCGGAGTCTCATTGGTGGTAGGGGTTTCTTCAAACTCGTCACCGGAATCGGCATCTGGCACGCCACCAAAGGTAGCGGCAAGACTGGCATGAAGCGCTTCCATCCCATCAAGGAGGGCTTTCTTACCGTCAGGCATCGAATTGCAAATTTGTACCATGGACACTAAGCGGGGATGGGTGCAACCATATACCTCTGCATATGTAGCACTTTCATTATGGGGGAGTGGGTCAACCAATGCTTCAAGAGCACAGGTGCGGTTGATATCTTTGCACCAACAAGGAAATTCAAATGGGGCCCACAACCGAAACTATGATCCCTACTCTAAAACATACAATCCTGGATGGCGTGACCACCCAAACTTTAGATGGCGTAACCCAGGAAACCAGCAACAACCTCCTCAAAACCATAATCAAAACTCTTCTTCTTCCTCACCTCCGATTGACCCTGCTCTAAAAAGTCTTTCTGACATTGTGACCTCTTTAGCCACATCAACCACTTCTTTTCAGAAGGATACAAAGAGCGCCCTAACACATCTAGGCACCCAAATAGCTCAACTATCTTCTGAATTAAATCAGTTAAAGACTCAAGGGTCCTCACAACTTCCTTCTCAACCTCTCAACCCCCGTGAAAATGCATGTGCTATCACCTTAAGAAGTGGGAAAGAAATAGAAGGGACCAAAGGAAACACAAAAGGTGAAGGAGAGATTGAAGTGCTTAAACCAGAATCTGAGAAGGTGAAAGACAAACCTAAGGAGAGAACACCCTATAAACCTAGAGTTCCATTTCCTAGCCGTCTAGCGGTTAACACCAAAAAGGATGAAGCTGAAAGAGATATCCTAGAGGTTTTAAAGAAGGCGGAAGTGAACATTCCATTACTTGAGGCCATTCGTCAAGTCCCTCGCTATGCGAAATTCCTCAAGGACTTGTGTACGAATAAGAGAAAACTAAATTGCCATGAGAGGGTGACAATGAGTGAGAATGTCTCTGCGGTTATTCGCAAGAAGCTTCCAGAGAAGCAAAAAGATCCTGGCATGTTTGCCATTCCTTGCAGCATTGGGCATCATGAATTTGCTCGGTGCATGCTTGATCTTGGGGCATCTATCAATGTCATGCCTTTCTCTATCTATTCTTCCCTCGGTTTATGACCTTTGAAAAAGACCGGGGTGATCATCCAACTGGCCGATCGTTCTACTGCTATGCCAGAAGGAGTTATAGAGGATGTCCTTGTTAAGGTCAATGGTCTTGTCTTCCCCGCAGATTTCTATATTCTGCGTATGGATGAGTCTGATAGCTCACCAAGTTCGACTCCCATTCTTCTGGGAAGACCCTTCCTTAAAACTGCCCGAACCAAGATTGATGTGCATAATGGCACTCTTTCCATGGAGTTTGACGGAGAAAACATCTCCTTTAATATCTTTGATGCTATCAAGAATCCTTCTGACGGGCATGTCTCTGCTATTTGCACCATCGACCCAGTTGATGAGTGTGTAGACAACTTCTTCTCTTTTGAGTTCATTGATCTGCTTGAGACCATTCTTGATCTCTCTCCAAATGAGCAGATCCTTCTTCAGAGCCTATCTGCCTTGGCCATTGGAGAGGCTTCTTCTTCTTCTTCCTCTACTTCCTCTTCTTCTTCTTCTTCTTCTTCTTCCTTGATAGACTTAAAACCTTCTCTTGAGTCCACCAAACCATCCATTGTGAATCCTCCCTCTTTGGACCTAAAACCTCTACCAGTTCATCTCAAGTACGCATACTTGGGTAAAGGAGACACCCTTCCAGTGATCATCTCTAGTAGCCTCACTGCTACTCAGGAAGAGAAGTTAGTTAATGTCTTGAGGGACCACAAGACTGCGATTGGATGGACTCTGGCTGATATTAAGGGAATCAGCCCCTCTACATGTATGCATCGGATATTGTTGGAGGATGGATCTAAACCATCCCGTGAGCCTCAGCGTAGGCTAAATCCTCCAATGATGGAAGTGGTCAAGAAGGAAATCATCAAACTCCTCGATGCAGGAATCATATACCCTATCTCTGATTCACAATGGGTGTCACCAATCCATGTGGTGCCCAAGAAAACTGGTATTACGATAATTGAGAATCAGGATGGTGAAAAAATTCCTACGAGAGCACAAAATAGATGGCGAGTATGCATTGATTATCGCAAATTAAACACTGCCACCCGGAAAGACCATTTCCCCCTTCCTTTCATTGACAAGATGCTCGAGCGCCTTGCTGGGCGCCACCATTACTGCTTCCTAGATGGCTTCTCTGGTTACTTTCAAATAGCCATCGCCCCCGAGGATCAAGAAAAAACCACCTTCACATGCCCTTTTGGCACCTTTGCCTATAGGCGCATGCCCTTTGGGTTGTGTAACGCACCCGGTACATTTCAGAGATGTATGATGTCTGTCTTCTCTGATTATGTCACCCGAATTATTGAGGTTTTCATGGATGATTTCACCGTCTATGGTGACTCATTCGATGACTGTTTGGGAAACCTAAAGAAAGTTTCTTCAAAGGTGCGTAGAGACTGATCTGGTGCTGAATTATGAGCAATGTCATTTCATGGTAGATCAGGGCATAGTCTTAGGCCATGTGGTTTCCTCTCGGGGTCTTGAAGTGGATAAAGCCAAGATCGATGTCATTAGATCCCTTCCGTACCCAACCAGTGTGAAGGACATTCGATCATTTCTTGGTCATGCCAGATTTTATAGGCGTTTCATCAAAGATTTCTCAAAAATCGCTCAATCTCTTTGTCTTCTTCTCCAAAAAGAGGCTTCTTTTGAGTTTAATGAGAAGTGCAAAGTGGCGTTCGACCTTCTCAAGGAGAAACTATGTTCTGCCCCCATCATTAAAGCTCCCGATTGGAATCTGCCTTTCGAGATCATGTGCGATGCGAGTGATAGGGCAGTTGGAGTTGTTCTTGGGCAGCGGGATGGGCGAGAACCCCATGTTATCTCTTATGCCTCCAGGACCTTAGACGATGCTCAGTGCAACTATACAACTACAGAAAAAGAGCTGCTAGCCATTGTTTTTGCACTAGAGAAATTTAGGTCCTATCTCTTAGGGGTTAAGGTGATTATATACTCTGACCATGCCGCGTTGAGGCATCTTTTCAAGAAGAAGGAATCCAAGCCGAGACTTCTTCGTTGGATATTGTTGCTCCAAGAGTTCGACTTGGAGATTAGAGATAAACGAGGATCAGAGAATCTAGTTGCAGATCACCTTAACCGCCTTCCTATGAGTATTGAAGAGGGTACCCCAATATCGGAGTTTTTCCCTGAGGAATATCTCTATGCCGTGCAAAGCTATACACCATGGTATGCTGATATAGTGAATTACTTGGTGGCTAAAGACCTACCAGAGGATCTTACACGTGCACAGGCTGATAGAATCCGGTATGATTCCCGATTTTATATTTGGGATGAGCCTTACCTCTTTCGGATTTGCGCGGATCAGATTATTCGGAGATGTATACCCGATAATGAGGTTAGATCCGTTCTTGAGTTTTGTCACTCTCTGGAGTGTGGAGGACACTTTGGCGCCAAGCGGACAGCTCATAAGGTCCTTGAGTGTGGTTTCTTCCGGCCCACTCTACATAAGGATGCTTACTTCTTCGTGAAGTCATGTGAGCGATGCCAGAGAACGGGAGGACTAACCAAGAGAGACGAGATGCCGATGAAGTATGTTCTTGCATGTGAGGTTTTTGAAGTGTGGGGTATCAACTTTATGGGACCTTTCCCTCCCTCATATGGCTTTGAGTATATCCTCCTAGCAGTCGATTATGTCTCCAAGTGGGTTGAGGCCAAGGCCACAAAATGGGCAGATGCAAAAACAGTCGTGGATTTTGTCAAGGACCAGATCTTTAGTAGGTTTGGGGTCCCGAGAGTCATCATCAGTGATAGAGGAACCCATTTCTACAATCGGAGTTTCGAGGCATTAATGAAGCAATACCATGTCACACATAAATCCTCGACAGCTTACCACCCTCAAACCAATGGCCAAGCAGAGCTTTCGAATAGGGAGATCAAGGGCGTTTTGGAGAAACTGGTGAAACCCACCAGGAAAGACTGGAGTCTTCGGCTAAATGACGCACTCTGGGCTTACAAGACTGCGTTCAAGTCCCCTGTAGGCATGTCCCCTTATCGGCTAGTCTATGGAAAGGCTTGTCATCTTCCAGTTGAACTCGAGCACAAAGCCTATTGGGCCATCAAGAAGTGCCATCTAGATTACCCAAACGATGCACTCAACCGGAAGTTGCAAATCCAAGAGTTAGAGGAGATCCGAAATGACGCGTATGAGAACTCCCGAATCTTCAAGGAGAAGACCAAGGTGTATCATGACAGGAAACTTGCCCACAAGGATTTCAAAGTGGGTGACAAGGTGTTGCTGTTTAACTCAAGACTCAAATTACACCTGGGCAAGCTACAAAGTAGGTGGATAGGGCCCTTTCTTGTGACCAAATTGTTCGATTATGGTGCAGCAGAAATTTAGGGTCTGGATTCAGGGAAAGTCTTCAAGGTCAACGGGCACTGGCTTAAGTGGTTTCATGAGAGTTTCGATGCGAGCTGGATTGACATTCACGAGCTTGGAGAGCCAGCATCCACTGCTTGAGGAGATGGAAACGTCGGGCCAACGACGTTAAAAAGAGGCGCTACTGGGAGGCAACCCTGCGAATAAAGGTTGTGTTTTTCTTTGTTTATTTTCTTTTTCTTGCATTGCATCACTACTTTGTGCTTAACTTTACTCGAGGACGAGTAAAAGTTTAGGTGTGGGGTGGAGTCTTTATTGCATGTTAGGTAGTTAAAAAAAAATATATATATAAATAAAAAATAAAAATAAAAATAAAAAAATATATAATAAAAACCCATTTTTAAGCCTCAAATTAAAAAAAAAGGCCCAATTAAAAATCAAAAAGATTGAGAGAGAACTGTAACTTGTATTGAATAATGTAGTGGAACTTGTTTAGACTCAAAAGGATCATATAGACCAGTTCAAGAAGAATTGAGGTCGTTGGTTTAGGAATCTTTAGTCACTAGTGAACTCGATTTGTTGTTTGAGTGCCAATAATTTAGGGATTTGCGCGAGAAATTATGTGAGGACTTACCATTGGACCATGACCCGGAACTCAAGTTGTTTATAATATAATATCCATAATAACCCACTATATCATCTCGTATATATATAAATAATATCCAAGTCTATTAGCTTCTAAAGTCACTTTGTTGCTTGGTTTTGGAGAAGGAGGGTTAGGCATTATATAAGAAGATAGGGGACGGGAATAGAGGTTAGTGTCAGAAGTTGAGGGCTTATATGTAGTAGATGAGCTTTGTGCACCGAGTGTATTCGTGAGGAGATGCATCTTAGAGACAAATTTATGAGAGTAGATTCTCGGGTAAACTCTATTTTTGACACAAAGGCAAGTTAGGCCCCTATAATTCTAATAGATTTGAGTGACAATCTTAAAAAAAAAAAAAAGATTGCATGACTCAAATTTGTTCCCCATGTACATGGCCTAAACCTTAGTTTACCCGATTTGTTTCAAAGAGTGGATCCCAGTCATACATCTCAAGCCAGCAGTTAGGTTGATATATTTTGGGCCAGATGACTGAAGGTGCTAGGAGGTATGCACATTAGGAGGTTCATTATTCCAAGGAGATAGAGGTATAGGCGATATCTTTTCGGAGAGTAGAGGCATGAGTTTAGAAAACCAAGTGACAATTTGACCGAAAGTGGCGAAGTAGACAAGCAAACCAATTACGTAGTATATATATATGTATTATCCACCAAATTCCATCATATTCCACCAAACATAACTTGAGAATTCCCCTCACGACCAAGGTAGGAAATCATGATTCATTTGAATTGAGTGTTATTATGAGAGACACTCCACATATTCCATATTCATATTCCACTATACAAAAAGAGAGTGAGTGCGAGTTTCACCAAGGTGCATGGAATCTTACACAAGGGACCAAAGATCATTATTGGCTGGTATATAAGTGAAGGGCGAGTCAAAAATATGGGACCCATCTTACCAATACAAGTTATAATGTTTGCTCGAGGATGATCAAATGTTTAAGTGTGGGGTGATTTGATAAGTCATTAATTATACACATTTTATACCCTATACATATATGATATTGCACCATTATATGTATTAATATTCTATTTATATGGATAATAATCACAACTTGAATGTTGATACTACTGATGAGATATTTATGTGATTTCAGGTGCAATTTAGATGGAGCATAACTTGGAGAAAAGATGTTGGAGCACAAGATGGAAATAATAATCAAGACTCGGGCCTGCCGACACAGCCGCAGTATCGGCCATAACTCACAATCTGGGCCCCCTCTATATACATACTATATACCGTTGGAAAGAAGAGAACAAAGCCCACAATTCATTCTATATCACCAGAGCCCAATTCGGAAGTCCAAATGGCCCAAATTGACCATCTTCTGGATAGATCTTTCATGCACTTTGCATGCACTCTTCATGCCTTTGCCATGCTTCCTTCACAGTCTTTGCATGGATCTTCATTCATCCCTCATGATCACCTTTTGAGAGGGTTATATAACCAGGTGCAAGGCATCCATTCGAATCACTTTTGAACTTCATCATTCTCTCTCTTGGAGTTGGGCAAGTCAAGCAAGCTTCACCCTTCCATCCACGCTTCATTAATGGGTTTTATCATTATTTTATTTTCTTTATTTTCCATGTATTTCGAGTAAGCCCTTCGAGGCATAGTTAGTGTTTATGCTTTTGTGTTGTAGCTTTTAAGACCATTAATAATGAATTTCATTCGAACGGTTATATTCTGTTTTTATTTACTTATTATCTTTCATGCTCAATGAATTTTTTTAAGTTTATTTCGGTCAATTCTATGTTAAGTAGTAATTAACAAGGGCCACAAAATTCCTTTGGTTGCTTTGCTCAATAGCTTCCATTAGAATTTGAATAATAGCCAAGTGCAAATAACTCATAACGAACTAAACAGTTCTGAACAAGCTCATTGTTTAGGAGGTTTTGATTTGTTTAAATAACCAATGATTCCTATTGAATTGGTTATGATATTCAAGTAGGTTAGTGTTTTTATTTACGAGCTCATCTAAACTAAAATTCTATCTTTTCGTTTGAGTTATTTATCGGTTAGAGCTCATCTTACTGCACTTAAGATATTAATTCCAAATTCATTATTATAATCAAGGATAAAGTTACACACAAATTCACTACACGAAACTATGCCTCATTTCACAAAACCACCACATCTCTTAGTCTTTACTTTAAGTTTTCTCTTTATTTGTTACTTTCATTTTGTTGCAATCAACCAATCAACAACCCCCCCAATTGTGTGTCTTGTTTTAGGTCTTGTGTTTGGTTTTATTTACGGTATTGGTTTCTCTTTATTTTAGTTTTCTGTTTTTGTTCGAGTCCGTTTTCTTTAGAGGAGTAATCCTTTCACCTAGTTTTAGTCTAAATAGCTCTCTGTGGTTCGACCCCTACTTCCACTGTCTACTCCGCAAAAATACCTCTTATCAATCGGTTTGTTAGACCGGTTAGGCGAAACATACAAAGGATCGGTTTGGAAACCGGTTTGGAATCGACCAAAGAAAAGCGTCAACCAAATTCGCTTTTGATCATCACGGATTAAGCGTAATCCGAAGGTACAAAGTTATGAACTTTTCTTTGATTTAATTGTAATTCACGGATCCTTCTTTTGGGTTTCGAATTCGATTTTGTTTCGTTTTGTATTTTCCGCTGCGTTATGAACGGTAGAAACCCAACAGTGGTATCAAAGCCAAGTGAATTCCAATTAAATTAAGACGGATAAACCATTTTCAAAATATTTCTTTTGATTTTGAGGCGTTGTTTTTCAATTTTTGAATTTTGGTCACGAACGGTTGCAAATTTCATGAAAGGGTGCGACTTCATGAAAGGGTGCATGTGATGTCTCTTGATCATGAACGGTTGCAATTTCATGAAAGGGTGCGACTTCATGAAAGGGTGCATGTGATGTATCTTGATCGCGAACGGATGCGACTTCATGAAAGGGTGCATGTGATGTATCTTGATCATGAACGGTTGCGATTTGATGAAAGGATGCGACTTCATGAAAAGGTGCATGTGATGTATCTCGATCATGAAAGGTTGCGATTTCATGAAAGGATGCGATTTCATGAAAGGGTGCATGTGATGTATCTTGATTATGAAAGGTTGCGACATGATTGAAATGGTGCTTTGGGTATGTCATGAAGGGATGCATGTGATGTATTATAACCTTCGGATGGGTGTCTAAATTTTATGAAAAGGTGCGAAACTACGTATGTGATACACTAAACAAATTTCAAAAGGATCCCCGTTTTTCGGGGCCGCGCCCCGAACCCCGCACTCACGCATAGATTAATCGTAGACTCCGAATTTCATATTCGTAACGCCTTATACATATTTCGTAAAATGGTTTTAAAGTACAACATAATGCATATAACATGGCCTATTAGATATGTGTTGAATGATTGTGATTTGTGTGTGATGATGTGATGTGTGTAATATATGTATGTATGTAAAAACGGGCATGGTTCCATTCTTGGTTGATGTGATGTAATTTATTTTGATGGTTAATTGTGACAGGCATGGTTCCGTTCATTTTATATATAATATAATTACCACGACCATACACATCATGGAGATGAAGGAGTTCACCATCCACTTCATACGCATCATGGAGATGATAGAGTTCACCGTCCACCTCATACACAACATGGAGATGAAGGAGTTCATCAATGCCTTGTGGTCGAATGTATCTTAGGAAATGATCTTAATGATTGGCTCATTTAGATCATCAAGGCCATGTTATATCATATCATATTTATTTTATCTGTGCATGTGATGTTCTGTGATGAAATACATGATAAAATAAAATAAAAGATTAAACATAACAATCCCTCATATAATATTGAATCATAGAAATGCCTCCCATGTATCTATACTTATTATCCCTTCGATCATGCAAAATTTGGGTATACCAAAGCATAGTGAATTAGCATAATCTTAGGGTGATAAGAAGCGAGAAATGGTGATTCTCGATATTTAGACATGGTTAGATTCAACTGAACTAACAAGTCAGACTTGGGTTCGGGGCATATGATAGGATGCATACGCCGAGCATATGATGCTCATCCTATGGATTAAACGAGAGTTGTATGAGATACAATTGGAAACGTTCCTACCTAAATAATTAGGTTCTAGGCAATGAGCCAAAGCTCACTTGGAACTTGATGAAATATGGATCTTGGCCCACTATGAAATTTAAAGTTAAAATTTCCGAATCAATACATTTGAGGGTTATTGATTTGAATAAAATAGTGGGAGTTAAAATTATATTAAAATATCTCAAATCACAAATTAATATAAACCTGCATTTAATTCTGTGTAGAAAATGGCAACAAACAACACATCAACTTTAACATTGCGATCCGTCCTTGAGCTCAATGGGAAAAACTTCCTTGACTGGCATCGGAATTTGAGAATTGTTCTCAAACAAGAAAGGAAGAACTATGTCCTTGAAAGGCCCATTCCTAATCAGCCCGCTGATGATGCTGATCAAGAAGTGATAAACACTTATGCCAAGCATACAAGCGACTCTAATGATGTGACATGTCTCATGTTGGCCACCATGGATGCCGATCTTCAAAAGCAGTTTGAAAATTTAGAGGCATTTCCAATGTTGGCACAGCTCAAGGAAATGTTCCAAGAGCAAGCTATAAATGAGAGGTATAATGATCATTGTGCATTAGCAAGTTGTAAGATGGTTCCCAACTCCTCGGTGAGTGCTCATATTCTGAAAATGAAAGGCTACCTTGATCAACTTGAGAAACTAGGGGCAAAGGTTGGCAATGAGATGGCTACCGATTTGATCCTTAGGTCTCTTCCTCCGAATTTCAAGCCATTTATAATGAACTATAATATGCATAACATGGACAAGAGTATCACGGAGTTGCACGGCATGCTGAAGAACTTCGAGGGGACTATGAAGACAAATGTTGTCAACGATGTTCTCTTGGTTCAGAAAGGCAAGGGTCAAAAGAGAAAATTCAAGGGCAAAGTCAAAGGAAAAGGTAAGGGCAAGGTGTTGTCCGAACCTAAGAACAAGAAACCCAAGGAGGGTGTTTGTTTCTTCTGCAACAAACCAGACCATTGGAAAAGAAATTGCCAGGCATACTTGGAGGATCTAAAGAAGAAGAAGAAGAAGAGTAGTAAGACTACTACTTCAGGTATTAATGTTATTGAAATTAATTTATCTACTTCTTCATCTTGGGTATTAGATACCGGATGCGGTACTCACATTTGTAATAATGTGCAGGGGCTGCAAAGGAGTAGAAGATTAGCGAAAGGTGAAGTGGACATGCGGGTGGGAAATGGAGCAAGAGTTGCTGCATTAGCTGTGGGCATTTATTTATTATCTTTACCTTCTGGACTTGTAATAAATTTAAATAATTGCTACTATATACCTGCTGTGAACAGGAATATTGTATCTGTGTCGAGATTGGTTTTGGATGGTTTTAAGTTTGTTATTGAGAATAATAACTTTACCATAAGTAAAGAAAATATTTTCTATGCGAATGGTCAATTAGAAAATTGTCTTTATGTTTTAAATCTTGATCATGAACATTACAAGTCTATCTATAGCATTAATACAAAGAGATTTAAATCTAATGATTTGAATCCGACATATTTCTGGCATTGTCGTTTAGGACACATAAATGAGAAACGCATTTCTAAACTCCACCAATATGGACTTTTAGACTCATTTGATTTAGAATCATTTGAGACGTGCGAATCTTGTTTATTAGGTAAGACGACAAAGGCTCCTTTCACAAGAGAGGTGAGAGGGCAAGTGAGTTATTGGATCTCATACATACAGATGTATGCGGACCAATGAGCACACCAGCTAGAGGTGGTTTTCGATACTTCATTACTTTTACTGATGACTTAAGTAGATATGGATATGTTTACTTAATGAAACATAAATCCGAATCTTTTGAATTGTTCAAAATTTACAAAAGTGAAGTAGAAAACCAGCTAGGTAAGAAAATAAAAGCACTTCGATCGGATCGAGGTGGCGAATATTTAAGCCTAGAGTTTGACAATCATTCGAAAGATTGTGGAATAGTTTCACAACTTATTCCTCCTGGAACACCTCAATGGAATGGTGTCTCGGAAAGGAGAAACCGAACTTTACTAGATATGGTTCGGTCTATGATGAGTCAAACAGATCTTCCGATATCCTTTTGGGGTTATGCCATTGAGACTGCCGCGTTCATACTAAACAGAATTCCATCAAAAGCTGTTCAAAAGACTCCATATGAGATATGGACTGGGAGGAGTCCCACATTGTCTTTTCTAAAGATTTGGGGTTGTGAAGCTTATGTGAAGCGTCAAATTTATGACAAGTTAACACCAAAATCTGATAAATGCTTATTTGTGGGATATCCTAAAAAAACTAAAGGATATTACTTTTATAACCCATCCGAGAACAAAGTGTTTGTTGCTCGAAATGGTATCTTTTTGGAAAGAGAATTTATTTCTAAAGGAACTAGTGGGAATAAAGTACATCTTGAAGTAATTCAAGATCCACTAATTAGCAATGAACAGCCATTGGAAGATCCACAAGTCTCTTCAAGAGTTGACGAGTCCGTTCTTGAAACACAAGATACTCCTCGTAGATCTGGTAGAGTTCGTCATGAGCCCGAGAGATATGGATTTCTCGTGACTGATGATAGAAATGTGGCTCTCATAGATGATGAACCCACATCTTACCAAGAAGCTATAAAGGATCCTGATTCTCATAAATGGTTAGAAGCCATGAAAACTGAGATGCAGTCCATGTACGATAATCAAGTTTGGAACCTAATTGATTCACCTGAAGGTTCCAAGACCATTGGGTGTAAATGGGTTTTCAAAAGGAAAACTGACATGGACGGAAATGTGCATACCTATAAAGCAAGACTTGTTGCGAAAGGTTTCCGACAAACTCATGGTATAGACTATGACGAAACTTTCTCACCAGTTGTCATGCTTAAATCGATTAGAATTCTGCTTGCCATAGCTGCATATTATGACTATGAGATATGGCAAATGGACGTCAAAACAGCTTTTCTTAATGGAAATTTACTCGAGGATGTGTATATGACACAACCCGAGGGTTTTGTTGATCCTAAGAATTCTGATAAGGTCTGCAAATTGCAGCGATCCATTTACGGATTAAAGCAAGCATCTCGGAGTTGGAATCTTCGTTTTGATGAAGTAATCAAAGGTTTTGGTTTTATCAAAAATGAAGATGAACCTTGTGTTTACAAGAGGGTTAGTGGGAGCGCAATAGTTTTTCTAGTACTTTATGTAGATGACATATTACTCATTGGAAATGACATTCCGACTTTAACAAATGTTAAGACATTTTTAGGAAAGTCTTTTGTAATGAAGGACCTAGGAGATGCCGCTTATATACTCGGCATTAAGATCTATAGAGATAGATCTAAAAGGCTCATATGTCTAAGTCAAAGTACCTATATTGACAAAGTGTTGACACGATTTCGAATGGATGATTCGAAAAGAGGTTTCATACCAATGTCACATGGCATAAAATTGAGTAAGACTCAACGTCCTGCTAATCAGGAAGAACGAAATCGCATGAATAAAATCCCGTATGCTTCGGCTATTGGATCTATCATGTATGCCATACTTTGTACTAGACCAGATGTATCATATGCATTAAGTGCAACTAGCAGATATCAATCTGATCCCAGTGAAAGTCACTGGACAGCAGTCAAGAATATTCTGAAGTACTTGAGAAGAACTAAGGATTCATTCTTGGTTTATGGAGGATTTGAAAGTGAGCTAGTTGTAACAGGTTACACGGACTCAAGCTTTCAAACCGACAATGATGATTTTAGATCGCAATCTGGTTATGTGTTTTGTTTGAATGGAGGTGCAATAAGTTGGAAAAGTTTCAAACAGGACACTGTAGCGGATTCTACGACAAAAGCGGAGTACATAGCAGCTCAAGAAGCAGCTAAGGAAACAGTTTGGATGAAGAAGTTCATTGAAGAACTCGGTGTGGTTCCTAGTATATCAAATCCTGTGGATCTTTATTGTGACAACAATGGGGCAATCGCGCAGGCAAAGGAACCAAGATCGCATCAGAGAACCAAACACATACTTCGACGTTTCCATTTGATCAGGGAGATCATTGCGAGAGGAGATATTAAAATATGCAGAGTTGATGGTGATGATAATGTTGCCGATCCGTTGACTAAACCACTTTCTCAAGCAAAGCATGAGGGTCATGCTAGGTCGATGGGTATTAGATACTTGTTAGATTCGGCCTAGTGCAAGTGGGAGATTGTTAGTAGTATGCCCTAGGCGAATGTATTTGAGACCTAGATGTATAGATTGTGTTAAACAAACATTGTTTTTATTTAGAGATATTTTATATAATAAATGCGTATTGGTTATTTTATTCTTATTACTAAAATGAACCTTGAATATGATATTCAGCTTTATATCATCAAAGTATGTGACTTTGATAGTAAAACTATAAAATATTATGAATGATATTCTAAACTGTCCCTGATCATTCATAGGATGTTTGTGAGACAAACATACTTTATGATAAGCTATAAATGTACATCGGTATGTTAGTTGGTGATGGTCACGTTTACCGATCATGAATAAGAGTTATTAAGTCATTAACATAAGTATATGTTAGAGACCATATCTTTGGATTGACCCACCGTGAGAATACTACATGGTTCATGTCATTAGTTATTCTCCGTAAAGAATGTATCTGTAATCCTTAGACTTGAGATTATCTCAGTTTCCTACATGAGAAATTTTATACTTTAATATAATCTAACATCGTCTTTAACCGGGCGGTCATAAAGATTATAATTAGGTATATAATGAATTATGCGGAGGAAAGAGTTTAATTAAGATAGGATTTGTTCCTCTCATAAATTGAGAGAGATATCTTTAGGCCTCTTGATGATTTGATTGAAGAAACACACGGCCGTGCTCAAGTGAATTAGTAAAGAGTTATTAATGTCATTTCATGTTCAATCAAATTCGGTGTCAAGAAATATTTATCGACCAACATAAGGTTGACACATACCATGCCTTATGGACGATATAGATATCGTGTAACAAAGGGATACAATGCATGACATAAATTAGGTTTGATCGAATCATCTATATTTGCTTAATTTGGGTAATCATGATATCTTGCTAGAGGCCGCTCATGATTTATAATCCGTTGTGATTATTGCCAAAATTAAGTAAACCTACAGGGTCACACACAAAGAACAACTATTGAAATGTACACAGAAAAATCATAACTTATGTGACAAGTTGTATGGAGAGCTACATAGTCAAGTGACACATCTAATCCTACATCTTATATGATAAGGTGTGTTGCATATATGGTTACATAGTTATCATGCACATAGGATATGAAACTTATGGACTATGTAGGCACAAGAGACATCCCAAAATCAGATTAAGGATTATAATTTTTTTTCGTCCAAATTTTGTGAGACAAAAAGGAGAGAAAAATCCGAAAATTGTTCTCTTGTTATTTCTGTGAGAGAAATGAAGAACGGATACTAGCATATATCGTTCTTTATCCGTTCAAAGGGGTTGTTCGTGTGGATACCAGTAGAGGAGAAGCGAAGTGCGGCGTCTTTGTGATTCGGGTTGAAACCGTAGTTTTGCTTGGAGAATCGGTTTGCTTGGGGAATCCGTTCGTTTGGAGATCGGTTTGTTAGACCGGTTAGGCGAAACATACAAAGGATCGGTTTGGAAACCGGTTTGGAATCGACCAAAGAAAAGCGTCAACCAAATTCGCTTTTGATCATCACGGATTAAGCGTAATCCGAAGGTACAAAGTTATGAACTTTTCTTTGATTTAATTGTAATTCACGGATCCTTCTTTTGGATTTCGAATTCGATTTTGTTTCGTTTTGTATTTTCCGCTGCGTTATGAACGGTACAAACCCAACAATGAATTCGTAATTTTTTGAGCTAATTGGCCTTCTAAATTAAGAGTTTAAACTGAAAAAATAAATTTTATTCAGTTCCGCCATACCCTCTGGCGGAACTGACTTTTTCCCTTAATTAAGCATGTTTAAGAGTTTCAAATGGCTAGGATCAACAAAAATAAAAAAATCACTAGTTCCGCCAGACCCTCTGGCGGAACTACTTCAGTTCCGCCAGACCCTCTGGCGGAAGTGCTAGATACCCAATTATTTGTAAAATAGTGCCATCTTGATTAATTATTGTTCAAAAAAGTGCTATTTTGCAAAAAAATTCGATAATATCTAAGTAACTCATGCATTAAAATATAACATCCCTAATTAAAAAGAGATTCTGAATTCAAAATACCCTCCTAATTGAGGACAATAGCATACAGACCTGATCAGAAGCTCCGAAATCGCAGGCCAAAACTGTAAAATGTCGAACTAAAACTATACAATCTCGAACTGTGGTAACTACAACAAACCTGCTTGATTCAGAATTGATATGATCCCCTTTCTCTCTTGAATTGATGCGATCTTCACACTTTTTTAGTCAGCTCCGTCTCATCAAACAACTGGCGGATGTTCTTTTCAGATCGCTGTCATTTTTACATCTACACAATTCATGATCGATTTGGCCATTAGGTCTCTCTCTCTCTCTCTCTCTCTCTCTCTCTCTCTAGCAAAGAATAAGATCTAATGAAAAAATGGGATTTGTGTCTGTCGCCTCCGAGGGGCCTATTTATAAGCCAGGGCGAACCGACTCTGCAACGGTCGAATTTGTTGAACGTAACGGTCGAATTTGATGAACACAGCAATCGAATTTGTTCAACGCAACGGTCGAATTTGTGAACGCAACGGCCGGAACAGATGATTGCAGAATCCGGAATGTTCTGGAAGGCTGATTCGAAATTCGTCTGTTTCGTTGGTCTTCAAAAAGGGGGAGATAATTCGGAGAGGAGTAGAAAACAGTCTTAAGGGGTACATATGATATGAAGCCCGTAATTTTGTTATATTTTGGCATTACAGAGGGTTGTGATTGTAATTCTTCCATCCCGGAAAATAATTCCCGGATATAAAATCCAGGACTTCAATTCCCGCCTCTCTCGAGCATACTGCACATGAAACATGAGAACCCATTTTATGTTATGAGCTCCATTTTAATGAGTACCATCAAAACCTTCTCTGCTGCTTTCTCCATCCTTCGTTACCTCCATTTCTCTCCTCTTTTCCATTTCAAACCCTTTTCACTCTCTTCATCTCCGCTTTACTTCTCTAACTCCTCCAGACCATTGTCATATTCACATCCTCAATCTAAAACCCACGAAATTGTTTCGTCCAATTCGCACTCTGGTGTTGCTCAGTTTGTGATTTCTGAGTTCTCTCATATCTGGAAGAAGGAAGCTCAAATGGGTTGCAACAGAAATGAGCTTCAGTTCGTTATCAGGTCAGGTTTTGATCTCTCGCCTGAAAGTCTACGTCCGTTTTTGCGTGTTTCTGAATTAAAACCTGATGATTTCCTTAAAGTAATTATGGGTTTTGGGTCTGAGATTAAATTGAGAGAAATTATATATTTATGGAAGCTTTTTAAGTGGTGTGAGTGCCAAAATGGAGATTTTCACCATTTGGCTAAGTCTTATGAATTAATGGTTTCGTTTCTTACAAAGGCTCATATGCTTGATGAAGCAAAATCATTATTGTTGTATATGAATAAAGAGAATATTTCATTTTCTGATTATAATATCTTGTTTTGCAATCTTATACAAGCCTATGCTCAAGCATCTAATTCAGAGAATTCTATGGTTTTATATGATCATGCAAGAAATAATGGCTTAATTCTCTCTCATGCATCTTACAATTCTCTAATTGGTTTATTAATCAAACTTCAGAAAATTGATTTAGTTCTTAGAGTTTATAATGATATGTTAAATGCTGGATTAGGGTCTTATTCGGAAAAATCCACTCTTGATTTTGCTATTACAACACTCACAAAAAGAGGTAATTTATTAGAAACAATGAAAATAATTCGGACTTTAAAGAATTTAAATATTGTACCAAGTCAAGACTCTATTTCTGCTATTGCTGAAGGATTTTGCAGAAAGAAAGATTTTGGAGATATGATGAATTTTCTAGAATTTTGGGGTCTAATTCCAAAAACCCAAATTTGTAATAAATTGATTTACGCATTATGCAAAAATCTTGGTAGTGTAAAAGGATGGATTTATGTGCAAAAATTGGAGAAATTAGGGTTTAAACCAGACAACATAACCTTTGGAATTTTGATTTCTGAAAGTTGTAGGGGTGGAAATGTAAAAGATGCGTTGGTTTATTTATCAGAAAGTTATAATAGAGATTTATTGCCTAGAATTTATGCTTATAATGCGATTATTAGTGGCGTTTTTAGAAAGGGAATGTATAGACATGCAAGTTATGTGTTTGATGAAATGCTGGAGAGAGGATTAAACCCTAATTTGTATACTTTTAGGGTTCTTTTGGCTGGAAATTGTAAATATAGAAAATTTGATGAGGTTGAAAAGATAATTAAAAAAACGAAAGATTTCGATACTATTTCTCTTGAAAATGGTGCTTGTTTTTTCTCTAAAGCAATGTCGATTTTAGGGTTAGGTCATTTAGGGGTGAAATTGAAACGAGATAATGGTATTGGATTCCCAAAAGCGGAATTTTTTGATAATTTAGGAAATGGGTTGTATTTAGAAACCGATTTAGATGAATTTGAAAGATTATTAGATCAAATTTTGGATATTTCAATGGTCCCGAATCTTGATTTAGAGGCGATTAATGAATTAAAGAAGGGCGATTTAGTAAAAGCGCTTGAGTTGAGAGATGAGGTTTTACAACTGGGTCAAGAATTATCATTGTTTACAAATTCCGAAATTTTGAGGGGCCTTTGTGCAAAACCGGCTTATGTGAAATATGTTGCTAGTCTTTTGGAAGATTCGCCCGAATTATTTGAGAAATTAGATTCCAAAATTCTGAATTTGGTTTTGCAAACTTTAAGCAAGAATAAAATGGCGATTAAAGCAAGGTTCGTTTTGGAGAAATTAGTTTCTAGAGAGATGTTTGTAGAGAGAGAAAGTTACACTTCTCTTCTCATAAGCTTTTGTGAAGAAAAGAATATTTTAGGGTTTAAGGAATCTCTCAAATTGGCGAAAAATGGAAATTGGACACCAATCAAAACCGAATTAGAACTAATTTTTGGGTTTTTGTGCAATTGTGGCGCGATAAAAGAAACCCTAGAATTGCTTCATTATGTTGAGACACAAAATCCTGAATTATTTAATGTTGCATATAAACTACTCATCAAAATGCTTTGTGAAAAGGGTTTTACACAATTTGCATGTGCAATTTTAGAGGCAGCTATTAATAAGGGTTTATTTTTGGATAATTCAAGTCTTTTGTATCTAATTAAAGGTTTTATAAATGAAAAAAAGGATTCTGAAGCAATCGGTTTATTTGAAATTTGGTACGAAAGAAATAAAACCCTAAAAAACGGTATGGGTGCACTTATCTTGCCTTTATTGATAAAATTTGATTTAATACAAAAATCTATCTTTTTGGTACGGGAAAATAATATTAATAATATTTCTTTAAACCAAACTCTTTTAAAAGAGTTGTGTTTGAAAGGAAAGCTAAAAGAAGCGATTTTTGTTTTTCAAGAGTTGACTTTGGAAAATTTGCTTTTAGATGAGTCATGTTTGAATGCTTTTTTGGGAGGATTTTGCCAAGAAAATAATTACAAAAAGGCCCTTGAGATTTTTTCTTTCATGCTAAAAAAGGACTTTAATCTCTCCATTTGCAGATTTTCAAACCTAGTTAAGCAAATTTGTGATAATAAACAATTTAATCGTGCATTAAACCTTACAAAATTAATCCAAGGGCAAAATAAATCAAATGAAATTATTTATGAAAATATCCTTATATTTCATCTTTTTCGCATGAAAAACGAATTGCTTGTCGAGCGAGTTTTAACCAAAATGGGCAATAAATGCATTGAACCTAATAATGTAACTTATGATTTCTTAATATATGGTTTTCACAAATGTGGAAATGTACCCAAATTAATCGAAGCAGTTAATGCTTCTATTTCAAATGGGTTTAAGCCAAACAAAAGGAGCTTGAAAATAATCATGAAACATTTTTGTACCAAGGGCGATTTAGTAAAAGCACTTGAATTATACACTTTAATTAAAGCTAAATGGAAATTTGGCTCATCAATTATTAACTCTCTTGGATCAAAACTCATTTTATCCAATCAACACCTTGAAGCGAAAAGAATTTGCGAAGAGGCCCCTGAAAATTCTAATTTAGACCCTTTAATTAAACAATTTTGTAAAATTGGAGAGATTCAAACCGCAATTAATTTGGTAAATAAAATGATAAAAAGTGGAATTGTACCAACCAGTACCAGTTATAATGAATTGGTACAGAAATTAAGCCTTAATAAAGAATTAGACCAAGCTTTGGATTTTTACACTGAAATGAGAATCAAAAAAATAGAACCAACCGAAAAATCTTGCGAAACCCTAATTCAAAATCTTTGCAATTTGGGGCGATTAAGTGAGGCCAAATTAATTTTGGAAGAAATGATTTCAGCCGGTACGGTACCAAGTTATGAAATGTATAATTTAGTTCTTGAAAAATATCATGAAGTTAAGAACTTAGAAAAGGCGGCTGAAATTACGCGTGAAATGCAAAAATTAGGGTATAACCCTAAATTTGAGACTCAATGGTCTATTATAAGCAATTTGAGTAGTTTTGGTGATAAATTGGAGAGAGATTGCACCCCTATTTTGTCTAGTGTTTTTTCTTCAAGAGGTTAAAAAAGTAATTTTGGATGAATTTTGTACATTTTTTTAATATATATAGAGGTGATAAAATAAAGTAAATTTTCATTTTTGTAAATAATGAAAGATTTGGCATGTGATATTTATTCAGATTTGGTGTACAAACATGTGAAATTTGCATAAATTCATGAAGCAAGTGGGGTCCGTTTGTTTTGTAATTTTTCTGACTTTGTCAATTTCATGAAATGATACTAGTACTCTTATCAAATTATAGCAACATTATTTATTTTTATTATCACTTTGAAGTACATAAAATAGATCTCGAGCCTTCATGCCAGATCAGAACCACGTACGATCTTATCCATCTTCAAATCATCGTGGGCCCACCACGTGTGACCATTTTATTGTTGGGAAATTCTTCAAAAACCCCCTGACTTTTCTCAATATTATCAAAAATCCTCTATCTTTTTTGATTCTTCAAAAAGCCCCTATAATTTGACTTGAATTTTTTTATAACCCCTATGGGGTTAAACTCTCACATTTTCCATCCAATAAATTTTTTTTGGACCAAAATACCATCTTCAAAATTCTTTTTATTTTTTCAAAACCAGAATAATAAATAAAAATTATATATTTACATTTAATATAAATAAATGAGTACTAAAATAAAAATAAAATCATAATAAATAATAATCAAGAAAATAATATTTATGTAAAATAAATTGTTTTTGTTTTAATTTAAAAATAGAATTGAATTTACTTATAAAATAAGAGAAAAAAATTTTAAGTAATATAATAATAAAATAAAATAATGAATCCTAAAATAATATCATAAAATATAATCAAAATAATATTATGAAATATTATGTAGAAAAATATTTCATATTTTATTTTCAACCTAAATATGAAAATAATTTAAGCGGGGGCATTTTGGTAAAAAGAAAAAATATTGGATGGAAAATGTGAGAGTTAACCCCATAGGGGGTTATAAAAAACTTCAAGTCAAATTATAGGGGCTTTTTGAAGAATAAAAAAAGATGGGGGGTTTTTGATAATATTGAGAAAAGTTAGGGGGTTTTTGAAGAATTTCCCTTTATTGTTTTATATATATGTTTATTTTGTTTATTATTTTAATTTATATGTTTTGTTTGTTTCCAATGAGGTTGTATATTTATTTTGACAAAAACTCTTCTGAATTTTTTAAATTAAGCACAATAATTTATGAGTTCAAATTCTATTGATATCAATAATGATATAAAGAGACTTCTTTATTTGATAAAAAGAAAATTTAATTGTTGAAAGGGAAACATGAAATTATGACGGCTTAGAGTACGTCCAAATCACGACAGAATTTGTATATATTATTTTTTTGTTTTTCAATATATTATTTTTTTAATATACAGTTTTCAATGTTTATACATATGTTTATTTATTGTGCATTATTTAATTTTATATTTTTTTCCGCTTTTTAATATATTATTTCTTTTCTCGTATACTATTTTCATCTGTTTACGTATATATAGTTTACAAAAAATGAATTATATAAAACTTTTTTTCAATTTTATACATTGTTTGTTCCTATATATACTGTCGTCGTATAATATCAAGTCCTTTGTTCTTCTTTTTATGCAAACAGACAGATAAATTATGCAATAACACTGATAATGTGCATTATATTTGGATTTGCTTTCATGTAATATCCCAAAAATAGGATTGATTAAGCTAGAAAAAGACAACTTAATTAATCAATTAGACCCAATAAATACAAAATTGTATTACTGTATTATTTCAAACATGGACCCTTTAATGATTCTAGATTAATGAACAAGAACAAAATTGAAATTCTCATACGGTCCCTCCAATAATTATGTATTTGACCCATACGTATCTTTCTTCTTGTCAAAATCAATTTAATTGAAAGATAAATATCATAACTAAAAAAATGAGAATAATAATAATAATAAGATATTACAATAATGAGAACAAACTATAATATTACAATAATAAAAATAATAGTAGTAATAATAATAGTTATTATTATTACTATTATTATCGTTACATGACAATTATACCACAATAACAAAGAGCCTACTTCCAAAAGAAATAAAAATCCATAGAAAACCATAGAAAAACAATTTCTATTGTTACATGACAATTATACCACAATAACAAAGAAGCTCAAATCACTGCCAGAGCTACCGTGCTCATTGCGAACCTTGACACAATAAACATGACAAACAAACCATAGAAAAACAATTTCAACATAATTAGACCAAACTAACAGAACCATTATTCCATATTCTTAACAAGGTCTTACATAAAGCCCCATAAATTAAAACTTACAAGGTTCCCCAAATTTAACTTTGCTCCAACAGACCCTTACAAAAAAAGGCCTGTCAACAACATTTCACCATAAATATTTACAAATATTTCACAAAACGCACCACTAATAATAATTTAACTCGCTCAATCAACTCATGAGATTGATTGAGCAGACTAAAATGGACAGCTCCATTTCCAGTCTTCGTTGTTATACCCCTTGAACTTTGGGTAATTAAATAATTTGTTTGAAGCTAAGTTTAATATTTCCGACTCTTCAAGCCCTTTTGCTGGACCGACACCAAAACGGGCCCCGCCATGTTTTTCCAATGCATCTTTGAACTTTTTTATCTAAAAATTAAAAAAATAAAAACTATCATAACTATTGATAAATTTCACCCATAAAAGTATCAATATATATATATATATATATATATATATATATATATATATATATATATATACACACACCCCTACAAAATGTAAAATATCATGAATATGCCTACGAAACAAAAGAAATATCATGTGTTAATTTATTTCCACATTTTTTTCTAAAAAACCTTCAAACGAAAGTTAGTTACCTATTATATACATGAATAAATTAGGAGTGTTGGGCATGAATAAACCAACAAGGAAATTCAAATGGGGCCCACAACCGAAACTAATGGTAACTTGAACAATTTTAGAAAAAAAGGAAAGAAATGAGAGATATATATTTCTCATGTTTTGAAGGGTATACTTGATATTTTGATGTTTTGTAGGCTATATGTGAAATTTTGCCAACCTTTTTGAATGAAATTTAAAAAATTATTATTTTTTTTATAAAAGGAATTACGTACTGTATTAAGGGTGCAGCTAAAGCTGCAAATACGGCCTTGAGCGCCTCTGTAAAAATGAAAGAACGGCAAAACCCTAACTTTGAGAGTATAACACATTAATTTATGCACTTCTTGATTCACTTTCAGAAATATCGCGTTTTCATTCGCCTCCGCAAATTGATCCATCTGAACAAAATAAATAAATAATAAATATCAATTAATTCTTTTTGATATGGGATACTTATTGCGATTTAGTCCCTGTACTGTTGATTTAAACTTTTTTATCCCTATACTTTCAGGGACCAAATTGCAAAACAATAAAAATACAGTGACTAACCATGCATTTATTTATCCCTTTTATTTATTCTTTGTTAGTATTGAACTTCTTAATTCAGGAGACTGAAATGAGATTCCAACTTGACTATACAAATCAGTTAGTTTGATTTTTGAATTTTCAAATTTGAATTTTGAATTTTGTATTACCTTAGGAAGTAAGGGTTTGCAACCACCACAAGAAGGAGAGTAAAAATGCACAATTACGAGTTTGTCCCCAGCATTTAATAATGAAGTGACTAAATCTTCAGCCGATTGGATCTCTCTCATTTTGTAATTATTATTAATTGGATTAAAATTTGGATTATTAATTGAATTATTGTTGCTATTTTCGAACCATTTTGAGGGCTCAGGAATAAATGCCGAATTTTCCACCTAAATAAAAAAAGCATAAATTTGTTATAAAATTATTATTAGTATGGAAATTATGCAAGAAATAAAAGTGATATGCATGAATGAAACTAGAAGCGAAGGATTGTGGGATTTTGAGATCATTGATGAATTTGAAATCGGAATTTGGAATTATGGAAAAGAGGTTTATTTGTCGTATACACCCCTAAAAATCACATTATTTATTACCTAAATTTCTTTTTTTGAATTAGTGTTACGGCTTAATTATTCCGCGCGTAAACTTTATTTCTTTATTTTTGAAATGTGGCGCGCAAACTATATTGATCAAAATCAACTAACTTGCCTAAATTTCTTAAAACTAAACCCATAAATTTCTTTGCAAATTCCAAACTTGCATTTAAACAAAAAAATTAGGAATCCAATTATTAAAAACAGAATAGCTTTTATAATTCCCTTGCAAAAATGGGTTTCACAGAATTTGCAAACCCAATTCTTCTGAAGTCTGTCTAGACAGAAAAAGAAAAAAATAATCTTAAAACAGGCAAAATAATAATTAACTTACTAAAAGTGAGACAGTAAAAACAATAAAATTATACTAATATTACCACAAAATAGGCAAAGAAGGTGTGAAAATTTACTTGAATGAAGGAATTTGAGTGGCTTTTAAGCACAATTGGTTTGGCCTTCAACTCGTTTCTCCAAGCAAGAGCCTTACTCAACGGCCCAATTGCAGTCTGAGCGTCCTTAATTTCAGACCCAAATTCGCAATTTCCCTTCAAATCTGCCCCAATTCTCAAGGTAGAAACAGCCATTGCACAACCAAGAACAAGAACTACACACACAAACAAGAAAAAACTCTAATTTCTCTAACCAAGAATGCTTTTCTTTAATCTTAATATGTAGAAAGGAGAGGAAGTTTACAAAACGGAGAGTGAAGAAGAAGGAGGGAAAATGAGATTCCGAAAATAAATAAGTAGAGAGATTCACAGAAGAATAAGTTTTGGATGTTTTGTGAAGGTGGTGGGGTCTTTATCCATTGAAAGTGGCTCTTGTAATTTTCACTCTATCCATTAATTTAAGACATTCGAAATGAAGATGGACTTGGTTTATGAATGAATTGGCATGGTTTTATCCATTTGTGGGTCTATGGATTTTGTCATGTCGATTACACCAAAGTTCTTATTTGTGTATCTTGATATTTAATACTCGGGTAACATTTATTTATTTTGTGTTTTTTTATGATTAAAATAATATTTGTGAAAACCCGGAAGAAATTTTACTTATAAATAAGCATATTAATTCAGTTTGTGTTACCTAAAAAATGTTGCAAGTTATGTAAATTTTTTATAATAATCAATAGTAGGTTAGTGTTTGTTCGATGCATTAGATATTTGTAGATCATTATTAATATGTTTATATTCTAAAAAGCATAACACAAAAATATACATATATTTGAAGAAGAAAATGTGAAAATTATTATCACGTAGTATGCTACAATAACAGCTATAAAACGTGGTTAATGTAATATTTTATAATAAAATCTCACTAATGTATGTTGCACGCTAATTATAACAGCTATATGACGTAACATTTTATAATAACATCTCACTAGCGTATATAACATGTTATTATAATCATGCAATATACTTTCTATAAATATACATATGTGGTAGGTAAAATAAGATTATAATTATGCGAACGGAGCCAAAAAAATGTATAAAAGTTCGTAAAACGTATGTAGCACGCTGAAATGTTCATGCAATATGCATGTTGTAAATTGTGTCGTATGTATGATAATTTGAAAAATAAATATAGCAATAAATGTGTCATATTTTTATAGAGTAACAAAAATATATGAAATATATTTTCAGAAACAAAAAAATATAGATGACTTAAATTATAAATATTAAATGAGCATATTTTTCCTCTTTTCGTTCTTCTAGTCATTTTGATAGTACATAAGAATTAAAATATTAGCGAGAAGCATATGTATTGTATACATATAAAACTTTTATTTATCATGTTTTGTTAGATATTTACAATTTAATTTTTATTTCTTACCAAATGAGAGACTTTTCAGTCAAAAAAACGTAATTCATACAACAAACTTCCATAAATATAAAAAATTAAAGAACCATAAAAAACAAAATAAAGAGTCTACTCTATTTTAAAATAATTTTGCATAGCATTCCAAAACTATAAAAGAATTATGTTAAGACTTCCCGTAGAAGAGATTTAAATTCGCAGAAAATGCATGCGTCGAAATATTGTCGAAATATTGTTGGTACGTAAGATGGAGTAGTGAATTATTAGAAACATGAAGGAGAGGTCTATAATTTATTACGAAAGTAGGGGTAATATGCAAATTCGTGTAATAAGAGAAGGCATGAGCCGGATCCTACCTGTCAGTTTACCCAATTCATTATCTTTCACCACCGACCCAATTACATGACAAAAGAAAAAAGAAAAACCGTTACAATCTTTTTCTAACCCTACAAAAACCTCAAAAACATATATACCCTAATAAAACAGGAAATATCATGATCGCCCATGCAAACCATTAAAAATGTCATCAATATATACAATGAATCTCCTTTAAAAGAAAGAGTCCAGATATGAAGTGCCAACATTTTGAAGCGTTTAGCAGCGTCCGATTTCTAAAAGGTACGATGAAATTACAAAAAATATATATAGGTAAACACAAAAGATATAGTAAAATTATAAAAAAAAATATTTTCAAAAATGTATGCCAAAGTTACAAAAATAAATATTTTCAATTAGTTCTGCACAAAATATATGTGTGTACAGCTAAAACTTTATGATGGTGCTGCTAGACACTCCGAATAATTTTCCTTAAAAAAAATACCTAAACAAACTCCTTTTTGTATGTAGAGTAAAATTTAATAATGCCAAAGTAATTTGAGAATCTTTGAAGCAAATATAAAAACAAAAATATACATGGTAGTTATATATTTTGTAAGAATATAGTATTTCTTATGTTTTATAGGGAAATTCATGACATCCCCTATTTTATAGGGGCTATACAACATATATATTGTAATTTGAAATGCTGTAAGGATACATATGAGGCTAGCGTAAAGTGATATTTGGCAAATGTAAACAGTGGGCTGTTTTCAAAAGATAACCCACAGGATTGAGGAGTATTCCAATTTGCAGCCTGGATTTATCCCTCATTTGAGGTGATAAAATGGCATTGCATTGTCTTTTTACTTTTTTATTTTGTCTTATTTCATCACTTTTTGTTTTTCTTTATCTTCTTTTGTTGATATTCGCCGCCGGTTGCCATGTGTAAAGCCGTGGGTACCGTCCATTCTTATTTAGACTCTATAATGTGATATGTGAAGGGTTTTTAGGATGCCTCCAATATGATCGTTTTGTTTTTCCTAGGAAGATGTTGCAAATGGGATTTAAACCCATAACCCCCTGCTTCATGAGCATTGTGTTCTATCAACTGGACTGTAAGCTATTTTCAAAAGATCGGGATTAAAAAAAAATTGCTTAATTCCGGTTTCGAAAAAGAATTAGAAAATATGATCGTATAATGTTCCATTAAAAATATGACATGTGGAGTAATGATATTTTGGTGCCACTAGCAAATTGCCACGTAATAAAATGATGTTTTCGGGCCGGAAGTAGAAATTTCTATGCGCCGAGATATCCAAGATATAATGGCATTGGAAAATATACAATGACGTTAAATAAAGGTATAATGGTAAGTTAAAAAAACATATTAGTATTCAAAAAGTTATTAGACAAGTGCAAATGTATACTATGCATGTTAAAATATATATTGCCTTAAAAAAAGTACAAAAAATTTATTGATATTAAAAAGATACTTCATAAGTATAAAGATATGCTACAAAAATATTATTGGGCATATATAAATGTACAATGGATATGCAAAATATATATATATTGTTATTATGAAAAATGTGTAACGTACAAATAAAAATGCATATTAGTTAGGTAAAAATATATATGAGACACATATAGAGATATAAATAAACATGAGACATATATTTGGTATATAACTGATGTATATTGGTATTCAAAAGATAAAATTCGAAATTTGTGCAACCATATATTTTTCAATTTGCCATAAGTTTTTCTTTTATTTTCTTCCTTTTTCACATGTTTTGGCTGTTTTTAAATTGGCGACTCAAATCTTTTCTCATTTTCATTTTGTCACAAGGAAAACACGACATGAAGAAAACATGAAAAAAAGAAGAAATGCCTATTAAACATGTTGATAAGGTTAAACAAGGTGCGCAATTAATTGAAAGTGTTGAATTCAATCGGTATAGCGTAAAATAATATAAAATTACAATGGCGTAAATTCGTTATAAGCTTTGCATGAGCTCAATTTAAAATAAAATAAAATTCCATCGCATGAGGTTAAGATATACATAGAATTTGGGAATTAAGTCATTAATAACAATGATGTAATATCTAGAGAGTGATATAAGATTTTATATCATAAATAATTTTATGTATCAGTGTCAAATTAAACATTTAACTAGTCATAAAAGCTAGAGAGTGATATAAGATTTTATATCATAAAGATTTTTTACGTATCAGTGTCAAATTAAACACGTAACTAGTCATAAAAGATTACAATTAGAACTACCAATTAATATGTGAACGCAATAAATATATTATACTAAAAATTACCAACAAAACCCACATAATAATGGACACTTCAACTAAATCAATATACTTAATTTGTAACATTTTACTCTAACAAAGCAAGACCAACCTCTTTACTGATCCCACTTTCATCCATCAAATTTCTCACATTTTGTGAAAAGCCCCACTCCCCCATAGAAGCATAAATATTCGACAAAAGAACAAAATCACCACTTTTCACACTTTCCCCCCTCAAAAGTTCTCTATTCGCAATCTCACCCAACTCTCTCTCTCCAAACTTCCTACAAGCCCCTAACAAACTCCGCCAAATTACAGAATTACCCTCAATTTTCATCTTATTTACAAAATCAAAGGCTTCTTTCACCAAACCGGCTCTGCCTAACAAATCTACCATGCATCCGTAATGTTTTATATTTGGTTTAATCTTGTATATATTTTGCATTAAATGAAAATAATTGTAACCTTTTTCAACCAATCCAGCGTGATTACACGCAATTAATACACCAACAAAAGTTATTTCATCTGGATTAAAATTTCTCTCAAGCATTTCATCGAACAGATTTAGGGTTTCATTTGGATGTCCATTAAAAGCCAAGCCACAAATAATAGAGTTCCAACTGGAGATTTCCAGTTCTTTCATACTTCTGAAAACCTTCAAAGCTTTTTCTATGCAACCACATTTTGCATACATGTCCATTAAAGCATTTTGAATTTTAACTGATAACCCGTTTTGACAAGAAGCTTCTAGAAGGTGGTTATGTAATTTTTGACCTATTTCTAAAGACGCTGAGTCAGCACATGTGGATAGTAAACTGAGGATGGTGACATCATCAGGACGCACGCCAGCCTGGCACATTTTTTCGAATAATTTTATCGCTTTTTTGTGGGACCCACATTTTACATAACCAGAAATAATAGCATTCCATGAAACTATATCGGGTCTTGGGATTTGATTAAATAACTCAATGGAATCCTCCATTACGCCGTGTTTTGCATATGAACTTATCATTATATTATAAGATATTAAATCTCTTTCAGGACATTCATCGAACAGTTTGCGAGCGGTTTTTAGTTCGCCTCTTCTTGCAAAACCAGCTATCATGCAAGACCAAGCAATTATATCTCTTTTAGCATGTGTATTAAATAGGTCGTTTGCTATTTTTATGTCGCCAATATTTGCATGCATGTTAATTAGGGCGTTTCTAACAAACCCATCCGATTCAAAACCGAGTTTTGTGATTTTCGCATGGATTTGGGTACCAGTCAATGGAGCGCAAAGACTGGTACAAGCACGAAGAATGAAAGGGAAAGTGAAACTGTTCGGTTTGGTACCAGTTCGTACCATTTTGGTATAGAGTTGAATCGCTTTATAAGGGTTTGAACTGTGTGAAGCGGCTCGAAGAATGGAGTTCCACATGAAAATGTCTGGTTGAGGAATTTGGTCGAACAGCTTGTAGGCGTAATGTATTGCATTTGCGCAAGGGATTGAAATGGCAGAAGAAAAGATTAGTTCACGTAATGAAGAAGGGTCTGAAAGAAAGCCATTGATGATCATCAAAGCATGGATTTGCTTGAGAGAACGAAGGGTTTTGCACCGATTCCATATGCCAAATCGCTGCCTTGCTCTATCGTTGGATTTTCTTATCATGAGGTAATGTGATTAAGTTTCTGAGGAGTAATTTGATATAGGGTGAAAGTATGAGGTGTTTGTGTTAAAATTCTATGAGAACTTTCTTGTCAAACCCTCCCAATCTTAGAAATACTATATAGACCCCTACTAAATATGAAAAATAAATATCACGCATATGAACAACTTTCATGCAAATTTAATTATCACAAAGGAAATAAAATAAACATTTCTTCATTACATGGTTTTGGAACAAACTTAAAAACACTAAATAAGAGGCCATCATTAAGCACTAATTTGTGCAAAAAAAGTCTTTCAAATTTACATTAATCTTGAAACATGCACACGCAATCCGTGAGCCATGGAGAGCAATGTCATCATCCTATATTTCACTGGATGGTTTTGTAATAATTCAAATTTATAAAACCGATATAGAATCGCAAGAGTCATCTTCATTTGGAGGTACGCTGAATCTTTACCTAAACAAATCCGAGGTCCCGCCTGAAAATTTTGCAATAAAATTAAGAAAACATATATTCGAAGTGTATGGATTTTACGAAAAAAATGAAATTAAAATTTCTAGAACTTATATTCAAATTTGGCATGTCAAAGAGTTAAAATATCATGTATACCCCTACAAAATTAGAAATATCATAGATAACCCTACAAGACATTAGAATTGTCATTGTATACCGGCACAACGCATAAAAGTTCCATTTTTTAATTTAGTTGAATTATATACCTCCTTTCCATATTTGCTTCAAAAGATCCTCAAATTACTATTGCTTCATTATATTTTATTTATATATGAATAAATAAAAACAGAATATACTTTCTACATTAACGGATGGAATAAAAGAGGATAAATCGATAAAAATATTTCTCATCTTTTGTAGGAGTATCCATGTGATATTTCACATTTTGGAGGGGTTTACATAGTATTTTGAGGTTTTGTAAGGGTACATATGGAATTCTGTCTAATAATTACGTAAAAAATATTTCTCATCTTTTGTAGGAGTATCCATGTGATATTTCACATTTTGGAGGGGTATACATAATATTTTGAGGTTTTGTAAGGGTACATATGGAATTCTGCCTAATAATTACCTATCATTCTATATATCTAAATTGGTCAAATATATGCTCAAAATTTTTAAAAGATATATAATCTCACTTAAATTCTGAAATTTGACGATACCTGAAACGCTGTGAATTTGAAAGGTGAGACATTTTGAAAGCCGCCGTCTTTAAACCATCTTTCAGGCCGAAATGACGCTGCATCAGGACCCCAATTATACTCCATTCGCCCCATTGAATACGGTACGTATGTTACCATACCACCCGCCTTTATTTTTGTACCGTCTGGTAATACATCATCCTCTAATATCCCTTTTGGGTCCTATATATATATTGAAAATAATATAAACAAACCTTTATTAATTGGAAATTTGAATATAAGAAGTTATTAGATCAGTATATCAGTACGATAAATAATATGAATTGTAAAAATGGTTACTTGAGGAACAGCAGGATAAAGCCGAAGAGTCTCGGTGATGCATGCATGCAAATAAACTAACTTTCCAAGACTGTCATAATTCAACAAACTCGCGAATTGCTCGATCCGATCTTCAAATGACTTCAAATCATTTACATCATAAGAAACCAACTGCAAGCCTTCTTCTTTTGCTCTCTCCTCTTCAAAATTCTTCAATTCGATATATATTTTATTAGCTACGGATGGATGAGTCATGATCATGTATGTGAACCACGAAAGAGTTGTGGCAGTTGTGTCACGACCGGCTATTACGAAATTTAGAACCACGTCTCTTAGACTCTTGTCGTCACTAAAGTTGTTATCTTGCTCCTCTCCTAATTCAATGAATCGCGACAATATGTCATGCTTGATTTGCTCTTTCTATTTAAATGCAAGAAGAAATGATTAAATCAAAATCATATTTATTAAGAATATACCCAAATATCTTTATTCATATGAGCCCAAAATTTGCGAAATATCAAGTCCAACAAAAAAAACACAGACCCAAATTAAACTAAATAAAATAACAAAATAGGAACTAATGAAAAATGAAAAGTGACAACATTTCATTATTTATTATTATTTTTTACTTTATTTAATGTTATTTAGGCCTAGCTTTTAGGTGGTTTAATGTATTACATTCAAGTTTGGGCCTAAATAAAAGTATTCAAGATGCTAGAAAATAATCTTGGCAGTGTAATCGATTAATTACCTTATTTTTCATATCGGTAGATTGAGCTAGTTCAATCTCAGCCTTTCTTTTATGAATCATGCCGTAAGTAAACTGATCTACGACTTTTATACTCTGATCTAGAAGAGCTTCAGAGCCTAAGTTCAAAAATCGCTTCACCCTCCAAAACGGGTCGATAAAACGGAGCGTGACAATTATGTTGGCCAAATCAAATGCTTGTGCGAAACTATTAAACGGTAGATCGGGCGATAAAGTGCCGATTTCTACCCCGAATCCGACTTTACATATTGAGTCCAAAGTCATCCTCATTAATAGATCCTACATATGAATTGACTTATCGCTATTATTTAGTAGAATTAATTTAAAAATTTGTTCTTATATTAGAAAAGAAAGAAAGAAAACAAAGCCAATCTAGTAAATTATGATAAATTGCTAAGAAACGGATTAAATAATCATCTATATTTAAATCTATACAATTTTATCTTTAAAATACACCAAAAAAAATGCAAAGATCAGAGAAATAATGACAAATTTAGTTGTGAAAACTATGACAATTGAGTACATAAGATAAATTCCGAATATGTATAGCGAAATAAATGATTAGTTACTAAAATTTGGATGAATGGTTGGAATCATATTTTTAGTTAGCGAAATAAATGATTAGATATCTATGTACAATTTTATCATTAAAATGCATGAAAATTAATGAAAAAATAAGAGAAAGGACCTGCATGTCAACGACTTTATCAGCAACTGAAGCTTGGCACAAAATACTGGAGAGCTTTAAACCATATTCTCTAAAAACTCTAGTGCTTAAATCCCTCAAATTTTTCGACGCAAACTCAAAACTAGCCGTTTTTCTTTGCTTGCGCCACAAATCTCCATCCGCATTAAAAATCCCATCACCTAGCAATACATTCATATAGGATCTATATAACTCCCCCTAAACTCCAAAAAAAGGAAAAAAAAAAAATAAACAAAATATAACTCCATTATATTAATACTAAATATAATTATCTTAAAAAAACATTTCAAAGCCATAATTTACCTTTGGGTAATTGGAGAAATTGGTCTTAAGCACATATTCGACATTTAACGGGTCCGCAATGTAAGTATAAGAATTAAAAGGCATAGAAACACGTATAGTTTTGTTTTTTGCGAGATATTCAGCCAACCAATCATGCATCCTATCATAATTCTTCAATTGCTCGATCATGTTTCCAATTAAAGGCCATGTTTTTGGCCCTTTTTTGTTTCGCTGAGTCAGTCTGTGAATCAAAACCCACGAGGCGAAAATAAGACAAATTGCAATGCATCTATGAAGATTTGGTATAGAAATTTGTTGAGAGTTATTTGTTTCTTCCATAGAAATATTTTGGAGAGAAAGTTGAGATTGTTTTGGTTTATTTTGAGGGGAAGAGAAATTTTTGAAGGTTAAGAGAGGGAATTTAATTTAATCCTGTGATGAATGTATGAAGAATTGTTAGGTGAAATAATGTATATATATATTTTTTTTCATTCACTTGGTGTGAGTGAGAAATTTATGGTATCATTCATTTTGTGCTATAAACCTGCTCATGTGAGAAATTAGGTTATAAATCAAGGAAAAATTGTTCTAAATTGGTAGATTGGTACTTAGTGATACAAGATTTATACTAAGCCAGTTGGTTTATTTAATTCTGAAAAATAAAAAACAAAAGGTACAAAACAAATTATGCAAAAATTAACATCATTTAATTATTGCAATAAAACAAATTAATATTTATATTGGCAATTGTGATTTCATCAAAAAAGAATATTGGCAAATGTGCATTAAAAAGCACTGATCAGCCAATACAAACAAATAATTACCAACCAACCAAAAGACATAAATCAAATCTGATAAATAACCCAAAAAAAATCTAAAATCAACTTTCACCAATTAATTAATCTTCTTCAATTAAAACCCTAAATGCTTGCCTCTTCATAACCTTTCCATACGTCCCTTTCGCAACTCTCATAATCCTCTCCATTTCATCCAGCCCTCCATTTCCTCCATTTTTCGTTCTACCCCTCAAAACTTTCAAAATTCTTTCGTCCGATCCAACCGTCTCAAAAATGCTCTGTACCACTCGTACCGGCTCAGGAATTTTTCTCCCAAATTTTCGTACCAATCTTTCAGAATTAAAAACATACGAATAACCGCCCCAAAATGAAGCCCTAATAAACCCTCTTTCTCTCTCCTTCAAAGGCAATTTTCTCGTCAATTCTTCTAATTTTACAACTAAGCCCCCCAAATCCGACGAATTTACAAATCCATCCTCCAATTCCTTCAATTCTTGAAATGAACCCAAAGCTTTCATTTCAAACCGACACCTGTCACATTTGCACTCAAACCCCCATCTTTTCACCAAATCTTTTCTCTCTCTTAAAGGCCTCAAAACATCAAAATACGCGAAATTTATTTCCTCTTGAGATTTAATATCTCTTGAAGCGTGTAAAATTACCCAATCGCCCACATGAAGTCTCCTAACATTTGGATTGCATGAATGGTTTATGAAAGAAGGTAAACCCCATAAACCCACACCTTCATAACCTAATTTTTTACCTAAAAGCCTAGCTGAAAAAGATTCTTCTGTGAGACAATTTACATCAAGCACTTTGAGTGCATGATCTAAATCAAGCTCTTCTTTCTCATAATCTGTTTCTCTTTCTCTCTCCAATTCCGACCTAAATAGATTCATATTTGGTACCGATAATTCGGTATTTAAATTCCCATTTGACAATTGATTAATCAAATTTAGGGTTTTTTTGCACTTTTCAGCCTTACTAAGAACTTTATCTACAAAATCTTTCCACAATACCATTTGCCCCTTCTCATTTGGCGAAATTCCTCTTCCAATCTCAACTGCTTTTGCCACCATTAAAACCGAACCCGCTTCAACATTCTTTGTCAGAAACAACCCACGACCCGTTTGACCCGTTTGCTTTATCTCAACCGGGCCGACAAACTCAGCAAGATCTGGAAACTTACTCACAAACCCACTCACAATCCAATCTGATAAATCAATCAAACCGGTTCGAGAAATCGTTTCCAGTTTCTGACATTTCTCTAAAAACCCACGAATTATCTCGTTATTGCTCCCATTGCTCAAACATTTGACCTTTCGAAAGCAATCTGAGGCTTGTGAGTACTGGGCGAGCTCAAGAAGGATCTTTCCTTTTGAAATTAGGGTTTTTACATGAGCTGGGTCTAGTGAGAGGGCAAAATCGCAGTCTTTTAGAGCTGAAACGGGGTTGTTGAGCTTGAACCATGCCTCAGCTCGATTTGAGAGGGCAGAAACTAGGGTTTTACGATTGTTGGTCGGATCGGTTGGATCGCAGAGAGAAATGAGATGGGTGTAGAGATTGATGTATTGGGTCCAGTCTTCTTTGAGGAGAAGCTCGGTGGCTCGCGATCTCAGCTGCTGGAGCTCTTCTTCTTCCAAACCCCCTTTCATTTTGGAACCCTTTTTTATTTTCAGTGTTTCTTTGTATCTGATTTGAAACTTTGGATGTTGAATTTGGAGTTTGAATCTGATCTCGATTTGTTTTATAGAGAGGGTTGGTGAAGAGAGTTAAGCGTATGTTTTTGTTTTTGTTCTTTTAAGTTTGAAAAGAAGGAATAGAAAAAGTTATAACGGTCGGATTTGGTGAATAAAAATGGAATATATAATGAAAGGCCCACAACTTAAGAATTAGGTAGTGAATTTAATAGGCCTGTTTTTAAATATTTTTTAGTACTTGGGCCTATATATATTGTTTACTTATTTAATACATTTAAAGAAAAATAATAAAGCCCACCCAAAGAATGTTAAATCCAAAATCCATGGATTTTGTGTTACAGCATAAAAGCAAGATGCTCAACTGCTGCAAGCCTGTAATTGAGACTGTCTTGAGAAGTTGAGATTTTGTATTACAAAAGTCTTAAAAAAATAATTTGCAACCATGATTTAAAGTATAATGCTAAATAAGTAATATACTAGATTGGTTTAAAATGTAAACAGCTCTGATAGTCATCAAACAAAGCAGAAAAGATAGATGAAAACAAGGAAATTATAACCATCATAGGATCGAAGAAATGCTGAGTATTTTGTAAAACAGGTAGTACCCTCGCTATGCTTCGTGATAGTATAATATGATTTTATTATCATCTCATAACTTATAAATGTATTTTTTTTTATAACATTATGTTTAGATGAAACTTTCATGCATAAAAATATTAATCATATTATTATAAATCTAACTATTGTTAAATAAAGTTATATGCCAAATATACTGTAGAGACATTCAGGCATACATTATGGTGATATTTGATTGATTAAAATTTTTAACTTTAGTACTACATCTTTTTATTTAACTTTGTTTTAGATGAAAATCTTGGACTATAAGACAAGATTACACACGCTCAAGTTCATTATTCCATTAACTTGGCAAAAAAATTAGGTACATATCTTTGAACCAAAATAACAATTTAACATGTCTTGTTTTTTGTATTTAATTATATTCAATTTATATAATGAATAAAAAATTGAGAAAAAATAAAGGAGAAACATAATATTTTATGATATAATAGTTTAGGATAAATTATTATTTAGTTTTTATCTTTATTTATCTTTTGATATTTAAAATCTTATTTATTTCTTCAACTTAAAAAACAATATGCGTCATAAAACATGTTTCCATATTTTATCTTCTTCAACCCAAATAATAAACATAAAATAATATTTTATGTAGTAAAAAAGGAGAATCAGAAGATAATTAAACTCTTAAAACTAAATAAAAAGAAAATATTATTTTTTCAAAAAATAAATAAATATAAAAGTTTATATAATATTTTATTTAATATATAGTTGTGAATAAAATAACATATCATACAACATCATTAAAGTAGTAGGATGCTTTTTCTCAAAATATTATTTTAGTTTTAAGAAAATAAATTGAGAAACTATTTCTAAAGAGTTATTTTGATCCAAGCATAATTATTGCTAAATTGAAAGTAAAATTTATTCATAATTTATTTTATAATTTGCAAAGAAAAAAATATTTGGATATTTATACATATAAAACAACTTTAAGTTGTAATGAGAGATCAATTGGAATGAGTTGAGTTGGTATGAAACATATATTTAGTTTTTAATGTAAAAAAGACGAGCCCCACATTTTTACCAAGAGGCTGAGAATTATTTGGGTTGGTGAAATATTGTCATAATCTATTACGTTTGAAAAATATAATGGATCATTTATATATTTAATGAATGATTCATTACACTAATACAGCATAGATTTGCTAATAGCTTATATTTTTTTTTTCATTGGGACCATATTCTTATTTACATGACTATTTTCTTATGGGTGTATTTTTTTGTTTTTTGAAGGAAACAAATGTGGGTGTATTTATAAGGGGTTACATATATAACTCAATTGAATGACTTTCTTCATTATATTAGAAATAAGATTCCACATAAAATCCTCTATATTTTTCATTGGGCCCATATCTTTTTTACATGACTATATTTTATGGGTTTATTTGTAACGGATTATATATATTACTCAATTAGATGACTTACTTCATAATATTATAAATACGTGTCCACATAAAATCTATAAAGAAGAGGACACGTGTCAAAATTCTAATGAGCTTTGTATGAAGTACTAATACTAATACTAATACTAATTAATTAATTAATTAATATGATTCTTTATTTTTAAATTTGCAAAATTGAGATTGCTTTGAAGTATATAAAAATAGTATTTGCTCCATTTTCATTGACGCAAACACTACAAAAATTCACCATTTTATACAGTGCAATTGATTTTTGTCGATTAATATAATATTTTTTTAATAATAAAAAAAATATGCTTGAGCTAATCAAAATGGTGCATGATAATTAATTTATCAGAACTATATATGTATAATGTATGCATACATATTGTTGTATACAAGAACAAGATAAGAAGGTGAGATTCTTTGTACTAAATAAGAATGCAGGAATAAGAAGGCAAAAAAATGGATAAGCAAAAACCAACGCACGAGTCTTGTTTGTGTAGCAATGGAAATTAATAGCATTATTATGCCAATTTCTATTTTCGTTTTTCCTGACTTCTTATGGATGGAGAAGACCAAAAAAAAGAAAAGAAATAAGAAAAGGAAGTCCTGATGAATTTCTGAAACAGTTCAGCAAACCACAAACTATTTAAAGATAGAAAAGAATAATTTTATGATCATAAAAAGCTAATTAGAAATTAGATAAAATTAAAAACAATAATATTTGTTGATTATTTTTTTTCGAATAAACATAAACGTGTTTTACAAGAAATTTGATATATAAATTCTCAAAGAAAAGTTTTTTCTTTTTTTTTTTTTGAGAAACGGCCTACTATTGTCAGTTCTTTCTGAAACAAAAGATTATCATAAAAAAACAACAAATAGAAGAGATAAGTTCACCATTAAAAAAAAAACAAAAAACAAAAACCAAACAAACAAAAGATAGTACAGCAAACAAAATGATTGCTTCTCAACTTTCCAACTATCATGTGATAAATTTAAAACCGACAAAACAAAGAATGCGAACCAAAAAACTCATAACATTTTTTGCTAGTTTCTTGTAGGAACTTTCACAGAGACGAAAAATTAATGGTTATGATGCTTTTTAAAAATCATATAAATAGAAAAATGGTCTAATTGAATATTACATAAGCATTGAAATAGCATACCAATTATACAATAACATATTTCTATTTCAATATCATAACAACTTAACCCACTAATTATATATTTATAAATTAATAGGCAACTATGGTTATGAACTTGTATCTTTTGCTTAGGGATTATTAGTTATTTATCGTAACGAGTTTCATTCGATAACACACTATTTAAAAATTTCAGGTTCCTTTCTTTTCCTAAAGTGCATCCAAAAAATTTTGTAACAAATTTCCTATAATATTTCTGAAATCCTATAGTTACTTCCATGTATTGAGCCCTTTAAAATAACCTACCATATCCCCAAATAACAAATTCGATATCAACCTAACAAATCAAGATTCCTCATAGTTTTTCTACCATATATAGAACCCCTTGTATCAATCAGAAGTGCTTACTAGAGAGAACAGATAGAGAGAGAAATGATGTTACCCTCTTCTATTTTGTGGTTTCTCTTCTTGTTTATTTCATCATGTTCAAGCATTAATGGTGTAAGTGTGTCGAAAAAGATCGGCCATGGCTACCGCTTGGTTTCATTGATGCAAAGCGAGTTGGATGGAGGGTATCTTGTGGGTTACCTTAAAGTGAAGAAGCCGACCTCAATATACGGCCCTGATATTCGCAATCTTAGACTCTTTGTCAAGTAAGAATACATGCATTTTTATCCTTCTGTTTGATTTTGATTATTCTTTTTGTAGCTTTTAGTTTTTTTCTGTGTGTTTTGTATCTTTTTATTGTAAACTCATAAGGGAAAAAGGGATGATTGTGACTAATTCGCACTTGTTTTTTTCTTGAAAAATACAGGCATGAAACTGTAAACAGAGTGCGGGTTCACATAACCGATGCCGATAATCCGAGATGGGAGGTACCATATAACCTTCTTCCACGAACCGCTCCCCCTCCTATTATAACAAAAACTCGTAAAATTAATTTCTCATCCAACTTCTCTCTCCCCTTTTACGCCGGATCCGAACTTATTTTCAGTTACCGACCCGACCCTTTTTCCTTCACCATATCCCAAAAATCCGACAATCAGATTCTCTTTGATACATCAAACTTCAATTTCTTTTTCAAAGACCAATACATCGAAATATCGACCAGATTGCCCGAAACGGCATCCTTATATGGACTCGGCGAGCATACGCAACCGGATGGTGTAAAACTGAAACCTAATGTGCCAACTACATTGTTTACAACCGATAAACCAGCGCTTAATCTGAATACGGATCTGTATGGGTCTCACCCAGTATATATGGATTTGAGAAATAATGGAGGAAATGTGTCAACTCATGGCGTTTTGTTGCTGAATAGCAATGGAATGGATGTCTTTTACAACGGGAGTTCTCTCACTTACAAGATTATTGGAGGGCTGCTTGATTTCTATTTCTTTTCGGGACCGAGCCCGCTTGATGTGGTGGATCAATATACCGCTCTGATTGGTCGGCCCGCTCCTATGCCTTATTGGGCTTTTGGTAATTAATTGAATTGAATTATATATACTTCTGCTTTTAGTACATTTCTCATGTAATCATACCTAATTGGCTTGAAAATGGTACAGACTACAGAGAATTAAGAAATATATGCAATAAACAATTAAACAAGCAAGAAAAAGACCTTCCAAAAAAACAAGAAAAAAGAATATTTAGCTAGTTCAATAAAAAAATAGAATATTTAGCTAGGCGGTACTTAGTTGTCATATATTGATGTTGAACTTTCATGATTAAGTTTAAGAGTACTAACTACTAACATGCCAATTTTGGATTCCCTTTAGCAACTTTTATAATCTTAAATATTTTGTATAATTACAGAGACTCAAATTGATTCTCAAGTAAACATATGTTTACTCATTAATAATTCACTAAATCCTGAATTAACTATTCACTTCCATTCCCCTTTTCTGCAGAGGACTTTTACCCCCTTCAACTAATCATTCACTTTCTTTTTGCCCTTTTTCACAGGGTTCCATCAATGTAAATTTGGATATAAGGATATCTCTGTCGTTAAAGGTGTCGTGGATGGTTACAAAAAAGCGAAGATTCCTTTAGATGTTATTTGGAACGATGATGATCACATGGAGGCGGCCAAAGACTTCACGTTAGACCCTGTAAATTACCCTCACGATAAACTCCTCAATTTCCTTAACCAGATCCACTCTGAAGGCATGAAATACATAGTCCTTATAGACCCTGGTATTTCTGTCAATACATCCTATGGGGTGTACCAAAGAGCAATGGCAAAAGATGTTTTTATTAAATTGGATGGGAAACCTTATTTGGCTCAAGTTTGGCCAGGACCGGTTAATTTCCCCGACTTTTTAAACCCTAATGGGGTTTCATGGTGGGTTGATGAGATTTCTCGATTCCATCAATTAGTACCGGTTGATGGTTTATGGATTGACATGAATGAGGCTTCAAATTTTTGTTGGGGTAAATGTACTATGCCGACTACTCACCGTGCCCTGTTCCAAAATCAACGACTCCTTGGGCTTGTTGTTTGGATTGCCAAAATATTACTAGCACAAGATGGGATGACCCTCCATATAAAATAAACGCTTCAGGTTTTAGTGCTCCTCTAGGATTCAATACTATAGCTACAAGTGCTGTTCATTTTGATGGAACTCTAGAGTACAATGCTCATAGTTTATATGGCTTTTCTCAAGCCATTGCAACTCACAAAGCATTGCTAGGAATTGATGGTAAACGACCCTTTATTCTTTCAAGATCTACTTTTGTTGGTTCGGGGTCTTATGTCGCTCATTGGACTGGCGATATCAAAAGCACATGGAAAGATCTAAAATACTCCATTACCACAATGCTCAATTTTGGTATCTTTGGTGTGCCGATGGTTGGAGCTGATATTTGCGGGTTTTTCGATGCAACAACTGAAGAGCTTTGTAGCCGTTGGATTGAGTTAGGTGCATTTTATCCTTTCTCTAGAGACCATGCCGACTTTGGGGCTCCAAGACAGGAGTTGTACCTATGGGATTCAGTTGCCAAGTCAGCTAGAAACGCACTTGGATTAAGATACAAGTTGTTACCCTATCTCTATACGACACTATATGATGCTCACAAAACTGGTGCACCGATTGCAAGGCCGCTTTTCTTCTCTTTCCCGGATTTCGCACCTAGTTATAACCTCAGCACACAATTCTTGCTTGGTTCAGGCATCTTGGTTTCACCGGTTCTAGAACAAAATGCAACTTCTGTGGCAGCGATGTTTCCTCCCGGTTCTTGGTACAACCTTTTTAACATGACAAAGGTTGTGGTATCAAAAGATGCATCTTTAATAACCCTAGACGCGCCGCTCAATGAAATCAATGTGCATGTTTATGAAGGCATGGTTCTTCCCATGCAACGTGGCGGGACTATTTCTAAGCAGGCTAGAGAGACACCTTTCACACTTGTTATAGCATTTCCTTATGGCGTTGATGGAGGTGAAGCGAAGGGGAAAGTTTATATAGATGATGATGAGAGACCTGAAATGACTTTAGTAGATGGAGAGGCGAGTTATATTGAATTTGAAGCAAGCTTTAAGGAAAAAACCGCCAAAATATCTTCAAATGTACAAATGGGCGATTTTAGTTTGGGGAAAGGATTGATTATAGAGAAGATGAGTGTTTTGGGACTTCAAGGGAAGGCAAAAGATTTGGTTATTGAGGTGGATGGAAACACTTTGGTTAATACAACAAGTGCTTCTTTTAACTATATTGGTGGGATGCAAAAGATTGATGAAGTAAATAAGAAGGGGCTAGTGGTTGAGGTAGGAGGGCTTGAGTTACCTCTTGGAAAGAGCTTCTCAATGTCTTGGAAAATGGATATTATGGGTTGATAATTTTTTATTGGGTTTGTTTTATGTTTTTCCTTTCAAATTATAGTTCATCTTTGGTCATTTTGGTTTAATATTTGACTCTTTTGTGAAAACCTAATGGTTTATTTGACATGATGGCCTAAGGAAGTATAGTAAAATTAGAACCTTTTCATGGTGAAGAAATGGATGTTTTTATATTTTTTTTTGCATCATTTTCTCAATTGTATGATTAATGGGTCGCATCGACAAATTTGTAGTTCCTACAGAGTGACTTGAAATTGTTTGTATCTGACTTTAAAACATTCATGTTTGTTCGGTTACAAATACAAATTTAGACAATTTTATATAATGTATCATGCTTTGCAATATTGAATCATGATTGCCAACTTATCATTAACCCCAACCCCTTATTTTTCATCTACTTTTGAGCCTTCTCAAAAGATTACATTATCAATTTTATCCGCCGTTTGATCAATTTTTTTGTTAAATCTTAGCCATTCATTTTCTCAATTTTTTTGATATTTTATGGTAACATGTGTGTGGTTATTAAAACATAATCATATAATTAGCTGAATTGGTGTTTTGTGTTTCATCCTCGATTTAGTGAGAACCGTTGTAAATTTATTTGTGACCACCAGATCTTAATCAGATGATTTCAATAAATCATAGTTCAAAGTTATGTTCAATTATTAATATAAATAGTTAATGAAGAGTTCACTCATTAAAATATAAATAATTTTTCTTTTCTTCTTAAAAAAATTATAATTCTTAATGAAATATTTTATTTCTCGTGTTAAAATCATCAAATATAAATTTGTTGGAATTTTATCTTTATTTTGAGTTCCATATTGTTATGGTTCTAATTTATTTATTTTTCTTACTAAAATATGTGAATAAAGACTATATAAAAGAAAATATAAAAAAATTATATGCTTATTAAGTTATATCTTATGCCTTATTTTTCATCTCTCTTTAAGAATTCTTAAGAGACATATCATAAATTTTATCTCGGCCGTTAGATCAAAGTTTTTTCAAATCTTAGTTTTTCATTTAAATTATTATCACAATATCACATGGTCAGTTAGATTAATGTTTCGTGTTATATCTTCAATTACATGAGAATTATCATATCAAAATAAAATCCAGAGTATTGAAAATTATATTATATTACTTAATGTATTACGGATAATATGCATCATTTTAATAACTAACAAAATATAAAAAAGAAAAATAATGGTGACAATTATTTTAGAAATTGAGTCATGTTATATTTTTATGTATAGTGAACATATTTTTTCTATATATATAATACCATATTTTCTTTTTACAAATCATGTTAAATATAATTATTATTTTTATATTTTTTAAAGTTAATCATCTATAATTAAGTCTTATGGGGTTTCAACTAAAATCTATGAAATAAATTATTTTTTATTTTTAGTTTTTAGATCTTTTTTCATCGTCCGATTAATACTTGATTTTTTCTTATATAATATGTGAATAGATAACGGCACAAGAAAATTAAAGAGATAAAAAAAGATGATTTTTTAATCTTAGAAATCTTAATGCAAACATAAATTAATTACATTGTAAATTAATAATCCAAATTATTTTTTTACTTATTTTTTATGAATTTATTATTTATGTTATTTTATTTCATATATGTAAATTTATTTGTATAGAGTTATCCATTCTTATAAAATTAAATGTGATATAGAAACTATTTTTTAATGAATAATAAATGGATAATATATCTTATGATATAATTCAAAATGATTTTAAATATAACTAACTTACATAACATAATTATTATACATAATTATAATTTATACATAAATTTTAAATGAATAACAAATTTAAATATTCGCAGCGAAGCACGACCATGATCCTAGTGTATATCATACATCACTACATGTAAAGGGCGATAGATAGAGGAGGAGGAAAGAGAATGAAAGACACACAAAATATTCATCCAGAATTATTTTTATAAATTAATGTGTTGAAAAAAATAAATTAATAATAAAATAAATTAATTAATTAATTAATGTGTTTATTAACTACATAACATTAGATCTTATGATTTATGAACTGATAGAGGTCGTTTTTGCAATTTTCCTTAGAATGAAGGCGCTTTTTGCAATTTGATAATTTCCAATAACGCAGGACGTTTATTACAATTTAGTAAAAAAGGAGGGGCTTTCTGTAAAATTTCCTCTCATTCTTCCTCAACCCAAGAGAAAAAAGATCAGAGTTTTACGACCTTTTCCGCTGTTCAAGCTGCTGTCTTTCGTTCGGCTTTCGCCTTGCAACCTTCGCAACTGTTCAAGCTCCATTAGCCAATCGAAAGTCCCAGGTTTAGCTTTAGTTTCCTTTAATTTTGGCAATTTGAGTACTGTTTTTTCTCTTTAGGCAATTTGAGAGAAATTGTTTGGTTGGATGATTCGAGCACTTAATTGTTCAATTAAGTAGGATTTAGATTAGATTTTATCAAATTTCAGACGGATTTAGATTGATGTGAGCATCAATCTCGGGATTAGGGTTTAATTTACAAGATTAATCTCCCTTTATCTAACTGAAGAAATAAAATTAATAATGCAGATCCAAATTCTTAATTATATCTCATACCACTAAGATGGAATATTCTATACAAATTGGCCCAAAAAGTCCCAAAGAAGAGGGCTTGGAATTGCAAAAGAAATTGGTACGACAGAATTATACTTATATCCATATTTTTATTCTGAATATATTATTATTTATCATTAGGGAATTTGCAATAAAGCCCATGAATTATGCCTAAATTGCAAAAAGTCCCCTGCATTATTGGAAATTGCAGAAAAACCCTATCATGAGTTACAAATTAACACCGTTACTTTCCTACTCTAATCATTTGAGAAAAAAACATTAGGGCTAATTATTTAAAAAAAAAAATCTTCAAAATTCTTTTACAATATCGCCATAATGCATGGGCTTTTTTTTGCAATTTCCTATATTATCAATTATTCCCATTTCTTAAGATTTTACAAACGATTCCAAGAATCGCTCAAATCCAACTTGTGAGCACACATCCCTGAATATATAATTACTTATTGTTAGGGGAATTTGCAAAAAAGCCCTTGGATTATGCCTCAATTGCAAAAAAGTCCCTGTATTATTGGAAAATGCAAAAAAATTCCTATCAATCGTCACAATTCAACACCGTTAGTTTCCTACTCTAATCATCTAAAAGAACCCTATTGAGGTTAATTATTTGAAAAAAATATCCCTTATTCTTATTTATTCCCATTTTTTTAGATTTTACAAACGACTCCAAAAACCGCTCAAATCCGACTCGTGAGCTCCCACCCCGAGGTCTACGCCCCATGCGACGACTCCTTTCTCTTGGTCGACTCTCTTTTAGCCGACCGTCAAACCCTAATTCACCAAAACCCTAATTTCTGCTTAGAAATCGGCTGCGGATCCGGCTACGTAATTACTTCCCTTGCCCTAATTCTCTCTCCGTTTTGCCCCTCGGCCCAGTTTTTCGCCACGGACATAAACCCTAACGCCACCCAAACCACCCTCCAAACCCTAAAAAATCATGATGTAAATTGTGAGGTTTTAGCGACGGATTTAGCGTTGTGTCTAAAAAAGCGGCTTTATAAAACGATAGATTTGTTGGTTATAAATCCGCCTTATGTACCAACTCCTGATTCAGAAGTTGGTATAGAAGGAATAGTCTCGTCTTGGGCCGGGGGCATAAACGGAAGAAAAGTTATCGATAGGATTTTGAATGAAATAGATGATTTGTTGTCGTGTAACGGGTCGGTTTATATGGTGGTTTTGAGTGAGAACGACCCGTTTGGGATTTCGAGGGTTATGAGAGAGAGAGGGTTTGAGTCGAGGATTGTTTTGCAGAGGTCGACGGAAGAGGAAAGGTTGTGTGTGATTAAGTTTTGGAGAGAGAGAGGGGAAGGAGAGAGAGGAGAGAGAAAAGGGGAGAGGGAGGAGAGAGATGGGTGGTTCAATAGAGTTAGTTCATTGTTGAAAGGTGGTGGGAGTGGGAATTAGTTAGAGAGAGTTATTTTTTTTTGCGAAGAAATATTTATTTAGATGTTTCTTTTTGTACGAATGGTTGTTATAAAAGTTTTTTTCCTTTTGTTTCGATAACTAGTTGTTTATTTTTCTTGTGATTTCTTTTCTTTATTTAGAATAAGGGTAAAATTCGCCCCAAATCACCCAACTTTCAAATATGACCAAATAAGTCACTCAACTTTCAATTGTCCACTATAGGTCATTCAACTTTTAAAAATTATCAAATAGATCACTCAACTTTCAATTGTCCCATATAGATCACTCAACTTTCAAAAATAATCAAATAAGTCACTCAAAATTTAACTATTCGGGTGACCTATTTGGTCATTTTTTTAAACGTTGGGTGACCTATTGGGAACAATTGAAAGTTTGGTGACCTATTTAATAATTTCTGAAAGTTGAGTGACCTATATAGGACAATTGAAAGTTAGATGACTTATTTGGTCATTTTTGAAAGTTGAGTGACTTATGATGGTATTTACCCTTAGAATAACAATATTAGTTAATTCAATGTCATGTAATTGTTTCATTTTTTTATCAAATTATGTTGTATCTGACTGTTTTCTATTTGCAGGCCTACTGTTTATATTCCGCAGTTTCACTTTTTTTTCTATTTAATACATGAGCGCATATCCATAGATATATCTTGGATAAGATTTAATTATGTATATTTTTTAACCATCAAAGAAATATTGCAATATCATATCACCTCATATGTATCTCCAAACTCCTTTTCATAAAAGAAACGAGCTACAAAAAACAATTACAATTCAACTCTTCTAAAACTTCAAAGCAAGAATTACAACCAACACCGTTTTATTTTAGTTATAACTTTATAAAAGTGAAATGAAATGAGTTGCATTATTAAAATGCTTTTACAAGGTTGGTACCATTTGCGATTATCACGAGGGAAGCAGAAGCAAAAAAATGTGTTTTTGATTTCCTCCCATATCTAATCTTGGAGTACTTTTTTTTTTTTGAATGGATGATTGAGTAATCCTGAAATACTTCAACTTTATATTTTGATAAATTCATAAAATGTAATAATCTTTCAGAGTAAAGAAAGCTATAGTGATACAATACACATAGGAAAACAATGTTATATATAAATATAAGTGCTCACAATAATTATGATAAACATACTTTCTGAATGAACACCACAACTTAAGCATGAATTGATTATCAACAAAAGAAGATTTGGTTAAATACCCCTATATTTTCTCAAATTCACAAAATGGCTCTTTAGCTTTTGGAATGTTAACAAATAAACCCCTACACTTTTAACTCCCATTTTTTTAAAATCTCATGACTGTTTAAGTCTAAATATACAAACCCCTAAACTTCCATTTAAAAAACGCTTATTAATATTCAAATAGTATATAAATAATGCAACAATAAGTCATGAGTTTTTTCAATTGTGAATTATTATTATCCGAACAATATGCATAATATTGGCTTATTATGATCATGAAAATGTTGTGCCATCCCAAAAATGTGAATTTGATCGAGCTGATTGACACGATCCCAAAATCGATAACTTCTATATGGGTATATATTATTTCATTATTTTCTTTCTTATATATATATATTTATTTAATCTCATAACAATTTTTTTTAATTAGTTTTGGAGTATGTGGAGAGCAAGTGGGTTTGTGACGGATCGGGTGCGGCTTGCAGTCTAAGTGAAAGTACAGCGAGAAGTTATTTGAGAGATATTGTTGTTGGTTTAATGTATCTTCATGCTCATGTATGTTTTGTACTGTACCAAACCCTAATTCTTGTTTGGTACCTCTTTATGATGTAAAACCAGAAATAATAGTGTTATCGACTAGATAGTAATTTAACCAGATTTTATCTTTCTGACTCCTTCAATACTCTATATATAGAGGAAAATACATTGTTTTTTTTGTGTCATTATTTATGATATAAGTATTTTTGGACATAATTGTCATAATTGAACATTGTAGGCGACAATTAACGGTTTTATTTGACAAACGTTCTTGTAAGAAGATAAAATATAATTAAGTTAAATCACAATGAAACTAACCTCAAAATATTTAATCAATTGGCAAGAATCCTTTCCAAGTGGACCTACATAAATGTCTTCTCCTCCTCTTTTCAGAAGAAAGAGCTGAAAAATTATTGAAGAAAGTAAATTAAGTATCTTAGTACATTAAAGGAATAAGGATTTTTGTTTATTTGATTCAAATTAGGATCTATTTTATGTTGTATTTGAAACTATATTTCTTTTTTTTGTTACCCGAAAAAAAAACTATATTTCTTTTTTTGTTACCCATAAGTCATTGAAAGATAAAATACTTAAAACCGGAAAAAAAATGCCATATCCGATAGAGTAATCTGCCATTCATAAAGTCCTGAATCGGATCATAATAATTGTCAAATATAACGGATGAAATAACAATATTAAATCAATTACACACAAAATCATACCTCATCAAAAGATTCAAATATATCAATACTCGGTTGATGAATCGTACACACGACCATTCGACCCGTGTCAACCGTGTTTTTAACCATACGCATCACAATTGCGGCGGACCATGCATTGAGCCCAGATGTCGGTTCATCCATGAATATTATGGACAGGTTAGCGACAACCGCTATTGTGAGTCTTTTTCTTTGCTCAACATCGGATCAACAAAAGTTAATTTCATTTTTTATCAAATCGTGTTGTATCTGACTGTTTTTTATTTGTAGGCCTACCTACTCTTTATATTCCGCAGTTTCACTTTTTTTTCTCTTTAATATATGAGCGCATATCCATAGATATATCTTGGATAAGATTTAATTGAGTATGTATATTTTTAACCATCAAAGAAACATTGCAATATCATATCACCTCATGTATTTCCAAACTCCTTTTCAAAAAAGAAACAAGCTACAAAGAAAAATTACAATTCAACTCTTTCAAAACTTCAAAGCAAGAACTACAACCAACACCGTTTCCATGTCCACGAACCAACAAAACTACACAGTACCAAAAAGTAAGATATGGTACCGTACCACACTCAACCATATTTTTTCAACGGAAGTATCACCTGTGACGGGTTTCGACCTCACAAAGCCCATGAAGCACTCTCATCTCATGTTGTAAAACCCTAACAGCCTCAATTAGCTTCAGTTCTTTACAGAAAGCTTCAGTCTTGCCTTCATGCATGGAAACAGAAGGATTAAATGCTTTCGAGGTCTTTTCATCGAACACATTGTCTGCACTTTTGAACCTCCTTTCCTTGTACAAATCTTATGCAATTGTTTCATATGCTTTGATAAGACAAAACAAAATCAACCGTCTCTCTAATTTCTTCTATACTTTGCCATCAAAATATATTGGTACTTTAACCAAAGACCAGGCCCGACTAGGAACCCCTTTTCTAAACCCTAATTCTAACGTATCAAACAATACATGCGAGAAAAGCAATTCCGTCAATTACTTCACCATCTTTTTCAACACCATCATTTTCATTTCTAGGAACCCCTTTCTTTCCATCATATTCCCTCAAATCAAACAGGCTCTACAGGGAGAAAATATGCATGAAAGGAAATCACATTCTCTTCAACTCTTACATCTAATTCCACTTGATATTTTCAAAATAAAAAATAATAATACCAAATCACCCAACATTAAACATGGATATTACATAAGCGTGCATATGTGTGAATAAGAGGAACTGTTTTTTTTTTTTTTTTTTGAGAAAAATGTGGTAGGCTTTTGATGTCTTACGCACGGGAAATGCTAAACAACATACGTATGTTCGAACATACGTTTTTTTAAAATACCCATAAAGTAGTTATAAAAAGTAAAAATTCAAATTTCAACCGTATGGATGTAATATATATGTTATGAATATGTTGTGGATTAATTTTCACAAGAATCAGAATAATATATCATTGCCATCATGTATCATCGAACTATTATTCCGATATATGTTTTGAATAGTGCTGCAAATATTTGATGATGTGTGATGGCAATGATATAATATTCTGATTCTTGTGAAAATTAATCTACAACATATTCATAACATATATATTACATCCATACGGTTGAAATTTGAATTTTTATTTTTTATAACCACTTTACGAGTATTTTAAAAAACGTATGTTCGAACATACGTATGTTATTTAGCATTTCCCCCTACGCACACTATTGCATTAATAAGAGTTTTATTATACAGTTTTGTACAACATCTAAATCTTAATGCTAGAAGTTATCCCAAGTGAAAGAAGAAATATTGAATTAGACTACAAATAATAATAATAATAATAATAATAATAATAATAATAATAATAATAATAATAATAATAATAATAATAATAATAATAATAACAACAACAACAACAACAACAACAACAACAACAACAAATTGGAACTAGACTATCCGATTACATCTTTCACTCCAAATTGTGAAAATTAGAGACAATTAAAAAGAACTATCGATGTTAAGCAAAATCTGTTTGAGAGAAATGTTAACTTCCACTTCTTCTTTTTTTAACCTCCTTTTTTGCTCACCAATCTCCATACCAATTCTCAAAATAATTGGTTTATCATGCTGTATCCGACCCCTTGCCTGAGATGGAAGTTAGGTGCCCTTTGGACTTTTGATTTTTGCATGTTAATATTTCCTTGATATGAGATTGTAAGTATAGTAACATACATATCGATTTCTTCGAATATCTCAAGAAAATAACAAGGAAATTTAGTAGCATTTGTCCGTAAATGATTGAAGTATATAGAATATAACAAAGCCATGGTCCTTTTAAGCTTATTCACATCATGCTAAGTTGTTCAATACGTAATTTGAATTATTGGCTTCATGCAAAATTGGCCATACATGCTTTTGCATGAGGCATCAAATTTTGATGTAGGTGTATCACACATTATGGAAGGCCGCAAGTAGCATGGAAAAACCATTGATTAGATGGTGTGAGCTAAAATTTAATCATATATCTATTAAATTTGGAAAGAAACTTCAAACAAAAACACGCACATCATTAACAATTTCACTTATTTGCAACTGAATATATTGGAAAATCATTCGTATGTGACATGTTTAGCATGAATAATAATTTTTCGATTTATATATTTATCAAAAAAAAAAAAACTTTATTACTGATCCTTTATTACAATAACAATTATATACAAAAGTTATTACAATACCAATCATATACAAAAGTGATCTGCATACAACACTTGCATGTAAGACTTTAGGAAATTAATTTTTTTTTCTTGTTTTTCATGTTCTTTTCAAAAAATAACGAGCTATGAAAAAGATCCACAACTCAACCCTTCTAAAACCTCAAAGCAAGAACTAAAACCAACATCATTTAAACCATTTCCACAAACCAACAAAACCAACTCGTACCACAAAGCACGATTCGGTACCGTACCGCTCTCAACCATCTCTTCTAGCCAAAGTATGGTCTCGTACCGGTTTCCCACCTCACAAAGGCCTCGAATCACACGGTCAAACATTTCATCTGTCGGCCTGAGACTCTGTTTCACCATTCGGTCCAAAATCCATACCGCCTCACCATACCGCTTTTCATTACACAACCCATTAATTAATATCTGATAAGTTTCCTTTCTAGCCCCACATTTCGGCCATCTTTTCATATCTTTTAAATATTCAATTGCTTTTAGTGACTCGCCGTTTTTACAAAACCCTTGTATTATAAAATTGAAAATTTTAACCGTTGGGGCGTAGTCTTTCTCTCTCATCTCTTGTTCTAAAACCCTTACGGCTTCATTTATATTTCCTTCTTTACACAAAGCTTTGATTTTCGCTTCATACATAAAAACAGAAGGTTTAAACCCTTTGGAGGTCAGTTCATCGAACACTTTATCTGCACCTTCAAACCTTCTTTCTTTATACAAATCTTCTGTAATTGTTTCATACGCTTTGACATTACGAGCCCCACTAAAAGACAAAACAAAATCAACAGTCTCTCTAATTTCCTCTAAATTTTTTCCTTCAAACTCTATTGGGATTCTAAGGAAAGATCTGACTCGACCAGTTCGTCTTCTAACCTTATGAAGCACCCTTTTCAAAACCCTAGTTCCCTCCTCTGGCCTTCCATTCAAACAAAGCGCCTCAATAACCGTGCGGCACGACACAACAATCGATTCTATTTCATAATTCCTCATAACAGAGTACAACAAATGCATCGCCTCGTCAAGCTTGTCGTGCTCCACGAGCGATTTCACAAGCATACAATTAATCTCATGACTCGGAACCAAACAAAGCTGATAATATTCTTTGTACAATTCCAAACCAAGATCCGGCCGACCCATTTCTAACAAAGATGAAATAAACATATCTATTGTTTTCGATTCAATTTTCACTTCAGGTCGGCGCGAGAACCTTAAAAAAACTTCAACGGCGGTTTTGGGTTGGTTGTTCGACAGAAGCTTATCAATAACACAATTAAAAGATTGGGTCCACTCAATACAACTCGTACTCGGCAGCGCGAAAAAAAGCTCGACAGACAACCGCACCGGCAGCGAAGAAATGGCTTCCGCAAAGAGCGAATCAGGCAGAGGCGGAGCAGAGCGAGGACAGAGGAGGAGAGGGGGGACGAGAGGGTGGAACGAGGGAGCAGAAAGGAGGACGGAGAAGAGGGAGGAGACGACGTGAGGATTGTGGCGGTAGGAAGGGAAGAGGGACGGGGCGGAGAGGAAGAGATGCACGGCGGAAACTGGGTTCCTCTGCCGCCGGATTAGCTGGGCCAAGAACGCCGGTGAGAGCACACGGGGCCATTGCACGGTCGTCATCGCCATTACAGCGAACTCAACTCTTCTGTAAAAACCCACTTCTTTTTTTTTATAAAAAAAAAAAAATTAATTAATTAAGTAAATGGTCAAGTTTTAAAATTATTTGCGCCCAACTACTGTTTTCGTCTAGTAACACAAGGAAACATTCATTTTCTCATTTTTTTTCTCACACAATTAAGCTAAAAAATACTATTTTGACCCACCAGGTATCTTTTCTTCTTCTTCAATTTAGACCCTTTTGCCAGTTTCGTCCAGCTATGGGACGAAACAGTATTTTTTCGATTTTTTGCGGAAAATAAAAAAATGGTTGTTTCGCCGGTTCTGAGGCGAACAGTTATAATTTGAAAACTGGCTCTTTTCTTAATTAATTTTTTTTTGTTAGTTAAAAAAAAAGTCACCTAATTAGAGGTTTGAATATTCTGAAGAGCTATGTATCTCACTTTTGTGAATGTTTTGTAAACCGCCTATATTTTATGAGTATTTTGAAGAACTCCTTGAACTTTTAGACTTTTTTTGGTCCTTTTAACTAGATTGATTGATTTTTTTACCAAAAATAAATGCAAACGAAATAAAAGATAAATTTCCATTCAGATAAACATACCATTTGGACATATAAAGGTATCAAAATTCTTTTATTTTATTTATACATGTTACAAATATGAAATCTAATGATATTGTAAAATAATCTGGGAGATATCTTTTATATTTTTTGTTTCCTTTCTTTCATTTACTTGTTAGGTAAGAAGATAATGAGGATAGAGGTAATTAAGGCACTAGCCGTTAGGGTAGTAATCTTCTGTAGATTGTTTCATTTCATGGCCTCTTATAAATATGGCCTTTGTATAAGCATGTAAAGATAAGATAATAATATTCCAGCAAAATTATATTTTCTCTCTTTCAATATTGAATTCTTTACATGGCATCAGAGCATATAGCGATCCTCTCTTGATTCCGCTTAGTTGCGACATCCAATTTTCTTGCTCCTCTTTTTCGAGCATCCAAAAGTGAGACGTTTAAATCTACTGCGACAATCAGGTCAGATCCTTCCATTATCTCATAATGAATCATACGACGAGTTTCATAAATAAAAATAAAATCAAATTTAACAATGACTCGAGTAGTGTTAACTGTGATAAAGTATCCAAAAAATTTCTCCTTTAAATTGTGATCATTGTAATAAGTTAGGCCATGTGAAAAGTCAATGTTGGATATTGCATCCTCACCTGCGACCTACCAAAGAGAATGTAAATAAAAATTATGCTGGCCAAATTGTTAAAGAACCTCAAATATCTATCAAGCTACTTAATCAACTTTTACAACAATTAAGAGACAGAAACAATATTTCACTCTCTTTGTTCACGCAAAATTCGCAAGTGACCATGGGTCAAAATAATTCTTGTGCACTTTCTATAAATTCTAATAAGCAACATCCAACATGGATAATAGATTCTGGTGCGACTGACCACATATGACAGGAAATATTAATTTACTGCACAATATGAAAGAAAATTTTAATACGCAACATGTTTCTATTGCTGATGGTTCTTCAGTTCCTATACAAGGAATTGGTCAAATAACCTTCTTTTCAGAAACTATATCCAATGTTTTATATATGCCCTCTTTCCCTTCTAATTTATTATCCATTAGTAAAGTAACTCAAGAATTAAATTGCAACGTGATATTTTCCCCAAAGTCTGTGGCATTTCAGGATAGGAAAACAGGAAAGAAAATTGGTGAAGACAAATTACAACATGGTTTATATATTCTCAAACCAGAACGCCATCAATCTCTTACTGTCAATGCAACATCACATGAAATAAATAAAACATGGCATTGGAGGATTGGGCACCCTTCAGATCAGGTTTTGAGTAAACTCGTTCCTTTATCTAATTTAGATTCAAGTTATTGTGATATTTGCCGTTTTGCTAAAGAGAAACGATTACCATATTCATTATCTACAAATAAGTCCACCGAATCTTTTTCGCTAATTCATTTTGATGTTTGGGGTCTGGCACCAGTTGATTCTTACAACGGCTTTAAATATTTTGTTACATTTATTGATGATTATTCTCGTGCTACTTGGCTTTATCTCTTAAAATCAAAAGCTGAAGTTTTTCCTATTTTTAAAGAGTTCTTTAACTTAGTTTCAAATCAATATAATGCTAAAATAAAGAATTTCGTACTGATAATGGTTCTGAGTATGTCAATAAAATTTTTATGGAATACTTAAAAACTCTAGGCATTATTATTAAATATGTATAAATATGAATTATACCTTAAGGATGTAATCTGTAACTACATTCTCTTGCCCTTCAGTGGAGATAGCCTATTGACCATATTTTTTTGTAACCAACATAATTAACCAAATTAATTTTTGTGAAATGTATTTCAGTTATTTTCTATTGTAGTCATTATAATTAACCTTTACGTAGTAATTACGATAAAAATAAAAGGTTAATTACCTTCATATAGAGATCAATATTAGGATCAGGCTTAATGTTAGCTGCCTTCTCTCTCCGTGATAACTCTGTTAGCATATCTTCACACATTGACGAAAGAATGATTAAACTTTTTTGAAGAAAGCTATTCGAAAAAATGTTAAAAAGTTCATCTTGATGTAAAATATTTGGCGAAAAGCTCTTCATTTCACTTTCTTTATTTGATATTTGATCCTTTTGCTTCACATAGAATTTACTCAACCAACTAGATTACATGTCAATATCACTATTGCTAATAGATGATTTTTTACTGAAATATTATAATAGTTCATGAGGTACTTGTGATTTTACACATCTAATTTAATATACCGTAACGGGTTCCGACACCCTGGCATCTGGCAGAGAAAGCTAAGGTCTCCCTCACCGTCATTTCTCTTATGTGAAGGTCATGCTGGCCAATATACGCAGCTGTTCTCCATGGTACAAACTCATCCATCGCATGCCCATAGTACGATATTTCTCCAGAAACCTAAAAAATCATTTTAGAGGCTATTATAACGAAAATTATGCTGACCATCGAAAATTAGATTAATATCATATAGGGCACAAATACTTTTAGTTTTGAGCCCAACTTTCCAGCGAGAGCCAATAGTAGGGTTGTCTTGCCAGATCCAGGTGGGCCAAGAAGCAAAGTCATTCTGTAATATGTAAGAAGAATAAGCAACTTTTTATTGAATAAAGAGGACTTTTTGTCACAATAAATATTTGTTAACACTGGTCATAAATTTAGATTAATTTGCAGTGATTAATTACCTGCCTGGTTTAATCAATCCCACATACATTGTTGAGAACCGATATATGCCTCTTTCGACTCGGTACGATGCGAATATAACTAAGCACATCCTATAATCATAATAAAAATGTGAAAATTATATTTGTTCTGTTCTGTACTAATATTTTCTTATTAATTATATATTTATATTGATCTCAAAAAATGAAGTAAAAACAGGGCTAATTAACATTTTGTGGTTAACAAAAAAATTAATCATAGTTGGAACCCCGCGATTCTCAACATATGCCTCCGCTTCGACTCTCAAATGCTGAAATCGCACCTCAATTGTCGGATTAGAAATTCCAACACTATAACAAAACAAGATATAAAATGTTAATTATTTTTTTGAGACTCAAACCCATGACCTATGGATTGAGAGACTTACAATTACCAGTTAAGCCAAATAAGGCTTGCATGAAACGTTAATTTTTTTTTTTTTGAGGAAATAAAATGATATGCGTGGCTGCTGGGATTCGAGCCGAGGGCTCTATGGCAACAACAAAAATTCTAACCACTAAACTACAGCCACTTTTTAAAATGTTAATATTAATAGATCAAAATTAAATCTAATCATATTTACTACTTCAAGCTTTGCCTAAAAAAAATCTAATCATATATATTTAAATGATATATATATATATATATATATATATAACCAACCAGTGCATTCGGTTTCGAAGCTTGAGGAGAAACCGCTCATTATCCTCTTCTGCGGTCTTAACCAGCCTCTCCACAACATTCTTTGTTTCGTGTAGGTTCAAATCCTAGATTTTGATTTCGTGCAGTTCACCGGCTTCATCGGTAAGAAGAGCTCTTCTCGTCCGATGATAAGTTGGCAGTTTCTCTAAAGCTGACCGTTTTAGGGCTTCTTCATCATCTTCTTCAGTTACAGATCGACTGAAAGCGAATTTTGCGCCACGAAAAGATGATGAGCTTCTGCTCAAAGTCTGTAAGCTCGTCATGGTTGGTTAGAGTAGAGCTTCTTGTATTGATTCTTTTATTTTTTTTATTTTTTGAGTCCTAGAAGAAACTTGAAGAAATGAGGGGAATCTGAAAAGAATTGTCTGTATATAATTCAGTGTTTGACCTAATCAATGTAAAAAACTTCTGCTGCATTGAATGTTATTGTTGAAGTCTTCGCTGTTGCATGATTTCAAACTCGGAATCAGAGTCCGTTTCTGTTGCAAGACCGGAATTCGGATCCGAAATTAACCGATTTAGATCTGAAGATTTCTTTTATAACCAAGTATTTTTATGGAAATTTTCCAAATCCATATATATGAACCTTTTCATATTATGATACCAATGAAACTATATAATTTTTAAAAGGTTTTCAAAACTATCATAATGGGCATTTCAAATATATCTGACAATCTAATTAATGAAAAATATATTTGACAATTTTGATATATGGGTTGATCTCAGCAGAAAAAAATTGACTAGCAACTATCTTTTTTTAAAGTAAAATTTGATTACCAACTAAATTTGATTTTGGATAAAACTTGGTCCGGCTATTTTTGGTACACGTATATTAATCTTGTGTTTTTTGTTATCTTAGTTGACTCTATAAACAATTAATTGTTACATTATGAATTATATTTGAGGCAATACATCCTATGTTTTGTGATCATGGTATGATTTAGAAATATGGAAAATTATATATGAAAAAAGTGGCCCGAGTCCGACTGACAAATCGTAGGCTATCTTTTTTTTTTTTTTTTTTGCATTAGACTCTCATTTAAGTACACAAAAGTGGAAAAGGAGTGAAAGGGGTTAAAACCATGAAAACTCATAAGTGGTACAATAGCAGAAATCTAAAAAAACAGTAATGTGAACAGGCCGACCGTTGACAGGGTCAAGTGAAGTCAAACAATATTTTTCTAAAGAATGAAGTAGACAAGAAAATGCTACTAATTTCGCTTCATATTGCTAGGTGAGAAGGGCTTGATCTCATAGAGTCATAGATATTGACCCTTGTGAAGAGGCTATAAGCGGTCAATGGTGATGCATGAAATATTTGACCTTGTATCTTGTAAGGTTCAAGGCCGTTACATTGATTTCTTGATTTGCTGACTACATCTACATGACTTGTTGGAGACCTAGTCTTATTTTGTTGTTTTACTTGGATCATTTCATATGCATTTCAAACATATAGAACAATATTCACTGAAGAATATTTTGGATTGTCGAAGGTTTCTACCTTGACAAAGCTAACTCTCACACTAATTCTAGAATGTGTGTTCAATTTAAGATTACATTTTGGTTCAGTGTAAAGAGGGATCTGTTCAGAAGATTTTAATCGTTCCAAGGATATCTGAGAAGTTCTGCGGCTGCAACAGTAATCCATTTGACACTTAATGTTGAAATTTTCAATAAGGGAGTTGATACTGCACGACACGGGTACTGTAATGATCCTGTAGCGACGGTATATAAAAACTGAAAAAATATATAAACTGAAAACAAACAGTATATAAAAATTCATTCGATAAAATAATATATATATTTTAAAAATGAAAACAGTATATAAAAAACATATAAACTAAAAACAAACAGTATATAAAAATTCATTCGGTAAACAATATGTATTTAAAAAAATGAAAATAGTATATTACGTATATAGAAATGTGAGAAAACAGTATATAATTTCAATTCGTCGCTATAAAGTTGCTACAGTATTCTGTCGTGTTTTCCTATTTCTCTTTCAATAATGAAGGGCGGGAGTTGACTTGTTAAGAAAAGAGAATCAAGTCAAGTTCCAGTTATGCTAAAATCCAAGTTTACAAGTTCAAACCGTTCCACTTCGTTTTCATTCACACGTAACAAAATATTACAAGATTTGAATAAAAAACAGAGATTAGAAGAAAATAGTTCAGAGACCAAGACACTAAATGCAAATTGAAGTTGAACATTTCAAACTTACCATGATCACTCTACACTTCCAACCTCCATTTAATCATGGCAGCAAGCCACATGCAAATTCACAAACAATACAAGATAGTCTTAAAATCTCCAAATGAGCTAAAATCATGGAGGTACAAATAGTGAATTCGCAACATATCAAACCAGCATACAAACCTGATCAACTCATCGAACCTCCGTTTGTGCGACTGAGTGTTTTCGACCAGGTGACTGAGGACACACACTTTGCTGCCGTCTTTGCCTTCCGGCCACCAAATCCATCTAACCCTCGTTGGGGGAGCTCGCTAGGAGATATTTTGACCAAATTCCCTGAATGGGCCGGCAGATTTGGTGAGGATGCTGATGGCAACCCTGGCATCATCATGGACGGCGCGGGTGTCCCATTCTTGGAGGCAACAATAGATGCACCATATGATGTATTCATCCCGGTCTGACCCATCACCGGTTCTTCTTCAATTGCATCCAAGCACTTATGGTGTTGATGAACTGGCCCAGGTCCAGCTCACTCACTTCTCGTGCGGCACACTTGCTGTGGGTCTCACCTTTCACCACAAGCTAGGAGACGGTCATGCTACGACCCAATTCCTCGTGTCATGGGCTCGTGTGTGCCGTGGACAAAATGTTCATGCTCACACTGGTGTATGATCGGCATGTCCTCTTCCCCTCAAGGAACCCGCCAAAAGTCCAATTTGAGCACCGTGGGGTTGAGTACGAGGTCAAAGGGACAATAGTCAGTTCAGGTCACCAGCCGACGCATGAAACGGTGGTGCACAAGGCCCACTTCTCGAAGGAATTCCTAAATAAAATCAAGGAGCAGGCTGGCCCGCAACACAGTACGTTTGTTTGTCTTATGGCCCACCTTTGGCGGAGCGTTACAAAAGCTAGGGGCCTTGATGAAGATATCCGGTTACACATAGCTGTAGATGGCCGAAGCCGGCTCAATGAGAAATTGCCGAAGGATTACCTCGGAAACGTGGTGCTTTGGGCCTTCTGCAGGTGATCTTATCAACAAACTACTAAAATATGCCGCGGGGATAATATATAACCAGATTGCCAGTGTGACCAACGAATACTTCAGATCCTTCATAGACTTTGCAAACTCAAAGGACGTGAAGGAGGAAGGCCTGGAGCCAGTGACAGAATTGACAATCCAAGTGTTGTATCCAGACATGGACGTCTATAGTTGGCTCAGGTTTCCATTCCATGCTTTAGATTTTGGATGTGGTGCCCCATTTTGTTTCCTACCGACGTACATGCCGCTTGAAGGGCTTGTTTTTTTTTTTGGTCCCTGCATTTTATGGGCAGAGTGGCCGGGACGTCGATGCTTACATGTCACTTTTTGAGCATAACGTGGATGCATTCAAGCAATTGTGCTTCTCACTTGATGATGAGATGGAGATGTTGCGAAACTGTCATGAAGAAAATATTTCACAAATTTATTAATGGGTTTTTTGCTACCAAATCTTATCAAGTTAGCCAGATTTGTACTATTTTATGTGTGCTGTAATTTATTTTCTTTCTTCAATAAAACTACTAGTAGTTTAAAGTAAACCTACTCCTTTTGAAGCAAAACAAAGGAAAAAAGGTGGGATTAGAATCTACTTCACTTGATCTTCATTACTTACTTAAATCTTTTACAGTAAATTGATCATGCCAGCATAATTATTATTTGGGAACTTCCATGTTGAAATACTGAAAGGTCAATTGTAAAGAATCTGTAATTATGTTTCTGCAAACAAAAACATATTGTTTAGCAAATAACATATTAAATTGGAAAGAAAATAAAAATTGGGCTACTGTCTCACAAAAAAAAACCACTTTTCTCATATCATGTAGACCTCCCTCTTTGAATGCTAATTACTAATGATTTTGATGAAGAAATGGTACCAGCCACCCCTATTACAACTCCAAAAATCATAATTAGCCAATTAACAACCCTGACTGGCTTGGATACATTTTCTCCACAAATCTTCATATAAAATGCACACGGAAAAACCAAAGAAATACCGACACTAACTAACGAGCCAGTAAGACCCAACACATACTGAAAATAAGGCACAGAGAGGGCCAAAACAAGGATCAAAATTAACAAAACAGATCCTATGCTTCCTCTTATTAGCATGCGGGACCTGTGTGGCATAGATGAAGGGAGGTTGTGGTCGAGTTGGATCGCGAATGGTGCGAATGCAAGTGCATATTTAGTTATTGGAGTTATAACAGTTGCCCAAAGCGCGAGCTTTGTTGCGATCTGGTGAGGTGGCATGCTCAGGGTTATCTGAGAATTGACTGATGGCCCGAAGAGTTTTGCACCGATGAAGGCTTGACATGTGTAGAGGATTATGACAATTGTAAAGCTTGTTATAGATACCTGCAATAAATTGATTTGTAATTTAGTGCAAGGTGTTTATACAAGTGTATACAAAATCAAAATTACCTTGGTAAAGTTGGAAGGATTCCTCATGGCGGCGTAAAGATTCGGGATGACGAGATGCCCTGCATAACCATATGCATACAATCCAGAGATGATAGGAATTTTATGCAACTGAAACACCGGTATGCTTTGATTAGCTTTGATGCCACCAAAAATTGCTGTCCATATAACCGTCGCGAATATAAGAAAAGACATTAATATCCCTCCGAATGAGAGAAAAGATATGGAAGAAAGATCTCTCAACCAAAAACTTGGAAGCGCCACTAAAACGGCTATAACAGTCAGCAGTTGGGCAGTGGAAATGTGGATATGAGGCAGTGTCATGTGGGTCTTATCGAAAACCAATGGTATATTATCGCTAAGAGAGATGGTGTATGACACGAGGGTGAAGAAGATATCGAGATAGATGAAAATGGAGGCTAAAACCCTGCCTTTAGAACCAAATGCCGCAGCTCCTAAGTCTTGGTAGGTTTTTGAGCTAGGGCTTTCATCAAGGCACTTGCGTATTATGTGGGAGGTGTATGCACATATGGTGCCTAAGCCTATTAGAAGGAATGCTGAGGCCCAACCTCCATTTTCAAGTGCATATGGAGTTGAAAGTTGCCCTAGACCTGAAAATTGGAGAAATTAGAAAAAATATTAATATAGGAGTGCACAGAATCGGGAGCTCCGAAAATTTTTAACTGCTCACAATTCTACGGACATGACGACTTCTCTTTGAATGGAAGCCGGGGAGCCACAATTTGTGGGAGGTAATTAGCCAGTTCCAATTTTTTTTTCCCCAAATGTTCTCTACCTTTCAAGTAAAATTATCATGACGGTTCATACTTACACAACACATAACAGAAACCAAAATACCCATAAATGAGCTACAACAACAAAATCCTTTCATCTTTTATGTAATTTTAATACGAAAAGCAAAAATCCTAATATCTTTTATAAGATTATGCAACTATATACATTTATAATGATGTGTTGTGTTATGCAAAATAATTAATACCTATAAGTGCTCCAATCAGGTTGATCACGGAATGTGCAAACGAGCTATTACGCTTGACATGATGATTATCATTAGTAACATGTGCGAGTCGACTTGCATCATCATCTCCACATTTGCATTTCTCACTCTCTTCTACACAAACTTCGCATTTAGAAGTGCATTTTTTTGCGAGTTGAGTCGCTGAAAAGCAGGCCCCATGCACTGACTCACTCATTTCTAGAGGCTTATATGAAATGAGTAGGGATGCTAAATCGGTCAATTTGGACTTGCTTGAATCAGACTTCCGAACCGATTATGTGGGACAGAATCGACCAAACTAACCGTCTGAATTGGAATAAAACAACCTGGATAAACCAAGCTTTATTTCAGTTTATTTAGCTAAACCGGACCGGATAAAAAACTTAAAATTTTATCGATTAAAAATCATATGGTTCACTACAAATTTCATTTTTAAGAAAAAATAATATTTGATAGAACTGAGAAGGAAATTAAAAGGTGTATACATAAGAAAGGAAGAATGAAAATTTTAAATTAAATAAAGCAAATCAGAGCAATAAGTGGTACCAAAAAAGAAAAATAAAATCAAACTGAGGCGAAACGATAGAATAAATTTTCTGATCTTGCTTAAGATTTGGAACCAAAATTTACAGTTTTAAGAGAGAACAAGTTCTAATGTTTTATTCAACCCAGAGCAGTTTGAAAGTTTTGTTGTCTCTTTCTTTACGCACTCTCCTAGAAAAAGATGATTTTGAATTTCCTTTTTTTAAATCAAAACATATACTGTACCGATACATTTTTCAAGGCTTTGTGATCTTCTATGGATTTAATAGTCATATATATACTTGAATGTCTTAATGTTTTGTTATACAAATTAAATTTTCATCACTTAGTAGTAGTAAACTATATAGACTATATAGACTATACAGTTGTTGAATCTACATGAGATTGTGACTCGCCTAGAGATTCCTCCATTTTATCAAAAAGACTCGCCTAGAGATTCCAAATGTCTTTCACGGATACAATAAAATGTCGTAGTATATTGCTATTTAATTGAAAATAATGAAAAATTGACAAATTAATATCATTTGGTCCTCTAATTGATTTTTATTTTTGTTGTTAAGTATATTAGCTGAGATACTAGAGGTCGGGTTCGGATCTTATATCCATCACGTGCATAATATTTTCTTTCTATTTATTTATAAAATATTGTTCCCTTCATGAACTTAAAAAAGGCATTTGGTCCGCCTAATTCCTTAACAACATGAGATCAAGTCAAAATGAGATGAGTGGCGGAGTGGAGTGCGGAAGGAACAGGCTTTAGCTATCCGCCTTAAAGGGCGGACATGGCAGTCATCTAGGATAGTAACTAGAAAGGCTATAATTAGATTCCCGCGGACTAAGGCCTTGCTCGGACGAGTGCAGATCCTCTGCAGCCGGCTTCTGGCTGGAGAGAAATATGATGGATGATAATGAGTGGTCCTGATCCTCTCCAGCCAGAAGCCGGCTGCAGAAGATCTGCATTCTGCTCGGACTTGAAGTTTTGAGCCTTGGTTTGGACAGGAAGCCAAGGATTGGGTGGAACTAGAGGTGGTATAATCTGACCCGAGTCGAAAAACCCACCCGTCCAATCCTAACTTAAATCCGACCAGATCTAAAAATATTGATAATACAAGGATCCGAAACCCGACCCAATTCGAATCCAGATGACTCGAAATCCTAACTGACCCGAGACCCCAACGATATGAAATGCCAGAGACCATAATGATCCGAAATCCGAATGACCCGAACTCGAATGATCCGTAACCCGAACTCGAATGACCCGCCTGATTACCTGAATCTGAGTGACCTGAGATTGAATGTACTAAATAAATGATCATGTAACCGTTGATTTCACTACTATATACTAATATTATATATTATTTTATAGTATCTTATTATATTTTTTATAATGTCAAAACAATATTTTAGAGACTACTATATTATATTATAATGCTCATGTATAATGTTATTTTCTAAGATTTAAATATAATTTAACAATTGTTTATAAACTCATACTTGATACGATCAAGATTAATGATGACTAGTTAGTATGTCATAAAATCCAAAATGATTCAAAAGTAAAACCTAAATTTGACTAATCAGATGCAATGACCTGATTGACTAGTAATAATGATTTTTATTGACCTAAAATACTGTTGGAGAAATAAAGAATATTGAGAATTAAAAGCTCAAAATTTACATTTCATATTTAATATGAACAACTTATCATAATATTCTCCATTTCGTATTTGACAGATCTCTCAATTTTGTAACTTATCTTCTCATTAAGATAGTGAATATTTAGTCATTGAATTCATTTGTAAAATATCCTAATTGAATCTAATTTTCTTACCATTTGACTCGATCTAAATACAAATTTGATATTCCAGATGGTTCTTGGTTTTGTAACCTATTCTCTCATTAAAATGAATATTTGAATTGATTATCATTGGAAATGTAACAGACCATTGCAGCATTGATACTCTACCAACTCATTATTCTTTAATGTCATAATCATCATTTTTCCGTTATGTTAATCTAGTCCTTCATTCACCTAAAAATAGAGACTTCTTCTGTCATTTGGATACACACGAAATCAGAAGCAATCAAACATCCCTTACACAATCCTCCAATACTCACTATTCTATTTTTCAAATAATTTTATAAAATGTTTTACGCCGGATATCTAAGGAGCCTGCCATCAACACTCTCAAGGTCGTGCCCCCAAAGAGTACGACTCTTGGAACGATTCCTCGATCCGCACGTTTGGACGGAATACGTCTTAGGACAACATCTTTCGCGATCCGGTAACCCGTTTTCAATTTATACTTGTTTTATTATTTTATTTTCCAAAAAATATATATTTTTTATTATTTTTTTCTCATGTTTTGGATAGTATACTAGAATAAAACAAGAATAATAAAATAAAATAAATAAGTATAGAAAATAAAATATTTATGTACACATTATATTTGGACTACATAAGACTACTGCTGTGATACCTTTTGTCCCAAATAAGTTTTAATCAATTAAACTTCTGAACATTAATATATCTCAAGCTTACAAGTCAAACCAGTGGTGACTTTTTGTTCGACTAGATTTTATTAATTAAAATATTAACATTTGAATATCTCAACTTACATTTCCGTACTACCAATTATTTTGAAGCTATTTATTTTCATTTCTGCTTCTTTCAAAATGGGTCTAGATGATATCCTTGCTTTAAAACCCGAAAAATTTACTGAATCTGGATTTAATAGATGGCAAAAACAAATGCAAGCTTGATTAATAACTTTAGGATTAATATCCACTTTAGGAATAAAAGAACTATACACTAAGAAACCAACAAAAAGTGGTGAAGAAAAGAGTCTTGAGGAAATTGAATATCATTGTAGGTTTAGGATATTAAGTTGTCTTTCAGATGAACTTTATAAAACATATAGAAAATATGACAAAGCTAAGTACTTATGGGCAGCTCTTGACGACTGTTATAGTAAAGAGAATGAAGGTGTCATTAGATTTACTATTTCCGATTTTAATAAATATGAGATGGTTGATAATTTATCTATTAATGATCAAATACACAAGTTTCAAAATATGATTCAAGAAATACATAAAATAGGAGAAACTAAATTAGATGAAAACTATCAAGTAACTAGTCTAATAGATAAATTACCACCGTCTTGGTCAGCGTTTCCACAAGGTCTTAGAAGAACACAAACTAAGTTAAATATAAAATCTGTCATTCAGTCAATCCGAATAGAAAATCAGTTTAGGCATCGTCAAAATGAAGAAAATTGAATGTCCGCAAAAATTAATTTAACTGAAAATAAAAATAATAATCATAATCATAACTTTAAAAATAAACGAAACAAATACTTAAAAGCTAATGGACTCAAATTACCACCTCTAGGTGGGACTCAAATTAGGCTGTTCGGTGCACAAGTAGGAAGCTCCGTTTTGGAGCTCCAAAACCCCCAAATCCAAGCAAAAAAAGGGTGAATTTTTGTGGCTTTGTAAAACTTCGGTCAGAGTGGATTTTTGTGTGGGATTGGAGAGAGAGAGAAAGAAATAAAATAATTACTCTTCTAATTTCATCTTATCTTTTCCAAAATACTTCCCTCCATGATAGAAAAAATCCTTCTATTTTCTTGGCTTAGTAACAACAAAAAGGAAATGAAATCTCACTTCGTTAGATATTTCATATCTTGACTTGATTTATGACCCTGACTTATGCTATTAGTACTAGTTGGAGAAATTATCAAAATTCGTAACATATTTATTAATTTAAACAATCCTCTTCACTTCTTTTACTTTTTGCTGGCATTTGAATGAGTCAAATATAGCTGATATTTTGAATTATTGATTTAATTAATCAGACCCTTATTTTTCATCAACTTTTGGGCCCTTTCAAAAGGAACATCATTAGTTTTATCTTGACCGTTCGATCAATTCTTTTGTCGAATTTTAGTTATTCATTTTCTCAAATTTATTGATATTTTATGGTAATATTTATGTGGTTATTAAAATATAAATATTATTTGTTGAATTGGTATTTTATGACAATATTTATGTGGTTATTAAAACATAAGCATATTATTGGTTAAATTGGTATTTTGTGTTTTATATCCGTTTTAGTGAGAACCGTTGTGAGTTTGTTTGTGACCATCAGATCTTAATCAGATGGTTCAATGAATCATGGTGCAAAGTTATGTTAAATTATTAATACCAATAGTTAATGAAGAATTCACTCATTAAAATATAAATAATTTTTCTTTTCTTCTTTAAAAAATATAATTCTTAATGAAATATTTTATTTCTAATATTAAAATCATCAAATATAAATTTGTTGGAATTTTCTCTTTATTTTGAGTTCTATATTGTTATGGTTCCATTTTTTTTCTTGCTACGTGAATATAGATCATATAAAAGAAAATCTACAAAAATATTATGCTCATTAACTTATACTTTATACCTTATTTTTATCTCTCTTTGAGCATTCTCAAGAGACCTATTGTCAGTTTTATCTTGGCCGTTGTATCTTTTATTTTAAATCTTAGCTTTTAATTTAAATTATTATCACAATATCACATGAAGACATATTGTTATGATTTCAATTTCATTTTTTCTTGATAAAATATGTGGATATAGACTATATAAAAAAACATGTAATAAAATGATAATAGTCATTTACTCTTATCATATTCTTTTACCACTCTTTGAAAATTTTCAAGAGAACTATTATCAATTTTCACTCATCCGTCGAATTAAATTTTTTATCAAATCTTAGCTTTTAATTTAAATTATTATCATAATATCACATGATTAGTTAGATTAATGTTCAGTGTTATATCTCCGTTATGTGAGAAATATCATCTCAAACAAAATTTCGGAATATTGAAAACTATATTATATTACTTAATGTATTACGGATTTCATAATAACATATGTGTATTCCATAAGATTTCAGCATCTAAAAAAATAAGAAAAATAACGGTGACAATTTTTTGGAAAAAATGACTCATGTTACATTTTTGTTATGTGGTATACATATTTTTCCCATATTTATAATACTAAATATAATTATTATTTTTTATCTTTTTTAAAGTTAATCATCTATAATTTAAGCTTATGTAGTTTCGACTAAAATATTCGAAATAAATTATCTTGTATTTTATTTATGTATTATTGATTCACAAACTATAATTTTGAATTTTCATAATTGCAAGTTATACATTATTAAATAGAAATAACTATTAAAATTGAAATATTCGCCGCGAAGCGCGAGTATTATCCTAGTCTAGTTCACGATGAATCCCAAATCGATTCCATATCTGTATAGGGCATAAACTGAAAAAATAGTTAATTGAGTCGATCGAAGAGAAAAATTGAGTAATTAATTCAAGCATTAGTAGAATGAAAGACAAGAACAAGAAGATAATGAAACATATAACTGAGTATTCAAGGAGATAAATGAGAAAAATCTGATACAAAAAAATGTATATATGATCATTTGTAATTTATATAATTTTGTCTAATTTTGTATAATGTACTTAATTTTCATAATATGGGGTTGCCAAATTGTTACATAATTTAGAAGTTTGTGTGTACTTTTGTGTAATACATATTAGGTACAATTGCACGAACAAACACGAAAAAAAAAACAAAAAAAAAAAATTAATAAGATATTAATATTATATTTATAGCTTCCTGTGTTTTGATCGAACACATCTTTTTCATACTTTCATGCAATTTTATGAGCTTCCTACACTCAAAGCTTCCTGATGTTCATTTCTCAGCTTTCTGCTGCTGTAGCTTCCTGTCGCTTTACAGCGCTAGCAAACACGCCCTAAAAGGCTTTTGTAAATAGCATTATGTAATGCTTTTTGAGATTAATGAAACTTATGTAGGCGGTAACCGCCTACATTTCAAAAAAAAAAAGTCAGAATGAGATGAGATTGTTAGCTTAATTCAGGTGAGGCCAGAAAAGAGTTCACTTTCAGTGTTCCAACTTCAAAGACAGTTTTCTTTTGGTATGGTCAGATTTTGTGAAAGTATGCATAATTTTCTTTACAAAATTAAATAATGCAGCATAAATGCGTTGACTTTTTCTTGAGTACAATTAGTTCCCTTGTTTGGACCAAGTCAATCATGCAACTTTCGTAGTACAGCCGTACAAGTCAATTCTTGTTAACAACGATTGAGAAGACCCGGTATTAAATGGAAGAAAATGAATGAGAAAATATTTCAAGTCAATTGTAGTCAACCATGCTATACCACAGATATCTGTTACAAGAAAGTCATAACATTGAAGATGAGAAGAATTTGAAAGTAGAAAAAGACGGAAAAGACGGTCAGACGTACTATACTGCTAAATTTCCGTATACTTATCTGAAACAGATTTTTTTTTTTTTAGGGAAGCAAGGGACCTTTAATGGCTCCCTTGAATCAATTAATAGAAACTATGTACTTTAACAATAAGGAGAAGGTTCATCAAGCCATTTTATGAACAATAAGGCATTAGACAAAACAAATTAATTTGGCAAAGCACAAACAAACGACTGAATACGAAAATTAATAAATGATTTTTTCGCTATCTTTCTAACTATATATTGAATAGTGTGCGACGTGGAAGAAGATGCAAGTGTCACATCATCCGTTTGTTTGTGTTTTGTTAAATTGATTTATTTGTCTAATCTTATTGTTTTATAAAAAAAATATTATTACAATAAAAAACAAAAGTGCTATTGAAAGAGCTAATTAACCCAACCCCTTATTTTTCACCTACTTTGAATCTTCTAAAAAGGCCACATCATCAATTTTATCTTGATCATTCGATCAATTTTTTTGTCGAATCTTAGACATTCATTTTCTCAAATTTATTGATATTTTATGGCAATATTTATATGGATATTAAAACATAAACATATGATTGGTTGAATTGGTGTTTTGTGTTCCATATCCGATTTAGTGAGAACCGTTATGAGTTTGTTTATGATCATCAGATCTTAATCAAACAGTTTCAATTAATCATGATACAAAGTTATGTTCAATTATTATTACTAATAATTAATGAAGAGTTCACTCATTAAAATATAAATAATTTTTCTTTTCTTCTTTAAAAAATTATAACTTTTAATAAAAAATATTTTATTTCTAATGTTTAAACCATCAAATATAAATTTGTTGAAATCTTCTCTTTATTTTGAGTTCCATATTGCTATGGTTCAAATTTATTTTCTTACTAAAATATGTGAATATAGATTATATGAAAGAAGATGTACAAAAATGATATGCTCATTAACTTATATCTTATACCTTATTTTCATTTCTCTTTAAGTATTTTCAAGAGAACTATTGTCAATTTTATCTCGGTCGTTGGATCAATTTTTTTTTAAATCTTGGCTTTTCATTTAAATTATTACCACAATATCACATGTATCAATAGTTAATGAAAAGTTTACTCATTAAAATATAAATAATTTTTTTTTCTTCTATAAAAAATTATAATTCTTAATGAAATATTTTATTTCTCATGTTAAAATCATCAAATATAGATTTGTCGAAATTTTCTCTTTATTTTGAGTTTCATATTGTTATGGTTCCAATTTGTTTTCTTTCTAAAATATGTGAATATAGACTATATAAATGAAGATATACAAAAATGATATGTTCATTAACTTATACCTTATACCTTATTTTTCATCTCTCTTTGAGCATTTTATCTCGGCCGTTGTATCAAATTGTTTTTTGAAATCTTAGCTTTTCATTTAAATTATTACCACAATATCACAAAAAAACATATCTTTATAATTTCAATTTCATTTTATCTTGATAAAATATGAGAATATATATTATATAAAAGAGCATGTAATAATATGATAAGCTCATTTACTCTTATTAGAGGTGGCAAAATCTGACCCGACCCGAAAAACCCGCCCGACCGACCCGAACCCGAACCTGACCCGATCCGAAGATGTTGACAAGTCAACGGCCCGAAACCCGACCTGACCCGAAACCCGAATGACCCGAAACCCGAATGGCCCGAAACCCGAATGGCCCGAAACCCGAATGGCCCGAAACCCGGATTACCCGAACCCGAACCCGAATGACCCGCCCAATTTTCGAAACCTGAATAACATGTAATGCAAGATGAATAACATGAAGCTGAATATTTGTGTGCTGATTTTGCCATAATTATTGGACTTTCTGTAATTTTACATTGAAAAAGTTGTATATCTACATGTGTTATGTGTATAATGATGATTTTTTAATTCTCACATCTTATGATATTAAATTATTAATACATTAATAAATTAATATTTTTTAATAGAAAACTTGGTTTGTTATAGTGAACTCATTTTGTATAAATAACACATAACTAATAACAACATACAAAATTAATATTATATAATATCGTGCAATAAACAGGTCAACAACAAAATTAAACCAAGTTCGATTTTTTTTTATTTTTTTCGATTTTTTATTTTTTTTCAATTTTTTTCATTGCCCCTCTTAAATAAAAAATATAGTCAAAAATATCATATATAATAGATATATCCAAATGTATATGATTATATTTTATTTGAATCTTTCCATATTTTTATAACTTAAAATTTTTTTTTTCATTTTATTCCATTTTTTTAATTTAAAGATAATACTTTAAAAAAATCAGATTCTCCGATTCGACTCGGCCGATTCCAATCAGAGTCGGATGATTCTTACTACACAGACAGTGAACGAGTTAGATCCTGATTCCAATTTTAGGAACTATGAAAATTAAGTCGAATTTTCGATATTTCGTCTATCTATATACAAACTTGAATTGCTCAAAACACAGACCAAACTTTTTTGAAACACAGACCCGAATTACCCGAAATACAAACCCGAATGACCCATAACCCGATTGACCTGTAACCCGAACCCACCTGACCCATAACCCGAACGACCCGAGACCCGAACGACACGAGACCCGATCGACCCGAGACCCGAACAACCCGTTACCCAAGCGACCCGGTACCCGAGCGACCCGAGACCCGAACGACCCGTGACCCGAATGACCCGTGACCCGAACGACCCGTGACCCGAACGACCCGGAACCCGAAATGACCTGACCCGAACCCGGCCCAACCCGCCCATTTGCCACCTCTAACTCTTATCATTTTCTTTTACCCCTCTCTAAAAATTCTCAAAAGACTATTATCAATTTTCTCCCCGTCATCAAATAAAAAATAATTATTAAATCTTAGCTTTTAATTTAAATTATTGTCATAATATCACATGATTAGTTAGATTAATGTTCAGTGTTATATCTCCGTTATGCGAGAACTATCATCTCAAACAAAATTTCAGAATATTGAAAACTATATTATATTACTTAATGTATTACGGGTTTCATAATGACAAAGTTTGAAGAAAATTAGTAATGTTATATTTTGCTATGTAGTATACATTTTTTTCCCATATATATAATATTAATTATAATTATTTTTTTTAATTTTTTTAAAGTTAATCATCTATAATTTAAGCATATGTAGTTTCAACTAAAATCTTCGAAATAAATTATTTTGCATTTTATTTTTTCTAATCTCATTCATCTAAGCTTGATTAATACTTAATTTGTTTTTCTAATATAATATGTCAATGCATAATCACATAAGAAAATTAAAGACAACAATCTTGAATTCTCATATATTATTTACGTACTATGGATTCACAAACTTTAATTTTGAATTTTCATAATTGCAAGTTATACATTATTAGATTGAAATAGTAATGTTACATTTTGCTATATAGTATACATATTTTTTCCATATATAAAATATAAAATATATTTTTTATTTTTTATTTTTTTAAAAGTTAATAATCTATATTTTAATCTTATATAGTTTCAACTAAAATCTTCGAAATAAATTATCTTGTTTTTTATTTTTTTATGATCTCATTCATCTAAACATGATTAATACTTAATTTATTTTGCTAATATAATATGTCAAGACATAATGACATAAGAAAAGCAAAAACAAAAATTTTGAATTCCCATGCATTATTTATGTACTATGAATTAAAAAAATTTAATTTTGAATTTTCATAATTGTAAGTTATACATTATTATATTAAAATAACTATTAAAATTGAAATACTCATCGCGAAGCGCGAGCATTATCCTAGTATGACTTAATTGAGAGCATTTTCAAAAAAATTCTAGTAAATGATAATTGTATCCTTATTTACTAGTTACTATGTACATTACTTTCTTTGTATTAGCAAAATACCTTCCACAATTTTAGCATAAAAAAAAGAGTACTTCTCTTTTCAATCAATAAAAAATTAGTTATACTAAATTTTCAATTTATAGTGAAAGTGAGATTATTATTTCGCATGCAATATCTAGTGAAAATTAAATTATTTTATAAATAATTTGGTACCATAACTTTCCTTTTTCTTGAAGGAGAACTATCACTTTCCATAGGTGGTAACACTGTCCAATGAAGGAGCTTGATTCTATTTATCGAGTGGTGAAAAAAGTTCTTCATATTAATTAATAATGTATAAAATTTTGAAAGAAGGGTACAAATAGATAGATATATATATATATTTCAGAAAAATCACAATACTATAGTCTTTGTGTAGTGTGAACTGTGATTGGTTAAGCATGTAACAGATTTAGGTAGGGCTAGCTTATAAGTTGGGTCCGTCCCTCTCTTGTATTCATTCATTCAATTTTACATAAAATGATAGAATCTTTCAAAGCTTATACTCATCAGTTCACAAATAATTTTTTTAGGAAAATAATTGTTGAACAATTTATTAAACATACTTTTTTAAAACATAATTCTTTTTGTTACATATAATTCTTTTGATTCACCTACTTAATAAAATTTGCCGAATATACACATGTACTAATGTATATAATTACATACTTTTCAGAAATTAGTTTTTCTCATGAAAATTAAATTTTTTTAATTTATATATATATATACGCGTGCTATTACAAAATTAAAAATAAACATTAGCTTATCAAATAATGGTACTTAATCAGATGAGAACGCTCGTATTTAGATTACGGTAGTCACAAACTAGAATATTTCTGCCTGAAACCTTGAATTGGTTTTTCTTGCTTCCATGACCAGTATAGTACAAGTGTACAACAGTATTACTACTTGATGACTTATGTTGATTCATTTCTCTATTTAAAGCGCCATGAATCTCAAGTATGAAAGAAAAGGAAAATTAAAATCACCATTAATTACCTATATATCAAATCATTTGCAAGTAAAAAAAAAACTTTTTCAAAAAGAAATTAAAAATTGTCAAAGATCATTTCATACCGAAGGGCAAAACTCAAGCTTTAAATGAATCAAGCAAAGTTGATATGAACTTGAATTTATAGTTACATCAATAAATTTCGGCATCTATATATATCAAACTCATTGTTTATGTACTTAATTAACAACAAATGTCTCCATATAATATTATCCTGCAGGTAATGACTACAATCGTGATCAAGAAAAGGAAGCATTTGCTAGATTATAGTGGAGTGATTTGTACTAGTAACAAGAACATGTGAGGATTATATCTTTGCTACATTGTAGTTGAGTGATTTTATTAGTTTAATAAGAACTTGTGAGGATTATATCTTTTCATTTTCCAAATCGAAAATTGAAAATTACGTGTGAAAAATAAATGCTCGGTGATGATCGTGTATACGAGTTAGATAAATGTAGTATAATTACTAAATGTATATATTGAGAACTTTGTGGTCTTTGTCAGTAAGAATTCTGTGATCTGATAGAAAATCAATTACTGACCCTACTTACTCTCTGGAAGTTTTATTGTAATGGAGTAATCATAATTAATCTAGATAATCTGGACTACTTTTGTGAAAGCCCTTTGTAAAATGAGGACATTATATAAAGTAATACAAAAATATCAAAATGATATTGAAATTGCCATCTTTCACATGCACATTCACTCTATCTTTTAATGGGAAATTCTATAGTACTCCACTTTTGTGATTTTATTTTAATCCGACGGACCAAATAAAATCTGAAATGGAGCATCATAGAATTTTTTTTAATGAAAGAGGATAAATATGTAATTTAATCGTCCTAATTATTTTCTTCTTTCCTTCCCTTCTGTTTCCACCATTCGTCCTCCTCTCTTGTACTTCGCTCGCGTTTCTCTAGTTCCCTTCTCTCTTCTACTTGATCTGTGACCCGCTTTCTTATGGCTTTTTTCCCTCATTTTTGACAAGCAAATGTGAAAAATCCCTTATGTGTATGCTTACTTCAAACTATCTAATGAGGAATCGCCTGATGTGGTGACCATATTAGAAAGTCTTCTCCAAACTTTGTTGCTCTCTTCTTAAAATGTATCTCAAACATCATATTAATATAAAATTACAAAATAAATATATCATCCATTTTTACTCATTTCAGTAGAAATTAAAAATCATTTTTTCATCAATTATTTTTAAAATGATCAAATTATGTATTATACAATTCCGAAGCAGAGCGAGAATCTCACTAGTTATAAATAAGTTTCGTCCACGTCTTCCTTAAGAAATTATGCTTCCTTACTTAGTGGCTGAAGAAGGGAGATCAGCCGGCGCTGTGTCTCAGGTCATTTATTATGTGGAGAGTTGAGAAAGGAGTGATTAATCCTTGTACTGGTCATCCTTACTACATTTTCTTTCCGAAAATTATTTGAGTCCTATATTTATTAAATGCTACTAATTTTTGCTAATATATTTTTAAACTTTCCAAAAATTGCATGTACAAGAAAGTATTGTGCAGAAAAGAAATAGAAATTCATTAAAAAAAAAAAAAAAGGGATAATTTCATATATGCAACTACAAAAACTCGAAATATCATATTTGCCATTATAAAAACTTAAATATCATATTTGCCATCATAAAAACTTAAAAATATCATATATGTCATTACAAAATCTAAAATATCATATTTGCCATTATAAAAACTTAATATATCAAATTTGCCATTAAATTTACTCAAAACTTAGCACCATCTATTTTTCCCGTTAAAATTAACGGTCCAATCTTATAATTACCATTACATCTCTAAATTCATTTTATGAATTAGATTCATATTAAACACCTCTCTCTCTCTCTCTCAGCTTCATGATTTAGATTCATATATAAGCAAAAAAAAATCTTTCCTTTAATTTGAAATCAAAAGAATTTTATATGAGAGAAATAAATTGATTATATTTTTGAATAATTTTTTTCTCGTGTCAAATTATTTTGACTAATAAATTGAAGTGAATATTATTTTTGTTTATATATGAATTTCAATCATGAAGAGAGAGATAGATAAATAGAGAGAGAGAGAGAGAGAGATCATGAAATGAATTTTTAATATGAAATCTAATTCATTAACTAAATTTAGGGGTATAATGGTAATTATAAGATTGGACCGTTAATTTTAACGGAAAAAATGGATGATTTTAAGTTTTGCGTAAATTTGATGGCAAATATGATATATTAAGTTTTGTAATGGCAAATATGATATTTAAGTTTTTGTAATGGCATATATGATATTCTTAAGTTTTTACAATGTCAAATATGATATTTAAGTTTTTATAATGGCAAATATGATATTTTGAGTTATTATAATGGCATATATGAAATTATCCCAAAAAAAAAAGTTGAATGTATTGAAGTATGCAGTGTGATCACTGTGATGGTGTCTAAAGTCTCATGAACAATACATGTCTATAAATAAAATTATATAAAAGTGGAGTATCATATTGTCATGCATAACACACATAGACATGAAGAAAGTGATTTTATGTTATTTGTGCCTTTTAAAGAGAGAGAAATATGATTATATTATTTTGCTAGAATTTTTGGTGAAATTTGGTCCATCTATGGGCATTTTTTCTTCTGGAAGAACCTCATATTTCTTTCCTTCCAAATGGTCCATGTTGTGGCTGCCCATAGGCAGTCCCATTGCCGTTGGACCTCTTTAGACAATCTCCTTGTGTTGGTCCTCCATGTGCTTATGAGGTTTCCATTTGGTATGAGTCGAATTGGGGCCTCTGAGGATCTCTCTACCAGTCTCCAGGCAGCTTGTGTGTATGAACAGTCTTGTAGTAGATGATCTCTGTCTTCGCCAACTCTCCCACATAGTGCACAAGTTGTACTATAGTTCCATCCTTTCTTAATCATTTGATCAGCCGTATTAATGCGATTATGAAATGCTAACCAAAGAAAGAATTTCACTTTGTGTGGCACCTTAAGTCTCCATAGGGCCTTCTGCCATGGGTTTTTGATGCCCGGGTTTCTCTTGAATTGATATGCCGAGTTCACCGAGAATTGACCTGACTTGTCCCATCTCCACCGTAGTCTTCCTTGCGGTTGGCTTACAACTGTTGATGCATCGGAAGGTCTTTGAGAAAAAAAGACTGTCTATGTGGGTTTAAGTTACATAAGTCTTGCGATCTTTCTATATCATAGAGCAGTTTCATATATTTTGACCAATAGATGGTATAGGTTGTGGTACCATGTAAATATATAGTGATTTTAGGCTTAAATCTTTTGCTTATCGAACATATATAGATATATTTTGTATTAACTAGAAATATTGATGGCTTTATGTATGGATATGTTTGGTAATGGTAATAGCATAGACTTCAATCATTGTGTTCTTAGTTTTCATAGGTTGTGTCTTGTGATGTGGATAGGCATGGCACGTTTAAATGTTGCTTTTGTTTGACAAAATTATGGTGCTACAATCTTTAATTGTGAACATTTTAGACTTAGATCCTTCATTTATCGAATGAAAATAATTCTTAGTATAAAAGCAAGCGGGGTGAACTTTATTATAAAAAAAGAATGATATTTTGATTCATTTGATTTGACAGAGATCAAAATCTGATTAGATTACACCGTTTATGTTGGTTTTTTCAAATGAACTGAGGACCTATAATATGCTAATTATAATTATGCTAATTATAATTATGCTAATTATATGGGATATCCACTGCTTGAATCACGCCCGCTTGATACTTTGATTAGAGTGATAGAACAAGCAGGCATGCAATGCAATGGATTCACTGTTTAAATCGAATAGCAGAACATAACAACCTCCCCTTGCACCGACAACATTTACATAAATAAAAGCCCATAAATAATTCACTGTCGAGCCCAAAACCAACCCTCAAATCCACTGAGGTCAACGTCCATAAATAAATAATTCTCACATCTCTCTCTCTCTCTCTCTCTCTCTCTCTGTATTAACCATAACCCCTTATTTTTTATCTATTTTTCAGTGTTCTCAAAAGTCAACATCATCACTTTTATCTCAACCGTTCGATCAAAATGTTGTCAAATCTTAGCTATTTATTTTCTCAAATTTATTGATATTTTATGGCAAAATATGTGTGATTATAAAAATATAATCATATGATTGGGTCAATTGGTGGTTTGTGCTCCATCTCCGATTTAGTGAGAATGGTTGAGTTTATTTCTGGCCGTAAGATCTTAATCAGAAGATTTCAATTAATCATAGTTCAAAGAAAAAATTATGTTCAATTATTAAAAGAAGTAATATTATTTAATTTTTATCATAAAAATTATTTAAATTAAAGTTCAATTTTAGTTCAATTTTAGTTCATATTATTTCATTTTTATCATAAAAATTATCGTAAGGTTTGTGTATTTTGTACAGTATGATGGTTCAGCTTGGGATGAGTTGAAACATATCAGACATGCAGTGGATTTCTTGGTATTAGTTCATTTAGTTTTTATAACCGCAATACGATATAAAGTTTTCTTTGCTTTTATTTTTATTATTTATATTTACATCTAATTTTTTTTATTATTTAGATAATTCTTCAAAAATCAAGGAAAATTTTAGATGAAATACATTGCGATCTTTGCCCTGTAAGTTGACTGAAAACCACACTATTTTTGTTTTATAAATGAAAAAGAAACTATCTTTATAAATTAGTAATGAATAATGTTTTCACTAAATTTACATATGCCAAGTAGTAAGTATGCAACAACTACATGATTAGTACAATTTCTCAACAGATGTCGCCAAACGCACGGACGGCTACAGCGGAGACGAGCTCACCAACATCTGTCGCGACGCGTCGATGAACGGGTTACGTCGCAAAATCGCGGGAAAAACTCACAACGAGATCATGAACATGTCGAGAGACGAGATCTCCAAGGACCCGGTGGCCATGTTCGACTTTGATGAGGCGTTAGCGAAAGTGCAAAGGAGTGTGTCAAGCACGAATATTGAGAAACACAAGAAGTGGCTCCAGGAGTTCGGGTTTGCTTAGAATGTTGAATTATTTGTATTTGGTGTGTTAGTTTTGTAATGTGGGTGGATTGTTCTGTACCTTCTTATGTTGGTTGAGGATTTGGATTTGTAGTTATGTCGGTTTTTCGATTTGAACTTGTCATTTTAAGAGGAGAAAGATTATTCAAGTACCGTAAACAAATTTTCTCTCTAGAATAGAAGACCGACGAGAATTATGAACCTATGGGTGTGATTCTTTTGAGGATTTGAATCTAAATCATTTTGACATGTCTTTTTAAGAGGGAGAAGTTTACTCAACTAATTTAATGCCACACATTTACAAGTTTTCTCTGTCGAAAACAAGATAAACAAGTGAGAAATATCAACTCCGCATGCGTTCCGTTTGATGATTTATGAGAACTATCGAATTGAGTTAGTGGAGATGCAGCTGGGGGTTGGATTTGCATCCGGAGTAAGTGTGATCAAAATAAATAATTATGCCAAAATATTAATTATTTGAGAAAGGAGTACGTATTGTGTTTGTTGTTGGGTTGGCTAGTTCGCACTCAAAACGGATTCTGATTCAATCAGTTAGGATTACGATAGATAGATAGGACTCAGTTAGGTCTTTCAGAAATTTAGGGTTCTGTTTATTTATGTATTTATTGTTTTTTTTTAATCTTAAAAAGGGTGTATGTTGCTTTGATGGCTTTATAAATGTTTTTTTGGAGTTGAACTAGAATAGGATTATACTGTTACATGTGTTACATGAGTTTGGGCTCATTTAATATTGCCTTTTCATTTCTCATTTCATAAGGTTGGCTTCATTCAATATCTTTCAACAATATGTTTCTATTTTAAATGGAAATTTCAAAATAATCAATTGTGTAACAAAGATGCACCAAGGATCTAAAAATAGATGAACTCCTAACCAAGTTTGTAAAAGGACGTGGCAAATTGTCATTGTGTGGATTGATATTATTATCTTGTTGAATGTTTTGTTTGCATTTGAGATTAAGACCGGTTTTCTAATTATAACTTGTTTTTAGTCCCACCATCTTTCGCAAAAGTAATGAAGAATGATTTAAATAGCCATTGTTAGCTAGCTAAGTCGTCCACGGCGATCTTGTGTGTTGAATGGTTGACCTTGTTGCAGGCTGCAATTTGCAGCAGTGGTTATACTGCAAATGTTCCATGCTGGACTTGCAAACCTAGATGACTCGAGGAACCGAATTGGACCGATCACCTCGCGTTGAGAGCCGGACTAGAAATTATCTGTAACCCGTAAGGGGGCTGACGGGTGTGAGGAAGGTGGACTATTGTTCCTCGAGTTTGAATGGAGTTCACTTCGGTGAACACCATGCAGGTGTAAGAACCCAAGATTCCACAGGAATCGTGATAAAACGCTGGACACTATTTTTTTATAATAAAAAAGATATGTTTACACTAGAAATTTGATTGATTGCAATATACCATGTTAATTTATGATACAATTAGATTCAAATATACAAATTAAATATGATTAAATTTGGTTGCAAAGTACCTTTTAGTTTACAATAAAGAAGGCTCCTAACTATAAATAATGAGTACTTAGTACCTATAATAAATAGAAATCGTAGTGATATTTATTATTTAATACAAATAAGGGTACAAAAATGACAGTGTAATTAGCTATAAGATTTTACATGGATCATGTTTCCAACATAAACAACACTACACCAAACAGGAATTAAGTATCTTCCTTAATAATTTCAATTATTAATGACAAGTGATCTAATTTCTCTTTCTAATAGTTTTGAAAACAAATTTTCATACCTCTATTTACCGCAATTATTATGATACATTTTCTTATTTCTAAAGTGACATGTTTCGAAAGTAATTAATAAACCTGGATATTATATGGAGCCGACATGGAATTGAGAAGTGACCATATCATGACAAAAAAATATCATAATCTTTTGTAACTATTTTTGTGTGATACTACAAAGAAATAATTTTGTAAAAACATCCATTTTTAATATTTCATCGTTCAATTTTCTCTTTTATGTTATGTTAAACAAATCAATAAACTTCAGACTCTATTACTCTTTATTTCGACAATATAGTTAGTTTTGTAGAAGGACTTGCTACATAATAACAAGATTTGTTGAGATATTAGATTTACTATATACAATCCAAAAAGTGCGAGTGAATCATTGATGTAATGATAATAATAATTATTATTAATAGGTTATAATCTTGAATAAATTACTCTTTTGGTATGCTCTCACGCCATTCTTTTATTTTGAACCGTTGGATATTCATCAGGTTTAATCTCAGCTTTCAGATTAATTTTTTTTTATCACAGACAAGTGTTCAATACAGATCCACGTGTCCAAGCATTCTCTTTCATCTGTCCGTCCACCGCCCTTTCACTTTCTAAATCTCTCTCTCAAGCGTTGGCTCTATCTCTCCCCCTCCCTATCTCAATGGCTTTCTCACTCTCCTCCCGCTCTCTCTTTCGCTCCCTCTCCCTCTCTCAATCGCTCACTGATCTCATTCTCTCACTTTCACTCGTCGGATCTCCCTTCACTCATTCACCTTTTCTTCCCTTCTCCAACCGAGCTTTATCCGCTTAGCTGTGATGAACCGTAATCGCTTCCCAAGTGCGCCGTTCTTCTTCTTTTCCCTCTTTTTTTTTTCTCTTGCACAAAAATTGAGCAAACCCTAGGCATGCACAATTGTGATGTTCGCACAACGGTACAGTCTGCTCACTCTCTGTCACATCTATCCGTCAAATAAAGACGGTATCTATTATAATTCGCATAATTTTGGTATGCACATTTTGAGGGTTAAATTCGGCACTAAAATCATACATTAATATTTTAAGTTTTTTTAATTCTTCTACACTAACAAGAGAGTGTTGTTCTCCGCAATGGGGAGTATGTTAAAGAAAAGTTTGCTAAGCTTGAACACAGGTGCATGCTATAGAGTTAAAGACGAGGTGATATTATTTAATTTTTATCACAAAAATTATTTCAATTAAAGTCCTATTTTAGTTCTTTTTATTTATTTCAGTTAGGTTTGTGTATTTTGTACAGTATGATTGTTCAGCTTGGGATGAGTTGAAACATATCAGACATGCAGTCGATTTCTTGATATTAGTTCGTTTAGTTTTTATAACCGCAATACGATATAAAGTTTTGTTTGCTTTTATTTTTATTATTTATATTTACATCTAATTTTTCTTTGTTATTTAGATCATTCTTGAAAAATCAAGGAAAATTTTAGATGAAATACATCGCGATCTTTGCCCTGTAGGTTGACTGAAAACCACACTATTTTTGTTTTATAAATGAAAAAGAAACTTATTTTTATAAATTAGTAATGAATAATGTTTTCACTAAATTTACATATGCCAAGTAGTAAGTATGCAACAACTACATGATTAGTACAATTTCTCAACAGATGTCACCAAACGCACGGACGGCTACAGCGGAGACGAGCTCACCAACATCTGTCGCGACGCGTCGATGAACGGGTTACGTCGGAAAATCGCGGGAAAAACTCACAACGAGATCATGAACATGTCGAGAGACGAGATCTCCAAGGACCCGGTGGCCATGTGCGACTTTGACGAGGCGTTAGCGAAAGTGCAAAGGAGTGTGTCAAGCACGAATATCGAGAAACACGAGAAGTGGCTCCAGGAGTTCGGGTTTGCTTAGAATGTTGAATTATTTGTATTTGGTGTGTTAGTTCTGTAATGTGGGTGGATTGTTCTGTACGTTCTTATGTTGGTTGAGGATTTGGATTTGTAGTTACGTCGGTTTTTCGATTTGAACTTGTCATTTTAAGAGGAGAAAGATTATTCAAGTACCGTACACAAATTTTCTCTCTAGAATAGTAGACCGACGAGAATTATGAACCTATGGGTGTGATTCTTTTGAGGATTTGAATCTAAATCATTTTGACATGTCTTTTTAAGAGGGAGAAGTTTACTCAACTAATTTAATGCCATACATTTACAAGTTTTCTCCGTCGAAAACAAGATAAACAAGTGAGAAATATCAACTCCGCATGCGTTCCGTTTGATGATTTATGAGAACTATCGAATTGAGTAAGTGGAGATGCATCTGGAGGGTTGGATTTGCATCCGGAGTAAGCGTGATCAAAATAAATAATTCTGCCAAAATATTAATTATTTGAGAAAGGATTAAGTATTGTGTTTGTTGTTGGGTTGGCTAGTTCGCACTCAAAACGGATTCTGATTCAATCAGTTAGGATTACGATAGATAGATAGGACTCAGTTAGGTCTTTCAGAAATTTAGGGTTCTGTTTATTTATGTATTTATTGTTTTTTTTTAATCTTAAAAAGGGTCTATGTTGCTTTGATGGCTTTATAAATGTTTTTTTGGAGTTGAACTAGAATGGGATTATACTGTTACATGTGTTACATGAGTTTGGGCTCATTTAATATTGCCTTTTCATTTCTCATTTCATAGGGTTGGCTTCATTCAATATCTTTCAACAATATGTTTCTATTTTAAATGGAAATTTCAAAATAATCAATTGTGTAACAAAGATGCACCAAGGATCTAAAAATAGATGAACTCCTAACCAAGTTTGTAAAAGGACGTGGCAAATTGTCATTGCGTGGATTGATATTATTATCTTGTTGAATGTTTTGTTTGCATTTGAGATTAAGACCGGTTTTCTAATTATAACTTGTTTTTAGTCCCACCATCTTTCGCTAAAGTAATGAAGAATGATTTAAATAGTCATTGTTAGCTAGCTAAGTCGTCCAGCGGCAATCTTGTGTGTTGAATGGTTGACCTTGTTGCAGGCTGCGATTTGCAGCAGTGGTTATACTGCAAATGTTCCGTGCTGGACTTGCAAACCTAGATGACTCGAGGGATCGAATTGGACCGATCACCTCGCGTTGAGAGCCGGACTAGAAATTATCTGTAACCCGCAAGGGGGCTGACGGGTGTGAGGAAGGTGGACTATTGTTCCTCGAGTTTGAATGGAGTTCACTTCGGTGAACACCATGCAGGTGTAAGAACCCAAGATTCCACAGGAATCGTGATAAAACGCTGGACACTATTTTTTTATAATAAAAAAGATATATTTACAATAAAAAAGATATATTTACACTAGAAATTTGATTGATTGCAATATACCATGTTAATGTATGCTACAATTAGGTTGAAATATACAAATTAAATATGATTAAATTTGGTTGCAAAGTACCTTTTAGTTTACATTAAAGAAGGCTCCTAACTATAAATAATGAGTACTTAGTACCTATAATAAGTAGAAATCGTAGTGATATTTATTATTTAATAGAAATAAGGGTACAAAAATGACAGTGTAATTAGCTATAAGATTTTACATGGAGCATGTTTCCAGCATAAACAACACTACTCCAAACAGGAATTAAGTACCTTCCTTAATAATTTCAATTATTAATGACAAGTGATCTAATTTATCATTCTAATAGTTTTGAAAACAAATTTTCATACCTCTAATTACCGCAATTATTATGATAAATTTTCTTATTTCCAAAGTGACTTGTTTCTAAAGTAATTAATAAACCTGGATATATGGAGCCGACATGGAATTGAGAAGTGACCATATCATGACAAAAAAATATCATAATCTTTTGTAACTATTTTTGTGTGATACTACAAAGAAATAATTTTGTAAAAACATCCATTTTTAATATTTCATGGTTCAAATTTCTGTTTTATGTTATGTTAAACAAATCAATAAACTACAAACTCTATTACTCTTTATTTCGACAATATAGTTAGTTTTGTAGAAGGACTTGCTACAAAATAACAACATTTGTTGAGATATTAGATTTACTACATTCAATCCAAAAAGTGAGAGTGAATCATTGATGTAACGATAATAATTATTATTATTAATAGGTTATAATCCTGAATAAATTACTTTTTTGGTATGCTGTGACATCATTCTTTTGTTTTTGACCGTTGGATATTCATCAACTTTTATCTCAGCCTTCGGATTAAATTTTTTTTATCATAGACAAGTGTTCTATACAGATGGACGTATCCACGCTTCCTCTTTGATCTGTCTGTCCACCTCCCTTTCACTCTCTAATTCACTCTCTCAAGCGTTGGCTCTCTCTCCCTCTCCCTGTCTCAATGGCTCTCTCACTCTCTTCTGGGTCTCTCTTTCACTCCCTCCCCTTCTCTCAATCGCTCACTGATATCATTCTCTCACTTTCACTCGTCAGATCTCACTTTCACTCTGATAAGTGTTAGTTATAACAGTTTTATTATGGTTAAAACGCTGAACTTAATTACATTTGCATATTTATTTTCACATATTATAACCTTGATAGGTGGACACTGTTGCTCCGGGACCGTTAGACAGCCATTTAACGGATTCGTCGTTGTTTTCTGATCTCTGGGACTGTACTTTGTGCGCGAACCATTTTACAAAATTAATATTATGCTCGTTCGTTATCCATATTTCCTCTTTAGAAGGATTATGCTGTCGTAACTCGGCAATGTGCTCATCCACGTATGGAGACACAACAGTAAGGTGTTGCTGGACTTTAAGATGAGCTTTGTTTCGTAATTCGAGGGCCACTTTAACAAGTTTGAATCCAATTGTACCGGTACCGTGGAGCCTACCTTCATGTCGAGACATGGGAAGACCAATAGGTTCGACCCCATCTAGATAATCAGTGTAGAACTCGATTATCTTTTCTGCAACGTACCCTTCAAATATGCTTCCTTCAGGACGAGAACAGCTTCGGACAAGTCCTTTTAGTTGACCCATGGCTCTCTCAAACGGGTACGTGTATCGCAAGAACATTGGCCCACATATTTTTATCTCATGAACAGTTAAATGCACGATGATATAAAAAAATGAGGGCGGAAAATGCATCTCCAGCTCACAGAGGGTCAACACGACATCAGCCTGTAATTTGTCTAATGTACCGGGATCGATCACTTTGGAGCATATCGAGTTGAAGAAAAAACACAATTTGGTGATGTTGTGTCTGACATTTAGGGGGAGAATTCCTCGAATTGCAACAGGGAGAAGCTGGGTTAAAAGAACGTGGCAATCATGTGACTTCATACCAATCAATTTCAATTTTTTTATCGATACAATTCTGGAGATATTCGATGAATAACCAGATGGAACCTTTATGGACTTCAGGCATTCCAACAAACTGATTTTTTCTCGCTTTGATAAAGTAAAACATGCTGGAGGTAGGAAAATTCGCTTTACGCCATCCTTAGGTGCTAGTCCAGGCCGAATCCCCATTATAACTATATCTTGTCTAGCTTTGACGCCGTCTTTTGTTTTTCCTTGAATAATCAAAAAAGTCCCAACCAGACTTTCACAAATGTTCCTAATTATGTGCATCCCATCCAAGCAATACCGAATGTCCAAATTGGACCAGTAAGGAAGATTCCAAAATATAGATCTTTTCTTCCAAAGGCCGTCCGGGATTTTGTCGGATTTCTTTCCAAATTGAACATTTACATTCTTTCTTCGTAAACTTATTTCCCAGTTAATGCCATTGACGCATTCCGGAGTTCAACAGTGCCGTCGAATTCCTCTTTCTTCCGCCGATAAGGGTGGTTCCGGCAAAGAAAACCTACGATGTCCCATATACACATTCTTCTTACAGTTAGGTAACCGTATGGAACATGTTTCTTCCGCGCAAATAGGACACGCTTTAGGTCCTTTATTCCTGAAACCCGACAAGTTACTGTATACGGAAAAATCATTAATCGTACAAAAAATCATGGCACGGAGGGTAAAAAATTCTTTCTTCCATGCATCAAATACACGCACTCCGTCCCTCCACAGTTTATCAAGGTCCTCAAACAATGGAGCCAAAAACACATCTATATCATTACCCGGCTGTTTAGGACCCGAAATTAACAAAGGCATCATTAAATACCATCGTTTCATGCACAACCATGGAGGGAGATTGTAAACACATAGTAAAACTGGCCACGTACTGTGACGACTACTCATATTGCCGTAAGGATTCATCCCGTCCGTACATAGCCCAAACCTCAAATTTCTAGCATCACCGGTGAAATCATTGAATAACCTTTCAATGTTCCTCCATTCGGGAGAATCAGCGGGGTGTCTGAGCATTCCATCGTCTTTACGACAATCGTAATGCCACCGTAACAATTTAGCGTCTTTGGGATTTGCGAAAAGCCGCTGGAACCTAGGTATTATTGGCAAATACCAAAACACCTTCGCTGCGGATTTTTTCCGATCATCACTCTCATCATCTTTCTTATTGTACTGCGAAGCATTACACTTCGGGCATTTATCCAAATCATGGTACACTACTCGGTATAATATGCAATCATTTGGACATGCATTAATTTTCTCTACGGACATACTCAAAGGACACAACAACTTTTTCGCCCGATAGGTTGAATCCGGCAACTCATTTTTTTCCGGGAGCATTTCTCCTAATAGTGTGAGTAAAGATGTGAAACTTTTATCGCTCCATCCATTTTTGGCTTTTAAGTTGTATAATTTAAAAACAGCTGACATTTTTGTAAATTTCGTGCAACCAGGAAATAACGGTATGTTAGATTCATTATAGAAATTTTCAAAAATTTCAGGAATATCAATAAAATTTTGTGCTACATCATTTATCATTTCATCCAAATCATCTTTATGTTCATTACACTGTGGAATATCTAAATTTTCTTCATTCTCATCCCCCATTTGATCATCTTGTATAAAAGTGTCCCGATCTAAATTTTTTATATTTTCAGTTTCTATAAATTCACCCAAACCGGGTACATCAAATACAGTCATGCTTGTCCCAACATTATCGCTCTCTCCATGCCATTTCCAATGGGTATATCGCTCCTTAAATCCACGACAAATTAAATGATCTCTAACTTCTTCGATATTTCGCAATCTTCGCAAGTTTTGACAAGCTCGACAAGGACAAAGAAGTGTCCGTACACCTCTCAGCCTCATATCTTCCATGGTACATTTCACAAATTCATCAATGCCTATCAAATATTCAATTGTGTCTCGCTTGATCCCATACGTCCAACTGCTACGATCCATCTGAAGAAAATAAATTATATAGCAGCTAATGTGATCAGATTTACTATAAAGGCTACAGGCCGGTCAACAATCCTAACCCACTCTCTGAATACTTTGTCTCATTAGCACACATACGTTAACTGCAATGTGATGTTTGAGAAATATTCGGTAGCACTTTCCCTAAGCTCCCCGAGTACGCCAATGCACATTTCAACGTGCGTACGTGCCCGTGGGAACAATAGGAGAAATACTACCGAATTCTTCTCAAACACCACATTGCAGTTAACGTATGTGTGCTAATCCTAAATGAGACAAAATATTCAAAGAGCAGTCCCAAAAACGGGGACTATTCGAGATTAATCCTATTGGATTAATCTCGAACGGGTTGGATTAATCTCAAACGGGTACCGAGACCAAAATTATTTTAAGCAGAGGTTGGAGAATGTAATATTACCTTAGAAAGGCAGAGGAGGAGAGAGGGCGAGCAGCGCTGGTTGGAGAAGAAAATAACAGATCACTCCTTCGTTCTCTTCGTTCTTCGCTGGTTGGAGAAGAAAATAACAGAGGCGGCCAATGAATTGATTTGTTTCAATTCATTGGAAGTAAACCTAAACTATTAGCATCGGTTTTTAAAACAAAACCTTTACCAAACCTGAACAGAAATTCTACATCTGCAATGGTTTTTACAAAAAAAACCGTTACCAAAGGAGGCACAACATTCTGCATCGGTTCCTTCACGAAACCGTTACAAATTTGCATCGGTTTCTTGGAGAAACCGTTACAGAGTTGCATCGGTTTCTTCACGAAACCGACACTAACACTATAAGCAACAGTTTCTCCAACAAACCGTTACAGATTTTGCATCGGTTCATTGAAGAAACTGTTATAGATTTTTCCTGCGAACTTTTTAATCTTTCCTTGTCTCATTTAGCATCTGTTTCTGAGTTACAACCGATATGGAAAGTTTAGAAATTAATTTCGAAACTGCCATTGGCCTCTTTTAGTAACGGTTTTCGTATAAACCGTTATTAAAGTGGCGAACAAAAGTCTTTTTTTGTAGTAGTGATCCATGCTTCATTTAATAGTCATCAAGCAAAGGGTTAAAGATCTCAGGCATGGAGATGGAAATCACGTTTTTCACCGACCATTATTCAAATCTACAGCCTATGAGGCAATAGAAGTCATGAATTTTGGCCATTAAGTTAGAAAATGCGGCCATATTAAGGCATGGTTGGTGAAAACTCAGCCTATATAAACCAGCCAACTTCAGCGGCATAAGACACCTACTTAGAGCGACAATTAGAAATTTTCTATCAGAGTGATTTGTAGATTTTTTTCGAATAGTACAATTTTGGTATAAAGTATGTGAGATTTCGTTGAGAGTTGTACTCGGAAAGCTACGAGCAAGAACAGCTGCACAGAAACGAAAGAAGGGAAGCTCCACATATTCACAATGCTTTGTAACTTCTTCTTTCACTCTTTTGCCTATATTTTTATTATGACTCATGAGTAGTACATTCGTAGGATGGTGTAATTGGGTTAATTATTGTTATGTGAGTTTTTGGGTTTATCAAATAATATTTGGATTAATTATTTTGAGTTACTTTTCAAATTCTATTATATTTATTATTCAGTTTGGATTTAATAATAATGGCCTGTTGTTAAATTTTAAACCAAACGGTTAAAAGTAACCAACCGGTACGGTACGGGGCAGATCTTAGTCGCCCGCACTAGTAAGGGAATTCGAGAATTTAGGAAATGATTGCGGATCTTAATCAGATCATGACCTAGGGTTGGAGGGTTGGAGTCTTAAGGCTGATTAGGTTTAGTATGCCTGAGAATCTTAATCGAGGTTGAAGAACTAATTTAGGGAGAAGTTTGCGGATCTTAATCGGAGTTTCGCCATCTCTTATGGTTTAATAAAGGTAAACCGTCAACTAACTCGAGTAACTAATCCAGAAAGGAAAAAAAGCAGTGATCGTAACAATACTTAAATACCCGGTTACACCGTCCTACCCTTTCTGTCTCGTTCATCAATAATAATACCTTTTATTTTCAATTTAGTCATATTTTATTTACTTTCATTTCTGTTCAAAACAACCAACCACCCCCCCCCAATATTGTATTACTCAGGGTCAGGTCATTCAAACTTGAAACACATTTGCCTTCTTTCATAAATTTAACTGTGGGGTTTCTTTTTTATAGTTTTTGGTATCCAACTTCCTTGTGGTTCGACCCAGCTTACCACACCTACCAGTTAGTGTGAATCAATAGGATTATAAATCTTTTAATTTGACAATCTTGTGAAGACTGAGATCGACCACACTCGCTCACATTTTCTTCCCTTCTCCAACTGAGCTTTATCCGCTTAGCTGTGATGAACTGGAATAGCTTCCCTTCGGTGCACCGTTCTTCTTCTTTTCCCTATTTTTTTCTCTTGAGCAAAACCTAGGCACGCACAATTGTGACGTTGGCCCGACGATACAGTCTCCTCACTCTCTGTCTCATCTACCGGTCAAATAAAGACGGTATCTATTATAATTCGCATAATTTCGGTATGCACATTTTGAGGGTTAAATTCGGCACTAAAACCGTACATTAATATTTTATGTTTTTGAATTCTTCTACACTAACAAGAGAGTGTTGTTCTCGGCAATGGGGAGTATGTTAAAGCAGAGTTTGCTAAGCTTGAACACGGATGCATACTATAGAGTTAAAGATGAGGTAATATTATTTAATTTTTATCATAAAAATTATTTCAATTAAATTCCAATTTTAATTCTTTTATTTATTTCGGTAAGGTTTGTGTATTTTGTATAGTATGATGGTTCAGCTCGGGATGAGTTGAAATATATCAGACATGAAATCGATTTCTTGGTATTAGTTCATTTAGTTTTTATAACCGCAATACGATATAAATTTTAATTTAATTAGTATTGAGAAGGTTAAATTAATTTTCAGACAAGCAGTCGATTTCTTGTCAGGAGAAAAACAAGAAGAAAGGGAAAGGGACATTTTGGTCCACTAAATATATTAATATTAATTTAATTAGTACTGAGAATGCTAAATTGTGGGTAATTGGATAAATCTAATGATTTGGACAAATTTGATATTTTATAAATTATGGGTGGGTAAATTTGATATAAAATGGATTTTCAGAGAGTAAATTTGATATTTCTAGTTTTAGAGAGATAAATTTGATATTTAGAATTTTTGGAAGGGTATACGTGATATTACCCCTTTTAGTATTAATATATAATTCTTATTATCAATACTATTTTTAGTTTCAATTTGCATTTTTGAGTGTAACTACTATTTTCAGTGATATTGTCCTATTTCAATTGACAATATAGGTTTTTCAGATATTATTTTCGGTGTCAATATAATATATCCAGTATAATATCATTTTCTGTAATAATATAAGGTTTACAATGTAACTTCATATACCACTTCACTATTACTCTACATTTTCATTGTTAATTACAATTTTCAGTATAAATATATGTTATTTCCAGTCACAAAATATTTTCCTCAATACCACTATATTTTTTCAGTATACTATTTTTTAGTTTAAATACGCCATTTTCAATGTCAAAATACTATTTTCAGTATCACTTCCACCATTTTCAGTGTTAATCAATATACATTTTATGTTCCATCAAAAAAATATATATACTTTTTGTTACACTCCAAAATGAAATACGAACGGCAACATTTACAATATCATTACAAAGTTCCATAAAATATAAAATATAACAAACTCTTATAAAAAAATTTTAAACAAAATACGGAATGATCTAAGACGTCGCTCGAGTCCTGACACTTGAACTCAAAACCTGAAAACTAAAAAAAAGAGGGAATGAGTAACCTAAATACTCAGTAAGGATACCCGTCTAATACGTTACAAAATTAAAATATAATATTTTGTATGAAAATAAATTATCCGAAATCATTAATATATATTAAATAAATATTTCCGAGCTCGTTGTTCGGCGATCGGCGGCCATGACATCGCGAGACATGTGCGGCTTCATAACCTTGATCATGTGGCATGACTAGATGATACTCAAAATTTCAAAATGCCTCAGCCACCTTGATATGAATAAAAAGATAGAAAGAATTTTTATTTGACAAAAGATAAGCAAGTTTTAATGACACGCATGAGGACAATTAAACCCCTTTAAAACATATTATTATGGAGGTAACCTTTATGCCATGAATAGATCAATTAAATGAGAATTTGGAGTTACTAAAATATCTTTAGAATGTAACAGGTCGTTTAAAGAAATACCTCAATCTGACTTTACAATGTTTACAAAAAGACCCTCTAAATAAGAACAAATGATACCTTTTAATAAAATAAGTACAATTTGATAATTTAAAATTTTAGAAAATTTGGGGTATAACATTATCAACCCCCCCCCTTAAAAAGATTGTTTGTCCCCAAAAGATAGACCTAACCTCTTGACTTGAACTTATTGGATTTTCTTTAATGTGAAAACGTTTTATTTTTTTTGAAAAACATGAAACCTAACATGAGATTTTTCTTTTTGTTTGAAATGCGGAAGCGACTTTAATGTACAACCAAATCCCACTCACTCACCGATATCCTAACGGATATGATTGTATATTCGGAGGATTATTGCTCTAGTACCATAACTATTACACTCCAAATTTCAGAAATAGAAATCGAAGAGCAACATTTACAATATCGTTACAAAGTTCCACAAAATATAAAATACAACAAACTCTTATATAAAAATTTAAAACAAAATACGGAATGATCTAAGACGTCGCTCGAATCCTAACACTTGAAAACTGAAAAAAAGAGGGAATGAGTAACCTAAATACTCAGTAAGTGTACCCAAACTTTTTGAGTATACCCCAAAAGAACTATCATGATATCTATTAAAAAAATTAGGAGAAATCAAGTATAATCTATACCCAGAAAGAAAATATCCATCCAAAAAATTCTCATACTTTTATCCATAAACAAATCAGGACATTTCAAGAAAATATCATGTATACATCTTCATTTATTTGTTTTTGTATATGAGGCAATTTAATGTCTCCATGTATGCAATGAGTACTAAAAAAATTGCATCTTTCAAAGTCTTCAAAAGTCACAATTCGTGCCTTACATATAACCCAGTAATATAAACATCATATTCAATTAATATGAAGAAAAATGCGTCCAAAAATTGTCAAACACAGCACACGCTGATAAAACACCGTCCGTGTATGCAAACTTGACATGGATAAATATGCTATTATCGTGAAAAAGCACATCAATAAGCAAAATTCGAACATACCAATCTACAACTTATTTACCCACAAGAAAAAAAAAATATACTCATATCGTTCATAATTAATCACATAATTTTTACCCTTCGAACACTTGAGAAATATCAAATTTACCCAATAAATAAGTTCCATTTCGTTTCTACCGTTATAGTTAGAACTAATAGTCAACATATTATATTTTTACCCTCAAAACATAATTAGTTACATTCTAAAAGTTCTGAGATATCTGTTATGTTTGCAATCTACAAGGATAAATATTTTTAGGTTCTAAGGAGGGTCATATATGAATATGATATTGCAACAGTTGGAATAGATTAAGCAGAGCGGGTAGTACCCGTTATGAAAAGATGGCAGCCAAACATGTTTAAGCAGAGCCAAACGGTGCAAACAGTTTAATGGGTCGTTTCTTCTTTGGTTATCTCTATCCGTAAAGAAATAACAGAGCAGAGAGGCGCACTCACCAGTAATATTACACTGCAATTCAAAACCTTAGCGAGACAGAGAGATAAAAAGAAGCCTGAAGAGAAAGAGAAAGAGAGAACATAAAAAGAGATTCAAAGTCCTCTTCTCTTCCGGCCAGAAAATCTTTCCGTCGATTCTCTTCCCCTCATAAGAGGCACCAGGAGTTGAAACCTGTTTCTTATAACGAGTACTTGAGCATCACTCCGGTCCGGATCCCTCATCTCTTGATCCAAGCCTTGTTCTCTTTTCCAAAGGTATCATATTATAAGAAATTTCAGTGATTTTAAGTTCAATCATATTACTCCAATTTGATTCAGTTTAGTCACCAATCATGCAGCAATTAAGCCTGTATTTTGTTTTCTGTTAATGTGTCTATCCTTGAGCAGGCGGTTGACAAGGAATACTTGAGGACCGACTTCAGACTTCTCCCCTCTTGGAGCAAGTCCGATTCTCTCCTCAACAGGTATCCACATTATTTTAATCATATTTTATATGATGTAAGTTTAGTGATGGTACAATTAATCCCCAATTTGATCCAATTAAGACACCAAAAATGCTATTAGTGGATGTTTGGTCTGTATATTTATATATTGCTTTGGGTCTGATTAGTATTGCAAATACAAAAAATAGTTCTGTTTGCAAAGAAGATCTCATAAACAGAAAATTAAAGAAAAATCGAGAAGAATTCAGAAAGAAATCGAGAAATTTGTGTAAATTCGATATAATTTGAATAAATTATGATAAAATAGAATTTTTTTATAATATTAAATTTCCGTAATTTCGTGTTTTTTCTAGATAGCTAAGGAAATTGACAAATCTTGACTTAATTTAAGATGCAAGGGCTTATAATTTATACATCACCCTGCGTTACAATGTTAAATAAGAAAAAAATACTAAAAGCGTAAAAGATAAAAGTGAAACAACGTAAGAAGCTAACAAAATCAGTCCCATGTTTATGGTGATGATGTCCCATCTCAATTTGCACTTAGAAAAAGACGTTCATTTTGCTGTTCAATACCCATTTTAATCCACACCATAAAGTAGGCTAGAGTCTAGTGAATTTGAATTTCATTTTTAGCTGCAATTTCCAACCGATCTAATGCTCAAAAAGACACGCTAGTGACCCGTTTCTTTTCTAATTCAATCACAATCTGACAACATTATCAATCTAATCATTTTTTTTCCTTTTGATTTGCTAAGATGGCCACTCGCAAACACACTACTCAAGTCCCAATCCAATCCCATCTAGATTGGTCTCTCCTTCCCGCCGAACTTATCCAATTAGCATCCGAAAAAATGACCTTCATGGAGCAATACGCCAATCTTCGTTTAGTCTGCAAAGAATGGAGACGTGCCTGCCCTCCCCACCCTCACCATCTAATCGGCCAAGTCCCTTGGCTGCGGCTCCCTCAACATCCTGCCAGCTCTACATTAACATTCTATGATTTCTTACAATCCAAAATACACAAGTTCGATCCTCCGGTTATTATTGACATGGATACTCCTTGCTCGTGTGGTTGGTTCCTAATTGAGGAAGATATGGAGCTTTCTTTATTCAATCCAATTACCAGAGAGCTGAAGAGGAATTGCCTTCCTTCGTTAGCCACTACTCCAACCATTTTAGACTTCCCAAGAAATGAAAATATTAGAGATCCTTCAAATTTTGACCTTAATGATGACTGCCATTATATACACATCAGTTGTCATATATTTGAGTTCATTCTTACATCAAGCCCATCTGATGAAGGCTGCATTGTAGTGGTGAGGTTTCAGCATTCCAAATGGGAGTTAGGCTTTTGTCGAGTTGGTGATAACTCTTGGATATTGCTGAAACTGAAGGACGGCCGTTACAGAATAGATGACATGAAGTACAAGAATGGGCTGCTTTATACGACAGAAAATAGAGGCCATATTATAGTTTATGACCTTCAAGATCTTTCACGCAAGATCCTCATCGACGAACTTAGTTATGCAGGTGTTCACGACAATCTATACTTGGTAATAGGAGAGGGAGAATTTGATGGAGTACCTCTTCTTGTGAGGCGTGCTTTGAGCGACGAAATTCAAGTATACATGTGCACAAATGGAAATGCGCGATCTACATGGAGGCCTGTGAATAACATTGGTAACTCAGTGTTGCTTCTAACGGATCAAGAATGTGAGATGATACATATTAATAACATTGGGTTGAATGATTGGGATGGTAATCTGATTTGTGTTTGTGAGGCTAGTTCAGATGGTGCTGTTAATATATATATAATAAGTATTGAGGATGGGTCCATCACAGAGCTACCTACCAGCTCTTTTCCCATATTTTCTATTGATAGCGGTTTTTCAACATCCTTGTTCACGCCTAGCATATGAATGATAGAGGTGGTGCAGATGCATAGGCGGTAGCAGTTCATGTGGTTATAGGGTCTTTGAATTGTGGAAGTTTTAGTTTTAGATCATGTATTTGTTGAATGTGTTTATATATATAATTGGCAATTGTGCATGGATATGTTTGGTGTTAATAGACTTTATGATTATGTCTTGAGTGTTGATAAAATCTGACTATTGATAAAATTGATACTTTGTTACATTCAATAGGAAATATATCAGCATTTGTTTGATTTACACTATATTGTGCTAGTAATGTTGTCTATGTGGATGATTCATCATATCATGTTCTTTGTATTTTTTTTTCTTTTGCAAAATTGAACTTTTCAGAATTCTGAGCTCCAAATCATTTCGAATGATCCATAGACATAGAGTACAAATAGTTTCCTTTTCACATTCTTATATATGAACATGAATTGTGAAACAAAATTGAATTAAACATTAATAAATATTATTTATAGCAATGTGAAGCATCAGATAAAAGAACTCTTCCCTATAAATAGGGATTCAATAAATGTGCAGAAAATGTTGAAAGTCAAATGCACATTAACAAAACAAAGCCCATTATCTTCTCAAAGAAATAATAAAATAAAACAAGCCCCCTACAATATTATCATTTCTCAGAACAGCCCATAAAAAAAAATTCTAATCAAACCCAAAACCAAATCTCAGGCCCTCAAATCCAACCAATAACACCTTCCTCCCAAACTCGTCATTCTCTCCTCAGCTCAGGCCTCAACTTCCAAAACCCTCCGAGTTCCCTTCCACTGAGAGTCACTAGCGCGACACACACCATCTTCATTCCTCGTACACAGATTCAGCTTGCGAGAATCTCGCCCATTCCTCGCCGAATAACTTGTTGCTACACCTGGTTTCGTTTTGTTGAAATTAAAGTTCGACCCTCTTCAAGTTGTTTGATTTTATTGTAATTAGAGTTTAATTTTGTTTGAACAGTTAGTACTGCTCGAATTAGATTAGGGGATTTATGTAATGAATTTCATATTTTGATAATAATAAAATGTAATAGGACTAATAAGCATAACGTGTAATAGATAGTTGATTGATGTGCCATGTGGCGATATTTGTATGAGAGAGAGAGAGAGAGAGATGGTTATGACTCTTGGTGTATGAACCAAGTGTAGGGAAGTATTCAAAGTAGAATAGTCAAACATGAGTTTGACCAGAATTAGTATAAATAGTTAGGAGTGAAGGGAACTCAGATCATATCAGAGATTTTATTGAGTAAAGTGTAGTATCGTCTATCTCTTTTATCTTCATCGTTCCATTTTTTTTATCACAAAATCTACAAAAATTCACAAATTCAGTCACGAATTCACGGTATCAAAGCTCAATCAAATCACTTACCTGAGTTTCCGCGATGGCAAAAGGCGGCAAAAATTTTGATGATCGGATTCAAAACCTCACAAACGAGTCAACATTGTAAGCAGAGAGGATTACTCAAGTTTCTGAAGATGTAAGGAGACAAATCGATGATCTGAAATCCAGTAATTATCTCAGATTCGATCAGATCAGAGAGATGTTCGCTGAGATTCGTGCACAGAAGAGTGGTAATGGCGGATCTGGCCAGTCAGAAGCAGAGCGGGTTCATCCTCCTGATCCAGACCCAAGGATAAATAATTGGAGAAGAAATTACGATGTAGAAGGGAGTAAGAATAACAATCGAGATGATCGCTATGAAGAAGAGGAGATTTGGAGTCCGTACGATCATCATCAGAATCAATTTCAGCGCAATCGACCAAAATTTGATCGCTACAACTATGAGTTTGGTCCAAAACCAAGGGTGGAGATTCCGTACTTTGACGGCACCAATCCCAGAGCATGGATCAGTCGATGCGAGATATATTTCAAACTCTATAGAGTTTCCGATTGGCAACAAGTGGATCAGGCGAGCTTATACCTCTCTGGAGAGGCAGAAGAGTGGTGGTTGGGATACTTGACACATCAAAGTGCAATCGATTGGTCTCAATTCACTAACGATGCGTGCAGACGGTTTGATAACCATCTGTTGAGAGGGCCAGTGGGGGAATTTCACACATTGAGACAGAAAGGGAGTGTAACTGAGTACCGTTCTCAGTTTGAGAGACTCAGAGGATTGGTATTGAGAGATTATCCATCTCTGGATGACCAATACTTTCTTAATTGCTTCATTGCCTCATTAAAAGAAGAATGGCGACCATTGGTGGTGGTCTCAAGGCCAATTGACCTTTATCAAGCTTACGAGAATGCTTATCATTACGAGTTGAATTTGGAATTACAGAAGAAGGGAAAGAGTTTCACTAAATTTCGTGAATCTAGTCGGAGGGAAGTGAAATTAAATTTCACAGATGGAATTCATGATAATGAGTTGAAGAATGCCCCATTTGAATTAAAGAAAGAGAAGGGGTTGTGTTGGTATTGCCATGATAAGTACACTCCATGACACTTTTGCGAAGTAAGGAAGCGAGCTCAAGGCATTATTAATGACATTAATGGCAAAGAAGAGGAAGTAGAGAACGAGTTCAGTAATGAAGGTGGTCTAACAACTCAAATTGAGAGGGGAGGAGGAGAAAATGCAATGATAGAAATGTCAATTCGTTCATTGAATGCCAATCCTCCCAATAGAACCATTAAATTGCAAGGTAATAAGCCCGCGAAATAGGTCGTTTTGAGTTTTCTAATTAGCGGAATTATACAAACAAAATTTGTATTATTAACCCATTCTTTTATTTAATTTCAGCTAGTATAGAATGAGAAAGGGGTCGTGTCCACAGAGAGGAGAGAATTAATTCTGGATTTAATCGATAAAGGGTAGACCGGGAAAAACGGAGTTTAAATTTTGTAATCTGATTTTTTTGTAAATAGGTCCCCGATATTTTACGAAAATGTCATTTTTGCTAGGCAATTCCAAACAAGACAAATTTTATATGTATTCTAGGATTTTAGGGCGTTTTAAAATCAATGGTGAACTTGAAATTCAGAAATACTGAACCGACACGTTCCAACACAGAACTTCCAGAGACAGTTTTAAAACATTATTGACAAATACGACCCTAAATTTCTTTAATTCATAAATTTTTGATCCTTTATCTAAATATAACAAACATTATATCTATTTTGACTAGAAAAATATGGGGAATCCAAATATGAGGTTAAAACAGAGAAACGAAATCAAAAAGTTTCTGAATCTGGCAATTTTCAGTTCTGCTTGCAACTTATTATTTTGGATTTTTAAGGAAAATAAGAATTTAACAAAAATAAAATCACAAGGTTGTTTTGGGTTGTTTTTAAGACTTATATTAAGCGAGAAAACACAATAAATAACACAATCGTCGCCGAATTTTTAGAAAAGCCAAGAAATTTTCCTAAAATCGAACTTTATTCAAACAACTTTCAATGCACCAAAATAAGAATTATTAGTTGAGAAGAACTTAACAATGACGCTTATTCAACCACTTAATAATCTAATTCAATTATTACAACTCAATTACTCAACAATTATTTAGATTAAACCCTAAAATTCCTCTAATTGATCGGAAAAGAGAAATTATAAAACTTTAACCTAAATTTAGAAGATGATGTTGCGGCAAGCGTGGCACAGTAAGTCGATACTCTTCCGCTTCCTGCAGCAGCCGATTCGAAGATTCGAGATTCGCACACCAAGAAACGTCGTTGGATGTGCGAGTCCGTCGTCGAATTCCTTCGATTCACGTCGTTCCGGAGCAATTGGATCGTGTAGCACTCTCAAAAGCTTTGATGAATCTAACTGAACAAACAATTCCAAGATAATCGTTGGAAAATCTTGCTCAATCAGATTTTCGGGTTATTTTCGGTTTAGGGTTTATTTCTCTCTTTTTCTGAAAATCTGGCCGAATTCGTGGAATTCATGATTGTTTTTCGTGTTAGTAAGCGACTAGGGTTCTTGGAATACATATAGGGTCTATTTGAAAATTTTCACGTACATAAATCTTCCTTTTCTTCCAATTTCTAAGTTTGGGATCGAAATTACCATATTTGGCTGTTAAAAATGGGCTGAAGAACAGGAAAAGCAGCAGCCGTCCGATCAAAATCAGATTTTCCTGTGATTTAATATGGGCTGTCTGATTAGACTAACGGCTGATAAATGGCCACTTAACGGAGCGAGCGGTCCACTGATTATGTGCGTCGGATCAAGCGACGGACGGTTCATATCGGCCTATCCGTTAAATATTTAACGGACCAAACGGAGGTTTCTAATTCTGGTTTTCTCTGATTCCGATTTTTCAGAACCCGATTTTCTGAAGAATTCAGGAATTGGGTTTCTGATCAGTTTTTCTGTGGCGTTCTGTCTGTGCGGCGGGTCAGTTCTTACCCGTGTAGCCTTCTGTGCAGTATATCTGTAAAAATCAGAGAAAAATATATATTTTTAAGTAGGGCTGTTAATGAACCGAACCGAACCGAACGGGGCCATGTTCATGTTCGGTTCGTTGATTATTCGAATGAACGTTGTTCGGTTCGTTTATTTCGAACAGAAAATTGAACGAACCATTTAGCGAACGAATAATTTAGCGAACGAAATTCAAACAACGAACAAAAATAACAGTCCTAATTTTATACATATTACTACTTTCACATGAAAACATTTTTCTCTCCTTTAGTGAAGAACAAAAGCCGCATATATTCACTAATTCACACCTCACAACATACTGAACAAAAGTCGCATTTATTCAATGATTACCACCTCAAAGCGTGTCAAATTTCATAAAAGTAAAAATAACAAATAAATATCAATCCAACATAATTTTAAAAACTTAATTTTGGGGCTGATTATTTGGGCTTGAATTTAATGAGTTAATATTTACATATATAGTAGGTTAATGAATATATATTCGAATATATTACCGAACAATCGAACGAACGTGGGGTATTGTCATGTTCAGTTCATTATTTATTCGAACGAACACAGTTCGTTCGTTTATTTCGAATAGAAAATCGAACGAACCATTTAGCGAACGAATTCATTTCGAACACGAACGAACTTTGAATGAAAAACAAAAATAACAGCCCTATTTTTAAGTGCAAATTTTTGCAGAATTGTTTTAGGGAGTTCTATAAGTCCAAATTAAGCATGTAATATACCGTTGGAAAGATAAAAATGAGTACTTTCATTTGGACTGATTATATTTATACTTTTGAGGCTTTTAAATTTGCCAAAGAATTTAATTTCATCTCTTTTCAAAATTCATTTTTATAATTATAATTCAAAACATGCTTAAAATCATATTTTTAGCCAACAATAATATTTTAGCTCCATTTTTACCCTTTTTATCAAATAAATAATATTTTGAACCTTTTTATATTATTTTTATATTTATTATTGCATTATTCCTAAAATACGTGTGTAAAAACACACACAGCACAAGAGAAATGCAAGGGTAAGAATTTCACTGTATTGGTTAACAGCGGGAGCTCGCATTCGTTTATAGACCCAAAATTCGCCAAATCAGCCGGCTTAAAACCAGTAATGATTAAACCCACAGAGATGGCTAATGGCTCAAAATTTGTGAGCGATTTGGTTTGCGAGCAGGTGGAGTTCGAGCTACAAGGTAGAAGTTTTAGGGCAAATCTGAGAGTGTGTGAGCTTGGGACAGTGGAAGTGGTGCTTGGAGTTGACTGGATGTGGGATTTCAATCCAGTGACCTTCGATTTCAGAGCTCGACGAGTGAAGCTTTTCGTTAATGGTGAGAAGATAATACTGGAAGAGACGAAGGAGAAGAGTATGGAAGGAGGAGGCGATATGATCGAAGGAAGCGAACTTATCTCGCTGTCAAGTGGGGGCCACGTGCAGAGTATAGAGGTGGTTCGGATTCCAGGATTTGAAAAGTTGGGAATGGAAAGACTTGATTCTAAGTTTTGGATAAAGGCGAAGGAAACTAGGAATGACAACAAGGATTCTAATTCTGGGTTGTTGACAGAATTAGGTAATGAACCACAGAATTTCAATTCTAGGTTATCTTGCAGAAAATCTATTCCTGGTTTTTTAGCTGCTCTTAGACAATGTAAACCTTGAGGCAAGGTTTGATTAATTAAGGGGGAATGTAATTAATTTCATATTTTGATAATAATAAAATGTAATAGGACTAGTAAGCATAAAGTATAATATGTAGTTAATTGATGTGCCATGTGGCGATATTTGTATGGGTATAAGAGAGAGTTGGTTATGACTCTTGGTGTATGAACCAAGTGTAGGGAAGTATTAAGAGTAGAATAGTCAGACATGAGTTTGACCAAAATTAGTATAAATAAATAGGAGGGAAGGAAACTCAAATCAGATCAGGGATTTTATTGAGTAAAGTGTAGTATCGTTTATCTCTTTTATCTTCATTGTTCTATTTTTTATCACAAAATCCACAAAAATTCACAAATACTTGAATTCGTGACAGTTTAGTGAGGGATTATTGTGTGCATATTATCGGTACTGATACAATGCATACAACTGGGTGTATATTACACTGCATGTTACTGGTTTGTTAGGGTTATTTGGTATTTAATTAGGTTATTAGGGTTTAATGAGGGTTAATTAGGGTTTAATTGAGGTTAATTGTTGTTTTTGAGCGTAGGTATGGCGTGAAAAAGTGTGTATCTTTGGTTAATTAAGTTTGTCTCTTTCGCGTCTCCAATCTAGATCCCATCAAATCGCATAGCTCTCTTCTTTTGGGTCAAGACTTCTTCTCTCTTCAATAGGTATGCATATTATTTTACCTTACATTTTTAGTATTTCAAGTTGAATGGGACTACAATTAAGCTCAATTTGACCTAGTTAAGCCCCAATCATGCATTTGTCCTCAGTTAAGCTTTGATTAGTTTTAATAGCATTCACGAGTCTAAGTGTCAGCATGATGTTTGTGTTGTGTCTTTTTGTCTATCTATTGGGAGCTGAGTCAGTTTGAAGATACAAAACTTCGTCTGGATTTGGTATGAATTGGTTTGCTTTATGGTTAACTTTTTGATAGATATTTTTCATATATATCGTTTTTCTATATTTATTATTTCCTTTCCATTTTCTAGGATGTCCACTCGAAGACGCACTACTCGAGCACCTGTTCAGATGGGTCCAGATTGGTCTAACGGCTAACCTTCCTACTGATATTATACAACTCATCTCTAAAAAAATCGTCTTCAAGGAGCAAGATGCTCAGCTCCGTCTAGTTTGCCAACAATGGAGACGCGCCTGTCCTCCATGCTCCAGCCATCTTATTGGCCAAGTCCCCTGGCTGTGGCTCCCTATTATCGCATCCAGTTTTACTTTTTCTTTCTATAATTTTTCCCGGTTTGGAATATGCAAGTTTGATCTTCCTGATGTTATGGACAAGATAATTTGTTGCTTCTCCCGTGGTTGGATTTTGGTTGAGAAAGATAGGGAGCTCTCGTTGGTTAACCCAATTACGGGAGAGGTAAAGAGTGATTGCCTCCCTTCCTTTGCTGCTCCTGCGAAAGTTTTAGAGTTTTCAAGGAGTGGAAAAACCGAAGATCCTTTGCATTTTGGCATTCATCAACAATTCAATCCTCAAATCAATGAGATTATCCTGACATCAAGTCCGTGTGACGAGAGTTGCGTTGTGGTGGCCCATTTTGTATTTGGTTGGGAGTTAGGGTTTTGCAGAGTGGGCGATAGTTGTTGGACTATACTGAAATTGTGGGAAATTGGCCCGCATAACCGCTGGATATCGGACTTCAAGTACAAAAATGGGTTGGTTTATGCAATAAATAATAAAGGCCAAGTCACAGTTTATGACCTTAGAAATCTTTCGCAAACGATCCTAATGGGTAACCATAGTTTTGTAAGTTCTGACTACCGTCTACATTTGGTGATAGGAGAGGGGGAACTTGATGGAGTACCTCTTGGTGTTAGACATGTTAGTGAGAAGAAATTTGAGGTTTACAAGTGCGTGAATGGGAAGGGGAGATCTAGATGGAGCCCAGTGAGAAATATTGAAACTCAGTTTTGCTTCTAGGCAATGTGCAATGTGAAATTGTATCACTTAATAACATTAATTTGAGTGGATAGGAAAAGAATCATGTTTATTATCATTCAGAGAAGTGCATAGACAATGGATCTTATTATGATATTATAGAAATGGCGAGTATTGAAAATGGGTGTTTTAAAGAGGTCGTGACAGATTTTTTAATATCTGTTGGTTCGAGCCGAGCTTTTGATAGGTATTTGCAGAAACAAAGATTATCTCATCCGGGTTTGTATTTATGTTTTACATATATTGTTCTAGTTTACTATATATGGTTTGATTTAGTTTGATCTTCAGGCATTATTCATGTTTATAGTTCCATAATGTCACATCATTCAATATGCAATGTCATACTTATATACCTCAAATAAAAAATGAATAATATCTTCTGGTAGGAAACCAGCCGACTACAATTTCTATCAAGTTCTTAAAAGGTTTTACTTCAATAACAGGGATTTAGAAGTACAAATGTCTGAGGTCAACATTGAAGTAGCTTGAAGATTGCTGTCCATCATCCATAATCTGACTTTATCGAAATGCAGTTGTAAATAGTTTGTTTGCTCTTTTTTTCTTTTTCTCAGTTTCGAACTATGATCTCTTCGAATGCTTATGCAGTTTTTATCTCAAGTGCTAACTGTATTGTGATTTCTAATGTTGACAAGATCTTGAAACAAATGGTAACTATTAGAATGCTTTTGTCAAATACTGTTTGGTTTACACCCTTCATGTGTTTGTGGCCTTGGTGGATTTTTCAACATACTCCTTACAGGCAGAACTGAAAATCCTGAGCTCGAAATCATTCTGATTAATTGATAAACAATGAACATAGTTGGAAATAACAAATAGTTTACTAAATATCTGATTTTGGGTAATTATGTGAAAAACAATATAACCAAACATTAAGTATATTATTTGTTTCAATGCAACTATCAAAATTTGAGATAAATATTTTTATTAGAGGACTTATTTTATAGTTGGCCTTGGGGCCTACAAACCTTGGAGACGTCCCTACAATTATATACTAGTAAAATTTAATAATAAGATATTTGTGTTCCATGTCTTTTTTTATTGCAGACATACTTGGAAGTATCAAATTCTCTAGCATATAAATTTGAAAAATGAAAAATTACTCTTATATATATATTTATTTAAGACAACTTGTTTATCGGTAGAAGATATAGAAATAACAGTCATAGTTCCACTGAATTGAAAAATATATATGCTCATACATAAATAAAGATATAATTTCATTTTGTGTACTGAAAAATGGGATTGGTACTGAAAATATTATGTATTGCTTATGGTACATTTCACCATAGAAAATCCATCTGATTTTGGGATTCACACACTTCCACACCCCCGTCCTACTTGTAATTCCTGCATTAGTGCAAGACTTTTTTTTTTTGCAATTTTTAGCACTGTAAGGTATTTTTGCGATTTTGGCATAATGTATGGTTTTGCAAATTCCCATTGATTATTAATTAAAGTAACTATTCCATCGTTCTTTTAAATAGCATAAATTGATATTGAAGGTTCATTGGGTTATTAACTTATTATGGTTTAGTTGAGTTTTAATTAGGTTAATTAGAGTTTATTAAGGTAAACTTTGGTTATCCATTGATGGTTAATTAGGTAATTATAATTTATTGGGATAAATTTTGAGGTTAATTCTAAGGTAGACATGGCTGGAAAAAGTGTGCACCTTGGTTCTAATTCTTATATACCTTATTCAAGATCAACAAAAATATAGATCCGATCGAGCTACAAACCTCTATATTTTAGACCAAATCTGCTCGACTCTCCTTAATAAGTTTGCATAATATTTTATCTTTTTCTAGCATTTTAAGTTCAGCAATATTACAGTCATAATTCAGACTCCATTACTTCACATTTGTGCAATTGATTCAAAATATTGTCTGAAAACGTCTTATTTATCTATGTTTTTTCTTTTCCTCAAATGGCCAGTAGCAGACACATTAGTCAGAATCCTAGTTCGGGTCTAACCTTCCTGCTGACGTGGTTCAAGTAATTTCAGAAAAAATCATTTTCATGGAGCAATATGCTATGCTACGACTAGTCTGCCAACAATGGAGACGTGCATGTCCTCCACACTCTCACCACCTGTTGGGCCAAATTCCCTGGCTGTTACTCCCTCGCAAAGCATCCAATTCTATCTTATCTTTCTATGATTTCTCCCGATATGATATATTCAACTTTGATCTTCCTGATGTTACTTATAAGAATATTCGCGGCAATTCTCGAGGTTGGATTTTGCTTGGCAAAGACAACAAATACTCATTAATTAACCCAATTACCAGAGAGATAAAGAATAATTGTCTCCCTTCCTTAGCTACTCCTCCAAATATTTTACCGTTCGCAAGGAATGAAAAAACTATATATCCTTTACTTCATGAAGGATTTAGATGTCACATATTTAAAGCTATTCTCACATCAAGTCCATCTGACAAGAATTGCATTGTGGTAGCAGAGTTTTCCGCAGATTGGGAATTAGGGTTTTGCAAAATAGGTGATAATTATTGGACTATATTGAAATTGAGTGAATATGGCCATGGTAGTTCTGAAATATCGGACTTTAAGTACAAAAACGGGTTAGTTTATGCGATAAACAATAAAGGACAAGCTACAGTTTATGACCTTAAGAATCTTTCACATATGATCCTAATAGATAACCTTAGTTATGCGTGCAGTGGCGATCAACTTTCTTTGGTGATGGAGAACTTGATGGAGTACCTCTTGCTGTGAGACGTGTTAGTGTGAATGAATTTGAGATTTACAAGTGCACTACTGGGAATGGACGGTCTAGATGGAGGAGGAATAAGAAATATTGGCAACACAATATTGCTTCTAGGTGTTATCGCTTAATAACATTCAGTTGAATGGATGGGAAAGAAATCATGTTTGTTATCGCTCAGAGCAGGAGTATGGAAAAGATGGATCTTATTATGATATTATTAAAATCGCGAGTATTGTTGAGGATGGGTGTGTTAAAGAGGTGCCTAACTCTTTAGGTGTACTTCATCCTCACAAATTTTTTTTACATCTCCTGGTTCACGCCTAGTTTGTGCTAGCTATTTGAAGGAATTATATGAAAAAGATTTATCTTCATTCTCTTGCTTATTGTTGTTCTTTACAATATTTGTATATATTATTGTTGCAACTGTTTCTAGAAGAAAAGAATTTGACGTAATACATACTTCATCTAGAATTCTTCTCGAAGATTTCATTTTATTAAAACTATAGGATTCAGAAGTATAATTGTCGGATGTCGACACTGAACTAGCAAGAAGATTGGTCTCCATCATGCTTAATTAGATTTGACTTTCGAAACATGCATGCTTTATCTAAATGCTGGATTATATATTTTATTTTCCTTATTTTTCTTTTCTCTGTTTCTAAGTTCTAACTATGATCTCTTTTAAAGCATAGGTTCTTTTGATTGTTTATGTATGGTCAAAATCTGTTTTGTGGATTTGATTCATAACACGAAATAAAACACCAAAAAAACTTCCAGGGTTGGCCATTAATTACTAGAAATAGAAAAACTACTTAATTGGAAGAACAATGAAGGAAAAAGATCCAGGTGAGAGAGAACAAATAGGTATTGACTGTACTCGGCGTAAGTTATAGGTCCAAGTAAAAAAAATAGTTTTCTTACCGTCAATATATCATCTAAAATGCAAATGAGAAATTATTCGGACAGCCTAGCATTTGGAGTGCCCAAAAGCGTCCATCATATAATTTTAGCTGTACACATATATATTTGTATTTGGATCTACATTTTGTGTTTATAAATATATATTTTTGAAAATATATTTTTTTGTAATTTCACTATAACTTTTGTGTTTACAAAAATATTTTTTTTGTAATTTCATCATACCTTTTGTAATCGGGCGCCAGCGCTCTAAAATGCTGGCACTTCATATCTGAACCCAATGCAAATATATAGTAGCTTTCAATTTCAATATATTATTATAGTTGTTCATACATTAGCTATTATGCCAATATTTTCATTCGTGTCAATATATTTTATATTTATCGTATTTAGTGCAAATATAGTATATTCAATATTAATAATATTAAAGTGTAATATTTTATGCCAATGTACAATTTTATTATACCGTTTTCAATATCAATATATTGCTTTATTGTCAATGTGTATCATTTTAGTATTAATATATAATTCTTAGTATCAATACTATTTTTACTTTCAATATGCATTTCTGAGTGTGACTACTATTTTTAGTGATAATGTACTGTTTTAATTGGCAATATAGGCTTTTCGGATATTATTTTCGGTGTCAATATACTATATTCAGTATAATATCATTTTATGTGATAATATAAGGTTTACAATTTTAGTAACTTCATATACCATTTCACTATTATTATACAATTTTGATTGTTAATTAAAAATTTCAGTATAAATATATGTTATTTCCAGTCACAAAATATTCTCCTCAATACCACTATATTTTTTCAGTATACTATTTTGTAGTCTAACTAGGCCATTTTCAATGTCAAAATACTATTTTCAGTATCACTTCCACCATTTTAATGATAGTAACCATTTACAATGTCAATATATTGTTTCAGTATCAATATAAATTTTATGTTCCATAAAAAAAATATACATTTTATGGTACATATACATTTTTTAGTATATAGACACCAAAATTAATATACTCATAATTATTTGATGTGATTCCTTCATTCCGTATAGTTTCATTCATAGTTAAATTTGTTATGGAAAAAATAAAATAAACAAAAAGAAACAGTTTTTTCTTATTTGTAACATATTGTTTTTTATTTGCTATTTGAAACAGAATTCAGAAATAGAAACGAAAGTAGTACCCAGGTATATTTTGTTTGTTTTTCTTATTAAAAGAAAGAAATAAAAACAATGCTAAACCAACCTTTACTTAACATGAAACAAAAACAATGCCAAAAACCAACCCTTAAGAAATGCTCTCTATTTCAAGCAAGCCCATATATATCAATATATTAAGATTTCAAAAAAATTAACTATTTGTGGAGGCTAAAATTTTCAAATGGACTTTAGATCCTAAATGCTTGATAAATATATTTTTTTAGTACGCACAAAGTTTATTTTATTAACATATGTTTATAAACATTAACACGCTGAAAGGTGTTGTTGAATTACATCAAATCATAAGAATAATATTTCCTAAATTACATAATATTAGAATAGAACAAAGATATAAAGAAAGACAATAAAACTATAAATGATGTGACATCAATTTTGTAGATTATACAATCTTTTAACCATTTGGAGTATGTATGAAAAAATGAAATGCACATTTTATTCAATATGAATTCCGATGAACAAAAAAAACCGTCCTTTTTGCAATTTGGGCGATAATATATGGTTTTTCTTGCAATTTTCATCGTGGCAATCTCTTTTTGCAATTTTGGTCAAGGCATGGACCTTTTTGCAAATTCCTTTTGATTATTAATTAAAGCAACTACCAACTAATACCATCCCATCCTTTTAAGTAGCAGTAATTGACTTTGAGGGTTAATTAGGTCTTGACGGTTTATTTGAGTTTTAATTAGCTTAAATAGGGTTTATTAAGGTAAACTTATGTTATCTGAGTTAATCGATGGTTAATTAGGTAATAGAATATATTGGGATAAATTTTAGGTTAATTGTTATATTAAGGTAGCCATGGCTGGGTAAAGTCTGTATCTTGGATTTCTCTCTCTTGTCCTCATCGTCTGAGATCGACAAAAACCTAGATCCGATCGAACCATAAACCCTTCTATTTTTGCAGCAAATCTGCTTCACTCTCCTCAATAGGTATGCATACTATTTTATCATTTCTTTCTAGCATTTAAAGTTCAATGGTGCTATAATTAAGTCTTACATCAGATTTAATTACTTCTCATTTCTTCAATTGATACAAGATTTTTTTTAAATGAATTGATTCAATAAATTGCCCAAGCCTCTCTATTTATATATGATCATTTTTTTTCCTTTTTTTTTTCTCCTCAAATGACTGCTTTTAGAGCACTACTTAGAGTCCGAGTCCGAATGGGTCCAGATTGGTCTAACCTTCCCTCAGACGTGGTACAAGTTATTTCAGAAAAAATCGTTTTCAAAAAACAATATGTTCCTCTCCGTCTAGTCTGCCAACAATGGAGACGTATCTGCCCGCCACGTCCTCGCCATCTTATTGATCAAGTTCCCTGGCTTTTTTTCCTTCCTCATAATGCATCTAGTTCTACCTTATTTTTCTACGATTTCTCCCAGTCTAAAACATACAACTTTGATCTTCCTGATGTTATTGATAAGAGAATTTGTGGCTACTCCCGTGGTTGGCTTTTACTTGAGAAAGACATGAAACTCTCATTGATTAACCCAATTACCAGAGAGATGAAGAGTAATTGTCTCCCTTCCTTAGCAACTACTCCAAGAATTTTGGATTTCGCAGGGAATGAACAGATATTCAATCCTTTGATTTTTGTCGACCGTCATATCACAGAAGTTATTCTTGCATCAAGTCCAACAGATGAGGACTGCATTGTAGTGGCCAGTTTTAGCCTAGCATGGGAATTGGGATTTTGTCGAGTTGGTGATAATTCTTGGACCATATTGAAGTTGAGGGATTATGACTGTGATAGTTGTGTAATTTTGGACTTCAAGTACAAAAATGGGTTGCTTTATGCGATTGACAATAAAGGCCAACTTACAGTTTATGACCTTCAAAATCTTTCGCAAAAGATCATAATAGACAACCTTAGTTCTGTAGGTCGTACTGATCATCTATATTTGGTGATAGGAGAGGGAGAATTTGATGGAATACCTCTTGTGGTGAGAGGATTGGGCTATGAGAAATTTGAGGTTTACAAATGTGTTAATGAAAGGGAACAGTCTGAATGGAGGAGAGTGAGAAATATTGGCAATGCTGTGTTGATTTTAGGGAATGGACAAGGTGAAATGGTATCTCTTAATAACGTTCAACTGAATGAATTGGAAGGAAATCACATTTGTTATTGCACAAAGTCTGAAGAACTTTCTTCTTGTAATATTAACATAAAAATGACAAGTATTGAGAATGGGTCATTTAAAGAGATACCAATAACCTCTTTGGGATTGTTTTCTTTGGGCTATGATTTTCCATGGTTCATGCCGAGATTGGACTAGCCATTTGAAGAAATTATGTCGAAGAGATCATCTCATCATCCAGGCATCAGTTGATAGATTCGTGATTTACTATATACAATATTTTGTTTTGTCTTAATTTTGGATATAGCTAGTCCTTTTTACAAGTACATCATGGCACATAATTCAGTGTGCAATGTTCTTTTCATCTCACCTTGCTTTCTAAAATTTAAAATGTGTAATCGCTTCTAGTATGAACGTATCAAAATTTAACTCTTGTGTTCTGAAACACTTTACTTTCTTAAAATAGGAAGGAGTGACGAGCTTGATTGTGGGAGGTCAACAAATATCTTGAGGACTATCTTCCACCTTGCTTAATTATGGTTTTAGTGGAAATGGAAATGTAATTGATTGCCTTTTCTTTCTTCTATTTCAATCTATATTCTCCATTAAAGCAGCAGTTGTAATTTCTCTAGTATATTTGTGAATGCCATCAAACATTGATAAAAACTTATACTTGATACATTTCATAGAAGCTCTTACCTAATAAAACACATAAACTCAACAAATACACATAAAACACAGCCACAACAAGTCAAAAACCGCATCACACATCAACAAAACAAGCCCTTTACACAACATTCAATACACTTGACAACATTTCGCAAAACACATCCGATAAATAAACAATCCCTCATGATCTAGCCCCAAAAAAACCAAATCTCCCACAACTCACCCCCTCAAATCTCAACACAATTATTGCTAAACACCACCAAATTCGCGTCCTTCCCACAACTCCAAACCCTCGAACTTCCCTCCCCACTCAAAGCCCTCAATCTAGGCGACCCGTTCTTCATCCTACAAATCGCCCATTGCTCCGTGTTAATGCTAAACGTCCCCCGTTTATCGCACACAGGACAGGCCGGATCGGTCTCGCGCGATTTTGAAGTGGTACGGTCCAAACACTCTGAGTGGTACGCGTGGGAACAAGATAGAATTCCGATTACTGGCATGTCGGAATTGCGTACAATTCTACGCGGGCAATATGGGGACCGTTTTGAGAGGGGCTTGTTGCAGATTGAGCATTTGGGAGGGGAATCTAGGGTTAGGGTTAGGGTTTTTGAGGAGCTGGGTTTGGGGGTGAAGGATTGGAGGTTTGTGGGGAGGCTTCTTGGTGCGAATTGGGGAGGTTTAGTAATTGGTTCGGAATCTGAGCTTGAGTCTGAGAGAGACGAGCTGGAGTCGTAAGTATTTTCAAGGAATGAAGTTTCCTACACAAAAAATAAAAAAATAATAATTTGATATATGTTTAAAAAATATAATTGATTAATCTTAAGGGAAGATGAGTTTGATTTTAATCTCACCTCTAAAAATGATGAGAAAATTGGAGGTCTAGAAGCCGATACTGCATCAAACAAAAAAAAGAAAAAATTAACAACACAACACGTAATAAAAATGCGAAACAAAATGCTCAATTAGTTTAAAATAATGCATGTATAGATATCAAACCTGCTTCAAAATTAAGACCATCTTGCCAATTTTCAAATCCGTCCTCCAAATTACTAAAATCAGAAACTGCCCCTTCTATTAAAGAATTCTCATTACCAAATCTCTCCCAACTCCTGCTCGAATCGCTATCGCTAGAGCGAGAATCCATGGAGTCCAAAGACGAGTAATTTACGCCGATGCCATTGCTGCTTTGAGATCCGTGCGAGCGGTACGAGTGGAATCGGTAGAACGGGTCGTTTGGGGTGAGAGAGAAAGTTGTGTTCGTGCGCCAAAACGGGTCGAACGGGTCGGTAGGAGTGAGAGGCCACTCGCGATTTGTACTGCTGGCGCCGTGCGGCCGAGCCGCCACGCAACAGAGCGAGCCCATTTTAGGGTTAGGGTTAGGGTTAGGGTTTTTGGTTGATTTTGTTTTTGAATTGAGCTGAGAGAGTTTGTTTTGGTGGGTTGAGATAGGTTGTGGTGGTTTTGGACCTAAAAAGGGGAAGTTTGGAATTAGGAGTTTGATTTTGCATGCATTAATTAAAGTGGGAAATAAAGAAGAAATTAAAAGAAAGATACACTGGTAAGATTAGATATGATAAGAGATTTAGAGCTTTTAATAATTTAGATATTATTGATATTTTCATTTTCATTTGAAGTTTTGACCAAAATAAGAGATTTCAGTAAGCCCCAATTGAGACATATAACTGCATGGGGTTTTTTATGGGTGAACAAATACTGAACTCTAATGAGCCACAAATTAATTAACATATAAATTGGTAGGTAAATTAATCAACTGACTAGGGTTTTTGTCCTCATTGTGTTCATGCTTGAAGCTGATTTCTTAAGAAATTAATACTGAAAGTATAGTTTTTACTGTAATTCCACCTCTGATCAGAAAATTATTCATAAATACAATTTATTCCCTCTTCACCTCACCCAAAAAAAATGAGAAAAAATATGATCCAAAATTGAAAGAAAAAAAGAGGGAAAATAGAGAACTTACTGAGTGGAGTCGCTCAAGAGAAAAAAGGGAGCAAGACAATGGAATAGTGCGGTTTAAGAGTGGAAACAGAACTGAAAAAGAGGGGAAAAATTAATACGAACCTTTTTTAGCTTTATTTTCCACTATGCACGAAAAATTGAGAAAGGGAAAGAAAGAAAGAGGGGAGAAGGGTTCAAGACAAAAAGAGGAGAGTAAAAATAAGTGTGACGCTTTTATGTTTAAATTATCTCCAGTTTTACAATCTAAAGGCACTATCCAGTACTTGATGTAAAAAAATATAGCAAATTTATTAGTTTTGTTGTTAAATATTGTGTGAATAGATAGATATAACTGATGTATTTTATATAAAATTATTTATTCATATTGTGTAGATTATTTTAATGTTGTTTAAATATGTTGTTTCTATTCTAAAATCTAGATTTAAACACTTTGAAATTTTCATTTATAATTTTTTGTATTTATTTATATGAAATATGTGATATGTTTGAGCATATATTGAAATTTTGAAGATGAAAAATAAGAAGTCATTAATCATGATGATATGAAAATGTGACTAGTAATTACGTAAAAATCTTAGAATCAAATTAGTAAATCAAAACTAATATATTAAAGTCATCTTCTTTCAATTTATTTTATTGGACATAAAAAAGTTCCATAAAATGGGCAAAATCAATGAGCATGCTCTTTACATTTGTCTACATCAAAGCTATATAGAGAAAAGAAACGGTATAATATATGTGCATATAAAGCTTGCAAATATATCTCATTCAACATCATTCTTCCTTAATTTCAAAGCTACTAACACTTCCAATATTTTTGTTATAACTTGACTATAATTTTTTTCATTAAATATAAAATATAAATTTAATATTATTATATAGATACAAATTTGAACTTTCAATTATAAAGTTTGGTACACTAACTGCAAGAATAAGATTTTGTCTGAACTTTCAATAACCTGAGCATATCTTTTGTCTGAACTTACAATCCAAAATGGATGTGTCCTGTCTATCCAAAAACTTGTGAATATCTGAAAAAGCTGTTTTTTTGTGGTGGACGTGAAGAACATTCTTCCATAATTACCCTCAGCAAATTATAAATTTGTTATTCAGTCCATGGCACTAATTATTTATTTATTTTATCTTTATATTAGACCGTCTAATTGGGCCTACTCGGCCCAGTATATTTAAGCCCAAGAATTACTACAATATTATTATCTGAAGAAAGAGATTAAAATGAGTCTGATCAAATTTCCAAAGTTTTACAAGGGCAAGTAATCTTTTTTGGAAAATAGAAAATCACAACAAAATACTATAGCGATTATGTACCGACGAATTAAAATTATATATTAATTTTTTACGCTTCAATATACGTTATATATTATTTTTATTTTTTAAAATATATATTGTTTATCAAATGAATTTTTATATACTATTTTTATTTTTTTAAATATATACTGTTTTATCGAATTAATAAAATCAATTTTATTAAGTATCATTTATTTATTTTTAATTTATATTTTTTTTTCAGTTTTTATACAGCGCAGTCTGATGAGCTCCTATCTTTTTATGCTTTATTTCTTCGTAGGATGAAAAAACCCTAGACTAAGATTAGTATTAGTTTCTATTTCTCCAGTCGTCTCTTCTTTCTCTCTACGATAAATCTCACTCGATCTTCTTCGCTCTTTTCTCATGGCGGGGCAGAGAAACAGCTACGGGAAACGGCGCTTCGACTACTCCGAAGCCGGCGGCGGGGGCGGCGGGAAGCGGCACTACTCCGATGAAGACCGAGCCCAGTCATCAGAGGACAGCACTGTGTACCGCTACCTCTGCCCGGGCCGCAAGATCGGGTCAATTCTCGGCCGGGGCGGCGAGATCGCGAAGCAGCTCCGAGCCGACACCGGCGCCCGGATCAACATAGGGGAAACTGTGAATAATTGTGAGGAACGGGTGGTCACGATTGTGAGCTCGAATAAGGAGAGTAATGCGCCGGTTGAGGTCGGAGAGACGGTTTCGGCTGCGCAGGATGCGTTGATTAGGGTTCATGAGAAGATCGTTGCAGATGATTTGGTGAGTGGTGGGGGAGAAGGAGGTGAGGGTGGGGAAGAAGGGGAAGCGGTTGCGGATCCGAGTCAGATCACGGCAAGGTTGTTGGTTCCGTCGGATCAGATCGGGTGCGTGATTGGGAAAGGAGGCACGATTATTCAGGGGATTAGGATTGATACTGGCGCACAAATCCGGATTATGAAGGATAATCACCTCCCTGCTTGTGCTTTGCCCGGTGATGAACTCCTACAAGTAATTTTTCTTCTTCGATTTTTCTGTTAATCCTTCTTTTAGCAATTTGCTGCCAATTTTTTACTTCCTTTTTCTCTATTTTCTTTCTTTCTTGCTTCTCCAGATTGTTGGTGATGCGCCAACAGTGAACAAAGCATTAACAGCAGTAGCATCGCGTTTACACAGCAACCCTTCTCACTCCAGCAAAGCGCTAGCGCAAGGCCGCGGCCGTGGCCACTCAGGTCGCGACACCTGGCAGGAGCCGCCGCCGTACGGCGGTTACAGTAGAGACAGAGACTATCCTGTTTACATTCCGCCTCCGAGAGATGAGTACTCGGCCAGAGAGTTCAGTTTGAAGATTGTTTGTAATTCTTTGTTGATTGGAGGGGTTATTGGTAAAGGTGGCGGGATTATTAACCAGATTAGGCAAGACTCGCGTGCTAGTATTAAGGTTGAGACTGAGCCGGTTGAGGAGGATTGTGTCATCATTGTGTCGGCCAGAGAGGTAAGTAATAATGTAATTCTTTTGTTATAGTAAAAATATTGATAATAGTACTAATAACATTAATAGTACTAATAACATTAATAGTAATAATAATAATAACATTAATAGTAATAATAATAAGAAATTATTCTTGCAATACAAAAAGAATTTAAAGCAATTAATATGAAATGAACTAGTTTTGTCTTTCTCTCTTTCACCTCTTCTCTTCATTATCATCTCAAGTGTTATACTTCCATCCAATTATCAAAAAAAAGAGAGAAGAAAAACGAAATTCGACAGGAAACTACGAACAAATCATCACACTAACATCCGCCAACCAATCCCTAAATCCCCAAATCTCACAAACCCTAATATCATCCCCTTCTCCAACCAAATCCCCAAATCCATCTCCTAAACCAGCATCCCCAAATCACACCAATCATCATACCCTAACACTCCCTCTAAACCCTAATCCATCCCCAAATCTCACAAACCCTAACACCCATTCCACCTCATAACCTCTCACCATAGACCTAACCCCTCTTTAACCCCCACATTCATCCACCCCCAAAATTCCACCTCATAAGCTCTCACCATAAACCTAACCCCTCTTTAACCCTATAACCACCATCCCAAACCCTAACTCTCACCCTCTCTTTCCCACCCCTCCTTTCCATCCAGCACTTTGAGGACGTGGTGTCCCCCACAATCGACGCGGCCGTCCGCCTCCAGCCGCGCTGCAGCGAGAAGAACGACCCGGACGCGCCCAACGCCATATTCACCACCCGCCTGCTCGTCCCCAGCTCGCGCATCGGCTGCCTCTTGGGGAAAGGCGGGAGTATTATAACCGAGATGCGGAAGATGACTTGCGCGGGAATCAAGATCGTGTCAAAGGATAAGATGCCCAAGGTCGCTGCTGTTGAGGACGAGATGGTCCAGGTATTTTATTTTATGTAATACAGGGAAATTTGCAAAAAGCTGCTACGTTATGCCGAAATTGCAAAAAAGGCCCTGCATTATTGCCAAAATTGAAAAAAATGCCCCTACCGCTATGTATTAACTCTTAACTATTGGTAGGGGCTTTTTTGCAATTTTGACAATAATGCAGGGGCTTTTTGCAATTTCCAATAATGTAGGGTTTTTTTTGCAATTTCGGCATAATATACGGGCTTCCTAGCAAATTTCGAATAGTTAATCCAATCCCACCTTTCCAGAGCTCTTTAATGGCAGGGACTATTTTCATTACTTTTCAGAATCTTGATTGTTTGTTTGTGCAGTTTCGAATAATACAGGGTCTTTTTGTGCAAATACCTCCATAATTAATTACGATTGAACATTTTGTTGGAATATAAGAGCTAGTTAATAGGAAAATAATCATCACAAATGCATTTAAATTTATCAATCTGACACCTTTGCGAGCCTCAACCCGACGAACAAACGTTTCTTTCTGCAAATTCCAATAACACAGGGGCTTTACCTCAAATTCCCCCGTAACAAATTCCACATTTTTTTTCCAGATAAGCGGGGAGTTGGACGTGGCGCGACAAGCCCTGATACAGGTGGCGACGCGCCTCAAGGCCAACTTCTTCGAGAGAGAGCGGGACTTGGGAGGCTTCGTGCCGCCGCCGCCTTACGAGCCTCCTTTGAGGCGGAGCGTCTCTCCGGAACCTTCTAGATACTCCGGCCGAGACGGCGGCGGCAGGTACGGCGGCGGGTACGGCTCCGGTGGCGGCGAGATGGATTACGGAAGCAGCAGCAGTAGATATGCGCCACAGGTACGCTTGAATTGGGAATGGTTATGTGTATGTAATGTATGTCTTTAAAGATGGTGAAAAATGTCACGAGCCAAAATCATCATGCACAACACATATAAATATACATATAGAGCAATAGCAAAGTCAAAACAATACAAGCCACATCTCACCACGTAAAAGTAAAAAAAAAAAAAACAATATCTACAAACTAAAATTACAAGTAAAAACTACTAGATAAAAATATACACTAGTGCTGACGCTCTCTGCTAGGCTCTCAAAAGAATCTACGTATGCCACCACCTCCTGCCTCAAGCGCTACCTGGAAATATTGGCTGAGCGTCAGAAAAGTTAGATAATAAAATACTATCTGCTACTACTACAACTACTACCTTACTGGAATGATAAATACTACACATCTACGAAACACTACCACCACTTATAAGAACTACCACTTGTTACAAAAATTATTACTTTTAATATTATAAGTGGTACTACTGGAAATATACATATAAGTATATTTAAAAACTACGATAAGGTTGGCAACCACACGGGACCCACTCATAGACTACCATCTCGGATCTACTTGAGATAAGTCAGTCTGCTGCACTCTCAACCACACGAGAGTGGTGTCTCCAACTTTGCCACAGTGGAAACACGCCCTCTCTAACCACCCGAGGAGACCGTACTATCACGTCTAACAGTTTGTAAGTTTCGGTAGCTAGCCGAAAATCGCTCTCTGGTACCAGGCCCACTAAAAATGTCCGTACATATGTCTTCCTCATCCACTTGTATAAAGATAATATTTTTCTACCGCTACCAGTTATACCGCAAGATTTACCACTGACTACATTTTCTACTGAAATAACTACATTTATATAATATTGAAAAATAAATAAATAAGTGAATAAATAAATAAATACATAATAATAAGATCTTTTAATTACTACCATTAAAACCGCCTCGGAATAAATATTCTAACGATTACAAGAACACTGAAAACGGATACTGAATGGAGAAGTTATGAATATTTTACTGATTCAATTCGACTGATCAGATATGTCAGTCTAAAACTGACCTAATTCTATTGATAGCAACTACAACTACCTACTGAATAAAATAAAATAACTAAATACTTAAATACTCAGCTATGTATTTTATCTTGGCCTAAAAGCTTATTAATCCAACTATTAATTAATTGGATTATTATAAGTAAAATGCCTAATCCATTTTAATTTAATTAAACATGGCCCAACTCCAATAAATACTCAATTCAAATTCATTTATTACTCAGCCCAAACTCATATTAATCAGCCCATAATAATTTTCGGCCCATCAGATTTTAATTAAAGTTTATTGGATATTTGTTTATTGGATTCAAATCTAATTAAGAACCCGACCCGTTTAAACCCATATCCGACCCGTACACCTCAATTATCTCTCTTTCTTCCTCTTTCGCCTCTCTATGTTTCCCTTCTTCTCTAAACCGAGCTCCAATGGAGCTTCTCTCCTTTTCTAATAGTATGATCAATAAATGGCCGGAACGCCACCAATCAGACGCCCGAACCATCCCCATTTCATATCTCTACTCAAAAATCTCATTCCCCTTCTCTGCACTCAATTTTGATTCATCCCCAAAAGCTAGGGTTTTCATTATTCCGAGTTATACTCGATTTTAATGGCAATACACGAGTTTCTAACTCATATTGAGGATAAATCTGAGCTATTGCCTCAAAAAGCTCAAGCTTTACGACTAAGGTGGCTCGTTCTTCTCCGATACGTGAACTCCGGAGATACCACCCTCTGACCCGAGCTCCGATAAAGTTGTCTCTGCTCGACTCTACTCCTCTCTACAGACACAACTCTTTCCTCTCTCTCTAACCTTCTCTCTTCCTATAGAGAGTAAAAGGGAAGTTTGGTATTTTGAGTTTATCTTGTGCTTTATTTTTGAGTGAGATTTATATCCAAATAATATAAAGAAATGGGTACTGTTTATAACTTCACTGGCCCATTAAAAACAATAAACGAAATGAATATTTGGATGAATATCTCATAGTGTGAAAAGGGTTCAATCATCTTAATACAAGCACCTCTTTGACTTTTCTTATTTTCTGTTCATTTCATTTTTCATTCATTCATTTTATTTCTTTTTATTTTCTTTTAAATTTTATGTTATAACAAAAAATGTCTTGTGGGGTTTAGTTGGATTGTGGGTTAATAACTGTAGAAGGGTTTGATCCGTGTTGTTTGTGGAAATGTGTATGAGTAGTTCTTGAGTCGGGGTTTTTAGGGTTTAGGGGGGACTGATGGTGTAGAATTCTATGAAGTATGGAGATCGAATGGTTTGAATCAAGAGTACAGGGACTTAATTAGATATCGTCTTTACCCCTGTAAAGCTGAAAATATCTTTCGAACGTAGGAAATATCATCATAAGTTCAAGGCTGGAGTGTTTTTTTTGTATAATTATTTTTGTGGTTTAAATTTAAACTTTTGAATTTGATTTTTGGTGAGTAGACTGGTGGAAGCAGCTATGGAAGTCATGGTGGTTCGTATTCTAGGCGGTCTGGTAGCAATGGGTAAGGATTAAAATTAAATTATATAAAAATATTTAATTAATGCTTACTATTTTCTTTTATTTTCTTTCACACTAGAATGATATCTTTCAAAATTACTTAGTTTTAACACCAAACAAGAAAAAAACATTTTAGATTGAACTTCAAACAAAGAAAAACCCTTAAAACCCCCTCTATGCGTATGGACTTTACCCATCATATTGTAAATATATTTGTGTGTGTATTGTAAATATATTTTATTCTCATTTAACTAATCGCCTTTTGATGTTTGTGTGTGTATAAACAAATAAATCCTAAATCATCTTAACAAAAGGAGAGCTTATCTTACCAGGCCTCACTCAAGATACCATTAAGGACCCCACCTCACTGTTTTAGGGCCCTTTAAGGTAGAAACCCTAAATTATTCTTAAAGCCTTAATCAAATCACCTCATGATCTATTTACACTTTTACCATTTTACCCTCAGCCAAACCTTGCTAAAGCTATAACTAACCTTATGACCTAATTACCTCCTATTAAAACAGCCGATGACCCGTCTGAAGCCTACATCCAAGCCCTAAAACTGAGGACCTTTCTGATGATGTCAGCCCTAGATTTCTACATACCTTTGTCTCTGAAGAATTTTGTTGTAGCCTCTTCTTTTGATTTCTGACGAAACTTAATGTACTTTTTTATGTCCTAAAACACCTACTAGTGTTTAGTTTGCCTTTTCAAATGTATTGATGGGGGTAGCCAGACAGACCTATGATTTCTACCTTGCCTTATTTGCCTTGTTTTTTAAACCTTTGATGTTTTTAAGCCCTGACATTTTTTACTAAGAACCTTTTGAAGTTGTGTTTTATTTCGCTGGTTTTTAATAATTATATAGCATTTGATAAAACATCTAATGAGCAAAATCGCTTTTCACAAAGTGAAGAAGAATGGAATCGGAGTGGGTTATAAATGCAAAAAAAAAATATATCATCTTTACAGATGGTACTTGATATTGTTAAGATCCTTTTGTAACTACTTTGTGTTCAATGGGATTTTAGCTAGTGACCCGTAAACCAAATGACAAGCAACCCAAAATGACATGAAGCTGAATGATGATGAGTGACCTGAATCCTAAACCCTAAACCCTAATATGATCGTAAAAGAAATCTTGATGCAGCCCAAATCCATGTGATCCTCTAAATACGAAATTTCGTGACATGACCCAAAACACTTGATGATCCACAACCTGAACATGAATAATCCTCGAGCCAATCCTAATTGATTTAAAGAACGAATTACCAATGATCTGAATTGAATTGATCCAATCAAAACTCAACAACCTTCAGTCTGAACCTAATTGATAAAAAACCTCAATTACCCTTGATCCGAATTCAATTGATCCAAAACACCCAATAACCCTCATCAAGCCTCTTTACATGCTTTTTTTAGTGAGTGTTTAAGTGTGTGTGTGTGTGTATATATATATATATATATTGTATTTTAAGATGGTCCTAGTCACATTATGGATATTCAAAGCTAGAATAATGTTGGATGAGATAAAGAAACTACTTGCTAGATCATAGTTTGAAATAATGAAAAGAAAAAAAGCCAAGCAAATTATATCAACTGCATTTCGATAAGTGAAATACGATGAAGGATGGTGGAAACCACTCTTCAAGTTAGCCCATTGTTGACCTGCAACATTTATTCTTCTAGATCCCTGTAAATTAATAAAGTAAAAGCCTTTTAAAAACTCGAGAGGAATTTTAGCCAAAATATATTAAGGAAAATCCTTTCCTACCAGAAGCTAATATACACTTTTTTTATTTAATGTATATAGGAATGACATTGCATATTGAATGATGTGAAATTAAGGACTTGTAAACATGAATAATGATATTTAAAGGTCAATCAGAATAAATCAAGCCATATATAGTAAACTATTTGAACAATATGTATAAAATATCAATATGTACCTGGATGAGGCAATGCTTTTCACATAGTTCGTTCAAATATCTAGCATAAGCTAGGCGCGAACCAGTTAATATTGGAGAATATGTCGGGATGAAGTACACCTAAAGAGTTAGGCACCTCTTTAACACACCCATTTTCAATACTCGCCATTTTTATAGTATCATAACAAGATCCATCTTCACGAACCTGCTTCGAGCAATAATAAACACAATTCCCTTCCCATCCTTTCAACTGGATGTTACTAAGGGATAAGATTTCACATTGTGCTTTAAACCCTACAAGCAAAACTGAGTTGCCAATATTTTCAACTCTGCTCCATCTAGATCGCCCCTTCCCACCAGTGCACTTGTAAACCTCAAATTCATCAGCAGGAGAGTGAATATTTCTCACAAGATTAGGTACCCCATCAAGTTCTCCCTCTCCTATTACCAAATATAGCCGGTCAGAACTACGTGCATAACTAAGGTTACCTATCAGGACCTTCTTTGAAAGATCTCGAAGGTCATAAATTGTAACTTGACCTTTATTGCTCATTGCATAAACCAACCCATTTCTGTATTTTAAGTCCAACACTATACTACTACCAGGGCCAGATCCCCTCAATTTCAATATGGTCCAAGAATTATCACCAACACGGCAAAACCCTAATCCCCAATTGTTTAACTGCGCGACCACAATGCAACCTTCGTCAGATGGACTTGATGTTAGAATAATCTTATTGGGAACAACATGGGAAGGATCATAAGTCCTTTCATTTCTTGCGAACGCTAAAATGTTTGGAGGAGCTTCTAAGGATGGGAGACAATTACTCTTCATCTCTCTTGTAATTGGGTTTACTAATGAGAGTTCATTGTCTTTCCCAAGCAAAATCCATCCACGAGAGTGGCTGCAAATTCTCTTGTCGGTGACATCAGGAAAATCGAAGGTGTATATGTTAGAACGGGAGAAATCATAGAAAGGCAAGGCAGAACTGGATCGCTCATGAAGGAACAACAACCAGGGAACTTGGTCAATAAGATGACGAGGGTGTGGAGGACCTCCATGGTTGGCAGACTAGACGGAGATGCGCATATTGCTCCTTAAAGACGATTCTTTCTGAGATAACTTGAACGACATCAGCAGGAAGGTTAGACCAATCTGGACCCGTGCAGACAGAGACTTGAGTAGTGCGTCTGCACGTGGCCATCGCCATCTGAGGAAGTAAAAAGGTAAATTGATTGATAGACAAAAAAACATTTGGGATAAAATGCAAGAAAAAAATTAACAAAAATAATTATTGAATCAATTTGCACAAATTGAGGCTTAGTTAGGTCAAATTGGGGCTTACGCTTAGTACCATGGAACGTTGAGGACAAAGGCAGATTTCTCAAAGTAAGAAATTATGTGGTTCAATCTATCCTAATAAACCCTAATTAACCTATTGACCCTAAATTAAACCCAAACAACCTAATTAACCATCAAATTGCCCCAATGAACCGTTAAAAACCAGTAACATAAACTGTAATGCAAACTCAATAATATGCATTGCATCAGTACTGGTCATATGTACATAATAAAGACTCAATAAACCCTAATTTGAAGCAGTACAGTGGGACTAACAATTCAAATAAAACCAAACTCTACTTACAATAAAATCAAGTACTAGCTGAATCGGCCTGCGACGAAGGAAGAAGGTCAAACTGATCTAATAATTCCCATTTACCTAATAAACCCTAATCAACCTAATTAGCCCTCAATTCGACCAGCCTAATAAACCCTCACTGAATCGTAAGTAACAAACCAGAAATATACAATAGGCATTGTAAGATACCCTTAGTATGCACTGCAACAGTACATAATACATATCATATGCACAAATTAACACTCAATAAGCCTTGTTCAAAACAACAACAAAATACGAGTACAATTGAATCAAATATATAATAAAACAAAAACTAAAAAAAGTCACCTTGAATAAAAACAAAGCAGGCAAAGGCGACGAGTGTGGGATGGTTCAATCACGACGAAGGTTTCTTCCTGACTTTTTCGGCAGGGAAGATTTTTCGATTGGAGAGGGAAATGAAATCTGTTATTTCCTATTTTGGGGAGGACAAGGGAAAATAAAACATGGGCCTGAAAGGCTGTAATGATGAGCAACCCAATTTGTGTTTAAGAATTAAAGCAAACATTTGAACTTACCAAACCTCAAAAAATAGGAAACTATGCACATCACAATTTATTTACTACAATAATAAGTCTCATTACTTTACTTAGCAAACACTGCATTTAATATTTTGTTGGGTTCTATTTTTTCCACATTTTATCTGGTTCTGGATATCAAAATATTTTGGTGAACTATTCAATACAATAATGCTTTAATTTCAAATTATATATTTCAGTCTTAGGTCAGAAGCATGACCCATTCATCGGTTAGATGGTTTCCGAACATTTTTCAATCAAAACAACTCCAATGCAGTAAAATTCAAATTTTATTGTTCATGAACTTCACAAATTATAATCCAGCGTATATAAAACTTGTGTTTTGTCAACCAAAAGCAAAATTTAAGGTGCATGAGAATCTACATCACACAATAAAACTATAAAAAACGTCCATATTTTGAAATTTGAAGTCCAAAGTATAAAACATATTTTGAAATTTAAAGTCCAAAGCATACGACATATTCATGCATAAAGCAAGTAAAACCAAAAAGCATCTATATTGTCAAATAATTCAAGTAAAACCAATAAGCATCCATATTGCTGAATAATACAAGTTTTGAGTGACAACTCTACTTGTTTCTTAACCAATAACATCAACCTCTAAATGATATCTAACGATCAAAATAAATCCACCCATATACAGTAAACTATTATAACAATATATGTAACATATCAATATGCACCTGGATGAAATAATCTTGTAAACAGCGCTAGCACAAGCTAGGCGTGAACCAGGAGTAATCAAAGAATCTTCCAGGATTAAGTATAACTGAACAGTTTGGCATCTCTTTAACAGAACCATTCTCAATACTCACCATTTTAATAATATTATAATAAAATCCACCACCTCCAATCTTCAGTGAGAAATCAAAATCATAAATCTGATTCTCTTCCCATCCATTTAACTGAGTGTTATTTAGGGATACAATTTCACATTGTGCATTATCGCTTAGAAGCAAAACTGAGCTGCCAATATTTCTCACTCTCCTCCATCTAGATCGTCCTTTCCCATTAGTGCACTTGTAAATCTCAAATTCATTCGCATTATAGGCAAAAAGTCTCACAACAAGAGGCACCCCATCAAGTTCTCCGTCTCCTATTACCAAATATAGGTGCTCGCCATTACGCGCATAACTAAGATTACCAATTAGGACCATATGTGAAAGATTTTTAAGGTCATAAGCTGTAACTTGGCCTTTATTATTTATCGCATAAACCAACCCGTTTTTGTATTTGAAGTCCGAGATTTTGCAACTGCCACGTCCATATTCCCTCAACTTCAATAGAGTCCAACAACTATCACCCAGTTTGCAAAACCCTAATTCCTAATGGGAGAGAAACTGCGCGACCACAATGCAACCTTCGTCAGATGGACTCAATGTAAGTATAAACTTATGCAAAATAGCATTCGAAGGATCAACGGTCCTTTTATTCCTTGCAAACGGTAAAATGTTTGGAGGAGCATCCAAGGAAGGGAGACAATTATCCTTTATCTCTCGAGTAATTGGGTTAATCATTGAGAATTTCTTGTCTTTCTCAAGCAAGATCCAACCATGGGAATTGCCGCAAATATTCTTGTGAATAGCATCAGGAAGAAGATCAACGTTGTATACTTTAGACCGTGAGAAATCGTAGAAAGAAAAGGTAGAAGTTGAAGAGTCATGAGGGAACAACAGCCAGGGAACCTGGCCGATAAGATGGCAACGGTGTGGAGGACAAGCCTCTCTCCATTGTCGGCAAACTAGACGGAGCTGAGAATATTGCTCCTTGAAGACGATTTTTTCTGAAATAAGTTGTATTAATTCAGCCGGAAGGAGAGACCAATCCGGACTCATACGGATTCGAGTAGTCCTTTTGCGAGTGTCCATCTAAGAAAAAGAAACAGGACAAGTTCATAGATAAATAGATAAAGACAGAGATATTTGGGAGACAGTGCACGGAAAAAGTTAACCAATTTTGAACCTAATTCAAACCAGTAGTTGTAAGTCCAAAACTAATTAAACCCAAATTGATAGATAAAGAAACACAATCAAATATTATCTTGCTCATTTAGCTAGACGATTTTACACGGACACAAAAATGCGGGCTTAATTGCGGTTCAATTGCAACATTGGAGGCTTAATTGGACCAAATTGGGGCTGAATTGTATCATCACAGAACATTGAAATCCTAGAAAAAAAATTATTAAATAATATGAATACTTACTGAGGAGAGGTTTCTGAATGTCAATCCTCAAATATTCCTTGCCAAACTTCTTATTTATAAAGAGGCACTAGCCAAGTCTCCTGTTCATAGATGGACACATTAACACACAACAAAATTCAGTCCTAATTACTATATAATTACATGATTGAGGGTGTAATTGGGTCAAATTTAAATAATAAGACTGAGCTTGAAACCATATAAAAAATTATTAAATAATATGGATAGTATCTTGTAAATCCAAACAAATTTCCTTATCTAATAATGAAACAAAAATTGTTATCATATTACAACACAAACCAGTTTTTAAACCTAACTCGAACCAATTTCCTTATCTTCAAAACTAATCAGTCCCAAATTAATAGAAAGAGACTTAATTGGGATCAATTACCTCCCCAATTCATTAAAAAAAATTAATTGGGATCAATTAAAAAATAGAGGATTAATTGGGGTCAATTGCATGAATGGCGGCTTAAGTGGAACAAATTGGGGCTTGGGTGTGCATCATGAAACTTGAAATTGTAGAAAAAAAATACAGAAAGATGCAGACACCCGATGAGAAGGGAGTCTGACTTGGTCCAAAAGACAGAGATTTCGAGTCTGTTTCTTAGTAAAGAAACAATGATCAAAACCCCTGTTCAAAGATGGAAAATTTTATTCACATAACAAAATGAAGGCTTAATTTCTATTCAATTTCATAGTTGGGGGCTAATTGGAATAATATGACTGAGAAATTGAGACCATATAGCATAAATTATTAATTAATATCTGTGGATTTACCCTCGCAAACTCACAATTTTAATGGAAGAAGAACAACTTTCCTTTTCTTAATATTTCTTAATATATTTCTTTCTTCTTGTCTCTTACAAAATGAAAATGAGTTCTATTTATAGGCTAAATGGTTCATGCATACATGAATCACATTAAACCCTAACATTATACTCACACAATTATCTAAGTACATGATCCATATTTCTAGATGGTGGATACATGTATTACAATTCTCTAGATGAATTTACATAGAAAAAAAAACACAAATATTATTTCTTTTGGCTTGGGCTTATCAACAAATTCCTCCCTTAAGCGCAAGCCTATTCTTCATCCCGATCATCGCCTTACAGTTTTCAAACAACGCCGTCGGAAGTGGTTTCGTGAATATGTCAGCCACTTGGTCATGACTTGCCACATGACTCACTCGCACATCACCTTTCTTCACCTGCTCTCGGATGAAATGAAAACGCACATCAATGTGCTTACTCCTCTCATGATGTGTTGGGTTCTTTGCTAACTCAATTGCGGATTTATTATCGACTCGTATTTCGGTCACCTCGTGTTGCGTCAGTTTCAACTCGTGCAACAAGTTCCTTAACCAAGTTGCATGGCATACACACCAAGATGCTGCTACGTATTCCGCCTCGCACGTCGATAATGTCACTATTGGTTGTTTCTTTGAGGACCATGTGAATGCCGTATCTCCCATATAAAACACATACCCCGATGTGCTTTTACGATCATCAACATCTCCGCACCAATCGCTATCGGAATATCCCACTAGCTTGAAATCTTCTGCTTTGGAATAGAATAACCCAAATGATTCAGTTCCCCGAATATACCGCAAAATTCTCTTTATCGCTTTTAAATGCGTATAGACCGGCTCCTCCATGAATCGACTTACAACTCCAACACTATAAGAAATGTCCGGTCTTGTGCATGTGAGATAGCGGAGACTCCCAACTAGACTTCGATATTTGGTCGCATCTACTCGTTCGCCACCATCAAACTTAGAAAGTTTCGCCCCGGGTTCCATCGGTGTCAATACCGGGTTGCAATCCGCCATTTTGTTCCTTTTCAGAATTTCTTTTGCATATGTTTCTTGTGACACAAAAATCCCAGTCTTTCCTTGTCTAACCTCCAGACCAAGGAAATACTTCATCAAACCCAAATCCGTCATCTCGAACTCCCGAGTCATCACGCTTTTGAACTCCTCTATTATCTCACCATTGTTCCCCATAAAGATGAGGTCATCAACATAAAGAGCGACAAGGAGCAAATTGCCTTCATTCTTTTTTACGTATAGTGCATGCTCGTATGGACATTGAGTAAACCCGTTCTCCTTGAAGTAAGTGTCGATGCGAGTATTCCAAGCTCGAGGTGCTTGTTTTAACCCGTAAAGTGCCTTCTTCAATTTCGGCACCTTCTTCTCTTCCCCGATTTTCATGTACCCAGGTGGTTGCTCTACGTACACCTCTTCTTCTAGCACGCCATTCAAAAATGCTGACTTGACGTCCATTTGAAAAATTTGCCATTTGAATTGAGCTACTTGAGCTATGAGAAGGCGAATCGTCTCCATTCTTGCAACTGGGGCAAAGACTTCATCATAGTCTATCCCCGCCTTTTGTCGATAGCCCTTTGCAACTAGCCTTGCCTTGTACTGCTCTATCTCACCTTGAGCATTCATCTTCTTTTTGTATACCCATTTTACTCCTATGGGCTGACTTCCTTTTGACAATTCAACCAACTCCCAAGTTTGGTTTCGCTCTATTGCTTTTATTTCTTCATTCATGGCTGCTTGCCACTTCTCATTTCGTACCGCTTCCTCAAATGTAATTGTTTCGGCATCCGCCAAAAGACAAATTAAATGTACCTCACTTGTCGAGTCGTATAAATCTTGAATGCTTCGCATCCTTGGTTGTCTTGGCTCATCTTCAACATCAGATGGTACGGGGCTAGTCGGTACAAAGGTTGATGCCGGTGATTCTCCTTTCTCAGCCTCACCTAACTTGGCCTCGTCATGTGTCATCTCATCTTTGTTATTCCAATCCCACGCGCTCTCTTCATTCACATGTACGTCCCGGCTCACCATAACTTTCCTTCCAATTGGGTCGAAGAGCTTGTATGCCTTTGTTTTCTCGTCATATCCAATGAGCACGAACTTCTTGCTTTTATCGTCAAGCTTAGTCCTCCTTTGATCCGGTACGTGTGCATAAGCCACACTACCGAATACTTTGAAATGTGATACAGTCGGCTTTTGACCACTCCAAGCCTCTTGGGGTGTTATCTCACCTAACTTCGCATGTGGGCATCGGTTTTGTATATACACGGCACATTGTACCGCCTCTGCCCAAAATTCTTTTGGCATACCTTTGCTTTTCAACATCGACCGAACCATGTCGAGAATGGTTCGGTTCTTCCTCTCGGCCACACCATTTTGTTGAGGAGAGTATGGTGCGATCAAGAATCACTTAATCCCATACTTCTCGCAATAACTCGTGAAAGCGGTTGACATGTACTCCCCGCCTCTATCCGACCGTAACGCCTTGATGTAAGTCCCGGTCATCTTCTCGACTAAAACCTTGAATCTTTTGAACACTTCGAGAACCTCAGATTTTTCCTTCAAAAAATAAACCCATGTCCTCCTTGTATTATCGTCTACAAATGTGATGAAATATCTTTTCTCACCTGAATGATTTGGGTGTAATTGGGCCACATATGTCGGTATGCACCAACTCGAGAGGTCTTTTCGCTCGATATTTCGCCTTTTCGGAAATGAGGTCCTTGCTTGCTTGCCGAATAAACATCCTTCGCAAAACTTGGTGATGTAGTCCATGTCTGGTAGCCCATGGACCATGTTCTTCTTGGCCAACTCCTTTAGGCCACCATAATGAAGGTGACCAAACCTTAGATGCCATAATGCCGATTTGTCCTTCATATCGACTTGCAGACATTTTTCCTGCACATTTCGCAAGTTGAGCTTGTACATGCGATTTTTGGCCATTTCAACTCGTGCTACCAAGCGTCCTTGATTGTCTTTTAATTGTAGTACCCGATTTTTCATGAATACCGAGTATCCCTTCTCCATGAGTTGTCCCATACTCAAAATATTGCTCTTAAGATCAGGTACGTAATAAACATCCTCGATTGACCCTTCCGTACCACCTTTTTGTAAATAGTGCACCGTACCTTGACCTTTTACTTGGATCTTTGATGCGTCTCCGAATGACACGTGTCCATTTTCAACCTCTCGTATCTCCTTGAATAGGTGCTTGTGCCTGCACATGTGGTTGCTTGCACCGGTGTCGAGGTACCAGACTGTATCGCCATCGGTGTTGATATCGTTGTATGCCATCATGAGAAACCCATCTTTCATCTCATCCCCCGTGACAAGGTTGGTGTTCTCCTCCATTCTCTTTTCGGCATAGCAAACTTTTGCGTAATGTACGACCTTGCCGCAATTGTAACACTTGTCGGAGTTGCAGTCCTTCGCATAGTGACCGTATTTGCCACACTTATAGCACTCGACATTATAGTGATTTGACTGGCCGCCTCTCCCACGACCAGGTCCTCTACCTCGCCAATTTTGTTGGCTTGACTGCCCCTTCTCCTCATAGTATCCACCTCGACCGCGACCTCCACCACCGCGATCATTGCTGCGACCTCCACGGCCACGCCCTCTACCACGAAAGTTTTGAGTGTAGAGTGCCTTTTCGTCTTTGATAGGCATCTTGGATTGCAGCGCTTCGTCAAGCGACTCGTTCTTCTTCTTCTTGCGTTGCTCGTGTGCCTCTAACGACCCAGCGAGATCGTCAACAGTTAGCTTCTCTAAGTCCTTCGATTCTTCAATGGCGCACACGACATTCTCAAAATTGTCGGTTAGCGACCGTAAAATTTTTTCCACGACTCTCGAGTCCTTTAGAGTTTCACCATTACACTTGAGCTGATTTATCACGGTTTGCACACGTGTGATGTAGTCGGATACACCTTCTGACTCCTTCATCTTCATACCCTCCAACTCGCCGCGTAGAGTTTGGAGTCTTACTTGCTTTACTCGGTCGGTTCCCTTGAAAACTTTTTGCAATGTATCCCATGCTTCCTTGCCCGTTACCACGCTTGCTATCTTTTCAAAATCTGACTCGTCAACTGCTTGGAACAGCATGTATAGCGCTGTCTTGTCATTCATTCGCTTTTGTTTCAACGCCTTGATTTCACTTCTTGTCATATCGTCGGTATTCTCTCGGTTCGGTGTAGCCGTTCTCGACTACGTCCCATGCATCTTGGGCCCCGAGTAGTGCTCGCATCTGGATGCTCCAGTTGGTTTTAGTTAACTCTCGTCAATCGTGGCAGTGACATACCCCCAAACGACATTCTCCCGGGATTCGCCATCGGCTCTGATGCCAATTTGTGGATTTACCCTCGCAAACTCACAATTTTAATGGAAGAAGAACAACTTTCCTTTTCTTAATATTTCTTAATATATTTCTTTCTTCTTGTCTCTTACAAAATGAAAATGAGTTCTATTTATAGGCTAAATGGTTCATGCATACATGAATCACATTAAACCCTAACATTATACTCACACAATTATCTAAGTACATGATCCATATTTCTAGATGGTGGATACATGTATTACAATTCTCTAGATGAATTTACATAGAAAAAAAAACACAAATATTATTTCTTTTGGCTTGGGCTTATCAACAATATCAATACCTATGGAGAAGACAACCAGATTAGTGAACAGAGATCTGAAGGTCGTATCTTGCAAATCCGGATCTCCAGTATTCCTTGCAAGAAACGTAAAATGTTTCCAACTTCAATTCAAATGCCTCTGGAGATAGGAAGAATCAAAACGAGAAAGTGGGCTTCGTTCTTAGTCTCTTGCAAAGGATTTGAATCACAGAGTTGCACTGAACGAGTGATGAACTGAACTGAATGTCTTTCATTTATTTTGTGTTTTGTTATATGTTAACGGGCAGAGATGCGAACCCGTTAAATGATTTTGCTCCCGCCCTTTCATAAAAGCACCACCCGCTCCGCTTAGATATATCTACCCTCTTAAAATACAAGATATAATCATTGCTCTTAAAATACAAATACAAGATAAGATATTATATTTTGAGCTTTTCAGAGGGCGAACGCCTACGGGTTTCTTCAACCAAAAAAAAAAAAAAAAACAAAACATCTACGAAATTCTACAAATAAATGAAGATGTTTACATGATATTTCTCTTTGGGTATAGTCAGTGATAAGGGCTATGACCTCTTTAAGATTTTCAATTCAATAATATATTTTGTAAGGATTTAGTGTATAAAATTTTAAAAACTACTATTAGTATTCATGTGTCACCCCCCCCTCTATATAAGCATATTTAGTGGTGTAAAAAAAATTCACTCAAAATATTGAGTCAAACTCCGTCACTGAATATAGAGTATACTTGATAAGATAATGTCATATTTTTATAGATATAATTATGATTGTCTTTCTAGGGGGATTTTTTTTTTTTTGAATTAAGTATACTTGATATGTCCTAAACTTAAACAAACCTAACAATTTCTAAATAGCATCCAAACATGATATCCTAAAAGTTCCCTATCCTAAACCAAGAATAACTTGAGCATCCAAACAAGCCCTTATTGTTTACAATTAAAATATATGGGGAGCAAACTTGGTGGTGTGCTGCGAGTTGTGAGTAAAATAATAACTGTGTCGAGAGAACTATGGAGAGCTTAGAGAGCGAGGCACTGTGTTATTCGTTTCTCAGTTGATTTGAGCCTGAAGGGAAGGGCTAATTTGTCTTTCTGTTCAATATTTGATGAAATTAAGAGGAGATCCCGACGGTCTCCCGGCCGAATTCTTTCAATCCTATTGGAATATTCTCAAGGGTGATATAATGGCAATAATTCACCAATTTTACCATGGAAATCTAGACCTTAAAACACTCAACAACGCCTCTATAACTCTTATTCCTAAAAAAGAGGGGGCAACACAAATCACCAACTTTCGGCCTATTAGTGTCATCTCCGGTATTCCGAAAATCATCTCTAAAATACTTGCCTCAATACTACAACCTCATTTACCTTTCCTCATTAACAAAAATCAAACGGCTTTTGTTAAAAAAGGTCCATCATGGAATCTTTCCTAACTTCAAGGGAACTACAATTCAAGCGACCCTCTTTCGCCTATGTTCTTCAACCTCGTGGTGGACTCACCTCAAGCGATTCTGCAAAATCTCAACTCCATCCTTACTTCCCCAATCGTCATAGCTCCAAGAGCACTACAATTCGCGGACGACATACTTCTTTTTGTTGAAGCCCATCCGAGAAATCTCAAAATTGTCTCCAAAGCATTAGATGTGCTTGACACAATATCCGGGCTCAAAGTCAACCGGTATAAAAGCTCCTTCACGCCGATTGCAATCCCTCAACACCTTCATGAGGTTATTGCCTCAATCCTAAATTGTCAACCGCAAACGTTGCCGGTGAAATACCTCAGATTGCCGTTAACCTTAAAGAAACCACCTAAATCTTCATTCATGCCGATCCTTCAAAAACTTCAAAAAAGATTGGCCTCATGGCAAGGAAAACTTCTTTCTTTAGGTGGCCGATTAACGTTAGCCAAGGCGGTATTAAATGCGGTTCCGATATACTTCATGCAAGCCTTCAAGCTACCTGGTTGGTTAGTGGAGAACATCAATCGTCTCACTTGTAGTTTCCTATGGAAAGAGAACAAAGAATGCAAAGGTGGACATGGTCTCATTAATTGGACAAAAGCTTGTTTGCCTAAGGTTAATGGCGGTTTTTAGGACTAACCAACATCAAATCTCAAAATGATGCCCTTCTTCAAAAATGGCTATGGAAAATTTCGACGGAACCGGAATCTATTTGGAGCGAGATAATACGACTATCATACGAGGCGACGGAGCCTTACCAAATCGAGGAAATCCATGATCACCAAACTTCATTCTTTTTCAAGGACCTTAAACTACTACTTCCGTTCTTCAAGGCATCCACCAATCTCAACCCGGCCGCCACAACATTAACATGGTCTTGGACAACGAACGGCCAATTCACCGCTTCATCCGCATACAAAAAACTCAACGACTCGGGACCTCGAAGTTGGTGGAACCCGAAGATATGGAAATTCAAGTGCCCATCAAAGGTAAAGTTCTTTCTTTGGCTAGCCATGAACTCGAGGATCTTAACGGCGGATAACTTGACTAAAAGGAATTGGCCTCACAACGCGGTTTCCCCAAATTGCTCTTCTCAGTCTGAAATGGCAAACCACCTCTTCGGCGATTGCAACCTCGCCAATCAAGTTTGGTCCCTAGTAGCAACGTACTCCAATCTGAAGACGTACATCAGTGCATGGTTCTGCAATGGAAACCATTATACATGGTTCTGCAATGGAAACCATTATACAAATTCTAAACCCTAAACCCTAAACAGGGACAGTGAAATTCATATTATATGAATCATAAGCTTTGATAACTGACAATCCAAATAAGTTATTTGATCATATGTATTGCGAAACCATGTTTGCTATTTGAGTGCTTGGGTGACAATATCCTATAAATGCAAAACATTTGTGTGATATTTGATCAACAGGCTTGTTGTTGATTAGTTGTATGTGAGAAACAAATTGACAAGAAATTGCAAAAAGAAAATAGAAACCCGATATTTTGTCAACCAAAAGCAAAATTGAACTGTCATGACAATGAGCATCACACGAACAAAGCTGATAAAAACATGCATCCATATTTTTTTAGTCCAAAGCATATAACATATCGATGCATAAAGAAAGTAAAAGCAAAAAAGAAGCATCTGTGTTGACAAAATAATAGAAGTTCTAAGTGGCAACACCATTTGTTTTTAACCAAAAACATCTACTTATAACTATATCTTAAATAAACAAAAGATCTAACACAAATATTCCATAAACTAAAAGACCAAACCACCACACGAGCCATCCATTCCACCTGCACCACACCTATCCTCGGTACCTGCCATTGAAAAACCTTATCAGTCAAAATAGTGCTTACCATGTTCAAATTATTATCTTACAAAGTATTCAAACCTATACTTGGTTCAAGAAACCTAAAATAAAAATTCAAATATAGGCCAAGTAAAAAATAGAACTACGTTTAGTGGAGCCAAATATAGATGAAACCTAACTATTGTATCACATTTTGTAAGAAACATATAAACAGTAACTATTGTATCAAATTATCCAAAACATTCTTGGAAGAAAGAACGGTAGGCATGAGGGCTATTTAAGAGGGTAGATCATGTATTTCGGAAAAAACATAACTCAACCACTCAACTACAGGATTTGCTAAATCATACACTTAGAAATCCAAATCCCCTAATATCTTTCAAATCAAACAATCCCAAGTGGTAAGATACTAGAACAATATTATATATCTAAAAAGTCAACCTGTACCTGGATGAGATAATCCATTCCTCATAGTTCCTTCAAATAGCTAGCATGAGCTAGGTGTGAATAATGAGGTAAATTCACAGTCTGGAGGAAATAACGCAGGTACCTCTTTAGTAGTCCCATTTTCAATACTAGTCATCTTTATCTTAATACTTCTTAAATTTAAAGAACTGCTATCAAATTTGGTCGTGCAATAACAAATGTGATTCCCTTCCCATCCGTCCAATTGAATGTTATCAATGGGCACCATTGCACATTTATCATTTGTTAGAAGCAACACTGCATTGCCAACATTTCTCACTCTCTTCCGGTTAGATCGCCCCCTTTCCTCAAAGTGCTTGCAAACCTCAAATCCATCCTTCAAATTGTCACTTTTCTGTCCCACAACAAGAGGTTCTCCATCAAGCAGTCCTCCCTTTCCTATTATAAAATATAGAGGGCACCAGATTTTTGCAGATCTAAGGTTAGCCAACCTCTTCCGTGAAAGATTTTCAAGGTTAAAATTGACACTTGGTCTCTATCGTTTCTCGCATAAACCAACCCATTTTTGTACTTGAAGTCCCTTATTCTACAAGAATCATGGCCATATTCGTTCAATTTCAATACAGTCCAAGAATTCTCACCAACACGGCAAAACCCTAAATCCCATCCTGGGCCACCCATGGCCACTGCAATGCAACCCTCGTCAGATGGACTTGATGTAAGAGTAATCTTCCAAACAAGAGTGTGACATTTGTATCCTTGATAGTCCAAGTCAGGATATTTGGTTTTTCCGTTCCTTGCACATGGTAAAATATTTGGAGGAGCATCCAACGAAGGGAGGCAATTGCTCTTCATCTCTCGTGTAATTGGATTAAACAATGATAATTCCATGTCATTCTCAAGCAGAATCCAACCACGGGAACTAGCAGGAGCCTTGTGAACAACAACAGGAATATCAAACTTGTGTATTTTAAACTGGGAGAAATCATAGAAAGATAAGGTAGGGATGTGGTCGTAATTACGGTGCCACAACCAGGGCAATTGGCCAACAAGATGACGAGGGTGTGGGGGACAGGCAAGTCTCCAAAGTTGACAAACTAAACGGAAATTACCATATTGCTCCTTGATGACGATTTTTTCAAAGATTAGTTGTACCATGTCAGCAGGAAGTTTAGACCAGTTCGGACAAATCCAGTGTGGGATTTGAGTAATGGGTCTGCGAGTAATCATCTTAGAAAATGAAAAGAAAAAAAATGTTAGACAAATAAAGAGAAAACTTAGACCCAAATTGATATATAAGATATACAAAACATACTTATTGTTCACATCTAACTCATAAACACAAAAAAGTGATTGAGCGTTGGCATAAGTGTATGTCAAATACATTATAAAAATAAATAAACACAAAAAAGAATACCAACAAATGAGGTTCAATTTCATGAGTGGGGGATTAATTGGGGCTTAGAAGTGTCGAATTGCGGATTAATATAGTGTCACTGAACTTGAAATTCTATAAAGAAATGATTAAATATATATGTATACCTATTGAGGGGAGTGAAGATGATTTAGAGGAAAAAAAATTTAGTCCTCAATTAGACCCTAATAACCTAATTAACCATCACTTAACCCTAACACAGAAGGACATTAATTGTAACATGCCCTCAATAGTACGATAACACATATGCACATAACTAACCCTCTGTAAACCCAAATTCAAAGCAAAGAGCAAGAGAAGGAGTACCAATTGCTCAACCTTATCTGGATTGTGGGATGCGATGGTGAAGGGCTACACGCAAGTTGGATCGGATGTGCAGCGACATGGTTTTTTTCGCTGATTTTTGTTGTTCTACAAAAGGAGGGGGCGAATTGTTTATTTTTCGAGAGGGAGATCTGCTATTTAAGTTTCGAGAGGGAAGCTAGCTTTTAGAAATTAGGAGTTCGTTTTTTCTCTAGTTTGGAAATTTTTTTTTATTGGGCTGATGCTTGGCCCATTATATAGTTTGAGAGTTTGCAAAAATATCACCAATTTGTATCTAGTTCTTAAAGCGTAATTATTATGCATAAATTGTTATGCGATGGTACGTATTCCTTGAAACTGTTGGTCCGATTATATCAACCTTTATTTGAAAATACTTTATATAGTAGTTATAAACAACACCATTACATTTACATATCACAATCTTAATATAAAGTAAAACCCTTTCCAGATTGTTACCAAAACATTTATTATTATTCTTTAATTAATTCCATTGCCTTAATTAAATTGTGTAGTAATTCTAACTATTTTCATTAATTATTTGGAAATAACTTAAGGTGTTTGGTAAATCTATGTTGAAGAATTGTTGGAAATAACTTAAGAGAACACGTCACTTCTACAAAGAAAATTTAAAGAACTTAATATGATGAATTCTCCACCAAAGCCATACAACTTGAGCACATGAAGAGTGTAAACCAAACAGATTTGTAGACATTAATAGTTTCAAATTATTCAAATTTCTCAACACCCAAAAGTCAAAATATTGTTGGCATAGGAAACTACATAAGCATTAAAAGATATCATAGTTTGGAATAGATAAAAAGAAAAAGAAAAAAAGCAAACAAACTATTTACAACTGCATATAAATAAAGTCAAATGACTCAAATCTGATTAAGCATGACATAAAGCAATCTTCAAGCTAGTCCAACGTTGACTCCAACAATTATAATTTTAAATCCCTGTTGTTCAAGAAAGTAAAGCTTATAAAATAACTTGAGAGGAATTGTAGCAAGTATATATTAAGCTAATCGTTTCCTAGTAGAAGCTATTGTACATTTCTTGTTTGAGGTATCTATTAAGCTAAGAATGACATTGCATAAGATGTGAAATCATATGGGCCTATAAACATGACTGATGATATCTAAAGGCCAAAATAAATCCTATTAAAACAATATATATAAAATAAACAATATGCACCTGGATGAGATAATCTTGCCCATACATTTTCTTCAGATAGCTAGAACAAGCTGGGCGTGAACCATGAGATATTACATAATCTATAAGCACGAAGTACATCTAAAGAGGCAGGTACATCTTTAATATAATCATTCTCAATACTCGTCATTTCAATAATATCATAATAATAACCATCTTCTCCAGGCTTCGCTACATGATAACAAACATTATTCTCTCCCCATCCATTTAACTGAGTGTTATCAAGGGATACAATTTCGCATTGTGCATTATCGCCTAGAAGCAAAACTGAGTTGCCAATATTTCTCACTCTCCTCCATCTAGATTGCCCCTTCCCATTAGCACACTTGTAAACCTCAAATTCATTCACATCATCGCGAACACGTCTCACAACAAGAGGTACCCCATCAAGTTCTCCAACTCCAAATACCAAATATAGATAGTCGGAACAACGTGCATAACTGAGGTTACCTGTTACGATCATATGTGAAAGATTTTTAAGGTCATAAATTGTAACTTGGCCTTTTTTGTTTATCGCGTAAATCAACCCATTCTTACACTTGAAGTCCGAAATTCTACAACTCTCACGACCGTATTCCCTCAATTTCAATTTGGCCCAAGATTTATCACCAACTCGACAAAACCCCAACTCCCATCGAGAGGAAAACTGTGCTACCAGAATACAACCTTCATCAGATGGACTTGACGTGAGAATAACCTTAATGATATGACGGTTCAATCCTACGGAGGGGAGGCACTTACTCTTCATCTCTCTCGTAATTGGGTTAATCAATGAGAATTCTATGTGTTCACAAGCAAAATCCATCCACGAGAGTGGCTGCAAATATACTTGTGAATAATATCAGTATCAGGAAGATCAAAGTCGTATATTTTAGACCGGGAGAAATCAAAGAAAGATAAGGTAGAATTGTGGTTGCCATAAGGGATTAACAGCCACGGGAGTTGGTCAATTAGATGATGAGGGTGTGGAGGACATGAGCGCCTCCATTGTTGGCAAACGAGACGGAGATGAGCATATTGCTCTTTGAAGAGGATTTTCTCAGAGATAATTTGTATCACGTCAGCGGGAAGGTTAGAATAATCTGGACCTATCCGGACAGGGACTCGAGTAGTTCGTCTACGAGTGGCCATCTCAGAAAATGAAAAAGAAAAATTGATTGATAAATAAGGAGATTTGTGGGAGAATATGCATGAAAAATGTTAACCAAAATTGAATCATACAACAGAACCAATTCATACCTAATTCAGACCAAGTTTTGTATCTTCAAAATTACTCATACCCAAATTGATAGAGAAAGAAAGACAAAACAAACATCGTACTGGCAACTAGACTCATGAATGCTACTAAAAAGAACCCAAGCTTAAATGAGGTTCAATTGCATGATTGTGGCTTAACTGGGTCGAATTAGGGCTTAATTGTAACATCATTGAGCTTGAAATGCTAGAAAGGCATGGCAAAATAATATGCATACCTATTGAGGAGAGAAGAAGGCTTGACCCAAAAGAAGAGAGGTACGTGGTTCATTGGGATCTAGGTTTGAGGTGCGAAAGAGACAAAAGCAAGGCAATGCAGATGCACACTTTTTCCATCCATCCCTATACTCAAAAACAACAACAAGCAGCAATTAACCCAATTAAACCCTAACAAATTCTAATTAGCGCTTAATTAACTCTGATAATTCATATCTACCCTACTAAACCTTAATTAACATATAACCGTCAATTTAACCCTAATTATCTATTCAAGAATCAAATAATCAATAGACCAAAGTAACCAAACTAAAGCAGTAACATGAATAATTGTGATAATAACTTCAGAAACATGCATTTTACTGACACGTCATGTGCATATAATAAACCCTCAATAAAGTAAACCGTCATTGGAAGCAAGAGAGGGTACAAACTACTCAAATAAAAATAAGAAACATAATTCGTATAAGATCAAACCAGTTGAGACAACTAGCTGTGGCGAGGCGAGCGAGAACGTGAGCTGAAACCTGAGCGAGCTTCATGGGTTTTAGAACAGTTTGGAGGCCTGACTGAGGGTGAATAACGAGATTGAGAACCGAGGGGCTGATTTATAGATTTTTTTTTAATATACCATTTTTTTCAAAATAAACCAACAAATACCGCTGTTTTCAAAATAATATGGTATCTATCATTTCCGTCACTACTAGTGATGGAACAGTTGTTTCGCCACTAATAGTGGCGGAACATGTGGATTTTATAATTTTTCAAAAACGGAAATAATTAGTGAAAAACACGTGTTCCGTCACTACCAGTGGCGGAACAAGGAAAAAATTTACGTGTTCTGCCACTATTACTGGCGGAACGGAAAAGAAAATAATTTTTTTCCTATTCCGCCACTACCAGTGGCGGAACACTATTAATTTATACTAATTAATCATGTTTAGTCAGTCAAATAAGAAATTTTTGAAAAAACTAAAAATTCACATGTTCCGCCACTAGTAGTGGCGGAAATGATAGAAAGAGGTATTTGTTGGTTTATTTTGATGAAAATGGTATAAAAAAAATCTGATTTATGAGAGATTTAGGTTTGGGCTCAACAAGAGTTTATGTATGGGCTTTGCTAAGGTGTAAAGCGGGCTTGTGTTTTATTATTGAGCCGCTATTTGATTTTGATCAAACAGCGGGTATGATTCATTGCAGGGCTACTTGATTTTGATCAAAGAGTGGGTATGATTCATTGCAGGCTGCTTTGTTAGGTACCAGTGGATATGATTCAAACAGAGTTTGATAATCTTCAAAACTCGCGTTATTAGCATCAAGATCTTGATGATCCATTCTCTAAAAATATTTTGAGAACTTGATGATTCATTCTATAATCAAATGGATATGATGGATATGCCATTAAAAATTAATCAGATTTTCATCTACATCCAATCAAATGTATCGAAGTATCATTATTTTTTATCAAAATTCAAATTGTCAACACTCAGAAACCATGATCAGAATGTTAAAGGAATTATTGATTAAAAAATAATTATCATAATGTTCTGAAATCCATAGCACCAAATCATATCCATGCTCAATTGCCAAATAATGAATTAACCCCCCCCTGTTTTATACTAAAAATATTCATCCATGCATAAATCAAAGCTAAGGCTAGAACTTCATAAATTTAAAGATTGTAGCACCATATATTTTGTCAACCAAAAGCAACATTTAAGGTGCCATGACTATCCATCATCACAAGACAAAAGGCAGCCTCCGAAAACTAAGATGATTGAAGTCTATACTGTAGCACCACAACTTGCATACATACACATCCATATTTCCAGATAATACAAGTTCACTTGTTTCTTAACAACAATACCTGACTATAAGTATATTATTCTATAAGCAAAAGATATAAGCATAAAAATTCCATAAATTAAAAGATGGTTCCCCACCTGTACAATCTATGCACTTTGCACCACCGTTATCACCTATGACCTATACCTGCCATATTAAAGCCAGGTTCACCAATCATCAATTTGCTTCAATAAAACTGGACTAATCACCAAATTATTCATAAATAAAAAGATTCTTTTAAGGACATCTCGACAGTAAAAACAATAAAATTGTACCTGAAACCAATTTGTAATGCCTAATTATGAAAAAACTTGATATAAGTAAGGAACTGAAGCAAGTTATATTTTGTCACCGATGCCTAATTAGTAATTACAAATAATATATCTAATTGCAAGTGCCTAATTATTATGATGCCTAATTAGCTAAACTGATACACTATAATCATAATTAATCAATAAAAACCAAATCCCTAAATAAAATATGCCTATATAGTAAAACGCTAGAACAAAAAAATATATAAAAATACTATAAAAGAGAGTCAATTGATACCTTGATAAGGCAATCATTCCCTTGAACTAGCTACTCACGAGCTAGGCGTGAACAAGGAAGTCGTAAAACGATACCCCAAAGGGTATACGCCAAAAGAGGTAGGTACCTCTTTGATATACCTATTGTTAATACTTCTCATGCTTATATTAACACCACCATTCATTCGAAGCTCCCGCTTGCAACAACAAATTTGATTCCCCTCCCAATCATTCAACTCAATGTTATTAATGGGTACCATTTCACATTCTTCATCCGTTATAAGCAACACCGAGTTGCCAATATTTTTCACGCGCCTCCATGTAGATCGCGCCTTTCTATTTGAGTACCTATAGACTTGAATTACATCGCCCACAACACACCTCACAAGAAGAGGCACTCCATCAAATTCTCCATTTCCTATTACCAAATATAGTTTGTTGTAAACACCGTTGCCGATGAGGATCTTGCGTGAAAGCACTCGAAGGTCATAAACTATAATCGTTGTATAAAACAACCCATTTCCTGTTGTATAAAGCAACCCATTTTTGTACTTCATGTCGTTTATTATGTGACTGCCGTCCTTTGTTTTCAACAAAGTCCATCTATCATCACCAACCCGACAGAACCCTAAATCCCATTCGGAGTGCTGAAACCGAACCACCACAATGCAATCCTCATCAGATGGATTAGACGTAAGAATAACTGCACGTATATGAGATAATTTGATTTTATTATAAAAGTAGTATCCATCATGAAGGTCATAATGCGAAGGATCTCTGATACTTTCATTCCTTGCAAAGTCTACAATGGTCGGAGTGGTGGCCAACGAAGGGAGACAATTCCTCTTTAACTCCCCTGTAATCGGATTATACAACAATATCTCCATATCTTCTTCAATAAAAAACCAACCGCGCGAGCAAGGAGTATCCCTCTCAATAACAATGGTTGGATCAAACTTGTGTATTTTGGATTGTGAGAAATCATAAAATGATAGTGTAGATGTAGCAGGATCTTGAGGGAGCCACAACCACGGGACTTGGCCAATTAGATGACGAGGGTGAGGAGGGCAGAGTTCACTCCATTCTTTGCAGACTAACCGCATATTACCATATTGCTCCATGAAGACTATTTTTTCTGAGATGAGTTGGATAAGTTTAGATGGAAGGAGAAACCAATCAGGGCAGGATTGGATTGGGGCTTGAGTAGTGCATCTGTGAGTGGGCATCTGAGCAAATCAAAAGGAAAACAATGATTAGATGTTGTTAGATTACGATTGAATTAGAAAAGAAACGGGTTACTAGTGGGTCAGTTTGAGCAAATATCTGTTGGAAATTGCGGCTAAAAATGAAATTCAAATTCACTAGACTTTGGCCTACTTAATGGTGTGGATTAAAATGGGCATTGAACAATAAATTGAAGGTCTTTTTGGAAGTGCAAATTGGAAGGGACCAATCAACACCATTAACATCTACTGCACTGCTTTTGTTAGCTTTCTATCTAGTTTCACTTTTATCTTTTACAGTTTTTGTATTTTTGTTATTTAGCATTATAATTCCAGGTGATATATAAATTATAAACCCTTTCATCTTCAATTAGGTCAAGATTTGTCTATTTTCTTATCCACCCATAAAAACCACAAAATTATGGAAATATTCTAGTTTATCTTTATTTACTCAAACTCTTGAATTTTTCATGTTTGTATGCTCAATTGCATCATTGGTGCTTAGTGGATCTTCTCAATAAAGAAGAGGCACTGACAAAACCTCCTGCTAATAGATGGAAAACTGAACACACCCAAAAAATTCTGGCTTGATTGATATTCGATCGCATGATTGGGGCTAAAGTGGGTTCTGAACTTGGCTCCAATGACAAATGTTTAGTCTCAAATAATTTGAATACCTTTGGAAGAGAGAACCAGACTAGGCTCAAATGACAAGAGTTCAGAATGTCTTATCTTTCAAATCCGGATAGTTGATACTTCAATATTCCTTGCAAAAAAGGTAAAATGTTTAGACTCCTGACGCCTATGATGAAGGAAAGAGAGTCAACCGAAAGAGTGGTTGGCAGGAAGAAAACGGCAGAAAGAAGAAGGATTTGGGTTGCCGACGGTAGAAAAAAATGAAAGAGGATTCTATTCTTTCAGACTCGTGGTATACTATAAATATAATACTCGCTGGCGAGAGTCTCTATTCGGTTTTGTTATTTACTATTTTGAGATGCGAACGAAACGAGAATCGTGTTAAGTGTTAGTTATTATTAATTAACCCCAGCCCCTCTTTTTTAACCTACTTTTAAACACCATATATCATCATTTCATCATTTTTATTTGGATGGTTCGATCAATTTTCTTATCAAATCTTAACCATAATCATTCATTATCTCAAATGTATTGATATAAAACATAATAATATAATTAGTTGAATTGGTATTTTGTATTTCATTTCGATTTAATAAGAACTATTGAATTTATTTCGGGTCATCAGATTTTAATCGGATGATTTCAATGAATTATAATTCAAATTTATGTTCAAGTATTAGTATCAATAGTTAATAAAAAATTTACTCATTAAAATATAATAAAATTTTCTTTTCTTCTTTAAAAAATCATAATTCTTAATGAAAATATTTTATTTCTCATTTTAAAATCATCAAATATAAATTTGTTGAAATTTTCTCTTTATTTTGAGTTTCATATTGTTATGGTTCCAATTTATTTATTTTTTCATGCTAAAATATATGAATATAGACTATATAAAAAAATAATACGCTCATTAACTCATAACTTATTTTTCATCTCTCTTTGAGCATTCTCAAGAAACATATTCTCAATTTTATCTCGGCCGTTTGATCAAATTTTTTCCAAATCTTAGTTTTTCATTTAAATTATTACCACAATATCACATGATCAATTAGATTAACGCTTCGTGTTATATTTTCAATTACGTGAGAACTATCATAACAAATGAAATTTCAGAGTATTAAGAACTATGTTGTATTACGAATTTAAAAAAAAAAAATGTGATCAATTTATACATAATTCGTATCATTTTAACAACTAAAAAAAATAAAAAATAAATAAGAAAAATAGCGGTGATAATTTTTTTAAGAAAATTAGTCATGTTAGATTTTCTTATATATAATATACATAGTTTTTTCATATATATAATATCATATTTTTTTTTTACAAATCATATTAAATATAATTATAAATAGCCGTACTAAAATTAGTAAGAAAACAGTGTCCAATAACAACTTGATACTTTGAAATAAAATTAAAAAAACAGAAAAGTAACAAAACACTATTACAACTAGACTTTAATAAAAACAGCTTCAAATCTAAATTAAGCATAAATAATCCAAGAAAATCATTAAATAGTCCGATGTTGACCGCCGATGTTATACCTCGCAATCCCCCTGTACAAGAAAGTAAAGTCAATCAAATTCGAGTTGATTTGTAGTAAGTACATAAAAGCTAAATAATTTCATATGAAAGTGATTACACATTTTTATTTGGGGTTATAGGAGGGCATTGCATATTGAATGACATGGACTTATAAACATGACTAATATCTAGAAGTTACAATACAACGCTAAAAGAACAAAATATAACTACAAAAGAAAATATCAATTTGTACCTGCATGAGACTATCTTTCCCCCAAAATACTTTGAATACCTAACACAAGCTAGGAGTGAACCATGATAAATACTCACTGGATGTACATCCATTATACGAAGGAAATACACTTAGTGAGGTAGGTACTTCCTTAATAGACCTGTTCCCAATATTAGCCATTTTTATGTTAACATTAAAACGAGAATCTAAAAATAATGATGAAAGTAATTAACTTATTTGGCAACATGAGTGGCCTAAAAATTAATTCACAAAAAAGCTCTTTCACACCCTTCCTTGTCCCCGAAAATCTTCAATTGCCAATAGCCAACATCCTTAGTTGCGCAAAGAGTGATCTGCCAATAAAATTCCTAGGATTACCACTAACTATCACCAAACCTAAAAAACACCTTTTCATTCCCCTATTGAGAAGGGTACAAGACAGATTGGCGGGTTGGAAGGGTAAAATTCTATTATATGGGGGTCGTCTCACTCTCATACAAGCCGTACTCGGTCCAACTCTAAACTACTACATGCAAGTGTTCGCACTTCCAATGTCGTTCATAAATGAGTTCGATAGAGTGGCGCGTAGGTTCTTATGGAGAGGTGATAAACCTTGTTCTGGCGATCATTGCCTAGTATCTTGGGAAAGCCTAGCGAGACCAAAGGAAAATGGTGGTCTAGGCATACTTAACATTCGAAACCAAAACCGAGCTATGATGCTACGGTGGTTGTGGCACACAAGACAGAACCCCTTCAGTCCAGTAGGCTACTTATTCTCTACTCTATATCATTTTGCTCCGCTCTCCTTCGCCCAATAACTCCCTTCACGAGGTTCTTTCTTTGTACAAGATCTACAAGAACTAATTCCCATACTTAAAACATCCACTCAGAGCACAATCGGCTCCGGTACTGAAACACACTTCTGGTCCGATCTATGGCATCCTCACGGCATCTTGCAAAATGCTTTCCCGGAAATTTTTGCTCAAGCACCAAACAAGCAGAGTTCGGTGCATGAGGTTATACAATCAGGTTGGCATTTAGGACCGTTAATTAACTTCACAAATTCTAACCTTGCACTAAAAGCCAGTCAGCTACAAGCTATTATGAGCTCCACCTCTCTCTCACCAAACGAAGACAACCTCACATGGCGTTGGAACCCTACAGGTGAATACTCTTCTAAATCTTGCTATAACCTCTTCTACAAACCGAACCCCAAATCACAATGGAATAGCTCAATATGGAAACTGAAAATTCCCACAAAAGTACGTTTCTTTCTCTGGCTATTATCGGTTAATAGGTTGCCCACTCAACAAAACCTAAGTAGGAAAGGTTGGACGACCATCTCTGCATGCAAGCTATGCAGTAGTGGTGATTTTGAAACCATAGACCACATTTTCTTATAATGCTCATACACGATGAGTGTCTAGAATTTGTTCGGCTTTCAACCAACACAAAATACAACCTCAGCTATTTCTTTTTGGAAAACAAAGAGAAATCAACTACAGGACACAATGACCAAACTAAGATGGGATCGTAACTGGGCAGCGGCCTGCTGGACAATCTGGAAGTAATACAACATTAAAACGAGAAATGCCATGCAAATACGTCACCACACCATAATAGATGTGATTCTTTTTCCACCCATTGAGTTGAATGTTATCAAGCGATATTATTTCACATTGTGCATGGCCTAGAAACAATATAACATTGCCAATATTTCTCACTCTCCACCATGTAGATTGCCCCATTTCATTAACGCACTAGTACATCTCAAATTCCTCCGTTTGGAAAGAGCCTGATCTTATCACAACAAAAGGTACTCCATCAAGTTTTCTCTCTCCTATTACCAGATATAGCATACAAATACTATATGCATTACTAAGATCACCTATCAGGATCTTCTGTGAAAAATCTCGAAGGTCATAAACAGTAACTTGGCCTTTGTCACTCATCGCATAAATCAACCCATTTTTTTACTTGAAGTCCAACATTTCACAACGATCTTGGCCATATTCCCTCAACTTCAATACAGTCCAAGAGCTATCACCGATTCGGCAAAACCCTAACTCCCATACCGAGTGAAATTGGGCCAACAAAATGCAACCCTGCTCAGATGGGCTTGATGTAAGAATAATCTTAAAGATTCGAGGATTCAATTTTTGATGTTTGACAAAATGCAAAGGATTTCTAGTTTTCTCATTCCTTGCAAATCCTAAAATGGTTGGAGGAGCAACTAAGGAAGGGAGACAGTTATACTTCACCTCTCTTGTAATTGGGTTAATCAACGAGAGACCCATATCTTCCTCAAGCAAAAACCAACCACGTGAGTAAATGCAATTTTCTTGCCGATAACACCAGGAAGATCAAAGTTATATGTTTCAGACTGGGAGAAATCGTAGAAAGAAAAGGTAGAAGTTGCTTTTGGTCTAGCACAATATTTTGTAAGATTGGATCCTTTATGAGGGAGCCAGACCCAAGGGACTTGGCCAATAAGATGGCGAGGGCGTGGAGGGCAAGCAAGTCTCCATTGTTGTCAGACAAAACGGAGATAAGCATATTGTTCCTTAAAGATGATTTTTTCTGAAATAAGTTGTATTAATTCAGCGGGCAGGTGAGACCAATCTGGACCTGTCTGGACCGGGATTCGAGTAGTGCGTTTGCATTTGGCCATCTAAGAAAATGAAAAAAAAATCAATTTTTGATAGATAAATAGAGGATACTTTGGATAAAGTGTATGAAAGGTTAATAAAAAATATTGAATCATACAACACAAACCAATTCATGCCGTTTCCGTATCTCTAACAATAAAGAGACCTAAATTGGTTGATAAAGAGACACAAAACAGACCTCCTACTCACAACTATACACATTAAAGCAAAAAAAAAAAATGCAAGCTTGATATGTATACCTATGAATCAATCTCCTGGCAAGGAGACAAGGGTAATGCAACGAAAGCCTAATAATCCTAAATTCAAAACCAACATAAAACAACAATTAGTCTCAATCCTAAATTAACTTTAATAATCATAATTCATCCTAATTTACCCTAATAATTCCCAAATAACCCAACGTGCAGCAGAAAGGATTATATTAACACATTAAACCCTCGGAGAAAACCTTACTGAATCAAGAGAAGGAATACCAATTATTCAAATTCAAATAAAATCAAAGTCGAACCTTAATTTCTATAGAATCACAAACCACGTGGGCGGCGACTAGGATACGAGGGAATTTGGTTCAGAGGGAAATTTGCTATGTTTGGTGAGGTTTGTGAATCGGGTCCTAAGCAGGCCCACGCTTTCTTGAAAAGAAATTGAAAGAAGATAATAAGTGGCTCCATGACTTAAAATGAGAAATTGTATGAAGCCCAATTTATTTGTTTATCTATATTTGCACCTGTCCTGTCTTGATAGTTGATAGAATTATAGTCACAAGTTTAGAATATTCCTGCAAATTCTCAAATAATCTATTTTACTCGTGTACAAAAAAAAATTGAGAAACATTATGGATATCCTTATAAACATAGGAAATATTATGTAATCTTGAATTTATATTTAAATTACTCTGAAGTTATTTGTTTATTACATATGAAATAATGAGGGATATTAATGATATTTCTCATGTTTTCAGAGACATCTATAATGCTTCATATTTTGAAAGGTTATGCATGATATTTCGAGGTTCTATAAATTGGTATTACCATTTTGTGCTTTACGTGAAGTTGTTTTGAAGGATGAAAGATAAAATTATACTTCTATTCTTCTTTGAGCATAATAATTTCACATTTGGATTTGAGGGGGTGATTTGGTGGTTTTGGGTTAGATGAGAATTTATTTACCAAATGTATTTTGGGAAAATGTTGTTAGTGTACTGAATATTGTTTAATGAGCTCGTTTTGTTAGATAAGAATTTTTGGAAAATTCTGTTTGATTTGTTATGGTTGCCTTTTCCGTATTAATATTGAATTTTTGTTCATGCCAAGGAAGAGTTTTTAACTATGTTCATCAATTATTTAAAAATATAGAAAGCTCAAGAAAGTTCAATTGTGCAGAAGAAAAATCCAATGAACTTGATATATTGGTGAATCATCCACATAAGCCACATAACTTGCATATTGCCATATGATGGGTGTTATCAATATTAACATTGTGTCAACACTCGTAAGTCGGAACACGGGAGTGAATGAGAAGATAAACCTTAGAAAAACAACTACAGTACAACGTACTTAATACTTAATACTTACTATACCAGACAAAGATTACTCATTTCAAAATTTAGTAACGAAGCAATGTTTGATGACATTGACAACTAGACGCAAAAAACTATTACAACTGTTCAAAAAGAAAATATAGTTTAAAATAAAAGAAAAAAAAGCCGTGTTTCACTAAAACCAGCCGCAATTCAAAATTAAGATAATCCATGTTGACCTCCAGCAATTATGCTTGCCAATTCCTCCTGTTTTAAGAAATCGTTTCAAAATTCGAGTTAAATTTGTTGTCAATATCAGTATAATCGATTCATACTAGATCTAATTACACATTTTTTAAATTAGGAAACATTGTGTATTAAAAAATGTGCCATGATGGTCTTATAAACATGACTACGATATACAAGGTAATAGATGAAACCATACAAAGTGAACCAACCATAAACCAATAATATGTATTATTAATATTACTGGATGAAGAGGCTATCTCTTCCACATAGTTTCTTCAAATAACTAGCACAAGCTAGGTATGAACCATGAAAATTCATGCGCCGAATGATTTTGATCTGAAGAGGTTATTGATACCTCCTTAAATGACCCATTCTTAATATTTGTCATTTCTAAATTAATATCACAACAAAGATGCTTTGATTTCAGCACACAGTGATAAATATGATTCATTTCCCACCCATTCAACTGATTATTATAAAGGGATACAACTTCATACTGTCTATGTTGTATAACCATAGCAGCGCCAATATCTCTTACTCTCGTCCATTTAGATTCCCTTTTTTTGTAATCACACTTGTAAACCTCAAACTTCACATTACGGTAACCAAAACTTCTCACAATGAGAGGTACTCCATCAAGTTCTCCCTCTCCTGATACCAAATGTAGCTTGCCACGATAACGTTGCTTACCCGTTACTATCATCCGTGAAAGATTTTTAAGGTCATAAACTGTAATTTGGCTTTTCTTGTTTATCGCATAAATCAACCCATTTTTGTACTTGACATCCGACAATCCACAACTACCACGGCCACGCTCACCCAATTTTAATATAGTCCAACAACTATCACCCATTTTGCAAAACCCTAATTCGCAATCGAGGAGAAGCTGCAAGATCACAATGCAACCTTCGTCGGATGGACTTGATGTAAGAATGACCTTTACTATATCACTGATAAATCCTCCAAGAAATAAAGAATGAATAGTTCTTTCATTCCTTGCAATCGGCAAAATGTTTGGAGGAGCAGCAAAAGAAGTGAGACAATTACTCCTCAGCTCTCTAGTAAATGGGTTTATCAACGAGAATCCCCCGTCTTTCCCATACTTGTCTTTCCCAAACAAAATCCATCCACAAGAGTGGCCTAGAATAATCTTGTTAGTGACATCAGGAAGATCAAAGTTGCATATTTTAGACCGGGAGACATCGTAGAAAGATAAGGTAGAATTAAATCTTCTATGAGGAAGGAACAACAAGGGGAATTGGAAGATAAGATGGTGAGGGTGTGGAGGACAAGCGCGTCTCCATTGTTGGCAAACTAGACGGAGATGAGCATATTGCTTCTTGAATACGATTTTTTCTGAAATTAGTTGTATTAGTTCAGCAGGAAGGCAAGACCAATCTGGACTAATAGAGACCGAGACTTGATTAGTGCGTCTGCAATTGGCCATCTGAGAAAATGAAAAGGAAAATTCGATAGATACATAGAAAGATATTTGGGACAATATGTATGAAAAAGTTTACCAAAAATATTGAATGCAAATAAATTCCTATCTATTCGGACCAATTTTCGTATCTCCAGAACTAATCAAACCCAAAATTGATGATTTAAGAGACACAAAATAAAGCTTCCTTGAGGTTCAATTGCCTGAATGGGGCTTAACTTGGTCAAACTGGGGACTTAATGTACTATCTCTGAACTTAAAATTCTAGAAAGAAATAATTAAATAGTACGTATACCTATTGAGGAGAGTGAAGCAAATTTGGTGCAAAGTCAGAGAGGTTTTACATTCATACAACATCATATCCTCAATTAAACTTTAATTACAACCAATCAACCCAATTTACCTAATAAACCTAATCAACCCTCAATTAGACCAACCTAATTAACCCTCACTTAGCCCTAATAAACAAGAAACATGCAATGAAAGAAACCGTCCAGTATTATGCATTGCACTAGTACAGAATACAGATCATATGCACAAAACTAACCCTCAGTACTCAAATAAAATCGAACAAAAATTCAAAAAAGTCACCTTGAACAAAATCAAAGCAGGGACGGCAACGAGCATGCAAAGAGCTTGGCAAGTTAAATCAGAATTACGGCGACGAGGGTTTCTCCCAGACTTTCCTTTTCGGAGGAGGGCAATGAAATTTGTTATTTGGAGGGGAAAAGAGTTTCCGTTGTTGGTTCTGATTTCAACCGACCTCAAAATAAGTTGTATTAGTTATTTAATGGGCTTGGGCTCCAATGGAGAAGTAAACCAAAAGCCTGAAATAAATAATGAAAGGCTTAATTTGTTTTAACAAATTAATTAAGAGATTATGAGGAGAAGGGCAGCATAACTTATTATTACTCGGGTTGTCATGCCATGACATAATATATTTTTTTATATTTATTGTTATAATAATAATAATAATGAGTTTTCATTATCTTAATTAATTATATTAGAAAATGATGTTACTGATTTCTTCTATAATTGGTTATAACATGAAGGAATTGTGTCATGACATACAAATAGGGCTGTATGCGATACCAAAATCTTTTTACTCTCATATTCTATCAACATTAGTGCTGACATCTCTATAAATCATCAGATAGTTCAATGGAAGCCAATAAACAGAAAACATTATAACCTAGGCAAAACAGTTACAATATAAATACGAGTCTATATAAAAATTGAAAACTAAAAATTTAAGCACAACAGATGCAATGTTTCATGACAATTTGGCTAATCAGAAGATGGTAATAAATAGAGAAAAAAAGAAGCCAAGAAACGATTACAACTACATTTCAATAAAAAAAAAGAAAAGTCCATTTTTGCCCCCTCAACTATTGACCTAGCTCATTTTTGGTCCCTCACCTTTTTATTGATCCAATTTTAGTCCCTCAATTATTCAATAAGTGTATTTTTTATCCTTCCATCCGTTAAGTGCATTTGTGTCCGTTAAATTTGACACGTAAGCAATGACGTGGCATTAGTAACGTGACAAATGTTTGAAAAAAATAAAAAATTCATTAATTCCCCTCTTTTCTTAAAATATTATTTTTATTAAAAAATGTATATTTTGTATGCATGTTTATATGTTAAATAAAAGTTAACACGTTATTGTGTATGTGTTAAGAATATATGCCACATCATTGCTTACGTGTCATATTTAACGGACACTTAAGCACTTAACGGATTGAAAGACCAAAAACCTACTTATTAAATAGTTGAGGGACTAAAATTGCACCATAAAAAAGTTGAGGGACTAAAAATGAACTAATTCAATAGTTAAGGGGGTAAAATTGGACTTTTCTCATAAAGAAAATAGCCTCAAATCTAAAATAAGCATAAATAATCAATCCAAGATAATCTAATCTAATGTCCAGCTCCAACAATATGCTAGTCAATCCCTGTAGTTTCAAGAAAGTAAAGTAAATCTTTTGAATTTCGAGTTGTATTTAGAAGTTAATTCCCTTCATAACAAAAATGTTCAAAAAATTAATTTGAGGTAATAAGGAAGGCATTGCATATTGAATAACACTCTAAAGGTAAAATAAGGCCATATGTAGTAAAACCAAGGTTACAAATAACATTTAGCAGTTTGCAGCGTCGAGATCATTTTTGTAGCATCTTAGCGAATGCTACAACATACGATATAGCGAATGTTATAGTATGTAGCGAATGATATTATTAAGTATCATTTAGAAGAAATACATTCTTTTATAAAAGAAGAAGAGTGATAATTTGGCTTATTTTTAATAAAAAAAATATCATAATTATACCATTTCTTCATCAAATAAGTTCTTAAGTTCAAATATCTTATTTTTATAGCTCAAAAGATGATATTTAGAGTTAAAATGATCTAGCGTAAAAAAAAACGCACGACGTGGAGCGTTTTGTCGTTGACTCGTAGCATTTCGTGCTATAACGAAGCTATAACGCGTTATTTGCAACTATGATTAAAACACTAAAATAATATTATACAAATTCTATAAAATATCAATTACCTGCATGAAATAATATTTTCCACAAACTTCCTTCGAATAGCTATCAGAAGCTAGGAGTGAACCATGAGACGTATTCAATGGGGAAACATCCCTCGTACGAACTAAATACACTTATTGAATTCAATACTTTAATAGACCCATTATCAATACTAGCAATTCTCGTGCTACAATTAGTATAACGACTATTTGAAGACGTTGACGTTCCATAATAAACGCAATTCTTTTCCCACCGATTCAACTGAAAGTTATCAAGCAACAACATTTCACATTGTTTATGGTCTAGAACCAACACTGCGTTGCCAATATTTCTCACTCTCCTCCATCTACATTCATCCCTTATCACAACACACTTGTAAACCTCAAATTTTGTCATCGTATGATCCTCTAATCTTATCACAGCAAGAGGTTCTCCGTCAAGTTCTCCCTCTCCAATTACCAAATATAGCTGGCGAACACCATGTAGATGACTAATATTATCTACCATAATATTCGGTACCGATGCCTTCATTGAAAGATATCGAAGGTCATAAACGGTAAGTTGGCCTTTATTGTTCATAGTATAAACCAACCCATTCTTGTAGTTGAAGTCCAATGTATAACAACTACAAAGACCATATTCCACTAATTTCAATATAGTCCAAGAATTATCACCAACTCGACAAAATCCTAAATCCCATACTTTGTGAAACTGGGCCACCACAATGCAACCCTCGTAAGATGGACTAGATGTAAGAATAACCTTACGTATATAAGGGGTGAATCCATGATGAATGCCAAAATGCAAATGCTTTGTGGTTTTTTCATTCCTTGCAAATGGCAAAATGATGGGAGGAATGGCTAAGGAAGGGAGACAATTACTCTTCATCTCTCTCGTCACCGGATTATACAACGAGAGTTTCGAATCATTTTCAATCAAAATCCAACCGCGGGAACAAGCAATAATAGGTCCGCGAACAACATTAGGAAGATCAAAGTCGTATATTTTGAACGGTGAGATATTATAGAACGATAAGGTAGAACTAGAGCCTTCATGAGTGAGCCAAAGCCAGGGAACTTTGTCAATTAGATGGCGAGGAGGGTGTGGAGGACAGGCGCGTCTCCAGTGTTGGCAGACTAGACGGAGATGAGTATATTGCTCCTTGAAGATGACATTTTCTGAGATGAGTTGAATTAGTTCAGCGTGAAGGTTAGACCAATCTGGACCCATTAGGACTAGGACTGGAGATGTGTATTGGTGAGTGGGAACCTGAGGAAAAGAAAAAGGAAATTTTATAGAAAAATAGAACGGTACTTGGGACTTGGGATGAAATGTATGAAAAAATTTAAACTAAACTTTCTTTATTGGGTCATGTCATAAAAATTAAAGAAATAAACAAGACTATACCCGTTAATGCCAAAAAAAAGTCACAAGCTTAATTGGGGCTTAATCAAGTCAAATTGGAGTTTAATTATGTATTAGTGAAATTGAATCCCTAGAAAGAAATGACAAAATAATATGTATACCTATTTAGTCAATCTCTGAGGAAGGGGACAAGGGCGACATGCACAGAAGATTACACACTTTCTCAAGCCATGCCTACTATTAAAAATAACATTAAACAACAATTTCATCAAAAAAAATAAAAAATAATAAACAACAATTAGCCCCAACTAAATCCTAATTAATCACAAATTATCTCTAATAAGTATTATTACCCTAATGAACCTTAATTAACCAGTGAAATTAATCATAATATACCCTCCCCAGTATTGCATTATTGTAGCAATACACATGGGAAAAAACCCTAATTCGAATCAAGAGAAAGGATACCAATTAATCAAATAAAACCAAACATTAGTTCGAATAAAGTCCAACCTTAATTTCGGTAAAATCAGAAGATGTGTCCGGCTTTCGTTTTTAGGATCCGATTGTATTGCGTTCTTGGGGAAATTTTTGTATGTTTGGAAGGGGTTTGTTTGGGAATGGGGTCTTGCAAAAGGCAGGCCACACCTACAGATTAAATAAAAGAGAGAGAGGAGATATTAAGTGGGCTTTAAAATGGATAATTCCCAATTTATTTGATTGTCAGGGTGTACATGGGTTGATTGATTCGTATTCTTATTCATATTCGACCGAATACGGTTGTAATGATGAATAATGTTATTTGAATGAGGATTCGATAATCAATTTTGTAGGGTGGAATATGGCATTAAAATATGGAATATTGCTAAATTGAGTGTATTCTTTCATATATATATTGTCGTACACCCAAATAATGATAATTATACAAATTATAGATCAGAGGCGTAGAATACAAAAACTAATTAATTTGCTGCAATCATTGTCGCCGAGCTTTAATCTCAGAAAACATGCAAATAAATCAGAACCTCAAACCATATTTTTTGCTTATAGTGTTCAAGAAAACACTAGACGTTCACTGGACGGTCAGACAGCAAATAGCGCCTAAGCGTTCTAAACTTTTTACTTTGTTTCTATGTCAAAATTTAAAATTTAACCATCTTTATATAGAATTTAGCAACGACTAGCCCGTCTAGAGTGCCTAGGCAGCACCTAGACGTTTTATACTTATAATTTTATTTTTATATTTATATTACGTCAAAATTTTAATTCGGCCATATTAATATGAAAATCGGGATTAGGCGATTTTTGGGCAGAAAAATCACTAATTAGGCGGGAAAAACGATACTTGGGCGGAGAAATTGTCAATCTAGACTATAAATCCAATTTTATTGAACGTTTAGACCAGAATTCAGCTATAGATGGTCGCCTAGCGCCTAGGAGCGATTTTTATAATACTGTTTATGTGTCAAAACCTCAACAACATATATTCATGTAATTCAAAATCTCGGAGTAGCCATGTTATAAGAATGTAAACCTCCTCAAAACATATTTTACATAATTATAGATCCCATCGGGCCATCGGATGCTAATGGTGATGCTAAATCCTTTGTTCTTAAACGAACAATTCACACCTTAAATCAGAAAAGAAATTAAAAATCAATTCCAATAGAAGAAAAGGAGATAATATTAAAGATGTTATATTGTCAAATTGACTGTTCTTCTTAATACGCCATGCACACGCACATACTTGAATAAATTATAGATGAGAAGACAAAACTAAAATCATATTATAAGGAGAAATCCTCTACTAGCATCACCATCCAATCTTTGTTTTTGTCTCAGAAACCTGGAAACAAATTTGTGTGTCAAACCTCCAAAACAAAGCATATCTTTATGTATCAAATTCAAAATCTCATAACAAATTCATGTACCAAAAACTAAAAACAAAGCAATATATCTGCACTAAGCATTACATCGACATGATTCCCGAATTAATTTTATTATTTAAAATACACAAAATACTAGTACCAATTTTCTTTTATGTGTCAATAAAACCCATGAATTTTATTTGATTCCAATGTTTAGTACTTTTGTCCAGAGATGGTAATGATGTTAAGTACTGTCTTTGTCCAATTCATGAAAATTACACCATGACCAAATAAAGGTCTTCCTACAGATGTCAAATATGACATAAGACACAATCATAACATAATTGCTATCGCATATCAGAATGTGACCTAGAAGGGACATTTTATGACTAAAAACTCACCAATAATGGCATCAACTGAATTGAGTTTTCTCAAATTTCCAGAAAATAACTTTTTTTTTAATCTCACCAAAAAATAACTTAAAGTACCTCACTATTCAAAGATGCAAACGAGAATGTACCATAATTATTTGAATGGACAATACATACCTTGACCTTGTTGGATTTTTTAGTAAAATGCTAGAATAACAATATATACAGATACTATAAGATATCAACTACTACCTGTATGGGACAATTTATTTCACATTTTTTCTTCAAATAGCTAGCGCAATGCAGGCGTGAACCAAGCGCAGGAAAATGCACCCAAAGAGGTAGGTACCTCTTTTACTGACCCATTCTCAATACTCGCCATTTGTATAATTATATTATGATAAGAACGATCTTGACTGAACTTTAGCTTGTGATGAAAAATGTGATTTGCTTCCCATCCATTCAGCTGCATGTTATCAAGAGATAAAATTTCACATTTTCTAATGTCTAGAACCAACACAGCATTAGCATTGCCAATATTTCTCACCCTCAGCCATTCATATCGGCTCCTCGTTTTAACACACCTGTAAACCTCAAATTCCTCTGTTTCAACATCACAAGAATTACCCCATCAAATTCTCCCTCTCCTAGTACCAAATAAAGCACGTCAAAACTAGGTAAACTACAAAGCTCACCCTCGGATCAAATGAAAACGTCGAAGTATATGCTTAATTTTATGATGTGATCTTGGTTCCTATGATTGTGCGATTACTCCATTACTGTCACAATAGATAACCATAGTGTCTAAGATACTCGGGACTACTCCTAGTTTCGTCATGAACTTCTTTATCCAAACAATTTCCTGAGCTGCTTCCGAAATTGCTATGTACTCCGCTTCTGTGTTAGAATCCGCTACAGTTTTCTGTTTAGAACTTTTCCAAACTAATGCTCCTCCATTTAGACAAAACTCATAGCCATTTTGCGAACTATAATTGTCTACATTAGTTTGGAAGCTCGCATCGGTGTAACATGTTACAGCCAGCTCACTATCCAATCCCCCACAGACCAAGAATAAATCATTTGTCCTTCTCAAATATTTGAGAATATTCTTAACTGCAATCCAATGACTTTCACCTGGATCTGACTGCTACCTTACCTACTTGTTACGCTTAATAATTGTGCCATGTCTAGTTAAGTACTTACCATGGCATTATAGATAGATCAAATTGCCAAAGCATATGGAATCTTACTCATCCGGTTCTGTTCATCTCGTGTTGCTGGACATTGAGATTTACTAAGTGAGACGTTATGTGACATCGGAAGAAATCTTCTCTTGGAATCTTCCATACTGAATTGTTTCAGTACCTTGTCAATGTATGTACTTTGACTTAGACCTATTAGCCTTTTAGATCTATCTCTATAAATCTTGATGCCTAATATATAGGCAGTTTCTCCTAGGTCTTTCATTGAAAAACTATTCCCTAAATATGTCTTGACACTCAAGAGCATGGGAATATCATTTTCAATGAGTAGGATGTCATCAACATAAAGCATAAAAAAACTACCGCGCTCCCCTGACCTTTTTGTAAACACAAGGTTCTTCTTCACTTTTGATAAAACCAAAATCTCTGATGACTTCATCAAAATAAAGATTCCAGCTATGAGATACTTGCTTTAATCCATAAATGAATTTCTTAAGCTTGTAAACTTTTCCAGAATTATTTGGTTCGACAAAATGCTCGGGTTGTATCATGTATACATCATCGATTAAGTTTCCATTTAGAAACATTATTTTGACATTCATTTGCCATATTTTATAGTCATAATATGCAGCTATGGCAAGTAAAATTCTGATTGATTTAAGCATGGCGACTGGCGAGAAAGTTTCATCATAGTCAATACCATGGATTTGTCTGAAATCCTTTGCCACGAGCCATGCCTTATAAGTATGCACATTTCCATCCATGTCAGTTTTCCTTTTGAAAACTCATTTGCACCCGATGGTCTTCAAGCCTTCTGGTAGATCAATCAAGTTCCAAACTTGATTATCGCACATGGATTGCATCTCAGCTTTCATTGTTTCTTCCCATTTGTGAGAATCTGGACTCGCATAGCTTCTTGATAGCATGTGACATCATCATCTATGAGCATCACGTCATCATCATGAGTCACGAGATATCCATATCTCTGTGGCTCTCGACGATCCCTAATAGATCTACGAAGAGGTACTTGTGTTACATTTTCAGATTCATTAACTATTGATGAATCTAATTCTTGTTCCACCATTGGTTCTGATGGTGTTATGCCCTAGGCCAAAGTGTTTGTGACCTAGATGATGGATTGTAATAACAAACATAATATTTATTCTAAGATATTTCATATAATATGTGCGTATAGGTTATTTTAATATAATTAAAATAGACCATGAATATGCAATACAGCTTTATGTCATCAAAGTGCGTGACTTTGATAGTAAAACTATAAAGTGTTATGAATGCTATTCTAAATCGTCCCTGGTCATTTATAGGATATTTGTGGAGACAAATATACTTGCAGATACATATAAATATATATATTTATATACAAGCTATAAATGTACACCAGTATATTAGTTGACTGATGATTATGTTTTACTGATCATGGATAAATAGTTATCAAGTCATTAACATAGGTATATGTTAGAGACCATATACTGGACTGACCCGCCATAAGAATGCTACATGTTTTATGTCATTAGCGATTCTTGTAACATAAAGTATTTATAGTCCTTTGACCTGAGATTGTCTCGGTTCCCAACATGAGTAATTTTATACTTTAATATAATCTAACACTGCCTTTAACCGGGTGGTCATAACGGTTATGATTAGGTATACAATGAATCATGTAGAGGGATGAGTGCAATCAAGACGGGATTTGTTCCTCTCATAAATGAGAGAGATATCTTTAGGCCTCTTGATGAATTGAACTGAAGAAATGTATGGCCATACTCAAATGAATTAATAAGAGTTATTAATGCCATTTGTTCTTGTTCAGTTTAATTTGGGATCAAGAAATATTATTCGATTAATATAAGGATGACGTATTACATGCCTTATGATCGATATAGATATCGTGTGACAAAGGTACTAAATATGTGATTGTTGATTAGGTAAATCGGATCACCGATATTCACTTAAATTGGGTAGTCATGATGGCTTGCTAGAGTCCGCTCATGATTTATAGACTGTCAAGTCTATTGCCAACATTAAGTGAACCTACAGGGTCACACACAAAGAATAAATTGAAACGGGCGCAAAAAATCCTAGCGACTTATATGATGAGTTGCATAAGAATGTCACAAAATATATTGTCATCTTATGTGATAAGATATGATATATATGTATATAAAGACTATGAGCACAAAAGATCATGTAATCTAGAAGAGTCTAGATGATGGCATATGGATAATGATGAGTGATGTCATACACATCTTTTAGTTTGAAGAGACATGACTCTTCACCTCTATATAAGGACATAGAGGGCTCCAAATTCACTAGACACAACACATAATTCTCTCTCTCTCTCTCTCTCTCTCTCTCTCTCATTATTTCTCATTCTCTTTTGTGAGACAAAAGAGAGAAAATATACTTTCTAATTTGTATGACAAAATTATGAAAGGGTGCTTTCTTTTTGTATGACAAAAATAAAAGAGTGCGATTATATGAGAGGAATTATATACATCTTTTGTGAGATAAAATAAGAAGAGTTTTCTTATGCAAGAGGAGAACAAGTTACTAGCATATATATTGTTCTTCCTCCCGTTTTAAGAAGTTTGTTCGTGTGGACACCGGTAGAGGCGTTCGTACTTTCGGCGCTTGTGATCTATTCGGCCTAAGAAGATGAGAACGGTTTGTTGAGAGTTTTGGTGGAGACCGATTGTGTGTGCGGTAGATGACTTCTGCACGATCCGACCTAGACGGCCTAGACGGACGTAAAATCGGTTAGGACGGTAACCGGTTTAGAGGCGCATGGACAATATGCATGGTTTGAGCGTCACGGATTAAGCGTAATCCGAAAGGTATTATTAAGATTTATTTCTTTGATTTAACCGATACGCACGGATCCTCGGATTGGTTTTGGACGATATTTTTATTTTTCGCTGCGTTATGCACGTCCGAAATCCAACAGGTTCTGCATTAATTTGGGAGTCTCGAACTTCTTCGAGCTGGATTGCACTCCCACTCGCTCTTTTGGAAATGAAGTCGTTCTCCAAGAAGACTCCATTCCGAGCAACAAACACTTTGTTTTCGGATGGATTTTAAAAGTAATATCCTTTAGTTTCTTTAGGATAACCCACAAATAAACACTTGTCAGATTTGGGTGCAAGTTTGACAGAGAGCTGACGCTTGACATACACTTCACATTGCCAAATCTTTAGAAAAGATAATCTGGGACTCTTCCCAGTTCATAATTCCTATGGCATCTTTTGAACTGATTTTGATGGAATTCTATTCAGTATGAATGTAGTTGTTTCAAGAGCATAACCCCAAAAAGAAGTTGGAAGATCCGTTCGGCTCATCATAGATCGATCCATATCCAGTAAGGTTTGATTTTTCCTCTCGAATACACCATTCCATTGAGGTGTTCCAGGTGGAGATAATTGTGAAACAATTCCACAATCCTTAACATAATCTACGAACTCTTGGCTTAAATATTCGCCACCACAATCTGATCGAATTGCTTTGATTTTCTTACCAAGTTGATATACTACTTCATTCTTGAATATTTTGAACATTTCAAAAGATTCTGATTTATGCTTCATTAAGTACATACACCCATATCTACTCAAATCATCAGTAAATATAATGAAGTATCGAAAACCTCCACTAGCTTCTTTACTCATCGAACCTCATACATCTGAATGTATGAGCTCTAATAAGTCATTCACTCTTTCACCTTGTTTAGTAAAAGGTGTCTTTGTCATTTTGCCGAATAAACATAATTTGCATGTTTCGAATGATTCAAAATCGAATGAGTCTAAAAATCCATCTTGATGGAGTTTATAAATGCGTTTCTCATTTATGTGACCTAAGTGACAATGCCAGAAGTATGTTGGATTCAAGTCGTTAGATTTTTAATCTTTTGGTATTAATGTTATAATTAGACTCATTACTTTCAGTTTCGAGATCAGGAATATAAAGACCATTTTCTGTGCGGACATTCCCATAGAAAATGTTACCTTTATGAATGGTAAATTCATTTTTATTAATAATAAATTCATAACCATCTTTCGTCAAACTCGAAATAGAAATCAAATTCATGTTTATTGCAGGTACAAAATAACAATTATTAAGTTTTAAAACAAGTCCAGAAGGTAAAGATAAATTATAAGTTCCTACGGCTAGTGCAGCAACTCTTGCTCTATTTCCCACCCGTAGGTCCACTTCACATTTTGCTAATTTCTTACTCATTTACAGTCCCTGCACATTATTACAAATGTGAGTTGCACATCCAGTATCTAATACCCAAGATATAGAAGTAGATAAATTAATTTCAATAACAAAAATAACTGAAGATGTAGTCACACTACCATTCTTCTTAAGACTTTCCAAGTAATCCTTGCAGTTTCTCTTCCAATGTCCCGACTTGTTGCAATATAAACAAAAACTTTCTTTTGGTTTCTTAATCTTAGGTTCAGGCAACATCTTGTCCTTACCCTTGTAGTTTTCATTGCCTTTGCCCTTGCCATTTCCCTTGAATTTGTTTCCATATTCTTCCTCTTTTGAACCATGAGTACATCATTGCCAACATTTGGCGTCATCTCGTCTCGCATTGCTTAAGCATGCCGAGCAACTCGATAATGGATTTGTCCATATTGTGCATATTATAATTCATAATAAACTGCTTAAAATTCGGGGTTAAAGACCCGAGAATTATATCCATTATCATATCGGGTATAATTAATCATATTAATTAGATCCGAAATTCATTATCATATCGGGTATAATTAATCACATTAATTTAGATCTGAAACTAATAATCAAATCGGGTATAATTAATCCTATTAATTGAAACCGAATCTGATAATCAAATCGGGTTAAATTAATCATATTAATTTCAAACCGAAATTGATAATCAAAACAAATCTGAATTCAAAATTCGAAATTTGATTTTGAGATCGAATCTCAAATCACCAGCCATGATAATCATTGAATCTAATTCGAGATCTCAACCGAAACCTTAATCCCAATTTACCGTCTATATAGGAAACCCCTTTCCCACATCAGATCTAACCCTAATTAAACTGTGTATAACTTTTATACTGAAATCAATTTGATTGATCAATACACATGGCTCTGGTACCACTGAAAGAAAATGCGCAATCTCAGATGCATAGCGGAATTAAAATTTTACCAGTTTCCTAACCAAGGATTCGTGTATTATCAATCAAATCAGAAAAATAAAACTTATTTATACCTCGGATTCGGCTAATTCGATTTGTATTGCTTCGTGATTCGTCTCCAAACGATCTCACTGCGTCTCTTGCGGATATGATCACGAAAGGTGCTACGACTCCGGCATCGCCCTCTACACGTATCCACACACGCGACTAACTCGTTGGCGGAGAAATCGAGATTACTAGATCCGGTATCTCTTTCTCTCTCTCTCTCAATAGGCGGCTAGGGTGTGATCTGAATCTTCTGACCTAATCAGACGAACCTTTCATCTATTTATAGCATCTAATGCTCACATCTCTTCATCTTCCTTTTATTTTTCTGTGTCCAACCGAGTTAGTTCTATTTGTGTGTGACCATGTAGTTTCATTTAATATTGACAATCAACTTCATGTTTATAAATCATAAGTAGCCTATAGTACGACATTATGATTACCTAAATTAAATGAATGATACGTGATCATAACATATACATCAATTATGTATTTAGTCCTTTTGTTAAACGATGTTTATAGGCATGATTTTATGTCATCCTCATTATGATCAATTCTCTTTCCTGAATTATAATTAGACTGAATAAATTAAAAGATATTAACAACACATGCTAATTCTTTCGTACACGGTCGTGTGTTTCCCTTCAGTCTCAATTTATCAGGGGGGCCTGATATATCTCTCTCATATCCGAATTCTATCTTGATCATTCACATTCCAACTCATGATTTACTAAATATCCGATCATAGCTTTTATAATTATCCGGTTAAAGATAACGTTTGACTATGTCAAAGTATGAAGATATACATGCAGGAATCTATGATGACCTCAAGTCAAAGGACTCATACATTAGATTATGAGAAAATACTAATGACATATACCATGTATATTCTCATAGTGGATCGATCCAATATATATTCTCCAACATATATTTATATTAATGAATCGATATCCAATATCCATGATCAGTAAAACGTGATCATCATTCAAATAACATACTAGTCTATATATATGATTTGAGATTTTCAAATATGTTTGTCTTACAAATATCTCATATATGACTAGGGATAATTTGGAATTCTATTCACTTTGTTTTACAGTTTTACTATCAGAATCACATATTCTTATAACGTATAACGGACATGTATATTCATGGTTAATTAATAATCTAACAACTTTTACGCACAATTATTATATGAAAATCTTTATGAGATAAAACATCTAATACAAAAAATATAATGTCTGATACATAATCCGTTTCCCAGACGGCAAAAACAGTTTGGTCTAGGGCATTATTTCTTTCACGTGTGTGGATGTTGCTTTCTATGCGAGTTTGATCATCTTAGTCAAATTACACAACCATACTACATTATATCTCTATTTATCCGCTAAATCACCATAACTTAATTATACATTTACTTATATCAGTGACAGGTCTTAATAGAGAGTCGGTGGTAACCCTCCGTAGATGTTGTTTGAATGTATTTTGTAATAGAATTAGAAGTTATATGTACATTATCTCTCTCCTTGATTTTTTGTATTATTATTCATCACGCTTGGTCTCCTCTCGCATCACAAAACGTGAAAACAAGTTTGTGTCAAAAGCTCAAAATAATTTCATATATTGATGTATCAAATTAAAAATTTCAAAACAATTCTATGTACAAAAACCAAAAACAAATCAAAGTACCTATACTAAACCTTACATCAAAAAGATTCCTGAATTAATTGTTATTTTTGATAGACATTACTAGTAGCAATGTTCTTCTATATATCGATAAAGACCATTAAATTTATGCGATTCCAAATTCTAGCATTTTTACCTAAAGATAGTACAATATTAAGTATCGCCTCTATGCAATTCATGAAAATATTTATTATGGTTTAAAATAGCAAATAGTGATCGTTCTACTAATTTGTCAAATCTAACACAATCAAAATATAATCATTGAAACTGAAACGCTCTTTGATGTATAATTCGTTTATATAACAACATTTAATGGTCGAACATACAATGATTCTTTGTTAAGGACATAACATATCGTAATTAAAGCTAAATGAAACTTTTTATGACTACAAACTCATTCATGATCGCAGCCAATGAATTTGGTTGCTTAAACTACCAAGAAAATAACTTAAAAGTACATAATAATTCAACTATAAGATATCAATTGCTACTTGTATAAGATGAACTTTTCCACATAGCTCCTTAAAATAGCTAGCACAATGCAGGCGTGAACCAAGAAAATGTATTGTTCGAAGAAAATAAACCTAAAGAGGTAGGTATCTCTTTAACAGAACCATTCTCAATACTGATCATTTCTACAATAATATTATGACAATAATGATCTTGACTATGATCTCGATTATATTTTAGCATGTAATCACAGATGTGATTTCCTTCCCATCCATTCAATTGAATGCCATCAAGCGATAAGGTTTCACTTCCTATACTTCCTAAAATCAACACAGCGTTGCCAATATTTTTCACGTTCCTCCATTTATGTCTCCCCCTTGTTTTAACACACCTATAAACCTCAAATTTTGCCTCTCCACCATCACCCCAAGTTCTTCTCACGGCAAGAGGTACTCCATCAAATTCACCCTTTCCTAGTACTAAGCATAGATCCCCACTAGATGAATAACTAAGATTATCCGTCATAATCTTCTCTGAAAGAGTTAGGACTTTTTGTGAAAGATCGCGAAGATCATAAAGAGTAACTTGGCCTATATCATTCATTGCATAAACCAAACCATTTTTGTACTCAAAGGCCGACATATAATGACGACCACAAACATTTTCCTCACTTAATTTTAATATTGTCCAAGAATCATCACCAACTCGACAAAATCCTAACTCCCATACCAAGTAAAACTCGGCCACTACAATGCAACCCTCGTCAGATGGACTTGTAGAAAGAATCATCTTAGTGATATGGTGACGGCTGCATCGTAAACACTTGTCAAAATCCAAAGGATCTTTGGTTCTCTCATTCATTGCAAACTCTAGAATCGTCGGATCAGAATCTAAGGAAGGGAGACAATACTCCTTCAGCTCTCCAGTTATCGGGTTTATCAAGGAGAACTCATGGTCGTCCTCGAGCAAAACCCAACCGCGAGATGAGCATCCAGTAATATCATTGTTGACAACATTAGGGAAATCAAAGTTGTGTATTTTGGACCGGGAGAATTCATAGAAAGAAAAGGTAGGACTCGAGTAGTCACGAGGGAGCCAGAGCCAGGGGACTTGGCCGATCAAATGGCGAGGGTGTGGAGGGCAAATATGACTCCATTCTTTGCATACTAAACGAAAATTGGCGTATTGTTCCTTGAAGATGATTTTTTCTGAAATAAGTTGTACCACATCTGCGGGAAGGTTAGACCAATCTGGGTCCATAGGAACTAAAAAAGAAAAAGGGGAAATTTATAGATAAATAGAGAGATTTGAGAGGAAATGTAATATGATTTAAATTAAGAATGTAGGTTATTAAGTTACTTAATGAAAATATACTTCGCAAAACAAGCTCTAATGTATCCACTGTAGCAAAAAAGAGTTTTCTTCGGAAAGAAACTCTTTCTGCAACCACATAGTCATAGTGTCATAACAAGATGAAGATATTTTACAAAATGCTCACAAAAAATAAAACTTATAAAAATATTTCACATATAAATTATATACATCTTTACTTCTTCAGTCTTTTCTTTTAGCCAAAGCTTATATGGTAGGAGTGGTTAAGCACTGTCTCACTAACTAAAAATTATGGATTTAAAACTCGCTAAAAACGATTTCTTTGAAAACATATAAAGGGCATATGAGCCCACCCTATAAAATAAAATAAAATAAATTCCTTTTCCAATTCACGATTCTAAGAATCAGCTGATTCCGATCCGATTCAGCTGACTCGGATCGGAATCAGCTAGCCTCGATCCGATTAATATCTAATTCTCATGATTATATTAAATGCGATTTTTTGTACAAATTTGTCAGATTTTTCATCCAATTTGGCCGATTTGGATCTGAATCTAATCCGATTGAGTCGATTCTGAATCAGAATCCTTATTGGCCAACTCAGATTTTGATTCCGATTTTTCAAACATTGTTCCATTTCGTACAAAAAAATAATTAAGAAAAATCACTCGTGAATCATACCACGCAAATCAAAGAAAAACAAAGATAGGTTAACAGGCCTTATTTTCTCCTCAAGCAGCATTCAAAATAAAATGACAAATTGAATCGAGTCACAATTGCACAATTGGGGCATTGATCCTAATTAAATTAACTCAAATTATCCAATTTCAATTGAATTGGGCCAATATTGATCATATGTACAAAAACAAATAATACTCAGTACCAATTATTCAAGAAAAGGTCAAAATTCAAATAAGAATATAATAATCATACCAGTTACGGCAGGAAAGAATATAAATTTCAAATGAATTGCGTCAATATGGTCGAATCTTTCTCGTTTTGAGGAGGAAAGAATTCTTCTAATATTTTTTAATCTTTCGGATATCCTAATGTTTTTATTTATATATATTTTTGGAGTGATTATTTAATTAATTTAAGTCGGTGAGTTAGTTTCGTCCTTCCTGCCACGTCAGCTGAGATAAAATAATTAAATAAGACTTCAACCAAATACATATGTTGACTCTCAGGATTTACGTTCTTATACAAGCCTATGACGTGGCCGTAGATTCGAAATTAAACAAATAATATTATGGGGTCATCACTCCGTAAGTTAATGTAAATAATTGATTTTATTTCTCGAAAAGAATTATTTAATAACAAAAGAAATATAATTTTAGAAAATAAAAATATTCTGAAGCGTTTATATACTCCTATAAATTCGTAGCTTTGTTAAGCACTCAAAACAAGTGACCTCTCTATTCTATAATCAAGAAGAAAGAAGAAGAATCATCTCCAGTTAGAATAGAGGTAAATCGAATATTTACTCTCAAAATTAATTTCGCTGTAATGTGTTTGATTCTTTTTTGATGATTTGATCGTGTGTTTTCTAATGAATTTCGCTGTAATGTGTTTAATAATCTTTGATTTGCATGAAGTTAACTGATGCTGATTAATCGCGTTTCTTCTTCTTAATTCTTATTATCGTAATCTGTTTCTCTAATCACAAAGAGAATAATCGGGATTCGAGCGTGATTGATTCTTTTGATGATCTGATCGTGTATTTTGTTGTAAATAATCTTTGATTTGTATGGAGTTATTAACTGATGATGATTTAGAGTTTATCGTTTGCATCAGTGAGAAAGAATCGATCTTTTTTCATCATTCTGACTGATTTCTTTAATTTGCGTGTGTTTAAGACTTTGAAATTTGAACAAGTAATTCGAACTTGAAAAGTTTCTTTCATTTCTGAAGAAAAATGGCGGAAAGAGAGGTTCCAAAGCTGAACGAGAGGATTCTCTCGTCTCTCTCTAGACGATCTGTTGCTGCTCATCCATGGCACGATCTTGAAATAGGTATATTTCAAGATAAAATTCAATCTTTATTTTTCTTGAAATAAAATGAAAAAGATCAGAAGTTTTAGTTACTCTTGTAAATGTCAAATTCTTAGCTTAATTTGTGAGAAGGGACTTATGATTTGTATAATTTGCATGCAGGACCTGGTGCACCTACTGTTTTCAATGTGGTGAGTACATTTTCTTTTGTCAGACTGAATTAATAACTAAATAGTTAATTAATTAATTAGATATGTAATACAAAATAATCTCAGTTTGATTTGTATAATCGCAAGATATTTTCCTTGTAGACCTTTTCTTGGATTAATAAAAAAAATTACTACTCCAAATAAGCACATAATAAATAAACAGATAATATTTTTCCTGCACTTTAACTGTTCTAGAATCTAAACTTGCAAAAAAGTAACATTATTTTTTATTTTTTATTTATATCAGGTTGTGGAAATCACGAAAGGAAGCAAGGTCAAGTATGAACTCGACAAGAAAACCGGCCTTATCAAGGTAAAAAATTACATACAAATATTTCCTTTTTTGATATAATAAATAATAATTGATAAAATATAATAAATTTTAATTTATTGACCAATAAATTTAATAATTTGTTTATTATAAAATATATTAAAATTTAATAAAAACTGGCCTTATCAAGGTAAACAAATTATCATATTTCCTACACTTATTTTTATTTAACGTATACTTCTTTTTTGATATAATAATTCGTAAAATTTACTAAATTAAAAAAAAAATTTAAATAGGTGGATAGAGTGCTTTATTCATCAGTTGTATACCCACACAATTACGGATTTATCCCCCGCACACTTTGCGAAGACGGAGATCCAATGGACGTACTTGTCCTTATGCAGGTACAAAATGATTCATTCAAAAATAGTATATTTGGTAAATTAATAGTATATTACATTTATGTTTTAATAATATATTGAATTTGAGTAGGAACCGGTGATTCCAGGCTGCTTCCTTCGCGCGAAACCAATCGGCGTCATGCCTATGATTGATCAGGTAAAATAAAATAAAATAAATAAATAAAGGAAATTTGCACCAAAAAAAAGAACTTGTGCTCAAATTGAATTAAAAAAAACGGCAATATATTAATAGGAATTGTAAAAAAGCCTCTTGTTATTGACGAAATTGTAAAATACCCCTACCGTTGGTTAGAGAAATATTAATCCAAATGAGTAATATTAAGAGAGAGGAGAGAAAGAGAGAGTATTAAATTTTAAGAAATATTTTTTTTCAAATAATTAAAGTAGGAAACTAAGGTTAGGGGTCTTTTTGCAATTTCAGTAAAAATGCAGGCTTCTTTTTGCAAATTTCCCTAAAATAAAATAAATCATGACACATTTCTTATATTTCTAGAATTGAGTTTGTTATGTGCTTACACTCGGTTTAATAAAATAAAATAATATTTTTTTAAAAAAGGGGGAGAAAGACGATAAGATAATAGCGGTTTGTGCTGACGATCCAGAATACCGCCACCTCAGTGACTTGAGCGAGCTGTCACCTCACCGTCTCAATGAGATTCGCCGCTTTTTTGAAGATTGTATGTTTTTTTAATTAAAAATATTTATTTAGATTATAAATTATTTTCATTTCGTTTAATTTGAAATTATTTTTGTATTTTTTTGTGTGTAGATAAGAAGAATGAGAATAAAGAGGTGGCTGTGAATGACTTTTTGCCTGCTGCTCCTGCCAAAGAAGCGATTCAGCTCTCCATGTATTATTTTTATTATTTAATGTTAAATAATAATAATAATAATAATAATAATAATAATAATAATAATAATAATAATAATAATATATTTTATATTTAATCTTGATTATTTTGAAAATATTTTTTGTTTTTTCAGGGACTTATATGCAGAATATATCCTGCAGAACCTGAGGCGTTAAATAAGGAAAGGATGGATCATCTTTTGATTTGATGATAAATAAATAAATAAAGTGATTTTGGTTGATCTTTGAATCAACTATTTTTCTTTATTTTCTTTTATTTATTTTTTTTTTTTTTTGCTGAAATTGTGGATTGGGTGGAATGTTCTTATGCTTGGAATGAGCTTTTTGAGTAAATGGCTTTGTTTTTTTTATTTCTTTTGTGGTATTGTTAAAAAAGGCTATTTTGTTGCTTAAAATTCAGTCAATTAGCTTTTTATCTGCTACAGGGTTGGTAAAATTGTTTTTTTTAAATTAAAAAATTGCTTGGATCAGTGTAAAAAAAAGGTAAAACACATATTAAAGGAAGTTTTTATTAACAAATTTAATAATTATTATAATCCATTTAACAATTACTATAGGAAAACATAAATTTAACAAATATTAAAGGAAAAACTGAAATAAACAAAAAATGTTGTTTGGCATTAATTAGCCATTATTAACAAAATTCCAGTTGGCGCCAATCACCAAATAAATAGCAATTACAAAAAAAAAATTATAGTTCAAAAAGAATAAATCCACTTAAATAACATTATTTTTTAATCAATTACTTGTACAAACTAAATTTCGCTCGAGCTCTTGTTGGCTCAACAAAACTGTAGAAGGCTTATATGGGGCATTTAATTCCTCAATTTTGTCCATGTCAATGGGTTGAAGCACGAAATGATTTTCAACAGAATTTAAGGTTTTCTCTATAAATATTGATTTGGATGGCAAAATATCCTTCATTTTACATAAAAACTCCACATGCGACCTTGCCTGCAAATATTAATTAAATATCATTATCAACATATTCACATTCTTTGATAGATTATTATTAGAAAATATGAATATTATTATTTTATGAGAAAAATGTACTGATCGATATTTTGGCCTCCGTGAAGGAATTTTAAGATATTCCATATTATTTACGTCATAATCCCATAAAAATGAAGTATGATGAATCCATCTATTTTTAATAATTGATTGTGCATTTCCCCCAAATTTCTTGTTATTAAATGCATAATCTGCAAAAAAAAATCAATTTCATAATTTAATCCGCCAAAAACAGCTCAATTTTTTTTAAAAGAAAGGGGTAATTTTACATACCATTTTCTCTGAGATGAAATTCCCCGAAATTTTGAAGGGTGTTTTCGTAAAGTTTACCGCTCCAAGCCATGATTGGTTGTGGATAAGGCTGTAATAATGGTACAGCTTCTTTATTACATATAAATGTAATAAAAACCGTCTCTTTATCCACAATTACCGTCCCGCCCCCCGTAAATCTTCTAATTACGGGGACTTGATCGCAAATCACCGACTTCATATTTATCAGCTCAGCCGGCCTCCTGATTTTCAAATTTCATCTATGTAATTAAATTCAGAATTTTCCAATCATGAAATTCAGAATTTTAGTTATTATTTTGTGTTTAGTTGGGGTTTTACAGCATGAAAAAGTAAGGAATTGTCACAAAAAAATATTAAAATAATTTGATTGAAAAGAAAAATTACCCAGAAATGCCCATTACTATAGTAGGCTTTGGTGTACCAATATTAACTATGCACCAATTTTTCATGGAGCATCTTAAAAGCTTCTCTTCCAAATGCAATTGATCCAAGATTGGAAGCCCCTTTGTTCTCACGAGATTCATTAATGGCAAAACCGCATTTTTAGCTTGATTTATATTCATTGTTGGTAGCACTGGTCTGAGCTGAATTCAATCTCTCAGAAAAAATATCGATTATTAGAATCAAAGTTTTCAGGTTTTAATGGCAAAACCGCATTTTCTTTATTAGAGTATAATGCAAAAGAAAACTTAATGGAGATTATTTATCCCAAGATTTTGAAAAGCAAAAGAGAAATGAGAAAAATAAATCAAGGCTCACCTTACAAACAGTCGAAGAAAATTGAATAAACTGTTTTTTGATTTACATGCGATTGAAAAATAAAATAAAAGGCGACTAATCATCTGATATTCTGATATTAGTTGCTGATTTCGAATAAAAACTAGAATTTAAGTTCTGGGTTTTTTTATAAATTCAGGTATTAAATTCCTTCTTTGAGTTGAAACTAGATTTCGAATTCATGGGCCTTATATTTGTAAACTTCTTCATAAAAAGCCCAATCATATAATTTCCAAATTTCACTCCGCGCAAATTATCATTTCTTCAAGCCTTCATGCTAAGAAGCTTAATATCTCCATGATTAAATCTGATTATAATTCGAATTTCCATCAATGGTGATTCACAGACTAAATTCTACAAATGGGTACTCACATTTGATTCGTAGTATTATTTCTTCTCATCTATTTCAAAATATCCACACAACAACCACTAATCAAAATCATCCCGCCAAAACACTAATCGATCTTCTCAAAACAGCTACTGAATCCAAAAGCTTGAATTTGGGTAAATCAATTCATGCCCATTTGGTAAAATCGAGCGAATTTAACATAATTCAACACAATTATTTGGTAAATCTGTATGTTAAATGTGATGGTGTTGAATCTGCTCATAACCTGTTTGATGAAATGCCTGAGAGAAATTCAGTTTCGTGTAACTTGCTCATGACTGGATATTTGCACAATGGATATGCAAATAAATCTCTTGAAGTGTTTAGATTGATGGATTTTGAAGAGATTAATGAATATGTTCTTTCTACAGCTTTAGCTTCCTGCTCCGAAATCCGTGCGTATAAAAAGGGAATTCAATTTCACAATTTTGCAATTAAATCTGGAATGCTAAACATTGCACATGTACGCAATTCTCTCATCCAAATGTATTCAAAATGCTCGTGCATTAAAGAGGCATTTGATTTGTTCAAAAGTTTGTCGAATTTTGATATTTATGCTTTTAATTCGATGCTCAATGGGTTAACGGGTCAGGAATATTTTATTGAGGCAGTAGATTTGTTGAATGATATGATTAAAGAAATTAATAATTGGGATAATGTTTCATATCTCGCAATACTTGGTTTGTGTTCAAATTTGAAGGATTTGAATTTGGGTGTGCAAATTCATTGCCAAATGTTGAAGAGAGGTTTGTATAATGATTTATTCATAAATACCTCAATAATTGATATGTATGGTAAATGCGGCTTAATGAAAAATGCTAAGTTTGCATTTTTTGAGACGTTGAATAAAAATGTGGTCACATGGACCTCTTTAATGGCGAATTATATGCAAAATGAATTATTCGAAGAATCACTCAAAATATTTTTAAAAATGCAAAAAGGGGGAGTAAAACCTAATGAATTAACTTATTCAGTTGCATTAAATTGCTGTGCAGGCTTATCAAATTTGCGAGCTGGCGATACTTTAAACTCTCTCGTTGAGAAATTAGGGTTTAAGAATTGTTTATCAGTCGGTAATGCTTTGATTAACATGTACTCAAAAAGCGGTTGTATAATTAATGCACAAAAGGTGTTTGATGAAATGCCTGCTCGTGATATTATTTCTTGGAATAATATTATAATTGGTTTTGCAAATCATGGCCATGCAAAAAAAGCTTTAGAAACATTTAATTTTTTGATAAGTGAATTTTGGATTCCAAATTATGTCACGTTTATTGGGGTACTTTTGGCATGTGGGCAATTAGGTCTTGTAAAATTAGGTTATAATTATTTAAATGTTAAAATGAAAGAAATTGGAATAAAGCCTGGAATTGAACACTATACTTGCATGGTTGGAATATTATGTCGAGCCGGTTTGATCAATGAAGCGTATAAATTCATGCAAAATACGCATATAAATTGGGATGTAGTTGCATGGAGAAGTTTATTAATTTCATGTCAAGTTAATAAAAATTATGGGTTAGGTTATAAAGTTGCTAATCATATTTTAGAACTAAATCCGAAAGATGTAGGGACCTATGTGCTAATTTCCAACATGTACGCAAAAATTAATAAATGGGATGAGGTTTTAAACATTAGAAAATTAATGAGAGAGAAAAATGTTAAAAAAGAACCAGGTTTGAGTTGGATCCAAATCGGATCCAAAACCCTTGTTTTTACGTCAGACGATACGAAAAACCCTAATTTTGAAGAAATTAAAGAGAAATTAAATGAATTAATGGACCGAATTAAACTTATTGGATATTCGCCCAATTTAGAAATTGATTTGCACGATGTGGGTGAAGAACAAAAAGAGGAAAATTTGAGGTACCATAGTGAAAAAATGGCGGTTGCTTTTGGACTAATTAAGAGCCCTAATTTCGCGCCGATTTATGTGATGAAAAATCTTAGGATTTGTGAGGATTGTCACGTCGCGATGAAATTAATTTCGGTCGTTACGAAACGGAATATTGTGTTGAGAGATAATAATAAGTTTCATTGTATAGAAAATGGAGTTTGTTCATGTAATGATTATTGGTAAAATAATTTTAGTTAGTTTAGGATTATAGAGATTTCTTGTACTGATTTGATTTTAGATGGAATAAATATGCTAGCATGTTTTGGATTAATTTTATGGTGAAAATCACACAAAATAGGAAAATATGAAAATGGGGTTTGTTCTTGTAATGAAATGATTATTGGTGATGTTGGGATTTTAATCCCCATGTTTTATTTTGTTTAGCAAAATAACTCTTAAAATACAGACTAACTATTTTAGAATTTATTTTGCTTAGCAAAGTAACTATCTTTAAAAGATAAAAGCTAAAATAATTGGAGTTGGTGGTCTTTTAAAGATAGTTATTTTGCTAAGCAATAAATGCTAAACTAATTGGAGTTGTGGGCCTTTTAAAGATAGTTATTTTGCTAAGCAAAATAAAAGCTAAACTAATTGGAGTTGTGGGCCTTTTAAAGATAGCTTTTATTGCTAAAACTAATTAAAGTTGTGGGCCTTTCTAAAGGCCAATAAAGCCCAAATTATCATAGAATTTCTTCTCTTCTCTTCTTTTCTTTTCCTTTCATCTTCCTCAGACAAGTAAAATATAATAAAAAATATAACAAAACCTTCTCCACTCGTAAACGATAAGAAGAACAAAACCTCTCGCCGGAGCATCGCCGGAGCAGCCGGCGCGACGCCATGCCCGGCCGCCATGGCCTTCTCAAATCCAAGACCAAATCTCCCCGGAAGAACCGAGACCGCGACCGACCGTCGCGCCCCTCCTCTCCAGTCTCCGACTCTGGTTCCGCCTCCTTCTTCACCTCCGACGAGTCCAACCCGCGGAGCTTCCCGTACGGCGTGAAGCAGCAGTGCTGGGAGAAGGCGGAGAGGATCGCCGGCCGGGATCCCGACAGGTGGCGCCGCGACGCGTTGGGGAACATTGTGTTCAGAAAGCTTGTTGGTTGTGCTGGTTGTCTCTGCCATGATTACGATCACATTTTGCCTTACTCTAAGGTGCTCCATTTTCTGTTCAAAAAACGTTTTGGTTTGAAATAATCCATGTTTACATGTCTACTGTTGGAATTTGTAGTGTTGTTTTAATATAGAATAGCTGATTATTTCATATATATAGTTCATTGCCATGATTATGACCATATTTTGCGTTGCTCTAAGGTCCTTTTTTTTTCTGTTGTTTTTCGTTTTGGTCCCTGAATATACCGTATTTACATGTGTAATGTTGGGATTTTAATCCCTATTTTTACATTTCTACTGTTTGAATAGTGAATATAAGAGTGCTGTTTTAATATAGAATAACTGGTTATTTTTATATATATATATATATATATATATATAGAGTTGCCTTTGCCATAATTATGAGCATATTTTGCCTCACTCTAAGGTCCTCCTTTTTCAGTAGTTTAATTGCAAAAAATATTATTTTCTTAAAGAAAATATTTTTCTCCAAAAGTATTTTTAAGAAAAATACTTTTTCTTAAAAATTAGTTTTTGAAAAAAAAATTTTGAAGAAATTTTTTTTTCTCAAACAAAAATGTTAATTAATATTTAAAAAATATTTTTCAAATAATGAAACTACTAAAACTAACGGTGTTAACTTCAATCTAACGGTAGGGCCTTTTTTGCAATTTTGGCAAGAATGCAAGTTTTTTTATTTATTTTTTTGCAATTTCCAGTAATGCTGGGTTTTTTTCACAATTTATGCATAATGCAGTGGCTTTTTTTGCAAATTTCCTTTTTTCATCTTAGTCCCTATGCTCTCCATTTTTTTTATCTTTTTCGCATTTGTACCCCTGAATAATCAATATTTACATATTGTTTGTTAGAATTTAGGTTCATTATTTATGCTAAGAATCTAAAGTACAAATTATTTGCAGGGAGGCAAGAGCACATTGGAGAATTGCCAAGTTCTTCAGGTGCATTATTTTCTTATTTTCTCTCTTTTATTTTCCATTGTTTAATTAAACACGACTTTAACTTTTTTCAGATAATAAGTTTCAGATGCCTTATTCTCTTATCTTCACACATTTAAACAATATATTAATTAACTTCAGCATGTAAAAGATTTCACATTTAATGTTTCAGTACGTAACTAGCACGGTTTTTAATGCAGGCAACAGTAAATCGTTCAAAGGGAAACAAGATAGAAACAGAAGTGGCAAAAGCTGATCTCATACAAAAAAGCTCTTATTGTAGAGTTTCTGGTACTTCTTTTATGAAAAGGAAAAAAAAAATGAATTTCTCTAATCAAGTGACTTTTTTATTATCTTGGAAAATTGCAAAAATGCCCCTTGATTTTGGCTAAATTGCAAAAGAAACCTGCATTATTGTAAATTGCAAAAAAACCTCCATTCTTAAGAAATTAAAATGCCCATCAGCAAAATCGAGGTTTTTTTTTATTTTAATATTGCAGGGTTTTTTTTTTTTTGCAATTTAGGCATAATGAAGGGGCTCTTTTTGCAAATTTCCCTTTTTATCTTTTTGTGAGCTAGGAAAAAACATGATCGGAAGTTTGGAAAAACTAAATACACCTCTTTTCTGTTTGGTTGATTTACACATAATTTCAGCAAACCCTAATTCAGCTCTAAAACCCTAATTTCATAATGAAAAATTGCAGGGAGAGATATGGATTTATTAGAGCTCTCAGCCTATGGAAACGTCAGAAGAGGGCCTGATTCTGGCGGATGCAATATTCAATAATTTATTTTTTATATATCACATTTTTATTATTTTTAATTTATTAGTAGACTGTATTTTGAAAATATATCTCTGGGGTATAATTTTTGGAACCAATTTACAGTGTACTTGTTTCGAATTTTTATCATATCAGATATATGCTTTACTTCATTACTGGAAATAGCTCCATATAACTTTCTCTTAATAAGAGAAAATAAAATCGTAAAATGCATTTATTCAAAAAAAAAAAATAAAGGCGAAAAAATCACATAATGGGTAGAAAATGTGCTTTTTTACATAAATTAAATTAATAATTGAAATATTTTCGACCTTTTTGCACCCCTTAAAGCTGACTTTGTTTCTTAACCTCTACTTCAGAAGTATTTTTATTCTTTCTTTAGTAAATATGAATGGAGATTGTATATAAACAAGGAAATGTATCAATCTATTTCATCGTGTGACCGTGTAGGTTCCATTTAACGCTGGCAACGATCTTCTAAATATCGTAAGTCATGAGTAACCTTTAGACTAATGTCATGACTACTCATGTTAAATGATGTGATCAGCGATCATAAACCTATCTGAATAGACATTTGCTTATTTCTTTTGTTGTACGATATACGTCTTGATCACAAGGCACGGTATTATGTCATCCTTGAGTTTGATCAAAGTTTCTTTCCCGATCGAGAATTAGACTAAGTAAATACAAAATGATATTAACAACACATGTTAGTCCATTTTGAGCATGGCCATGCATTTCCTTCAGTCCTAGTTTATCAGGGGGCCCAGAGATATTTCCCTCATGACGAGAGGAACAAATCTCATCTTGGTCACTCACATTCCTTGTCATGATGAGATAAAATACATTAAGTAACCTCTATTGTCTATATTATATGTCAGTTATGCGGTTGCTTTAATTGTGTAATATCTTATTTTCATGGGAATGAAAATAGGTCTAATTTAAAGGAAAACAGGATATTATTACGTCTGCCATATAAAATATTTTATTATTTTGTTACAATATATTTTTTTAATATTATACATGTTTAGGCATTATATATTTGATGTTGAAGGAACTAGGTTTTGTTATTATGTAAACAAAATATTTGTTATTTTCAATTTTCAATTATTTATAGATATGTACCATGGTCCATGGTCCATCATGATTATGTATTAGTATCAAAACATTTCTTATTTTCAATTATCAGTACGACTATGCGACATATATCAAATATAGATACAACTTGATTTTTAAAGTATCGTGTAACATAGCACTAAAATCTTCTAGTAAGGCCAACTTGGCATCCATTGCCAGAGTTTTATTCATATTATTTCATTTATCAATTATCATGCTTTGGTGAGAAAGTGCACTAAACTTTTCCAAAAGTGGAGATGTCTTTTTTTTTTCTTTTCCCTTTGAATTTTTCAGGTCGAGTGCGTCACTTGTAAGTGAAATTTCCAATTAGTTGGAGACAGCAAATTTCCAAATTTTAATTTTGAATTTGTTTGACCCTTTAAATGTCAAAACATAATCCCTTTTTATTTTTTTTTCCCTCTGTCAGAGGTTGGACCGAAAGAAGAGGATAAGATCGGATGAGATTTATATAATGCTTGTGTTCTAAGATTAGCCTATAAAACATCTCACTTGTTACAAGAATGTATGCATTTAAGATTTCAAAAAGTTCATTTCATATATTTATTAGGTGGTTCATCTTGTATATTGTTTCTTATTTAATAAGGTTTTATTGAATTCCTTCATACATTTATTAATTGTTGATAATATAATGCATATGTTAGCTAGGTCGAAAAAGAGAGTACACAAAAAGAAAATATATACAATACGAAAAGTGTATATATGGATTTTTTTTAATGTATATAGAGTAAAAGACTATATGTATAAGATTTAAAGAAAGAATATAAATTTTATATATGATTAATATTAAAAGAAAATTAACTGAGTCAATTCAGTCAATCAATTCATATTATTTTTCTCCTTGACTAGGATCTGATTTGTGACCGCCCAATTAAGTTGTAATTATGAGTTTCCTTTTAAATTTAAATTCAAACAAAAAATAGACAGAAGCTTCTAATTCATGTAATTTTTTTAGCTTATCTAGAGATAATGTTAAGTTACTGGTCAAAAGGCGCAATTGATATATTAATGGTTTTCCATTGAGAAATTGTAGCCACTTTCAGAATGAATTTTCGAAATTTTAATAAGAAAAATGAACATCATGAAATTCATCAAAACACAAGTTTTAAAAATAAAGTAAAACATATTTTCAGTCTTCAGCTTCATTGGAGATGTAGTAGTCGAAGGAAGAGGATTCTATGGATTCAAAAAACTAAAAGCTTGAAATTAAATACCTTGTAAATTTACCTGGTTTAAGAAGCTTAAACCTTAATTTTAAATGGTTTATTGGCACACATAATTGGGTTTGGATAAATTAAATATCATGTATAATATAATACTAATATATGCAACAGATGTTTATTTCAATATATTCATGTGGCATTTATTTGGTCATATAAGAGACTAAAAAATAAAAGAAAGATTAAATACTTTTTTACAGCATGCCCAAATCATTTATACTACTAAAGACTTTCGATCCAGATGCGCTCATAGAGTCAAATTTGACATTATAAAATCAATATTATTTTGCTGAATTCAACTCATTCAAAAAAGTATTCCATTTACTCTTGTTAATTTTTTTTTCTTTTTTCTTTATCATTCTCTTTTTCTTTTTCTTTTTTCAATTCGTCTGACTAGGACATTTTCCTAACCCCACTGACGGAATTTATTAACACAATTCGTAATATCTTTCATTGATGAATTCTGGGTTTATGAAATAGAATAGAATTGTGGAATAGCTAGGTTTTTTTTTTTAGATTGTGGAATAGCTAGGTTGGAACATATACATATTTTCTAATAAAATAGTAATCTACCTTACGGAATACTTTTAGCATAAAATAAAATAATTAATTAATTTTTATTGTACAATTATATTATTCCAACCCAAGTACCATTATTGTTGATATAATATAATAATGGTCTAGATTTGTTCTTTGTACTATTTTCATGTCACTGTGGAGTACAACATTCACAAAAGAGAAAAGTGCATGTGCATCTGTACCAAACTTTTTATTTCATACTTTCTTACTTTTATGTACATAATTTCCGACTTTTATTTGGGACTAAAGTGGAAACTTGGTGCCAAAGAATGAAGGGAAATTTTTCAAAAACCCCCTAACTTTTCTGAATATTATCAAAAAACCCCCATCTTTTTAGATTCCTTCAAAAACCCCCTATCTTTTTAGCCTTCTTCAAAAACCCCCAACTTTTTTGAAAATTATCAATAACCCCCTCTCATTTAGTTATATTTTTTAAAATGACAATTTTACCCCTCTCATTTTAGTATAGTTTATTTTTATTTTTTAAGTGATATTATTATTTTCAATATTCCAACTTATATTGAAAAAATTATATATTTTACAAAAATGTACAAAAAAATTAAAAAAATTAATTGGAATATTTTTTTAAATATAATTTGGAGTAAAATGGCAATAAACCCATAATCCTACAAAAAATATAAGAAATTTGTAAAAAAAAACCCTATATTATGTCTAAAATACAAAAATATTTTTAAATATAATTGGAAAAAAAAACAATATGAAAAAAAAAAAATTTGAAAAAAATTTGTTCTGAAAAATATTTTTTTGAAAAAAAAATATTTCAGGAAAATATTTTAACAATTTTTTCATGAAAAATATTTTTTTATTTTTTTATAAAAAAATATTCTTTTCTTAAAATATACATTTAAAAATATTTTTTAAAAAATTAAAATCTTTAATTAAAAAAAAAATTTAATATTTTTTAAGAGAATAATATATATTTATAAAAAAATATTTTTCAATAAACAAATTGTTAAATAAATATTTTTCCGAAACACAAATGTTTTTTGTGAAACAATTTTTTTCAAAAAAAATATTTTTCATAATGCTTTTTTCCAATTATATTTAAAAATATTTTGTATTTTAGACATAATACAGGGATTTTTTTGCAAATTTCCAATATTTTTTTAGGATTATGGGTGTATTGCCATTTTACTCCAAATTATATTTAAAAAAATATTCCAATTAATTTTTTTTTTTTTACATTTTTGTAAAATATATAATTTTTTCAATATAAGTTGGAATATTGAAGATAATAATATCACTTAAAAAATAAAAATAAACTATACTAAAATGAGAGGGGTAAAATTGTCATTTTAAAAAATATAACTAAATGAGAGGGGGTTATTGATAATTTTCAAAAAAGTTGGGGGGTTTTTGAAGAAGGCTAAAAAGATAGGGGGTTTTTGAAGGAATCTAAAAAGATGGGGGGTTTTTGATAATATTCAGAAAAGTTAGGGGGTTTTTGAAAAATTTCCCAAGAATGAATCATGCTTGGCTTTGTATGGAGAAAAAATAATAAAAATAAACATAAAAATGTGGAACAAACTGTAGTCCTTTTGTCCCTTTCATATCTGCATAGTGCACACAGATACTTCTTTTCCTTTTGATCCATGATACACTGAATTTCACAAATGACGATTTTTCTTGTCAGAAAGAATGAATACAATCAAACGTAACACTCAATTCAAAGAAAACACACTTTCGCATTTTTTGCCCTCCTAGTTTGATGAAATCTAAGAGAGAGAGGATATATATTTCCTCATTGAACTTGCAGAAACAAAGAAAGGGATAAAAATAAGCAAATCTACCATACATCAATTTGCAAAAAATAAAATTACTTAATCTACAAATAATAGCAAGCCATTTCTCCTCTCTCTCTCTCTCTCTCTCCTCTTCTCTCTCTACTCAATATCAGCTATACATATATATACATTATCTAACAAACACACCATCAGAAAACCAAAAAAAATCAAACTATCACAACTCACACCAATCTAGTTATTTCATCTCACTGCAACTACTTTTACACTTACACCCCCTATAATTTACAAAATTTCCCCTATTTTCTCTCACTAACTAATTAGCACTCTCACAGAAATTCGCCGATCTTGCCAAAGCCGCCGGATTCGAACTCAAAAGCACTGAATTATTCTCTTTCCTCTCATCTTTATTACCTCCGAACATTTTTGCGATTTTGCCCCCGAATTTTTCTGATTTCTCACTTTGAACCATCGCCCATATGGAGCTCTTCGCCGCCTCTTCCGGATTATCGATTCTCAAAGTTTTCGGCACCCAAATATTATTATTAGTTTTCATCTCTTTGGTGCAATTTTCTACTCCGCAATTCGGTGCAATTGTTTCGTCTCTGGAATGCTTGCCCAAAGTAGAATTACCGGATCCGGTACAAACTCCGCTGGACCAACCAACGGAATTATTATTCCAACCGTTATTATTATAATTATAATAATAATTATTATTATTATTGCAAGGAACCGGTACGCAACCCCAATACGGATAGAATTGTACCGGTACCGGTACAGGACCCCACATATAAGGCATCGAATTATTCGCACCGTTTATGCAATTAGACCCCTCAAAATTGTTACTACTCTTACTTTTCTCCTCCTCTTTATTACATCTAGACCCCTCAAGAGACGAAATACTCGAGATTTCCTCCCGGTCCGACCCAAAACTCAAAACCAAACCGTTATTCTTCGAACTAATCGGGCTAACAGGTAAATTAGGGTAAAAATGGGATCCGTTAAGAGAGTTGAAATTCGTCTTGCTTTTGCGGCGACCTGCGCCAACAGGTACGTTTCGCATGGAACCGCCAGCTGTCCAGTACCTCTGACAGTTCTTGCAAAAGTGTCTCGGTTGATTCACGTTGTAATTGTTGTAGTAACAGAATTTGGTTTCTGTGCTGTTGCATCTTGGACAGGGCAGAATTTTGTCGGGCTTTTTTAAAGGGGTTTTGGAGTCCGAATTGTTGGAGGAATCTTCTAGAAGGTCTTCTTGGTTTGCTGAGGGTTTAGGGTTTTCGGATTGGAGAGGGGTGGAAGGGTCTTTTGGTAATTTGTCGTCTTGAGACGGACTGTTTGTGGAGTTTGCCTGAAATTATTTAGAGAAATGAAATTTAGATTGAGTTTAAAGATGAATTTTTGGGTGTTTTTGTATGATTTGATAAAATATTGCGAAGTAAAGCAGTTTTATATTATGAAGGTATATCATGGGCATAAGAATATGAGATTGTTTGTAGTGAGTTTTTTCCCCCCAAAAGTAGATAAAGAAATTGGAAAAGGCAAATTCTACTTCTAGAGTATTTCTGGGAATTTCTAAGTTGGAGAATCTTATTCTATACATCTCTAATTTAGTTAACTTGACTTTATCTTTTATTATTTCTTTCGCAAAAAACAATTTGATAGTTGAGAAAATCAACTATTGGTATATTCTTTGAAGGAATTATTGGTATTTTAAAGGCAAATAAAGTGTTGAAAGAGACATGATCTTAATTTCACTGTAGTTTCTATTAGAAAAAGGAAAAAAATGACTGTATTCTTTTAAATAGAAAATTATTAAAATAAAATTAGAGAAAAAAAAAAGGCCGAATTCACTAACTTCAAATTCATTCTTTGTCAAGTAATTGATAACAATTTAAGTAAAAAACTAAACTTTCGATATTACCCAAATCGACCAAAAATGAAGAAAAGAAATAAAAACTCATCTTTCAAATTCACCTCAAACCCCCATACATCTCACCAATTAATCCAATATCCAATCAAAACGCCAATTCGAACCAACCCAAAACAAAACAACCAACACAAAAGGAACTCAAATTCAAATTCAATTTGCAAAATTCAGAAATTCAGCAGTACCTTCTGATCATCATCTCTCTCCTCCTCTCCAACCGACTGGAGCGGTATTCTCTTCCCGAACAGCTTTATCGCACACTCTGTCATCTCTCCTCTCTCTTTCTCTCTCACTCAATTGTAACTTCACTATCTATATCCTCCTCCTCCTCCTCCTTCTTCTTCTTCTTCTTTGAATAAGAATAGTCTTGGTGTGAGTTTAGTTTGATTTGGTGGGAAATGGAGTTAGTTTTAAGAGGAGAAGGAAGTGGGGCCAAAGAGAAGGGATTTTGAGCCACAAGTTCGCCTTGTGGCCTTGAGAGACCGTTTTTTGATTCTCTTCAAAACCCTTTTTTATCTCTCTTTTTCCCTTTTGGTTTTTGCTATTATCACCCAAGATAAAGACCATGTAGTTTTCTTTATGTTTTGAGGATGTTTGTTCCTTGTGACTATTTGTTGAAGTCTAAATTTTGTGGTGGAATAGTTTAGTTTTTTTATTTTATTATTTTTTTTTTTAGTAATGATGGATGTTGTTGTTTTATGATGTGGGTGATGTAGGTTTTTCTGATAAGTATTTTGAAATGATAGGAAATTATTTTTCTGATGGCTTGTTGAAAAAATATCAAAACAATAGATATAAATTTCTAGCCTTGTGGCCTTGAGAGAGCTTTTTTTGATTCTATTCAAAACTCTTTTTATCTCTCTTTTTCTCCTTTTGGATTTTGCTATTCTCACCCAAGATAGAGACCCACTAGTGTCTTGAGTACCATGTAGTTTTCTTTTCTTTATTGAGGAAGTTTCTCATGACTATTTGTTGAACTTTTGTTTTTATGGTACAAATTTTCAATTTACATTTTTGAGGAAGTTTCTCATGACTATATGTTGAACTTTTATTTTTGTGGTAGAAATTTTTAGTTTTTCAAAGAAGTTTCTTTTTTAATAATTATAGTTGATGTTATTTTGTGATGTTGGATGATAAGGTGATGCAATTTTTTCTGATAAATATTTTAGATTGATAGGAAATCATTTTTTTGAGTGACTTGCTGAGAAATTATTAAAAATAGAAATAGAGATTTCTTATTTGGATAATTTGGAAGTATAGTTTTATTCTTCATTTATACATCAAAAATAAATAAAAAAATGGAAAAAGTCTTTCTAAATGTGTCATGCAAGTTACACGAGCGAACTAATTAGTATATTATGGCAAAATCTTTCTCCATCTTAATCAGCTAATGTTGGTTGATAAAGAAGGTTAATTTTGTAAGTATAAGATTCATACTCAAGATATGTGCTTTTGCCTTGTGTTAATCAATCAATGATTTATTTGAGTTATATATTATTCCGAACAATTATGAGGGAATAAAAATAATCAATAGTATGTATTGACCCCAAATACTGGACAGTCCAATTGTATCTATTAATTAGTTTTGTTAATGAATTCAATGATCAAATTTATAGAAATATATTGATTGTGAAATTATATGATAGTACAATACACTAGAGTTCTAGTTATCTATATCACGCAGTCAAAAATCTTACAGAAAATATTTAAAGTCACATTCAAAATTTAATTGTCCTAAATATCAGGAATCAAATTCATGGATGAAAAATCTAACTTTTGAAGACCACAGGATACGTTGATAGGATGCTATTTCATGGGTACGAATAGTGTAACTATGGTTGCTCATTTGAAAAAACAATCTTTTTCTCTTTTATCCTTTTTTAGAGGAAATTGTTTGATTTTTTGGGGCTTGCCATGTGTAAAGAGGCAAAGGAATAAACAATTTAAAACCAGGAAAATAAAAGCAAGGAAAAAGAGGCTTTGTTCCTTCAATCCAAGTCGACATCCATCTTCTACCCACTCGTGGTCAAATATTAATACTTCTATACAATTCAAAAAAATACATATATTTTAATACTTATATGCACCTGGTGTATCGTAGACAACACATTTGATAAATACACAATATCAAAATCTTGTTGTCATTTAGATGTTCTCATATTACAGAATTTTTTCAAAAGGAAAAAACAACTTTTCTGAATGATTATATATTCTTTTATCCTTCTTTTTTATTTTATATAAAGTTAAATGAATTTTACCCCACCCCCCACAATATAAATTATCTTTAACATTTTATACAATTAATTTTTTAAAGAAAAGTAGTGCCTCTCATCAATTTTTTATATTTCATTTTGATAAGGGGATTTTTGGGGTCCAAAAAATGGATGAAATATTGGATATAACTGTAGTAGAGGAAATAATCCACTCATGTGGTGACTAATATAGAACATGCAAAATTATGTTAGGAGGTTTTTGAAAAAATCCCAAAATAGTATTTACTTGAGAACTAAAGAGTAAAAGTTCAACAAGTTGATAATGCTAAACCGTCCTTTAGATTAAAATAATATAATAAAAGGCCAGGTCGGCATTAGAAAAGGATAACCACCAATGTAGTTAATTTTCCTAATGATACTTAAAAATTACAACTATCATATATAACAGGTCATAGTTATAAATTAATTGGAGTTGTTATACATGTAATTATAGAGTTATTTACTTAGTAAGTTAAAGTATCACTTTTAACCTAACCGTGCGTGCAGTATAGATAAGCTGTCGCTATTTGCTTTCTGGAAATATTTATGTTTAGTCCCTAGTAAGTGTTAAATACCACAAAGTATTTTCTTTGTGTTTTTAGTTGTAGGATTGAGTTAGACTTTTTTTTTTTTTTTAGCATTATTTATGAAAATAATTCAGCAAATAAAGACTGTTTTGAAAAAAATTAGGTAACCCAAGACTACCGCCATCGGTGGTGGCGGTAGATACCTTCTACCGCCACCATCAATGGCGGTAGTGTGATAATTTTCAAATTTTTCAAAATTTCCCGTAAAAAACAGGGTAATTAGATACAAATTAGGCTCTACCGCCAGGCCTTCTGGCGGTAGTGGCATTGTTGTAATTTTTTCCTGATCCAATCGGGTATCAAACCCGTTAATAATAATAAAAAAATATAAAAAAATAAAAATTTACCTCTACCGCCAGGCCCTCTGGCGGTAGAGGTATTTTTTTTTTTTTTTTTTTTTTTTTACGGATTTGATACCCGATTGGATCAGGAAAAAATTACAACAATGCCACTACCGCCAGAAGGCCTGGCGGTAGAGCCTAATTTGTATCTAATTACCCTATTTTAATTTCATTGACGGAAAATTTTGAAAATTAAGCACTACCGCCATTAGTGCTGGCGGTAGAAGGTCTCTACCGCCACCACGGATGGCGGTAGTCTTAGTTACCTAATTTTTTTCAAAAAAAGTCTTATTTGCCGAATTATTTTCGGAAATAATGCTAAAAAAAAAAAAAAAGTCGTTTTCTGAGATGGTTTTGTAATTTACACTGGATTAGTATTTTTTATGATTTTTAATATATAAAAATAGGATATATGAATAGCATAACATAAGAATTGATATTGGAATCTGTCACAAAATTAGAAAAGATAAGATTATTTTGACAAAAAATAAAAATTTGGCTCAATTCACACTAAGCTTGTTTTGTACTTGACTATTGAAAAAGTAGTCACTTTATGATTGAAATAATGAAGATGATATGTCTAACAATGATTGAAAATGAATTGACTTTGTCTTTAGTATTTTAAGTCAACTGATTAGTGGGAAATAAACCATTAAAAAAATCTTGCAATTTTACCAAATTATCTAGATTATAAAAGCAATATTTCCATGTGCTTCTTACAAAAATGTAATGTTTGTTGCCATCTTCTTTTTCCAAAACAAAAAAAATGTAATGTTTATTTATTTATTTATTTTTATTTTAATGTTAATTTTTATAAAACTAAAATATCATGTATATATAACTCTCCTAAATGCATCATTATTGGACTTAAGGAATTAGAAGAAAAATCAAAACCTAATTTTGGGTGTAAGAGAATGATTTTTTCTTAATTGAGAAAGAAATCAAATTGATTTTATAATTAATTATTTCCTTTTAATAAGCCAAATGCCAACTGAAATTTCATTAATCAGATAGTAATAAAAGAAGGGAAATGTGCAAACACGACGGTGTGATCACAACGGAATCACGACCGTCGTGACAGCACGACCGTCGTGACAGCACGACCACCGGCCAATCGCCAATCTTCTCTCTTTCTTTCCGCCGTGCTTTTCTTCTCCAGCACGATAGTTATATACTGTTATTGGTTGATTATATCTTGTTCTGTATGAATAATATATTGTTATATCATATCGATGTATCACATATATATATATACTGTTATATAGTTATATTATATCTATTTATCATGTATATCTATTGTTATATCATGCATGTGTATTGATATATATACTTGTTATATATGTGAATTATATATTCTTATAAATATATTATTTTGTCTCGAATTATATAATGTTATATCATATCTATATACTATTATAACATATCTATTTATTACGTGTGTATCTTGTTATATCATATTTGTGTTTTGATATATATATTGTTATATATGTTAATTATATAGTGTCATATATATACTTGTTTTGTCGAATTATATGCTTTGTTATATCATATCTATATATTGTTTTCTTCGAATATCTCGTTATATCATATCTATATATTGTTTTCTTCTGAATATATATATATATATATATATATATATATATATATATATATATATATATATATATATATATAGGGAGATGCTAAACAACATACATATGTTCGAACATACGTTTTTTTAAAATACCCGTAAAGTGGTTATAAAAAGTAAAAATTCAAATTTCAACCGTATGGATGTAATATATATGTTATGAATATGTTGTGGATTAATTTTCACGGGAATCGAATAATATATCATTGCCATCATGTATCATCAAACTATTATTCCGATATATGTTTTGAATAGTGCCGCATATTTTTGATGATATATGATGGCAATGTTATAACATTCGATTTTTGTGAAAATTAATCTCCAACATATTTATAACATATATATTACATCCGTACGGTTGAAATTTTTATTTTTATTTTTTTAATACATATTTTGGGTGTGGCAAAAAAACGTATGTTGTGCATACGTATGTTGCTTAGCCACACCCATATATATATATATATATATATATATATGTGTGTGTGTGTGTGTGTGTGTGTACGATTTTATCTGAATTATATACTATTTTCATTTGATTTATATATGTACGATTTATGTACGATTTTATCAGAAAATTAAACTATATACATACTGTTTTTTTTGTCTGATTTATATATTGTTATATATATAGTGTTTGTTTAAATTATATACTATTATATCACCATCTATATACTGTTCTTGTGTCGCGTCTCTATTTTCATCATGTCGTGTTCCCGTCGTTACATGCTCAGCTGGAAGGCGCCGGTTGAAGCTCTGTCGCGTCGCCGTATTGCTTTGGCTGATGTGGCACCTGCCACATCAGCCGTCGATCTATACCAGATCCAATAAAAGAATATGAAGTTCAATTGCCCACAAAATACAAAGAGAGCAAAAGAAATAAAAAAGTAATGATTTTTACATCAGAGAATTATTTTTTTCAAGCTTCAACTTTTTTTTGGGTTTGAAACATAGGCGAAATGCCAACTTAAATTTTATTAACCAAACAATAAGAAAAAAAGTACAAAGTTGAGTTGTCAATCACAACAAAGAAGTACAAATTACAAATATAGCCTACAAAACTAAGAACACACAAATCAAGCCTAAACTAAAATTATACCAAAACTTGTGAATAATTTTAAAAAATAAAAATGAAAAATCATGAATTGGAATTAGGGGTACCAACAAAACCAAAGCCCAAGATAATAAAAGCGATGGCTTGAAGGTAAATATAAATATAGAAATAATCATTTCCAAATAATAAATTATACGAAGCGCAAATTAGCAGAAATACTGCCAGCCCAAGCTCCAATACATATATCCTATAAATTAAAAACAAAAGATAAAATTAAAAAAAAATGATGAATTTTTCGGGAAAAAAAAAGTATATTTTTTTCTTATTTATAAAAATCCTACTTTAACTTTTCATTTTTTTTTAAAAAACCCTGACTTTAAAGTACTCAAAAGCTTTCTAACATCAACTTTTTATTTTCAAAAAACCCCAAATTTAATGTGTTATTTCCAAAAAAACCCTGAATTATTTTGAAATAATAGAGAAATAATATGTAAACACCTCAAATTATTTTAAAATATTAGATAAACAACTACACAATGTGTACATATTATTCAAAGGCTTTCTTTTCAAACAAAACCTAAACTCAAGCGCTTTCTTAAACACTTCAAAACCTCTACACTTTCCGATTAATTCGACAAAACCTACTTTTCATGTTCTATTTCCCCATAAAAAGTGAATAAAAAAGTAAAAAACTAACAAATATAATTAACTACCTTTCGGTGCATTTAACGCTAAACAGTTCGAGAAACGGAATTTCCAAATCAGATTTATTACTACTAAAAACACACGTATTGGCACTGTTATTCACATATTATTTAATAATATTTAGAGGGTTTTGTTGAAAATAAAAGTTAAAATAGTCTTTTGTGAAATTTCGCTCAACATAATTGAAGAAATAAAAGTAGAAAATAATAAATGTACAAAGTTAATCAATTACCTTTTAAAATAAAAGTTGTTAAAAGTGATCTTTTGAAAAATTTCCCTATAAATATTTGAATAAATTAGTAAAAAAATAAACAAATTAACTAATTAACTTTCTGTGCATTTAACGCTATATGGTTTGAGCAACGGAATCTCCAAATTAGACTTATCACAACTTCTCATTTTTTAGCTTAACTCGAGGGTTTTTCTTTTGTTAAATTCAAGAAAATAATCAAATACAGTTTTTTCATAAAATAAAATAAAAATTCCTAAAAAAAATGAAATTAAAATCTTTAACTAATTACCTTTCGGTGCATTTGACACTGGACAATTCGAGCAATGGAATCTCCAGATCAGATTTATTATTACTGAAACCTCTCCTTTTTTCTGAGTGACGACCCACTTGTCACTCGAACCTTCTCATGTTTTAGTTTAAATTTTTAGTTTTAATTTAAGGATTTTTCTTTTGATAAATTCGAGAAAATATAGTTTTTTGAGCGGTCTACTAGAGACCTCCAGCGCCAACAAATGGGTCCACGCAGAGAAAAGGAGAAACTTTCAACAACGACAAATCCGATTTGGAGATTCCACTTTAGTTTAAATTTTTAGTTTAAGTCAAGGGTTTTTATTTTCATAAATTCGAGAAAATATTACTGGAGATCTCCGGCGCCAACAACTGGGTCGTCACGCAGAGAAAAGGAGAAACTTTCAAGAAAATTAATCAAATTCAAGAAAATACAGTTTAACTCGAGGGTTTTTCTTTCGATAAATTCAAGAAAATAAAGTTTTTTCCTAAAAAGAACTCCTAAAAAAAATAACAAATGAATCAATTACCTTTCGGTGCATTTGACGCTGGAAGGCTCGAGCAATGGAATCTCCAAATCGGATTTATTATTACTAAAAACCTGTCCTTTTTTCTCGGTGACGACCCAGGTGTTGGCGCTGGAGGTCTCGAGCAGCCCGCTCACGGCGGCGCGCATGCGGTGCAAGGCCATCACGTTCTCGAATAGAATCCACAGCGGCATTAGGTGCAGAGAGCTGCGGACAGTTTTACGAGGGTGTAAATGTAAATTTAGATTACTTTATTTTGTAAGGGGTGTTTGGGGAAGATTGGGTTTTTTATAGGGGGTGTTTGGGGAAAATTAGAATATTTTCAAGGGTGTGTGGAAAAGTATGATTTTTTTTTTTAAATTAGAGAGTAATTTTAACGAGGTTTTTGATGGTGTAATGAGGTTGTGATGGTGGTAGGGATTTAATTAATCACTTAGAAAAATATTCGACGAGAATTTTGGAAGGGTTATTTATGCAAAAGATTTTTTTCAAGGGTATCAACAAGAGTCACGATGGTACAGATTTAAAGACCAGTCTCAAAACTTTTCTCAATGAGAACTTCACTAGGGCTATTTACGTAAATTTACTTTTTCCAAGGTAATATACAAAAATCTATAAATTTAGCGAGTGTTTCTGAAATGTTTGGAATGTTATTTGCGTAAATTACAGTTTTCCAAGGCATATTTATGTACCCAAAAAAAAAAATAATCAATTACCTAGGGTTTCTGACGGCATTTAGAATTGTGATTGTTGTGGGAATGTAAACAAGACCCCAAACGGGCACGGAAACTTCCGGAACCATCACAGCTAAAGGAATCACAACACAGTAGAAGCAGAACGTGACAAGTGGCGCGATTACGCGCCTCACAAAGAAGAAGCTGTATAATACGTGGATTTTCTTCAAAAGCGACACCTCCTGTTGGAAATAAATGAGGAATAATGATTATAAGTTTATAAAATATAGGAAGAGATGAATAAATGCTTTAATTGGTTTGTACCTGTGCTTTAGTTGGATTGTAATTTAGTCCTTTTGAACTTGTCATACCAGTACAGAGTACGATTCTACAAAGTACAAGGACCAAAAGGTTCAAATTGTTATAGTACAGGGACTGAATCGCAATCCAATTAAAGCACGGCACTAACGGAGCATTTATTTATACCTTTTACAGGGGTATCAACCATGAATGATATATTATTTTCAGTTTAAAAGGGGATAATATGTAATTAACATTGTATTAATTAATGAAATGAATGAATGAAGGAATGAATTGCCTTGTTGGTGGCGATATCCCAGCCCATTTTGCGGAACAAATTGGCGGCCCCGCAAGTCCACCTGTGCTGCTGGTGTCTGTAAGCATTAAATGTGCTTGGCAACTCACTCTTAACCTATCAAACAAAACATCATTATTATTATTATTATTAAATTAATACATAATTATACACATAAATAATAAGGATCTTACATTTCAGGCTTTAGTAATACGACAAGAGATTGTGAACTTGAATAAATTAAAAGGGAAATTTGCACAAAAAAAAAACTCTGTTATGCCAAAATTGCAAAAAAAGGGAAATTTGCACCAAAAAAAAAAAAAAAAAAAAACTCCGTTGTGCCGAAATTGCATAAAAGGTAAATTTGAACAAAATAAAACCCCGGCGTTATGCTTAAATTGCAAACAAGCCCATGCATTATTGGAAATTGCAAAAAAGGCCCTACATTATTGCTAAAATTGCAAAAAAAAAACCTACCGTAAGATTGAAGTTAAAACCGTTAGTTTAAACAGTTTAATAACGGTGTTAACTTCAATCTAATGATAAGGGCTTTTTTTGCAGTTTTGGCAACAGCACAGGGGCTTTTTTGCAACTTTCGCAATAATGCAGGGGCTTTCTTGAAAATTTCCCAAATAAAACTGTACTGTTCTTCAAATACTCAGAGTACAACAAGTAACGGTGCCGTCAGAAACGATCGTTCATTTCATTTCAATAATAAACCTGTTAAAATAAAAAATAAAAAAAATACATATTAATTATAATATTAAAATTTACGTACTTTAATATCATTAATATAGAGGAATTTCCATCCTTTCAAGCTAGCTCTGACGGCCAAATCCATATCTTCTACTGTAGTTCGATCTTTCCATCCGCCCGCCTCATTTATTGTCTTTATTCTCCAAACGCCAGCTGTCCCTAAAGTCAAATTATTTTATTTGAGTTGTTATTTGTGTTTTTGCAGTTTAGACCCTCGGTTTTGTTAATATTAGGATAGCCAAAGACCGTTGATTAATAAAATGATCGTCCCTAAATCGTAATTAATAAAGTTCCGTTTAGTTTTACCCCAACCTGTTAACTGAAAAAAAAACTATTATAGAATAAAATAATTGTCCCTAAAGCATAGTAAATTAAGTTATTATTCGCACTTCACCCCCTCGTTTTTGTCAATATTACTTCAATGAAACGATCGTCCGTAGATCATCACAATTAATCAACTTAATATTCCCACTTCGCCCCGTCATTCTCGTCAAAATCACGACAAACAAACACCGTTAATACATATAATAATTAAATTTCAGAATTATTTATTTATTTAATTAATTAATTAATTAATTAATGAAATTCACCGTTGAAGCCGAAAAAGGAGAAGGTGGCGGAGCCGGACTCCTGCTCGACTTTGAAATGATAATCCAAAGACATTCTCTGAATCTGAGTCATCAACGATACTTTGTAGTTCACTGAAAAATTTTCCCATTCAAACCCCTGTCAAACACCAATTTACAAATCAGGACAATAACATCTTTTATTTCTTTCTTTCTTTCTTTATTTATTCGGTAAGGCCGATATTGAGATCTTAACAAACAGCGGGGTTATTTTTATTTACAATTTTCTAAAGAATAGAGGGGTCTTTTGAAATTAAAGCATAATAATGCATGGGATGCTTTGAAATTTTTTTCCGTATTTATTTATTTATTTATTTATTCACCGAATCAAACATTACGATCCATAAATTGAACTATTACAAAGATTAATTCAGCCAAAAATTGGGTAAATCATGGCTTAATTTCACACTTTCACTTGCAGCAACAACAAATAAACATACCAAATAAATAAAATAAAAATACATTTTTTTTTCTTTCAACTCACCGAATTCCCAGCGAGTCTGAACGAGCCCTAATTCATCATTACACACCAAAAAGGGAACCGTTTTTAAGAGAAAATCCGAATCGGGCTGAAAATCGGCGTCAAAAATCGCGACAAAATCGCAAGTTTGCGCGTAATTACGCTCCATGCCATTCTTCAGCGCGCCAGCTTTGTAGCCTTTCCTGTTGCTTCTCACTTCGTATTTAATGTTTACACCTTTGAGAGACCATTCTTTACACTCTGCCTCAACTAAACTCTAAAAATAAAAATAATAACAATGATAATGATAGCTTTATTATAATTTGTTAGATATGAGGTTGGTTTGGTAAGCACATGTGAAACTAGGAACTTTTTATTTATTTTATTTTTGGGGGGATAATTATTGGAATTAAGGTGTAATTAAACCTAATAACTAACAAAAATATAATAATTAATGAGAGAAATGTGAAAAATATAATAATTAATAAGAGCAATGTGATTAGTATGTAGAGTGCTGAGTTGTTATGTTATGTTAAGTACATGTTAAAAGAGGAATTTTAAAATTTTCAGGAGCTAATTATTGCAATTTGGTCAATGAACAACTCAAGTGTAATTATTTTATTTCTTCTTAGAACTTCAATCCTTAAAAATAAAATTAAACCAAATATTTTAGAGCATAGTAGTTTTATACCTAACAAAAAATCCAGACATTTTGTCTCAAGTCATGTACTTTAAATCAAAGCAATGTCGTAATAAATTCTTTGGGACCACATGAAAAAGCAGTTAGCTTTAGCTTTAATGGTGATTTATATTTCATATATCACTATCATTTCAGTACTTTAAAGACATCTTTTGACTTAATTGCAAACTTTTTTTACAATAAAGAGACATAAACATAAACATAACTCACACGGAAACTAAAATTTGCGGGACCCATCAAATATCTAGAAGAGGCATTTCATCGAACAGTTTGTGAGCATGTTGTATAATGCTTTATTTAGTAGACAAATAAGAAAAAAATGAAAAAGTAATTCATGATTTAATTGTACCTTAATTGTTAGATCAGTGGAATCATCCAAAACCTGAATAATGATTCGATCAGGCGGCCATGTGAGCGCACAGGCAGCTCTAATCGAGAGCTTATACACCTGCAATTACCAAAATAAACACAAATATAATTCTCAGAACATAATAAAACAGAACATCAATTCACAATTTTTCCAAATAAAAGTCCAATAAAACAATCCCCAAAAACCAATAAAAAAACCCAATAAATCTCAAACCAACCATTAATACAAAAAAACAATCCCCAAAAACCAAGAAAAAAACCCAATAAATCTCAAACCAACCATTAATACAAAAACGAAGAACCAACACTCACTCACCTCCTTCTCATTGTACATGGGGATCTGAACAAGCACGACAGGAAACTCACACTTCTCACCTCCCTTCTCAACATCCTCAACCAACCCAATCGGCTCGCACTTGTACCGCCTCTCCGGCGTGATCCCGACCACCTTAACGAACAAGCTGACGGCGCTCATGTACACCGCCTCAAGCAGCAGCATGAACGACATAACAACGCAAGTCACGATCGCAATGTCCAACAACGGCGCGACCACTTCGCCTCTGACCTGCCTGGCCAGACTGCAACCGTCGGATTGCACCATCCGGTGACTGACTCCGTGACCAAACTGAACTGGAGCAGTTTGGTTTGGTATATCAAAGAGAGAGAGGAGGTAGGTTTGGTGTGGTAATGAGGTTGATACTCGATGGTGAGTGTTATTGGAATGCACGGCTATAAGGTGATGAATTGATTGACGGCCAAGGAGAAAGTAGCCATGGTTGCAGATTTCGTACTAGGTACTATACTCTCTGCTTGTCGGACAGGAAAGGTATTTATTGTTTGGAGAAATTATTCGGACCTCCCAGTTTGTTTTTGGACTCGCCAGCCTTCCATACAGCTTACGGTTACCCTTTTAGCTATATATATATATATATATATATATATATATATATATTTTACAATTGAATATATTTTTTGTGTTTATAAATATATTTTTCAGAAAATATACATTTTTGTAATTTTATTGTATCTTTTGTGTTTATAAAAATATTTTTTTATAATTTTATTGTATCTTTTGTAATTAGATGCTTCAAATATCTAAATATGTTTGTTTGAGGATCGGTTGGTTTTGAGGTTGTATGAGTTCTGGTGCTTCTTCTTGGAGACGTGGCGTAATGCGATACGTTTTGCAATAAATCTATGCAACCGGATTGAAAATCGGATGATAATTTAGCATGCTAATTACTCAATTATTAATGAGATAGACAAATAAAATATGTCATATAATAAATTAATTAGGTAATTAGTATGCTAAATTATCATTCCGGTGCAAATTCGATCAGGGTATTTAATTGCGGAGACTTATTGGTCCAGGTTGAGAATTGAGGAACTAGTCGACTAGGTTTTTTTTTTTAGATGACAAATGTCAAATCTTACCTTCCCAATGGACTTTGATTGAGGCACCCCATCTTGAGATGTGATATTTATTTGTTTTATAGTGACAGAAGGATATGCTATTTTTATTCTTTTATTTATGTGTTGTATTTATAGATTATTTTATTTTATCAGTATATTATGATTATATGTAATCATATACTATTTTTATATTTATATTTACTATTTTATTGGTATCATATGTTATTTAAAAGATTTGTATATATATATTAATTTATTTAAAACCTGTACTACTCTATATATATATATATATATATATATATATTCTTTTATAACCGTGTATAATTGTGAAAAATGCAATAATATTTTCATATACACGTACAAGTAGAACAATACATGAAGCAAATTAAAATATTTTTTTATACAAAATAATAATATTAAAATGACTTCTCACGTGTGGAAAATTGGGCAGAGAGACCAGAATTTAATTTGTTTTCCTGGTCGGTGCCGTTCAAAACGGTGAGTTAGGTAGTTTTGAGCCTCCTCATTGGCTCTTCTTGCAAACAAGAAGAGAAATCTACTGGCTATTGTCTTTGCAAGATTGCTTGTAATAGTTGTTGTATAGCTATTGTGTAACATTAGTTGGAATTGGACTTGAGTTGTCATATTGGTTGTTGTCTTTGAAATATTGGCTATAATGATTGCTGTGTAATTACTTGTGTAACATTAGTAATGCAAGTTGTTATATTGGTTATTGTCTTTGTAAAATTGGCGGTAATCATTTTTGCGGAACTTGACTATAATTTTTGGAGAGGCCAAAAATATTTCTCCCTATCTATTAATACTGTACAAAAATTTTGGAGGGCCCGAATACATGAAAATATATTTATTTCAATTTTTTTTCACTAAATCATTACCGATATATACTACTTTTTGAAAATTTTGGAAAGCAATGTCTCTCCGATTTCTATTAGGCTCCGTCACTAATTGTTGTATAACTATTTGTGTAGCATTACTGAATATTGTTGAAACTTCATTATACTAAAGATTATGTTGTTTGTTTTTCATTTACTCACCATTTGTTCCGCCGTATATTTAGTGTCCTTTGATCTTTGTATAGATTCATTTGTTTTTTTTCAAACAAAGCTAATTTCTTCACAGTTTAGTTTATTAGATTTTATGAGACTCTAAATGTGTATTTTGTTGTTCAACTCTATTGGATGATATTTGGACGTAAATGATGTGTGTTTATTTTTTTATTCATATTTTATTATACAATTTATTTCGATATTATTAAAGACTTTGAGTATGTAATTATTTTATTTTGTTACATAATTTGAATATATTTGCTTTCAATATATGTTTGGCTGTGTCAATCTTATTTTAAATACCATTTTAATTTTATTTTGTATAAAACAATACATTATATATAGTATATAATAAAATTTCGCCTAGTTTTAGATTAATTCCGGCTAATATCTAATTAATCCTTCTGTGCGTTAGGCGGTGGGTAGTCGTTCAATTAGCGCCTTGAGATTTATGTAACTATTTATAGAACCCATTCAACAACATGGAAGAGAAGAAGAAGGAATTTATTTAATCTGCCGAATAAGGTTGTAAGAGTATGAAATAAAAAAGTAAAATAATATTTTATTCTATTTCACGGAGGATGTTGAAGAATCGAAATTATTTCTTTTTCTCTTTTTTTCCAAATAAAAAAATATTGATTTAATTTCTTATTCTATTTTTTCACTCTTTCATCTATTGAATATCACTGGAATAAAATGAAATAGTCACGCTTCTACCTTCCATTTGTTGTCGAACACCTGCATAATATAACGTTGAAAGTGGTTATTATAAGTTATTTTACAACATAGCATTGTAATAATACTTACAAAAATAATCTTCCAATATTTGATTATGTAAAAGTATGTTTGAGATTTGAAAATAACTTTCTATGTTTTATGAACAACCTAGTGAAATTACCACATGACTCCAACATGATAGTTGAAAAAAAAATATATCACTAAGATAATTACTCAATTTTGATTATATTATAGATCTCAAATATGCAAATCATTTCATGTGACACCACACCATTCCATTCCAATTTCCAATTCATTTAATCTTCACATTGTTAAAATTCAGAATTGAATCCCCAGTAATTTTATAATTTGAATTTACTTTCCGAGTTAAATCAAAACCAGGATTTCCATTTCCTCCTTTCAACACTCAAATCTCTCTCAAGCCTTAATATATATATATATATGCGCATCAAATGTTCGACGAATTGCCACACTGAAAAAACGACTGTCAATTTCCTCCTTACTTTCATGGCCTTCTTCCAAGCTTCACTTTCGCTCAGAGCTTTTGCTGTTAATTCATTCCAACCTACGAACCATACAAACCCATCTGTGACCGATTATTCCTTAACATTTCAATCAAAATCAAGTAAGTTCAAAGGTTCGATTCATATTCATTCCGTTGTGTTTTTTCGCAACAATTTTGGTGAAATTTGAATTCAGAATTTCGTCGTTTGTAGGAAATTATGGGTTTTTGAATCTCAGAGTGGAGGCGAGAAATAATACGAGGACAGATAGTGCTAAGATCAGAAACCGCAGGTTGAGAAAGAAGGTGAAATTATCGAATTTATTAGTCATAATTACACGAAATGAATTGAAATTTCGTCATGAATTTTGTACTTATGCATAATAATGGAGTAAATGCATTGGATGATTATATACAGTGCATTTATTTCCTTGAGACATTTCAACAAACAGTTTGTGAGCATGCATTTAACCTCAAATTGTCTGTATAATTTGGGTTATATTTATCTAAAATTCATATTTTGAACTAATCTATTTATTTTCTTTTTTTTCCTTGATTTTATTGTTATATAGTTCAATGGAACGCCAAAAAAGCCAAGGTTATCTGTATTCTGTTCAAACAAACAACTATACGCAATTTTAGCCGACGATCAAAATAAAAAAATTATATTTTACGCAAGCACTCTTCAAAAATCCATTTGTGACGATCCTCCTTGTACCATTGCGGTACTTGTTTTTTTATTTAATCAGATTACAAATTATATTTTGTTTAGTAAAAAAATTAATTATGTTTATTGTTTGTATAATGAAAGGAAGCGGCAAAGAGGGTTGGAGAAGAGTTAATAAAGAAGTGCCAGGAAATGAAAATAAACGAGATTTCGTGCTACGATAGAAATGGGTTGGCAAGAGGCGAGCGAATTATGGCGTTTGAAATCCCGGTTTCTGAATTTGGGTTTTTGAAATAACTATGTAACTTTGTACTATATTTTTAGTTATTGTGTAAAAACATTTCCTTTGTAAGAAAATTATTGTTCAGAAAATATTTGTTCTTTTTATATGGGTTGAATTTAGGTTTATTTTTCTCAATATTATTTGTGATAGACTATATTTTTATGCCATTTCACTGTAATCTAATTTTTTTTCCAAAAGACTGGTTGGGAATTTGGGATGCAATGACATCAAAAAATCAGATATTATATTAGAAACTGGGAATTGAATTCCCTGGTTTCAGATTGAACAAGGATTCCAATTCCCGGTTTTAATAATTACCAAAAATCTCTTAAATCTTGTATCCTCATTTCTCTCTCATTCAGAATCACTCCCCGGCCCCCTCTCGAAGAGGGACTGTTTTATAATATTACTTAAAATACAAGGGGCCAAATGTAAGTTTTCTCGAATAATATAAATCAGTTTCAAAAAAAAATATCTTTCATCCGGGCCCCGCTTTCAAAATATCTTTCCGCCAAACTTAAATTCTTGGAGGGAAAAAGAAATAGAAAGCCGATCATTTCATTTCATTTCTGTTCTGCAGCGAGAGAAAGAGAGGCGATTGATTGATTGATAGATAGATAGATCAGGATCCGCCTGGAAGAGGTCAGATCGCTCATCGAATCATTATAATCTCTTAATTTTCTTCCTCGATTTTGAATCTCCAATGCGTTGTCCGCTCGGGTTTGGTTTGATTAGAATTGTTTTTTGTTGTTGTTGTTGTTGTTGTTGTTGTTGTTGTGAATTTGGAGTTTATGATGCAATTTGATGCTGGGAATGATTCGATTTGGTTGTTTAAGTTGCTGGTTATGCTGTAGTTATGTAAATTTTAGTATTGTTTGTTGTAATTTGAGTCGTTGTTTTGTGATTTTCTTCCTCGATTTTGGATTTCCTTTTCTTTTTCTGCTCGGATGAATTTTTTTTTAAGAATTTGAAGTTCGTCCTATGATTTGATGCTGAGAATGATTCGATTTGGTTGTTTAAGTTCCTATTTGTAGTATTATTGTGCAAATTTTAGTATCGGTTGTTGTTTTTTGAGATTCTACGTCAGATCTGTTGCGTATTTGGTGAAATTCTGCTGTATATGTGATATTTTCATCTTGTTAAGATGAATTTGTGCTATTTCGGAACTACTAGTTGGAATCTGTTCGTTTTGAGCTGAAAATAGTGTCTATATATAAATTTTCTTTTCAATTGCATACTCCTTTTAATATTGATCTAATTTTTGTTGTTTCTTTTGCAAATTGTCAGGCAATGGCGGAGGTGGAATTCCCCAAACCTCCCAGAGTAAGTACATCTTTCTTTTGCACCATTAATTTTTTCTGATTCAGCTCATTTTACTTTCTTATGGTACTAATACTGCTTCTACCTGTTCCTTCACATCTTGACCTGTTAATTTGGTGTATTTATCTTCTTTTCTTGCCATTTTTCACATTCAGCTGAGCAAATTGAGGCTCAGCTAGGTTAAACCAACTCTTAACCAAACTCAATTGCTCAATCGAGTGTTAGTTGAATGTTTTACACAACATTTTTCAAAATAATCGACCCTCAATTAACCCCTCCTTGCGTTTTCCCCTCACATTTTCTCAATTTCTGCCATAAAACCCCCTAAATTACTTATATATTTACAATTTTTTACGCAGCCTTCATCAAGCAATTGGAGTTTGGGAAGCAACCAGTTCGCGTCAGGCCGGTTCCCAAAGGTCTCGATTTCCGTACCGTTCGAAAGGTCTCAAACCGGCGCGGATTCCAAAGCGGTACATCAAAGCCAAACTGGTCTTAGACTCTCTCGAGTTGAAAGACCTCAAAATGGTCAAACTGGTCTTAGACTGTCTCAAGAGAAGCTTCTAGAAGAAACCGTGAAGCGGCTCTCGCAAGAACTCAGCCCTCCGAGGCCCAATCCATGGATTTCCCCTCGACCCCCAAATCCAAATCAAAATCAAAATTTGATTTTGAATTCAAATTCCGATCCGAAAAGTAAAGAGAGTTTGTTGGGAAAGAGAAAGGAACCGGTACAGGAAGCCGGTACGAGCGGTACAAATAATAATACTAATAATAATAATAATAATAATACAGAAGGGCTTAGAATGAAGCTATGGGAAATACTTAACACTGGCTCGCAGAATCCAGAAGCAACTCAATCGCCTCAAATTGGGGTCGAAACTGTAAAAAAACCGATCCAAAATCAAAATCAAAATAATCACAATCAGAGCAGCGTGAAATCAAGTGAAAGCAAGCAAGAAAAAGCGAAATTGGGCAAAGAGAATGATAACAATAATAATAATAATATATTTTCTGACCCGATTGAGACGGATTCTGAAGGATCGAAACGGGTCGAGGTGCGACCCGTTACGCGATCGCTCTCATTAAAGAAAAACAGCACTGTGCTTAACGGGGGTTCTAAAAGGGCGAAAGTGGAGCCTAGAAAGCTCAATTTTCCCAAAATGCCCCTTGTTACTGACAAAAATACAACTAAACCCTCACCTGTAACTAAAGAGAAAACCCCAATAGAAAGTGCAAAAACTTGCGTGATGAACAAAAGGCAAAATGTGGGGAGAAAAACTGTTAGCGCTTCAAATAAAATGAATAATAAAAGTAAAGAGAGAGAAAAAGAGAACGAGAAAGAAAACTCGTGGGATTTTCCCGTTACGCCAGCTGGCAACAACAATAATAATAATAATAATGAGCAAGAAAAGGAGAGTTTAAGCCCTAAATTTGGGAGAAACAGAAGAGGAGTTTTGACCGAATTAAAGGGCTCTTTGGTAAATACCTCAAATTCAGGGATCACTTTGCGAAGGAGGAAACCACTCGAAACAGAACCCATACAGAAAGAGGCTTCTGTTCTGAAGGGCTCTTCTGCGATAAAAACGAATAATTCAGGGGCCTCTATGCAAAGAACCAAAACCGCAGAAAAAGAGAATAAACCTGTTAGGAGTGAGCCTATGCAACTGGACCCACCTAATACTGAAAGAAAGAAACAGGTTGAGGAACTTGAGAGTCCAGTTACTTCTGATGATATGCAAATTGAGAGAGAGAATTCTAAGGGCTCTTTTGTGAATAAAATAAACACAGGGGCTTTTATGCAAAGGAAGAGTAATCCGGTCGAGCAAAGTCCTGTTACGAGTGATGATTTACAACCTGAAAGAAACGATAATTCCAGGGGCTCTTTCGCGAATAAAATGAACTTAGGGGCATCTTTGCATAAAGAGAAACGGGTCGAGTTTCCAGTAAGTCCAGTCACCATTGACGATTTACAACCAAACAATAATTCCAGGGGCTCTTTTGCGAATAAAATAAACGCAGGGGCTTTTACGCAAAGAAAGAGCAATCCGGTCGAGCTGAGTCCAGTCACCAATGACGATTTACAACCGAACAATAATTTGAAGGGCTCATTTGCGATTAAAATAAACTCAGGGGCCTCTTTGCAAAAAGACAAACAACGCGTTGAGGTTCCAGTGAGTCCAGTCACTAGCGAAGATTTCCAACCCGAAAAAGAATCCAGGGGCTCTTTCACGAATAAAATTAATTCAGGGACCTCTTTGCAAAAGGACAAACAACGGATCGAGGTGTCAGTGAGTCCGGTTACGAGTAACGCGACTCAGAGTCCTCTAAATATGTCGGATTATCGCAAAAGCCCTACTTTTGCTATAAATGGCACCAGTTCTTCAAACCCTAATTTTAAGGGGTTGAATGAGGAAATTTCGGTCAGGGAAAGAAACCCTAAAAGTTTGACGAGTTTTGAGACATGTTCTGAATCTGATCCTGATTATGAATTATCCGTATCCTTTTGTGTTATTAGAGTGTTTTTATTTTAATTTGTTTAGGGGTGGAAATGTAATTTTTATTTTTTTTATTGTTTTGGTTTGCTTTTTTCCTTGACCTAATTTTTTAGGAGGATACAAGGGATTCAAATGACGCGTTTGGAATGAAAAAGAAGTTACAAAATCCGTCTCCAATTGAAAATTTAGAGATTAATTCCTTCTTAAACAAAGGTAATAATAATATTCTATTTTTCATACATATTTTCTTATTTTCATTTTGGGATTTTTATATTTTTTTAAGTATTAAATTTGAATTATAAAATGTAGGTTATAAAAGAACAGATAGGCTCTTTTCAGACCTAGACAGCAGTCCGATTCAATTCAAATCGTCTCCTGTAATAATTAAGAACAAAGCAGGGGGCAAATCGGTAAAATTGCACGAAAGGAAAAAGGAAGCGGTTGAACTGTTTACCCCAACTCCAATTGACACTGGTAATAACCTATAATTATTTAATATTATTATAGTCAATTTTTTAATCTTTTTTGTTAATTTTGCATTTTGGTCCTTTTTTTTTCAGAAGATGAAGAAGAGAGCAATGCATCAGAGGATTTACCTACTCAATTCCCTGAAAGTGACTTAGCAAGGTACTTTTTGCAAAAATAACCCTAGAAAAGTGAAAATTCATATTTAGATTCCCTGAAAATGACTTAGCAAGGTACTTTTTGCCAAAATAACACTAAAAATCTTCATATTTAAATTCCCTGAAGATGACTTAGCAAGGTAACTTTTTGCAAAAATAACCCTAAAAACTTCATATTTAAATTCCCTGAAAATGACTTGGCAAGGTAACTTTTTACTAAATAACCCTGAAAAATATCAAATTCATATTTACATCAACTATACTCTTACTACTTTTTCCAAGTTGTAACTTTCACATGCTATTTTTTTTTAATTATTTTTTTTTGTTTTTTATGCAGTGCGGTTTGCCAGCTGGCGTTAGTGTTGAAAAAATTCAAGGCGAAATTAAAGACTAAAACGAACACAAAGAGCGCTGAAATACTGTCTGTTACTGCTGAAAAGATAGAGCAAATGTTGAAAGAAGCTCAGGCTCAAATGCAAGAGGATTCGTAAGCATTTCTCAAATATTATTCTCAAATTACCTTTTATAAAAAAAATAATTTAAATAACCTTAAATTTTTTTAATTTTTAGGAGGAAATTCATTGGATGTAGCAACTCCAAGAGGAAGCATTTAGAATCAAAATTCCAAGGTGTGCAAAATTCACATCCTTTTTGTGAAAAAAACAATATTAAGATATAAATATTTTTAATATTGAAGTATTATTTTTTTGTTGTGTTTTGTTTTATTTATAGAGCAAAGTGAGAAATTGAAGGCGATACATGAGAAATTCAGAGAGGAAGTGAACCAGCAATTGATGGAGTGCAAAGCCTCTTTTGAGGAGTTTGAAGCTTACCAACTGGAATTGAAAGGAATCGCCGAAAAGCAAAGTGAGTTAATTAATTATTATTATTATTATTTTGTTATTTTATTATTATTATTATTATTATTATTATTATTTATAGTATTTTTTGTTAATTTGTTGTTAAGTTTTGTTAGATTTGTTAATTTTCTGTTTTAATTTTATTTTTATTGCTTTTTATTGGTTTCTTGTGTATTGACTTTTATTAATTTGTTGTTTTAATTTTGATTATTATTATTTTTGCATTTAATTTGCATTAATTTTTGTTAATTTTTAATTAATTTTTTTTATTTTATTTTGAGCAGAGGCGGTGCACAGAAAGTTACTGAGTCATGTTGAAGAAGAGACAAAGACTCAGCTTTCCGATGCTGAGAAGAAGATTTCTTTAGTCCACAGGGTATTTTGTTTTATCATTTATTTATTTATTTATTGGCAAATTCGCACAAAAGCCCCTACATTAATGCTTAAATTGTAAAAAAAACCCTTCATTATTTGGCAAATTGCAAAATGCCTTTTCACCATCATTGGTTAGGTCATCATAATCACTCTAATTAATGGCGAAGGCTGATTTTTTTTTTTTTTTTTTTTTTTTTTTTTGCAAATTTCTCTTATGTCTTTTAACTTTTATTTTATTTAATTTGTTTTACAGGAAGCGAATAAAAAGATGACCGGCTTGAAGCGCGTGATTAAACAATGGATTCCTGAAGGTGCTGATTGATTAAGTATTTTGATATAATATAGAATTTGTGCTAGTTTTTTTATATGCAATCTAATGGAGATCTCCATTTTAGTAAATACACCATATAGGTAAACTAATTCTGTTTTGCTTCGACATGTTCTGTTTCTATAATGTGGAGTTTAGAAATTTAGATCGATTTGTAAATGTCTATTTTAGATTGGTTTAATTAGTCTCTGACAGTTTAATGCTGGGAAAATAAATTACTAGTAGCATAAAAAACATATAATAGTATTTGCAATATCATATAAAATTCTGTGTTTCTTGCCTGAATTACACTACACAACATAAAACTTTGAAAAATAAAAAAGAAAAAAAAACTCTTCTAAATACTAACTCTCCATTTATGAATTGGGTCCGATCTTGTTATGTATTGGGTCTGATCCTCTCTTGACTCTCCATCTCTTTGTCTCCATTCTACTCTCGTTGAATCTTTCTGTGCCATTCTTTGTTTTGTTATCTTTTCCATTTGTTGGTATTAAACCCACTCTCTTAATGCCATTTACTGCTCCTATATTTATGGCTATTAGCGCGATATATAGTAGAGAAATTAGGGTTTTGGAATAACTGGTAGGACTAGACATTGGGATTTTTGAGTTTAGTTTCTTTCTCATTCTGTGATGTTGCTTTCATCTATATGTATGTGTTTGTTTGTGGTGAGGTGTGAAAAGAAAAAGAAGAGGGGTTAAAGATTAAAAGAGTAGTTAAAGATTCAATTCAATCATTTGGAAAAGATCAAAGCTTGTTCTGTTTTGTTCAAGGCTGTTTTTAGAAGATTCCTTTTCTTTTTTGAATGTTTTGCTTTGGATTTTGATTTAGGAATAGGAATGACTTGACAGATCTAAAGTGGTAGAGTACCTAAGAAGATTGTAGCCGGTCAAAAGTTCAAATTTTCCTTTCTTTATTACCTCCAAAACCTGATTGGTAGTCTCATTAAAGAAGAATGCTAGTAAATATCACAAATTGCTGAAATTCACTAAAGAAAATAAAATTCAAAAAATAATGGTTATTCATTTAAACCATAACAAAATAAAATTTTATTTTTATTTTCCTCACTAGTCTATGAATTCCAACCAACTTAGTTTAATCTCTACACCTTTATTCATTTAAACCCTCCATCTAAACACTACATCCCAAAAAAACCCACCAATCAGGACCTATAAATCGAATATAATATATTCAATGGGTATTTCCGCAAAAATGATAAATCATTGGAAATCGGGTTGACCAGTAGAAGTCAAACACCGATGCCACATTCTACTATTTGGGTCAACATGTCGAGTTGACCGAATTACTTCAGTAATCGGTAAATACACGAAATGTGTGTTGCATATTCCTGTTGTTATTCCGCTGTATCCTGCAAATGCGCCGTGTACCTAAAAATATAATTTGAGAAATATTTCATTAATTATGTGAGAAATTGTGGGCGTGTAAAGTACATGATTTGGTGTTCATTTGAGTGGAATGGATTTGTGAATACAGGATTTGGAATAAAATTTATTGTTCGGTTTTATCAGATCCATACACTGATAAAGTTCCCCTATTACAAAATGTATATTATCTATAAATTAAATTGAATTGGTAATATTTAAACATAAAATAAAAATAATCAATCAGCCAAATATGAAATTAATGATTTTTTACAAAAATCAAACAGATAATATTTGAAATCCATGATTCTGAAATACACCCAAATCTAACACTCAACATGTATTTATGGAATACATTTATTTTTGTATATACCCTTTATGAAAATATAAAATATAAAATTTATCCTTCCCAAGCTCAAAATATAAATATCAAATTTATTCTTCGAAATGTAAAAATACATCAAATTTATCTTCTAAAGCTCAAAATTTACGTAATTTACCCTTACTAGTTTTAAATAGTAACAATGGATTTGAGTAAAATAATAAAATTATGAAAATCAAATTTGGTACCGCATTTTGGCCAAGAACGGTGCATAAAATCGCGTCAGAAGCATTGGCTCTCAAAGCTCGCACCATATAAGTTGGATCGATATATTTCATATCTGCATGCACCCCTTTTTCCCTAAAGTGCCCTTTTATCTGCCACAAATAAATTCGAAAATAATTCGAAAAGAAATAATTAGAAAATTCATATTTAGCAACAAGAATATAACCTTGATAGTAGTAAATGAATTTAGAGTATAAAAATATAATGTAAATAATTAGAAATTTAATTATTTGCACCAATTATGTAATTTTGAAGTCTTAAAATAAAAACAATTATACATAAATAATCATAAAAAGAGTTATGAAATTCATTTTTAGCAAGAAGAATATGAACTTTATATATGATTCAAAATATTTAAATAATATTTTTTTATTAAAAAAGAGAAATAAAAGAAAACCTATTATCTATCACATAACAATCATAAAAAGAAGTCATGAACTTCAATTTTTACACGAAGAATATGAACTTCATATATAATTTTTAAAATTTTAAAATAATATTTTTTTATAAAAAAGAAAAAATAAATAAATAAACCTTTTGTAGGAGATGAGCGCCTATGTCACTAAGAATCGCATTTCCTGACGCGTCTTTTGAATTTGATTTTTGAAGTAATTCCTTCAAAAATAAAAAATAATAACAAACAATAATAATAATAATAATATTAGCGTAAAAAAATGCAGAAAATTATACAAACATTATTCCGACATTTAGTTTAAAATTTAGAAATTTGCAAAAAAAAGCCCCACAATCATCATTTTTTTTAAAATTCCCAATAATGGAGGACTATTTTTCAAATTTTCTTTAAACTTTCCCAAATTTTAAAGTTTAGAAATTTTGCAAAAAAAAAAAAAAAAAAAAAAAAAATCCATAACCATCATGTTTTAGCAATTTCCAATAATGGAGGGGACTTTTATGCAATTTCGAATAATCGATGGTTTCCTTTTTTTGCAAATTATATTTAAAATTATTATAAATGGGATTAAATAATACCTGGCCAGCTCCTTCAGCAACACAAATTACAGCAAAGCCCTTTGTTTCTATTAAATGCTCAAGATGATTTAATACACCATTTGGTCCATCTAAATTAAACGGTACCTAAATATATTTATAAAAGAAAGTAAGTTTATGTTGACATTTATTTTCACAATAAAGACTAACAAGATATTTCATGATGTCATGTGAGGAAATGTTGGATTTCTAACATTTTGCCCCTTCAGAATTTATAATTAATTAATTAATTAAATAATTAGTTAATAAAATATATATTTGTTTGATAAATGGGATATTCGATATTGATTAATTAATTAATGGAACGTGAGGAAATTTTTGATAACTGGAATCTTATGTAAGGAAATATTGGATTTTTCCCACTAAAGAATTTTCAATTAATTAATTAACTAATGCAATATTTATTATTATTTTTTTAAACGGATCTTATGTGAGGAAGTATTGGATTTTTACCATCTTGCCCCCAAACAACTCATAATAAATCAATTAATTAATGAACGGAATATCTATTATTTTTTGAAAAATATAATATTTAATTAATTTAATGTAATTACTAATTATACCTCAGGGATTAAGCAGATGTCGATTTGGCCGCTAGAGAGAGAAGCGTGCATGGCGATAAATCCGCTGCTTCTCCCCATTAATTTCACCAATCCTATTCCATGATACGCTGAATGTGCCTAATAAATAAAATATAAAATAAATAAATAAAAAATTAAAATAAATAATATATACTACTTATAATTTTGGACATAGTACCGCGTGGTGACACGTGTCCACTGTGTCCGGATTTTCTGTGACATCTTCATTATAATTTTGCATGTAGTGAGTTGTATAATTATAATTTTTTTTTAAATTCATTACATATTATATTATAGTTATTAAAATTAGTAATGTCCCATTTTCATATGCTCATCTAGATTAAAATTAAAAAATATAAATAATTTCAGATATATACTATATATATTACGTACGTCTGGATTTTCTGTGGCATTTTTATTATAATTTTGCATGTGATGAGTTATATTATTATATTTTTTAAATTTACTCGATATTATATTATAGTATAATAAATGAGTAATGTCTAATTTTCATATGTTTACGCAAACTAAATTATATCAATTAAATAAATTCAGATATATACTATATAATACAAAAAATATAAATCGAAGTGGAGTGAGGTAAGCCCTAGTTAATGTTAATTATGATTGGGGATCAATAAGTCTGTATAATTCTTCAATTAGTTAATAAATCAAAGAGGAAATAATAAAGTTAGGGGAGTTGAAAGTAAAAAAGTCGGCTTTTGGAGTAATTAAAACTCAAGAAGGTTTTTGAAAACGGAAGGTTTAAATTAGGGTTTTTTTATAAATTTGAGAACATACTGGGATTTTTATAAATTGAGAACATACAGGGTGTTTCTGACAATAATGACATTTTATTATTATTATTATTATTATTATTATTATTATTATTATTATTATTATTACATATATAAATAAATTAATATAATAAATAGATAAATAAATAAAATGGAGTTAGCTCTAAACAAATGTGTAGGGGTTTATTTGCATTTTCTTAAGGAATCGAGAGGTTTTTTGCAATTTGAAATAATGGCAGGACTATTTTGCAAATTTCTCTTTTAATGTATTTTCGTTTTGGGGAAATTAGGTTTGGAGGTGAAGTTAAATTTAAATATACGTCCAATTAATCAATCAAATAATGACAAAAAATGGTTTATTATAGGTTGAAAATAATGACATGTTAATATTATTATTAATAATAATATTTATATTATTAATACAAATAATACCTCAATATAAGCAGAATTAATGGCGCGTTGAGCCGCTTCAACAGCTGTATCAAAACCGAACGTTTTGTCCATTAATAAAATATCATTATCTATTGTTTTTGGCACGCACACCACTGAAACCTTCAACTTTCTCTTTCGACACTAAAATAATAATAATAATAATAATAAAATAAATAAATAAATATGTAAATATTATTAAGAATTCAAATAATAATAATAATAAAATAATACCTCTTCATGAATCGCCATGGCGCCTGCATGAGTGCCGTCGCCTCCTAAAACAAACAGGATATCAATATTCCTCCCCTAAAATAAAATCCAAAAATCAATAAATTTCCAATATATATATATATATATATATATATATATATATATATATATATAAAATTAATTATTAAATTATTATTTATTATTACTTGAATGCTATCTACAAGGTCTGAAATAGTGGGCCCGCCTCGCGAGACTCCCAAAAAACTACCGCCAGCTAGATTTATATTTTGTACAACTCGTCTAGATAACTAAAATATTTGAAATAATGAGATAAATAAGTTAAGGAAATTTGTGAAAAAGCCCCTGTATTATGCTTAAATTGCAATAAAGCTCCTCCGCAATTAGAAATTGTAAAAAAAAAAGTTAGGCAGTTTTTTTGGCAATTTTCAAAAGAGTAGAGTTTTTTCTTGCAATTTTGAATAATGAAGGGTTTTTTTGCGATTTAAGTATAATACAGGGTTCTTTTGTTGCAAATTTCGTGTAATTTTTTTTTTTTTTGAGATAAAAGTAAAATAAAAGTTAACAAAGTTTATGATATATTAATTCCCGGTATATCAGATAAGCTTTTCAGAAATATAAAAAATAAAAAAAGAATAAGATAAATAAATTACAAATAACAAAGAATTTAATATATTTATAATTAATTACCGGCATTTCAGTTAAGCCCTTTTCAGAAAAACCGCGAAATCCAAACGGAATTCCTACGATATTTTTCACCCCATATTTTTCTAGCGTAAACACAATCTACATGGAAAAAGAAACAGTATATTCATTAATTTCTTTTTAATATATTACAGAATAAAATGGAAAATGTGGCATCATTTACCTCTATTCTAATTTAGATTTAAAATTTAAAATATTATAGAATAAAATAAAAAAATGGAAAAAGGTGACATCATTCACCTCTCCGACTTATTTATTCCCAATAAATTATTTTTATTAATCATAGAATGAAAAACAAAAAAAATGGAAAAGGTGACATCACTTACCTATCTGACTTCTAAAATTATAAAACAAAATAAATGGAAAAGATGACATCACAAACCTCTCTGATGACATCATTGAGGCCAGGACAGAGACCGCCACATGTCACAATGGCAGCTTTCACACAACTCGGCTCGTAATATATCGTTTTACGCGGGCCCGCTCTGTGTACCCTATTTTTAAATTAATTAATTTAATTATATAAATTTTGTAGAATTTTGCATTTTCTACAATTATTCCCAATTACGGCTGAATTAAGTATTAATTAACCCTGCAAATTAATTAATTTAATTATATAAATTTTATAGAATTTTGTGTTTTTAACAATTATTTCCAATTACGGCTGAATTAAGTATTAATTAACCCTGCAAATTAATTAATTTAATTATATAAATTTTATAGAATTTTGCATTTTTTACAATTATTCCCAAGTACGGCTGAATTAATTAACCCTGCAAATTAATTAATTTAATTATATAAATTTTATAGAATTTTGCATTTTTTATAACTATTCCCAATTACGGCTGAATTAAGTATTAATTAATGCTGCATTTTAAATTAGTCCAGTTTTGCCCCAATTAAACCCTCAATTGTGGAATAAATCACAATACAAGCCAATCAAAATAGAACAAACAAACAAATAAAGAAAAATAATAAGTTTGAAGATTTTAATATACCATTGTTCAACAAATGTACAATCAGGGTCAAAGCATTCAGCTCCAGCCGAATCTGGCGACGCAAATTTTAAAACCTAAAATATACAAATTTAAAAACTCAAACACCATTTTGAACAAGAATTTAATTACCAAATTAATATTCATTAAATTTTTGTACTTTTAAAAGAGCTCTATCATCATCATTTACATATCCATTCCATTCATCACCCAAAGCCCCATTTGTTTCTTCCAAAGGATTCCTAAATTAAATAATAAAAATAACCAAGTTAAAAAACATATTATTATTACAAAAAAACCTGAATTTTCTTATGAACACCTTCAAAAATAGAAAATTATGCAAAAAATTGCAAAAAGGTACCTGGTTTTTAAGGAAAAAGTGGTGGGTCTCGGTTCAACATGAATAAAATCTCTCAAATGAGGCAAATTGAATCTCTTATCAAAATCCTCTTGAAGTTTACTTTTCCAATCCGGATCCGAAAAATCGACTTTCGGATCGATCAACAGTTTTGCCCTCACGCAAAATCCCAATTTCGCCCTTCTCTTCTGGAAATTCCCGATTCTCAACTGATTTGGGCAAAATAATTTTACATTCTCCTTCTGAAATGCGAGATTTTGCGGTGCGATTCTGTTGATTGTTGGTACTGATGCCATCTTTTAACACACCTGATGGAAAAATTATGATTTAATTTTTGACAATGAAAGAAAAATAAACAAATTTGAGTGGTACAGAACTGTTTCAGTGTCTGATCATAAAACCACTGATCTAAATTTTCCACTAAAAATCACCCAAAAATCCCCATGAAAAATATAAACCAAACAGAAATTTGACAATTCCTTACCAACTTTTTGAATTCAAACAAAAAATCAGACCAAAACAGACCTACCTACCCTCTCTTTTCACTTAAACAAACTCAAATCTATTCAAAAAAATACCTTTCAGAAATCAGAAGCGCTTTCAATCGATCTAGAGAGAAAGAGAGAGTGATTGGCTGCTCGAAGAATAATCTTTTTGTTTATTAATTAACGAAATGATTAGTTTCTTTTTGTTTAAATAAGGAGGGAAAAAAGAGAAAAAAATACGAAAAAAAATATTGGAAAACCAACTTTGACCATTATATAAAAATGTTGAATGGACCCGGTGTATAGTTTTATTATTGATATGTTGTTTTTGGGGCCCATAGTCCGTGAGAAGGAATAAGACTTGTTATTGTGGACCGGGTTTAGAGAGGTGTGTTCATGTTATTTGAGAGGTTTGGTGTGGTGAGAAGCCACGTGGATTTTGCCAGGTTGGAAAAGTAGTGAGTAAAAATATTGGGTGCATTTGGTTCATGCATTTATGACTTGAATTACAGTCATTTTATTTTTTTTATGCATTGATTCTCTAATAATATTTGATTAATTAATATAATTATTATAAATATTTGACTTATAAATAAATAATGATTAATTTTTATTTTTTTTGAAGTCTTAATAAAAATGTTAACTGTACTTGCTTGACTGTAGAGACGGAGACAAAGGGGGATTACCAAGTACCTTGTCCCTCTAAAAATATGAAATATTTATAATGTATTAGTTTAATAACACACAAGATTGGATAAAAGAAATAATTATTAAAAGTCATGAGCAACGAACAAAATTAATATAGCACCTCACTTCTAATTATGTTTCATCCTTTTTTTTTGCTTGAACATTTCATTACTTTCCGTCAACAAAAAAGAGAAGAGATAGAGAGTTGACATCTAGCTTATACGCAAGAAAATATAGTCTTTGATAACTATTATTGTGATTATGCAAATGATTCACATTGTCAAACTAACTATCACAACCAATGTAGAAAAATTGAGTAGTAGGCCTGGAAACCATTTTGATAGTTGTATGAAGTATAACTATATATTTTAAAGAGTAGTTATGAATTGATGAAGATGAAGATGAAGTCACAATTTAACAGCAAATTAATTGTCATTTTTTTACAAAATAGAAATGAGAATTGAGGAGAGAGAAGAAATACATGAGAATAAAAATGAATCTTTTCAACGATTAAATAAAAGAGAGAGTTGCCGTATATATATATATATATATATATATATATATATATATATATATATATATATATATATATATATATATATAAGAGTGGTAGCATGAAACATTGATCAAAATTATTATATTATGATAAACAAAAATAAGTATTTATATTAAAAATTTATTTTAATTCATTAGTTATACATTTTTTTAGTCAAATTATGATTATGTATATTACTTGGCAGCACTAATATCAAATCTCCATGTTTTGGTGCATCATTAAAAAAATTGATCACGGATACTTTGTCTATTTGTTTATTTTTGGTGCATCATTAAAAAAATTGATCACGGATACTTTGTCTATTTGTTTATATTATGTCTATTTGTTTCTTCTTTATTTCCCCTTCATCACGGATACAGACAAGTCAAGTTTCTAGAGTCTGGTAGGCACGTGAGAATCGCCTTCCTATCATTTTGGAAAGATTTTCAAGGCCTGAAAAGAAAAAAAAAAATGCAATTTAAGCCCAAAAATTTATTCAATTTAGGCTGATATTTATTTGGAAAATACCAATTATGAAAAGGAAAGATATCAAAAGATTTGAAATACGAATAAGGACTCAAAGTAAGGTCTCAAGATAACCGGCCCATTATATATATGCTTCTTTTTACTAAATTTTTTTTCTTTCATGGGCCGGAAATATAAAATATTTATTAAACCCATATACTTCATAGTTAATAATATAATATTTGGGCTTGTAATGGTCCTAACAACTTTTTGATTTTTTTTAATATACCATTTTTTTCAAAATAAACCAACAAATATCATTGTTTTCAAAATAATGGGGTATCTACCATTTTCGTCACTACTAGTGTCAAAACAGATTTTGTTCCGCCATTAGTAGTGGCGGAACATGTGGATTTTATAATTTTTCAAAAACGGAATTAATTAGTGAAAAAAACGTGTTCCGCCATAGCCAGTGGCAGAACATTGGAAAAATTTACGTGTTCTGCCACTTCCATTGGGAGAACAGAAAAAAAATTAATTTTTTCTCAGAATTTTTTTTTCTTGTTCCGCCACTACCAGTGACGGAACACTATTCATTTACACTAATTAATCGTGTTTAGTCAGTCAAATAAGAAATTTTTGAAAAAACTGAAAATTCACATGTTCCGCCACTGATAATGGCGAAAATGGTAGATACCATATTATTTTGAAAGGGGTGGTATTTGCTGATTTATTTTTGATGAAAATGGTTTATTAAAAAAAATCCAACTTTTTTATGCACTCATTTTTCTTTCTTAAATCTTGTAACCTCTAGTTTTTTTTGTCCTTCGGAAAATATTCCAACTTGTTTCATTCAAAAATTCAAATTGTACACAAAGTTCCAAACATGTCATCACAGAGGGGAAAAGAAAATATTTACAGAATATCAAGTTCTTCTTCTTTGGCAGAAGAATATAGTCAACTTGGATGAATAACTCCATTTCAAATATGATGTGACCAAAACATTCTCCTAGTATTCATTCATCTTACAAGAATAGATTCATTGGACTTGTCAAAATCTTTCAAGTTTCCACAAAATCCATGTATTGGAATTTTCCCTTTATTATATTCTGTCTTTAGTTTGCCAACTCGTATCATTCGAAATTTTTTAACCTTACACATAGATCTAGTTGATATCCAAAGTGTCTATTTTATTTTATTTTTACAAGCAAGACTTATGATCACTAAAAAGCTAAAAATCCAACATGATATACACTTCACTAATCTTAAAATATCATGTTATCCTTTTGTGAAATTTAGCCATTTATATCGAACTTATCAGATGCTATTCTGTAGTCCATACCTCACCTGTAGAAATAGTGACTAGTGAGTAAAGGTTACATATATGAATTTGGTACTTTGTGTTAATTATATGTGATGAAGAAGAGTACCGTACAGATTTGAAAGTGTTGGTGTTGGAAGAACTACGATCGAACATGAGTGGGTCGGGTCACCATTTGGTTCCACTCTCGATAAGTTATAATTTATAATATTTTTAAATCCTTCATAGATATCCACTCGAGTTTTCAATAGGCAGGGGCTAGATCTAGATGCAATTACAAATACAGTATGGTGATGTTCTTGTCCTAGTTGAATAGTCATTTTAGTCGATCATTTTTTTATCAAATTTTATGTGAAAATCGCTTGTGAACAACTTGAACATAAATTTGAGCCAAACTAGATCCCTTGAGATTGAGTTTGGCCGGAACTCTTATTGCTTTTAGTAGAAACCCGCAATTCATTATCCGCAACCCGCCGCTAATTAATTACAAGTACTGAGACCTAAGAACTTACTTTAAAATATACTTAAGCCAGTTGTATATAACATATCATTTTAACTATTTAGATAATTCTTTTTTGATATTCCAAACTCATTTTTTAATAATCATTTTTTATTATTACATAAGATTGCATTTACTAACTCATGCTAGCTCAAATAATAAGGCACATTAAAATTTTGAAAAATGTAATCAAATTCGAATTCTGACAAATACGATCTTATGTAAGAATAGAGATGATTATTCTAATAAACGTCAGTGTATTTTGTAATACAAGTTCGGAAATGGTGAAAGTACATGTATTTCAAAATTAAAAAGAATCAAATGGTGCATTCAGACCAAATTCGTAATTTGTAAGTACATGAACTCTATAATCCCTAAACTTCAGATACATTTTTGTTTTACAATTTATTTACTTAATAGATCTAGAACTAGGCGAGAATTGTATACTTGCTTGGGTTAAAATCACAAAATGAACCCTTTCCTAAAAAAAAGGAATCACAAAATAAACCCAAAATTCTATGAAGAAATTTTGTTTCAAGTAAGTCATTAGTGAACTTCATTTGGAAGAGGATTTCCAAGTTTTCTCCAAATTTCCTTAAAAAAAGTCATTAGTGAACTTGAATTGCTCCACGTAGAGATAAATTAAGCCTTTCGGGAAGGTTTGTTACGAAATGAATTCTCAACTGCTGAAATAATAAAAAATGTGACCCGGGCCATGCACGTGCAACTATGCAAGGGACATATACAAACCTCAGAACTCATTTTCTTAGTTTTTCTTGTCGAAAACTACTTATTTCTTTTTCAAAATGGTCTTTTTCTCAAAGTTTCCAATGATAATATTATTCTATTTGAATTTACAAAATATAGTATTCATTTAAAAAAAATGGAGCAATAGCATATATAGGTAGTGTAATTTCTGCATTTATTATTTAAAGGAGTATTCTTTTTTTTTATTATTTAAAGGAGTATTCTTAAAGATCCTAACTTTTTTGAATTTTTTAAAAACTCCTCACTTTTAAGATTTTTCAAAAAAAAAAAAAAACTCCAATAAAGTGAGTTAATTTTTTTTACCTCTCTACATATGTTAACTTAAACATTTTATCCCATTTTAGCTTTTTTGCACCAAAAGGCAAAAAGTAAACGGCCTTTTGAAATATTTAGAAAAGTTCAATTGTTTTAAGAATTCCCTTATTTTTTGTAGGGGGAGTATTCCCTTATTTGAAATAGTTTTATTTGAAAAATTGAAACTAACAGACACTTGTATTATTGATGCAAGTTTTCAAATTTATGTCACCATGCATATAATATTTCTTAGAACTTAAAAAATCAACATTATTCTTACAAAAGTAAGAAAAAATATCACTTCCAAAAATTACTACTCAAAAGACAAATATGCCTATTATACATATTTTAGTATATTTTTTTTATGTAAAACTACGACCACAAGATGATTGATTGAAGAAAAAAATATTTATAATAAAAATATAAAGCAAGTTTTTATTCAAAAATAACATTGGCTCTTTAAATGAGAAGTTTGAAAAGATTATATATTTATACAGTTGAAAAGCTTGAATGTATTTATTGGGGGGGGGGGAATAAATCACCTCTACTGATTAACACTTGTACATAAAAATCGATATATTTCAAAATTTTCTTTACTAAAACACTACTGATATATATTATACCGTCAAAATATTGAGAGATGTAATCAATCTCTATAAAACCCTGCCCCAATATCAATATATTATACGGGATATATTTTTTGTTTATAATTACTAAGTTTGAATTGGGAAAATCTGTCTACCCGTTGACTAAGTGGTAATTGGAACAAAGTGTCGTGAATGGTTTCACATATCGGAATGATGAGCTCAAATCAGATAGAGAATTAATAGTAATAACATGAGAGACTTAAATAATTTGATTAGGGTTTCTGTATCTGGTAGGCATCTCCTGTACAAAATGTTTAAAAAAAAGATTTGGAGGATTAAAAGAGGGAATCTAAATATATAAAATGTCTTAAAATATTTAGAAAAAGTTAGCGTGTTTTGAAAAATCTCCATTGAATTGACTAATTTTGATGTGGAACAAAATGAGATGGTTGCCTGATTGGTATATAATGTTGTTGTGCAAAGATGAGCCCAAATGAGCAATTAATATTCCGGGTCCAGAAATTACTGGTCAAGCCCGGAACAGAACAAAATTGGCTCTATATAAATCCAAAATTCCAAAATTTGATTTCACATTGATTACTGATAATGACTCGTGCCCTACACCAATTAATAAAAAGAAAATTGCCTTTCAAAATTCAGATTACTTTTGTAGCTAGATAATGAAATAATAATGCACAAGTTTGGATAATATATGATTTCTCCTTATCTTACGACTTATCCTAGTTCTAAAACAAAAATTCCTATTTCACAATAAATAAAAAATTCTAGATACATAAAACCTGGTCATAAAATCAATCCTAAGAATAAAAATAACGATTAAAAAATAAAAAAAGAAGAATATTGTATGACAACAATAAAGAAGACAATCCTTCAATTTCAAGGTTGATTCTGGGTTCTGTTTGGTTTCTACTTTCTAGAATTGCTGTAATAAAAATGCAAATCATGGGAGATTTTCTAAAAAGATTACTAATACCATGAAAATGAAACAAAGAAACAAAGTACTTAAAAAACAAAAGAAAAGTAAATTTGGGAAGTTTGGTTAGCTAGAAACAATTCAATATTTAATGGCAGAGAGGCATCTGATGATATGAAGAGGAATGCCTCAAAAATAATATAAAATGTAACATCATTCTTAGCTTAGAGGAATGACTCAAAAATAAAATAAAATGTAACATCCTTCTTGGCTTAGAGACTTGTATTTTTTTTGGGAAAGGGACTTGAAGTTTTTTTTATAATTTATTGTTAGTGTAACAATTAGTTTTTTTTAATACAAGTCTAACAATTAGTTTTTTTTTTTTTTTTTTGAAGCGTCAGAAGGCGATTGCCTTACTGAGATTTTTTTATATATAAAATAAAATAAAAATATTTTTGTCGTAATAGACCTTACATATGAGAGGTACAGATTCTATTACAATAGACCCAATTATAAAAAATTATAAGAAGTTTCTTATCGAATTACAAATGAGACCTAGAAAAAAGAGTAACAATTAGTTATAATCTCAAGATCAAGAAGGATTGCTAATGTGGCAGTTAAGAACAATTTAAAAAATGTGGTAGTTAAGAAGATGTAATATTTTATCTTTAATGAATAATTAGGACACCTATAAAAAAATTCTATAAAATAACATTAAAAGAGCGCAATAATATACTTTTTACATTAACAACAATTTACACGTAAGGAAGTTATAAGCCAGAACCATAATTAAAGCTAATAATTAGCATAAATTAAAGCTAAGAATTAGCAATTCACTTAGTAAAACCATACAATTTAGTCCCTATATACCTTTCTAATTAAACTATCCTTGATCAACACGAACCTCAATGCATCCTTGATCAACACGTCCCTATATACACATGTTTTCGAGTTTGTACACTAGAAATAACATCAGTCTTATCACTTCATTCCATTTGGTATCGCATGAGAGGACCCCATATCGGTCTTGCCTGATTAATTTTCATCGGTATATTCTCACGGTTTATTTTCACCAAATCATCCGTGACATCAACCGCGCGATGGTTAACACAGCCAGTCAAAAGCCCTGCATGTTTATGTCGTTCGCTTTTCGTTCTTTTTTCATCAGAATCAGAAGCGACCGAAAAGTTCGCAGCGCTGGCTGTGACTACACTCCACTCGATACTTGCCTCGCTCGGCTCGTATACTGCGGACTCATCAGCTTCATCTGTCTCAAAAAATGGGTGTGATTTTATCGAAAGGCTTTTAATCTCGAACAGATCCGAACTGCACTCGCTTCCAATATCCTCATCGTCGTAATTTTCGTTGAAATTATTATGCAAATTATTTCTCTCCTCCGTTTTGATTTCTCTTGTGAGAACTCCCTTAGGGTTGGAGTTTGGAGGGTAGGTTAGCAACCCTTCCTTAAACCCTAATCCAATTCTCTCCATTCTCATCCTTTTCTCCTCCATGATTTTATGATCAAAACTAACTTCTTGAGATCGGATTTCTCCGTCTGTGTCAACCGCGTGCTTTCCTACACAACTACACGGAAAAACACCAAGAAACTTCTTACCGTCCGATTTTTTCCTCGTATTAGTCTGTTTGATTAGGCCAGTACGACTGTTACTACTCGCCTCAGAACTCGTGCTGGTGCTCTTTTTTGACCTAGATTTCTTACTTCGTTTTCCTTCCTTTTTATTTGATGGTTTTGTTTCGTTGTTAGAAGTTATATGATCCTTGCTATAATCCATCGCGCCGTTGAAGTATTTTTCTGCGCTGAATATATCAATTTCACCATCGTCAGTAATATGCCGCCTGCTCGAGTTGATTTGGAAGGAGGAACGAGTTGTCCGGCACGAATAAATGGGTTCAGTAGAGAAGCTTTCTCTAACTAGGTTTAGGTATGAAGAGAAAGAGTCATCTTTTGGATTGATTGTGTTGGTTTTGAGGTATGGTGAGGCTAAAGTCACTGAGGCCATGAGAGAGAGTACCTTGTGTCGATGTTTTCCTCTTGGCTTTAAATAGAAAAATAATAAGTTCCAAGTTTTGTGGTTAATTTAAAAACAGTATCATGATAGAATTAAAGTTGTAAGTTCTGTAGACTGAAAACTAAGGGTTCATTTGTACATATAGTTAAGTTACTGTACAACCAACAGTACACAGATAAGCCTATAGGGAAAATTAAGGGCTGAGATTTGAAAGACAAGATTTTGAGATATAGATTGATGTGTCAAATTGATGGATGAGTCCATCATGAATTGACCAAATATCATTGATTCTCTGACATGTCATGTCCTTACTGGCTGGTCTATCATGTACCCTTGTCATCTTATAATTTCATTTTGAGATGGCTGCCAAAATTTGATTTGTGATGTATAGAGACTGTGTTAGGGTTTAGGACCACATGGTTCTTTGTAGATCTCTTCTAAATTTGGAAAGAGTTAGATGGTGATATGTGGAGGTCTCTTGATCTACTTTCAAGATAGTGAATATACTGGAAAAAATGGATATATTTGAGAAAAAAATAGAACTTTAAAAAAGGCCTAAATTTGGGGGAAAAGTGATGCTTTAGGACTTTGAGGATATAATATAACATGGTATGTTTTATAATTTTTAGTTTGCAAAGGAGAGTTTTTCAGGGTTGTTTATATCCCCCGCTTATATTTTAGGTTATCAAGTACTTCAATTATTAAATAAGAGAGGCAAAAAGAAAAAAAAAATCCTATAGACACTGTATGAGATTCCAAGGAAAATCTTTGCTTGATCTCATAAAAACATTTCCATATATTAAATCAGTCACATGATCTCTTTAGCACAATTTTAAAACCCTAATTGTATGTTGGCATTTGCCAAGTTGCATAATCATTTGTTTATTCTGGTTAGTTCAAGATTCAAATCAACACTGGTCTTGCATGACCTGTCTTTTGTTTTGTACCTTTTCATCATATTTGTAATCTTACCATCAAATATAATTAACTACAACTGAATTAGATGCTTCAAAATCCTTGTTGGAGTTAAAAGAAAACTTCACAATTTGATAGCAGAGCCACCCTCAATTTGCATGGTTCCTAGTAGTATAATTTGTAGTCCATATATTTCATTTCAAACAGGTCGCCAGAAATATGGGCTTTCTTCAGCTTGAATAAACGTATAACTTGGGCCAATTAACTATAGTAAAGCGCAATTTACAATTTACTTTCATTTAGTTCACTGAGACAAACATGTAAAGCTCTTAATCAGTTTCTTTTATCCTTCCCCTTCTCAAAACGAGAAACTCTCATCGCTGAATTGCCATACACTTCGCTGCCGTACGTGATATGATCAAATTCTTATTGAATTGTAATTTTATTTGGATCATTGGTACGCCTCTGTTGGTTTGTATTAGGATTTACCAAGTGTTATTGATTGGGAGGATATGATCGAACAAAGGGAATAAAGGATAAGATCAATTCGGAAGCATCTTTTTTGGGAATGAAAGTATTGGTAGGGCCTGATTGGCCGAATTTTTCCCCCAAAATACTGATTTCACTGGAAAATGAATCAAACGACTAATCCATTCTTCTCCTTTAGAGGTCTTAACGCGCCACAAAAAAGAGCGACAATTTCTCAATATAATCCAATTCTCCTAGCAATACAAGAAATAAATCTTTCAACTATTTCTGCCATAGATTTGAGAGAAATATGTGGACCAAAATATGCTATTTTTTTTTGTTCTACCTTCAATTGGGGCGTCTGGAGGGGTCCTTATGGCCTGGAATGACGGGTTTTTGGATTGTGTGAGTAGTTAATTGCATGAATTTTCCATCACTGCGGTTTTTCAAAACAAGAGAGATGGCTTTGTTTTCTCAGCAACAATTGTCTATGGACCGCCGACTAGATTAAATGTGTTTTTTGACGAATTACGATTGATTGAGGAAAATACTATGGATTACCCATGGGTTGTTATGGTTGATTTTAATATTACTTTGACTGAGGAAGAAAGAAACGGATCCAATTATAACGCAAATTGGAGTATGGAATTTCGAGATCTAATTCATGAGCTAGGTCTTCAGAATTTGAACTTGGCAGGTGGGAAGTTTACTTGACAAATAATAGAGAATCGCCATCGCTGGTAAAACTAGATCGGTTCCTGGTCTCTGAGAGTTGGCTGTAATTATACCCCAATGTGACTCAAAAGGTTGTAACTAGAACAATATCTGATTATTGTCCAGTTATTCTGGAGATTAGGAGAAATTTTATTGGAGCAAGAGTCTTTAGGTTTGAGAACTCTTGGTTCAAAGATCAATCTCTAAGTGAAATGGTACATGAATTTTGGAGTCAAGATGTGGCTTCTAATCCAAATGATCTACATACCAAACTTAATCTTCTTACTAAAGCCATCAAACTCTAGGCCCACGATAGAAAAAAATATTGGAGACAACAATTCCTTGACTGTCAGAAAATTATAGATTTCATTGATGAGGCAGAAGAAGCAAGAGAGTTAAATAGGGTTGAGAAAATACTTAGGAGATGGGTGAAACACAGAATTGCAGATTTGTGTGAAACTGAAAAAATCAAATGGAAGCAAAGGGCAAAATTGAAATGGACAATTCAAGGTGATAAAATTGCAAGTTATGTCACGCCATGGCTTCAACGAGGAAAAGAGGTAATCATATCAACGCACTTTAGGTAAATGAGTTAATGCTCACTGAACATAAGGATATAGCAAAGACAGTTTTCTTTAACTTCAAGGACTTAATTGAGAAAATGGCACCATGTGATATGAACATCGACTTAGAACAAATCTGGGGTCCTCCTACCGAGAATCTACACAAAATTAATATTCAAATTGAGGATCGCGAATTGCATGATGCAATTGATCATTGGCCGGCTAATAAGTCGCCGGGACTGGAGAATTTTTTAAGACGTTCAAGCATATTCTTTTTGATGAATTAAAAGTGGTCATTAATGGGATTATTACGGGTGGATGTGATCTGGGGCCTCTTGGAGTTTCATATACTACATTGATCCCTAAATGTCAATCTCATCTACTAATTAAGGACTTTAGGCCGATTAGTTTGGGGCATTCGATTCAAAGAATTGTCTCAACAATTATTGCGGGACGTATGAAAGGGGACATACATACTTTCGTTAGTGAATCACAATCGACTTTTATTCAAGGGAGGAGTATATTAGATAATTTTGCTTATGCACATGAAGTTATCTCCATGGCGACTGCACAAAAATTTTCCTTGTTACTTTACAAGGCCGATTTATTTAGAGCTTTTGATTGTGTATCTTGGGAATTTATTGCTCGGGTATTAGTTGCAAAAGGATATTCAGACGAGGAGGCCAAATTAATTGTCGATGCCGTTCTTAAAGGAAGTACAAAAATATTATTGAATGATATTCCGGTTAAAAATATATATTTAAAAAGGGGAGTCCGGCAAGGAGATCATCTATCTCCCTATTTATTTGACTTGGTAATGGATGCATTCTTGGGGGTGTTCAATAAGCTTCAAAGTGACAATTTATTACGTAGACCCCACGCGTCAATTGACACATATCTAATGTATGCCGACGACCTTCTCTTCCTTCCAAAGCCATAATTTAATGACATTGCTCTTGTATTGACAGTTCTAAATCCATTGGCAAAAATTACGGGTCTGGCAGTGAATCCAGCTAAGTCATTCATTAGGGGCTTTAATATTCTCGATAACCTCTTAAATGATATAGCGTTCTTGCTTCAATGTTTCATTGAAACTTCTACTTTTATCTACCTTGGTTTTGCCGCTTTCTGATAAAAAACTCAACAAGTCAGATTATCTCCCCTTATTAGAAAAAATTGAGAGGCGGCTCCCTTCTTGGCGAGGGAAAATGTTATCAATGGCGGGCCGAGTAGTCTTAATAAAATCGGTACTAAATTCTCTTCCCACGTATTTCTTCTCCATGTTCAGAATGCCAAGTTGGGTAATTCAGAGAATAGATAAGATTCGGAGAGACTTTCTTTGGCATGGTGATGCCACAAATCAAAGGAAAATAAAATTTCTGAATTGGGAAGCGGTATGTCAGCTAAAGGAGAATGGAGGGTTGGGCATTAAAAATCTCAATCTCATTAATATGACATTATTAACTAACTGGGTCTGGAAGTTCTATGGCAAAAATAAAGGTTTATGGGCTAACCTGGCAAGAAGCTTATATTATAATACATCTGTGCCAACTTCAGTTAAGAATCAACACGTATCTCCATTAATGCGTGACATACATGTGCTTATGAAAGTATTTAATACATTCATAAGATTTACTGGAAACTTTAGACATAATGTATTGTTTTGGAAGCACAACTGGATTGGCGAAAGGCTACAAAATATATTCCCAAATTTATATTCCTTTGTCCAATCACAAAAAAATATTTCGGTAAATGATGCATTTGCCATTCAAGATTGGGCAACCTTATTTAACCTACTTTTATCAACCGCTCGCTACCTATATAGAGCTAGATGAGCTAATTAATCTTTGGGGAAATTGGACACAATCTACATTGACAAGTACTGAAACTAATGTGTCATGGTCTCTAACTAATTCTTCTCACTTCAAATCGGCCTCATTCTACAACCTACTGGCGGCACATCTGAAGTGTAACATATCTTATAATCACATATGGTAACTTAGGGTGCCACCAAAAATTAGAATTTTTATTTGGGGGTTAATAAGAAATATTCTCCCAACTATCGATCAATTATCAAGGCGAGGATTTATTTTGCTGAATATTTGTGTTCTTTGCATGACGGATGCGGAATCGACTCAGCATTTGTTCCAGGAATGTGTGTTTGCAGCACAGATATTTGATTCCCTTCGAATTGACGGCACACAAATGATCAATTTACTTACATCATCAGGGGATCTAGTCATGCAAGTCAGATTGGCTGCAACAACTTTTTGGATTTGGAAGAAGCGATGTACAAGAACGTTTGCAAATGAGAGATCGCATGTGCAACAAGTTTTGGAAAACATAACAGCTGATTCTATACTATTGCATAACTCCCTCTAGGCAGTTCATGTGTTTACGTGTTAATCCAATGGGGTTGCATGCTATTTTAATGTACTTTCTTCTATTTCTACCTTTTACTTTATTCTTTTAATTTAGTTTTTCTAATTTCTTGGGTTTTGGGGGCCAATTCTCTTGGCGAACTTTCTTTATGTACTGTAAAACTTTTCAATCAATTAATTAAACTGCTGACTACCAGATATTAAAGCCTGGAGTCCCTTACTCAAAAAAAGGTACATTTTATGAAAACAATAGATTTTCTTGGTTCACGCCTGCATTGTGCTAGCTATTTGTGAAGGAGCTGTGTGGAAAAGATCGTCTCATATAGGTAGCAATTGATATCTTATTTATTTATATATATTCTTGTGTTCTACTAAAAAACTCAACAAGTACATTCAATTTATTTTTAGAATTCTCATTTTGCATCTTTCTTGAATGGTGAGGTCGTTTAAGTCATTTTAGCGTTCACTTGTTGCCATCATTTATAAGTTTTTAGCCATAAAGTGTTCCTTCTTGGTCAAATTATGATATGTTAAGCCCTTCACAGATGATTGTTGTATGTTAGACCATTAAATGTTGTGATATAACATATTAATACATAAACTTGAACAATGATGTTTTGGTTGTATAAGATTTCACCAACCACTAGGAAGACCTATATTTGCTCATAATGTAATTTTCATGAATTGGACGAAAGCTACGTAACATGGTACTATCTCTAGACGGTTGGAATCAAATGAACATCGTGGTCTTTATTGATATATAAAAGGAAATTGGTACTGGTATTCTGTATATAAATAATAATTAATGTCCATGTAATGTTTAATGCGGGTATACCGCTGTGTTTTTAGTTTATGACACATAAATCTGATACATGAACATATGGATTTATTTTTTAGGTCGTGACACAAATTTTTTTTCCAGGCCTGCTGAGCCCAAAGCCTGATGATGATTGATGCTAGCACAAGATTTCTATCTATAATATGATTTTAGTTTTGTTGTCTTGTCATCTATAATTTGAGCAAGTATAATTACGTCGGTGTGCAAGATGTATCCGGAAGAATACATTCAGTTTAGAGTTTATTTTGTCTTCTCATTTTAGTTTCTATTATGATTTTATTGGGTCAAAGTGTATATTTTGGAAGAATGTGTTTATTTAAAAAAAAAGGTTAATTCTACTAGATCAAATGGTCTATTATAGAATAGCAAATAGTATCTTATACAAATAATTTATTTTAATCGATCCTTGTGTCCTCACACCTCGCCAGGAGGATGGCACTGAAAGTGTAAAAAGGAGGGACCGGTGTGCCGTACAAAACAACTGAGATGGAAGGGGGAAGACGTCAGTTGGGAGAACGGATTTTGAATTTGATTTCTTTTTGAATTGGCATTTGCATCAATTATATTTCTAAGACTCAAGCAAATTGTTTGTTGTATTTAAAAATAAAATAAAAACTACGATAAAAAAAATGTAAAAAGAAACTAATAGAAAATTGGGCGGGAAAATTGGGCTTTATACAAAAAATTTGTATCAGTATATTGCTTGTTCAAATACCACATTCACTGTCTACCTAGAAGAGATCAATAAATTGGGAATTTATTTCCTTTTTGAAGGCATGGACTTGAGAAGTGGAGTTGGATAATCAAATAAATTCAGGACTTCTAACTCGAATTACTTAAAAATAATCTCAAAGAATCAGCAATAGGAGCGCAACACGTGGTAGTGAATTAGTTGGGGCGTGTGCCGGACACACGGTTTGAAAAAGAAACGGATTTTGACCGGCCAAAACTCAGTTTGACCAACTGAATTCTTCCCAAACAAAGGGCAAATTATTCCTAAACAAGAATTTTGTATTGAAGTAAGGACGATAACGTCAGTGATTTTGGGCGCGTGAAACTAGACATATCCAGTATCTGATTTTTTTAATTTTCCACTCGTAATTCTCCTTAGAATTTCCCAAATAAATTTGGAGGCTTCATACAGTTTCTTTTTTAAAGGCATATGTATAGCCCACTAAATATCGTCTTTGCTCTTTTAAGCATGGTCTACTTTTGAGTTTCGGCAAAACCCCATTCACAACCTCCCCCTTTTAAACACATAAAATCCTCTCCATCGGTCGACTTTTTTTTTGAAATGGCCAAAAAAAAAATAATAATTAAGGGAATGGCCAAGTTTTAAAAATATTTGCAAAAGTAGCCATTTCGCCCACCCACCGGGCGAAACACGAGCAGTTTATTGCGTTATCGGGCGAAACAGAGCAAATCACGTTACGAGCGAATTTACTTAATAAAACCTGTTTCGCCCAGCAGTTGGGCGAAACAAAGCTTTTTAGTATCGGTTTTTATAAATAACCGTTACGAGAATAAACAATTTAGTATCGGTTTTTTAAAATAACCGTTACGAGAATAAAACACTTTTAGTATCGGATTTTGGAAATAACCGTTACGGAATGAAGAATTTTAGTATCGGTTTTTATAAATAACCGTTACGAGAATGAAAACTTTAGTATCGGTTTTTATAAATAACCGTTACGAGAATCAACACTTTTAGTATCGATTTTTATAAATAACCGTTCTGGAATGAACACTTTTAGTATCGGTTTTTATAAATAACCGTTACTGAGATCGGTCTTTCGCCGGTTCACCGGGCGAAATAGCTCGTATAATAGCAAAAAAAATGTATGCTATGAAAATCCTTCGAAATTTTTTTTTTGTTAATATTGTTAGAAAAAGAAGAAGAAGAAGAAAATATAATTATTACAAGCAAATTTGTAATATTTTCTCTAGTTTAGGTGCATATTTATTTTTGAAATTATTTATTTTTGAAATTAATTTTTGTAGTTTAGGTAATGTATATATTTATTTTATAAATTATTTTTCTTGTTTAGGATTATATTTTTTTTGTTATAGATATATTTTTTAGTATATTATTTATAGTTTTATTTTTTAAAAGTTTAAAAAATCAAATGTATGCTATGCATTTATTTATTAAGTGATTTGTTTTTAAAAGTTTATAAAGATGTTTCGCCCAAAGCGGCGAAAGAAGCCGATCCAGTAACGGTTATTTATAAAAACCGATACTAAAAGTGTTCATTCTCGTAACGGTTATTTATAAAAACCGATACTAAAAGTGTTTATTCTGTAACGGTTATTTATAAAAACCGATACTAAAAGTATTCATTCTGTAACGGTTATTTATAAAAACCGATACTAAAATTCTTCATTCTGTAACGGTTATTTCCAAAAACCGATACTAAATTGTTTATTCTGTAACGGTTATTTATAAAAACCGATACTAAAAAGTTATTTAAAAGTAAATTCGCTCGTAACGTGATTCGCACTCGTGTTTCGCCCGGTGGCTGGGCGAAATGGCTACTTTTGCAAATATTTTTAAAACTTGGCCATTCCCTTAATTAATTTTTTTTTTTTTTGGCCATTTCAAAAAAAAAATCCCATCGGTCGGTGTAATTAGGAGTTGGACTTATTTGTGATATTATATATTCCAGGGGGATATGTGCATAAAGTGTGGTATTTGAACCATTGAGCTGGCGGGGCTGTGAGGTAGGGCATGGCTGAGGTGGTCTACGCATTTAATGCTCACATCTATGTTTTGTTTAGAAATAAGCTCATTTTAGAACCCTCAATTATTGGATTTGCTCATTTTTGCATACTTAACTATTTTTTGAGCACTTTTGCACCCTTAGCTATTTAAAATGAACACATGTGCACCATCCATCCGTTAAATGCTCAGTCAACAATTAAGTGATGATGTGACGGTCTGAAGTGACAATAAATAATAATTTTAAATTGTTAGAGTCTAGTACATTAACTGGCCCAGCCCAACCTTCAGGCCCACACCATATTGTCGTGAAAAAGGCTTAAGCTTGATTGATGCTAGTAGTTAATGCACTAGTATATTTAAGTAACTCCAATTTTCATTCACTACTCAAGGTGGGACTAATCAACTAGACCCCCTTTTCCACTATTTGGTTCCGGCGTATAACAAACTCCCCCACTTAAATTTCTGACGTCCCCGTTAGAACTGACATATGGTTCCTAGTCTCGTCCTAGTACCCATCCGTGTGAGCCTTCACCCCATACATGTATCCCCACTGAGGCATATAAGATCCTCAGGTTCTCTGGGCATGATAACAGTATGGTACGTTTCCGGCCGCATGATAGTACCCCCATGATCGAACTGCTCTGAATACCATTTGTTGTCGACAAACAATCACCGCATTATGCCGAACTAGCCAATCCATACCCAAAATAACCTCAAAGTCCCGCATATCCATCACTACGAGATCAACTGGCAATCTATGGTCACCAATTTTCACGGTTTTGGCTTTGCACACTCGGTTTGCTACAACCGAGCCTCCTACTGGCGTTCCCACTGCTATCGACTCATTACTAACTTCTGTTTTCCAACCATGCTCATGCACAAATGATGACGCTACGAATGATAATGATGCACCCGAATCAAAGAGCACATAAGCTGGGACGGATGAAATAAAAACGGTACCCTGCGATGACATTGGTAACGTCTTCCTCATTATCATGCTGGATGGCGTACATTGTCGCTCGATTGTCCGGCTTGCCGCTGGAACCTCCAACTCGCTGCTGAGACGGACGAGAGGCAGGGGGCCTCTGATTCCCAAACTTCCCCTTGTTCGGACACTGGTTCGCCATATGACCTGCCTGATCGCAAATGTAACACCTCCGATTTTTGTGGAAACACTCTCCTCGGTGCCTCCTCTGACATATCGAACAAGGTGGTATTTCGGGTCCGTCGTAAGCACGGGTTGGTACTGCTCCACGAAAAGTGTAAGGTGCCGGCTTCGATGGTTTCTTCGAATGACGCTCGTGCCTTTCCATCCTCATCTTGTATGATTGGCGTCTATCCCGTTCCACACCAATCGCCACATTCACTACCTCTGCTATCGTTCCCAAACTGTGTGGCCTCACAATAGTCGCCAAATCTGGATGCAACCCATCAATGAATCGGGCAACACGCTCCTCCGCATCCACAATCGAACTGCCTCCGAATATGGAAAGTCGATGCCACTCCTCGGAATACTCTTGCACGCTCATATTACCCTGCTTCAGATTCTCGAACTCCTGCTTGCGAGCACGCTGAAGGTTTTGCGGAAAGTGATGCTTGAAGAATTCATCCTCGAACCATTTCCACGGAATAGTTTCGCCTGGATGTTTCTCTTCGTAACCCCTCTTCTGTAAATTCCACCACGAATCCGCTCGTCCAGAAAGCATGTGTGTAGCCAACCGCACCTTATCCTCCTCCCTCCGGACACTTCATCGCATCCAACTTCTTACGCACGTGTTGCAGCCATGCGTACGCATCATCCGGGTTAGACGAACCCGAAAAGGAATCCGGCTTCGTACTCAAGAAAGACTTTAGGAGATCCTGAGCATTTTCTTGACCTGCCCGAGAGGATTGTCCGTTGTCCCGAGATTCCTGCTGAATCAGTTGCCTCATGAGCGCCAAAAAGTCATTCGCCGAAGGCGTCATGGTGGTGACTGGTATTGCTCCACCAGTTGAATTGTTCAAGTCTTCACCGTTGTTGGAACCGTCAGACATCTTCCTAAATTACATTGAGACACTCACTCTTAGAATAAACTTTTTTTTTTGGCAGATTCTATAAATCTAGATTACCCCCATCCCACTCTCATTCACGCGCGATTATTCAGAATCTATTTCGAGTTTTGTGGATCGTGTTGCTTTGATACCATTAGTTAGAGCCTAGTACATTAACTGACCCAGCCCAACCTTCAGGCCCACACCATATTGTCCTGAAAAAGGCTTAAGCTTGATTGGTGCTAGTAGTTAATGCACTAGTCTATTTAAGTAACTCCAATTTTCATTCACTACTCAAGGTGGTACTAATCAACTAGACCTCCTTTGACTTAGATTAATTGAAAAAAAAGGAAAAAAAAACCCACTCTCCCTCTCTTCCCTCCTTTTCTTTTCGTGAGGCAGAGAGGGAAATCGCGCAAAGAGAGGGAGAGTGGTTTTTTTTTCTTTCCTTTTTTTTTCCAATTAATCCAAGTTATATTTTAAATTATTATTTGCTGTCACGTCAACCTGCCACGTCATCACTTAACTGTTGATTGGACATTTAACGGAAGGGGGGTGCACATGTGTTCATTTTAAATAATTAAGAGTGTAAAAGTACTTAAAAAATAGTTAAGGATGCCTAAATTGAGCTTATTTCTTTTGTTTAGTTTGTTTTATGTGTGTGTCTTTTAGGTATTTAATGCGGAACTAGGTTCTTTTATCTTTTATTTCTTTTAGTTTGTTGGGTCAGGAGTTTGTTAAGCAGTTTTTATCACGGATTTACAATACTGTTTTCATATATAGAAGGGGAAGGCTGTAAGGAATGATTTGCAATTTGTATTTGTTGAAACCCATGAAATAGAATTATCTATTTTTTTTCCCTCTTTTATCTCTCAATTTTATCTAAAAAATCTACAAAAATTATCAATTAATTACGAATCAATCTGGTTCTTAACAATCGGCATGGAAACGGAAGCCGGACATCTCGCTGCCGCTACTCGCCGGACACCTCACCATCGCACCTCGTCATTGGCCCTAGTTTGATTTTGTTGGTAATAGTGTTTGATTTTGTTTAACTTGAATCCCCTCTCTTGAATCGGATTTTAGGGTGTTTCTGAGGGTTAAGTGTGTCGGTATAATCCTTATTGCTACAATGCATACTAGAGGAGGGCATTTTACAACGACATATTTCTGGCTTATTTGGGTTGATTGAGTTTAATTAGAGTTAACTAGGGTAAAATATGTGCGGTTATTAGAGTTAGTTTAAGATTAATTAGGCATTATGAGGCTTTAATTGAGTCTCATTGTTGTTTTATTTTATTTCTGAATTTAGGATTTCGGTGCCTTGCCCTTATTTTACTTCCCCGGAAATTGACTCCATATGTATACATATTAGTTGGTCGTTTCTTTCTAGGGATTCAATTTCACTATTAAGCCCCAATTTTGACTTGATTAAGACCCAATTAAGCTTATACATTTTGAGTTATACTTTTTTATCTATAAAAAAAATTCTTTTTCTTTTTCTTTTTCTCAGGTTCCCACTCACCGATACATTCTCCATTCCTAGTCCTAATTAATGGGTCCAGATTGGTCTAACCTTCACACTGAACTAATAAAACTTATCTAGGAAAAAATCATATTCAAGGAGCAATATGCTCATCTCCGTCTAGTCTGCCAACAATGGAGACGCGCTTGTCCTCCACACCCTCGCCATCTTATTGGCCAAGTTCCTTGGTTGTGGCTCCCTCATACACAATTCAGTTCTTCCTTATCTTTCTATAACATCACGCAGCCTAAGATATACGACTTTGATCTTCCTGATATTGCTCGTGAGAGACCCGTTGCTTGTTCCCGTGGTTGGTTTTTGCTTGAGAACGACATGGGATTCTCATTGCTGAATCCAATTACCAAAGAGCTGAAGACTACTTGTCTCCCTTCCTTAGCCTCTCCTCCAGTCATATTAGCGTTTGCAAAGAATGAAAAAACCAGAGACCCTTTGCGTTTTGGCTTTCATCAAGGATTCATTCCTTATATACATAAGGTTATTCTTAGATCCAGTCCATCTGACGGGGAATGCATTGTGGTTGCACAATTTCAGTTTCAATCAACATGGGATTTAGGATTTTGTCGAGTTGGTGGTAATTCTTGGACTATATTGAAATTAGAGGAATATGGTCGTGGTTATTGTAATTTGTTGGACTTCAACTAGAAGAATGCGTTGGTTTATACGATCAACAAAAAAAGGCCAACTTACCATTTATGACCTTCGAGATCTTTCAATGAAGATATTGGTACCGATAGATGTATGATAGATAATTATAGTCATGCAAATTGTTTTCGCCTCCTATATTTGGTAATAGGAGAGGGAGAACTTGATGGAGTACCTCTTGTTGTGATAAGATTAGAGGACGGTAATAGAATAAAATTTAAGGTTTACAAGTGTGTTATGATAAGGGTTGAATGTAGATGGTTGGTTCTAGACGCTAGACAATGCGGAATGTTGTCGCTTGATAACTTACAGTTGAATGGGTGGGAAAAGAATCACATTTTTTTATGGAAACCCGTCTTCAAATTATTGCTATTGTAATTTTAGCACTAGAATGGCTAGTATTGACAATGGGTCTATTAAAGTATTGAATTCAATAACTATATTTCGTTCGTACAACGGATGTATACCCAACATTGAATGTGTCTCCTGGTTCACTCCCAGCTTGGTCTAGCTATTCGAAGAAAGTTTGTGGAAAAGATTATCTCATGCAAGTAGTAATTGATATTTTACAGAAGATATATATAATTGTTCTAGTGTGTTACTAAATATGGCCTTATTTTGACCTTTAATTTGTATGTGCAACGTGATATTGAGGACTTACTTGACTTTCTTAAAACAGCAGGGATTGACAAGTATAATTGAAAGTTCGTAATTTGAGATACATGATTTTATAATTCAATAAATCAAATAACAAATCATTAGATACATGATTTTATAATTCATCAAATCAAACAATCACCATGTATTGTTCAAATCATGGATCATCAATTACAGTACATTGAGATATACATGATTCCTCAAATCCCCTAAATCAAACATGCCCATAATGCATATGCAAAGTATTGTTGAAATATCATGAACTGTAACCATAATTTTTATATAATGCATATGCAAAGTATTGGTTTCCGCATGCCTTCTTTGAATTAATGACATTAATAAAATGTCGTCACGTTGTTGTACATATGCACCTTGATTGTATGAGTTGATAAATTTATGGCACGTTTGAGTATTCTATAATGTTACTCAATATATTATTTACGCAATGGTTAACACTAGATGATAATATATTCATTCTCCGAACAATAATCATGTTCTTACAAAGTAAAATAAACAACAAATTTTATTACAATGCTAACAGCACGAATGTTAAATATTCATCAAAAACACATCAATTTATCTGACTATTCCATTATTCCACTAACTCTACCGTAGCTTCTAAAATACAATAAAATAGCAGACTACTTCTTATTCCACAATTCCACAAGCACTTAATTTTTCCTCTCTCTACTCTTCCCCTCCCTGATTATCAACAAGCTATTATCACCATTCAAAAAAGAAAACATCAGTTGCTAACTAAAGTTGATAAATAGATAAAATAATAATAATTCAATTTTTAAATATTAAAAAAAATTACCAAAGAGCCAATTAATTCATACGCTTCAATAACTTTAGGATTTTCTTCATCTTCATATCCAACTTGCAAAATTCTCGGCCCATTTACTGACCATAACGCCCTTCTTCCTTCTTCCTAAAATAAATTAACATAACAAATAAATAAAAACGGAAATTTGCAGAAAAGGCCCTACAATGTTTAAATTGCAAAAAATCCCCTCCATAATAAGAAATTGCAAAAAGAAACCCTCTATTTTTACCATTTTCTAAAGAATAGAGGGTCTTTTTTGCAATTTAAGCATAATGGAGGGGCTTTTTTGCAAAAATAATTAATTTAACCTGTAATGCAATCATATAAATGGCTTCTAAAGCTTGTTGTCTAATTTCAGAATCTTCTATTCTTTCTCTCTCATGAGAAAGTGTGTTGCTCAATTCAGGCGGCATTTTCGCCCGATCTTCTTCACTATATATCTAAAAAAAAATATATATATATATATATATATATATATATATATATATATATATATATATATATATATATATATATATAATATAAATAATATATAAATACAAAAATGATATGATTTAATTTTGACAAAAATTGACCTTATTTCCTGCAACTGGTAACAGTAAAGCTGGCCAAAGATATTCAGAAATGAGTAATAAATTTTGCAATTGATTATCTGCTTCAAAACAACAGTTTCTAATTGTTCCACAAACCTAAAAGATAAAAGCAATAATAAAAAATTTCATTTATTAGTTGCAATAAAAATAACAGTGCAATATAATTAAGACAAATAATTAAAATACCCCTTTTTTTCTGAGTGGATTTGTGGAGTCAAATTGGCGAACGATTTGTTTCAATAAACCCCTTTTTGGTTCCAATAATATTTTCCTCCCAATTTCTGATTTTGAGATATTTACAAGTATTGAACCGACAAGTTCAAACGAATCCTCTGTTCAAAACAAAAAAAATATTTTTCAAATTTTTATAAATTAAAAAATAATGTTTTTTTTTTTTTTTTGCAAACTGGAAAATACAAACTTGATTCAGTTGACCGACTAAACGATCTGACAAGCTTCGCGACATATAAACCTTCCATCTTTTCATCTCCAGCCTAAAAATCAAAACAAAATACATCAAATCGACCCATTATCTAAACCCAAATAATCTTAATTTCAACAAAACTAAGAACCAATTTCGTACTTGCAAAAGAGAGCTAACGCCAGAATCAACTTGAGTCAAGTTAACAAGCAGCATCACAAGCCTCTGTTTCAGCTCGCTCCTCTTATAAATCACCTCCATTGAAACCCCAACTAAACCCATCGTTACGAGCTCAGTCGCGAGATTTTTATGCTGAGAGAGGTTTATGAGCGAGTCGGCCGCCGCAATGGAGATCTCCAGTGACGGGTCGGATAGGAGATTTGTGAGAGAGGGAAGGAAGAGGGAGGAGTGAGAAGAGAGGGATTCGAGGCCGTCGGTTGAGCCGGTTAGGGATCTGAGTATTTCAATGGATGCTTTTCTCAACTGAAAGAGAAACAGAAAATTTATCTGTATATATATAGTATAATTTCTCAACCTATCAAACATGGGTTGAATCTCAAAAGAAAGAAAGAGAGGAGAAATGGGTTAGGAGGAGAAGGAAAATGGGTTAGAGAGAGAGGGGTGAGAGGGAGGTGGAACCTGAGGAGAAGGAGAGGAGAGGAAGGATATGAGCTCTTCTAGCTCGGTCGCCATTAGAGACTTGAGAGAGAGAGAGAGAGAGAGAGAGAGGAAGGAAAGAGGGTTTTGGGAATTTTTGCTCTGTGGAGAGTAAAATGAAAAGTTATACTTTGTCAAATTTCTATCCAAAAATGACTATTTGGTATGGGCCTTATTATTTTTATATTTCATTTATTTTGTAAGGCCCAACGTAGCCTAAAAAGTCATTTTTGAAAATAAATGAAAGATAAAAACAGTAAGGCCTACCCAGCTTAAATAGTCATTTTTGAAAAGAAATTTGACCAGGATGAAATTTGACTAATGACTATTGGCTCAATTATTTTTTATATTTGTGCTTACTTGTTAATAGTTATTTAAAAATGATAATAATAATTATTATTATTATAGCAATAATAATAATAATAATAATAATAATAATAATAATAATAATAATAATAATAATAATAATAATAATAATAATAATTATTATTATTATTATTATTATTATTATTATTATTACTTGCAAGTGAGATTCAAAATCTTGTATTTATAAGAAAGTAGGATTTGAAATTTTGAAGTTCTAAGAACTCAATTTCCGATTGTGAATAACACGATAGCAGATTTTATTGAAGTAGGAATTTGAGATTTAAAATCTCTAGTTTGATTTTTCTTTTACTTTTTTGTGTGAATTTGAGCCGTTAAACATTTCTTTTTTTTTTATGCTTCAGGCGGCGATTGCCACACTGAAATTCTATTGAATAAATAAAAGTGTTCAATGTTACAGCCAAAAAAAACTGAAGAAAGTAAAAAGATGGTTGTTAATTACAATGTAACGAATGAAAGAAAATAAGAAAGAAGTATCGTCTTCTAGCAGAAGTTCTTCCAATTGTTGTTCTGGCCATTAAACATTTTCTTTTTAATAAATAAGTATACTTTAAGGTTAATGATATTATAATATTATCTACTAAAAACAAAAATAGTACTTTTGTTAAATAGAATCATGTTTGAATTCTTGGAGCCAAGAACTATTTTTTGAAAGTGATACTTTGACAAATAAGATTTTATTTTTATCCCAAAAAAAATCCCTCTCTCAAAAATAATCAATCAGTTATTCATTTGAATGATTAATCAAGAGTTATTAATAAAAATAAAATGAGAAGTTAAAGAGTTACAATTAATTGAGTTGTGCAGAACAGATCAGGAGGACCATATTGTAATAAAAAAAAGGGACCCAGAAATGAAATCCCGGTTTTAAGGGCGGTTAAATGCCGTTGCTCCCTTTGTACCGACCCTTTGAATTGAAACCCCATTTCCTGGTTCTTTGCATCTTGCAATATTTATTAGGTTTTACTGTCTCATGGTCTTACATACAGTTACCAGATTGCATTTTTGTCCCTTCCTTAATTACTTCATAAATTTTTTATGTATATTGCATACATTTTGATTTGTTTCACTAATACAGCTTTTATTTAGAACTACAAAATGAAAAAAAAAGTATTATTTTATATATTATATATGGAATTATAAGAATGCACATTATGGTAATATTATTGGATGAACATTATGCAATAAAAATTGCAATTTGTACAAATATCATAATACAACATGAACTCGGGTATATTTCTAAAAATTAACCAAATATATTAACTAAACAATGAATTAATATAAAAAATGAAACAAGTTTGGATATAGTTGTGTAATCGAGTCGTAACTGTCTTAAAGGCAAATTGATGCTTTGTGTAGAGTTTGTAGTTTATTCATTTTCAAAGTTTTGCATCGTGAGACTTAATATTCAGTCCGGTAACATAGTCGGTAAGATCTTTCATTTCGAAAAAAATGAAGTTATGCATCTTGATTTCTCGACCCAACATATGGACTATTGAAAAATGGAAGATAAGGTGACGTGGAGTGATATAGCCCCCCCCCCAAGTTTTTGTTTTGTTTTGATGAACTAGTTTATATTAGTATGATTCTACTGTATGAATTTTTTTGAATATATATATCTGTATGTATTGACCTCTCTTAATATTTTTATAAAATCAATTTTAAGCTCCGTCATTCAATATAAGAATATTTATTTAGACTTGGAGCGATAGTATTTTATGTTGTGTGTATCTCTTGAGAAAGAACTCCTTTTATAATAATCATGAAAGGAATTTAATGGTGACACAATCACACAACTCTGTGATGCGCAAACAGGGTACTGGGATTTAGCACCATAGTTGAGATTATGGATTTCAGGCTGCGACTAATATTTCAACAGTCTAACTAGGCGTTCATAATGGTTTCGCCGGAAACCGTAGGTTTGTTTGGACCGGAGCGCAAACGCGAAAGTTTCCACTAAAGTGTGTATCGCCTCGTTGATGGCTAATCAAATGAGACAACCGACCATCTATCCACTAATATTATGTGAAAGAAATTGTGGAAAAATAAGGAGATAATCTCTAAGGTAAGTTACTAAGCGGGAGATGAGAATTTTGATATAAATTTTAAATATATACATTGTAATATCAGGGAAAGACTCTTAATTTAGTCATATTGCCTACATGCTTTTACATCAAAATAAAAATAAAATACAACATATAAGTCTTAATATTTAATAATATTATTTATAAAATAAATTATATAACATTCACCAAATTTTATAAGATCTCCTAGGGTTGGTCCATTATTTTCATGAACTTTATTTTGTACATATGCTTAAATACATATTTATGTTTGTGTCCTATATTATGTTTGTTCACTCCTTTTTATTTCATTTCAAGCTTACTAGTTACTAGACAATTTAATATCAAATACCTAGTACATAGAATCATGTGTAAATCAACATGATTAGTACATTATGTGCATATATTGACTGCATAATATAGGACACAATTAGACCCACCTAATGAAAGGATCCTACGGATATCTCAGTATATATTTCATGAATTTCTTATTAAATTTCAGGTCCTGTAGCCATTACTCTCTATACAACTTGCTTTAGAAAAATCTGCATCTTAAAATAAAATACAATACATAAAAACAAAATACTCACCTAATTAAAGTCCAGATTGCATATGCATATAATATATATTTATTCTCCATATAGTGCATGGTTGGTTGTTTACGTAGTAAAATATACAACTCAATCCAGGCTAGAGAAAATGCAACAACAAGATCTAATTAAATAACGATACAATTACACTAAAGAGAAAGACAAATTTGAAGTACAATGAACTAGATAGAGTAATAATATAATGAAATTAATTGAGAAACCCTAATTTGTGTTATTTAGGATCTAAGTAGACTTCTGATGATCTCAGCTTGAGGGCTATTATCATCCACAGTCGACATTAAATTCGAGAGACGGTCACTCAAATCATCGACTTCACGGTGTAAGCTTTTTATGTAATTGCATGTCTCTTTCAGTAGCTTTGGTGCTGATGCCTAAAATCATTAAGAATATAATTATCTAGAAAAATGAATCATAAAAATTATATGATATGAGAATAGAAGATGGCTTTGGCTCATGCGGAAAGTAAGAAAGAAATGATTGAACTATAAATGTAGCTAACTTAATGATTGAAATTACGCACGCAAAGCTTCAGAAACCTAAACGGAAACAACCCACATAAGAATTAAGAGAAAATGAATGATTTATTTCTTTGTGCTACGAGAAATGAGGGATATTAATTTGTTACCTCTTATATATATCGTTTGTATAAAAATTTCATTGCATATACTTATGTACTTGTCCTAATTGCTATATTTACATGAGAATAGTGTATTAAAATAGTAGTTCAATTATTTCTCAATACATAAATGTGAAAGAGAGGATACCCGGCCAGAACTTCTCCGACGAGACTCAGGAAGGAGGGACTGCAACTTAAAAATGAGCTCATTCATCTCTTCATCTGAGATTCTTCCTCTCCTATTCGACATCGTCTCTGTAATTTTATAATATAGGCCTGTCTCCTCCTTTCACTCCTCAAACAAAAATGGCAAAGAATAAAAACACACAAGAAGAAGAAAGATTGAAAGAAGGATTGTGTAGTTGGTTTGATTTGAGGTTTGATTCAAGGGTATATGAAGAGAGGTTTTGGGACCACTGTCATCCCCACAAGGGCCATTGAAGTTTTTGTGGGCCCAAATTTGTTAACAAAGTCTATGGACTCTTGAGGCACAAAGTACTCATGCCCACATGATCATTTTTCTCTCTCCATTAATTTCCTCACTGTTTCAGAATAGTAACTCAGTAAACCCTAATTAGTAGTTTTCTTATTATTCAAAGAATATTTTAGTTTCCTTTATATTATGAGGGGCTTACATTATCCTGAACTCTTTCTATTCATATTAGTATTACACATAAAAAAAATTCAAACTATAGCTTTAACTAGCAATTTTTATGTATAGCTCAAAATATACCTTCTATATATGATGAGACGAATCCTTAGGTGAGATTGGTCTATAGTCATAATAATAGATACAAATTGCAAATAATTAAGTTGCTAATTAATACTATACTTGTCATTGAACTATTCATGTTTACTAGTGCCATAACTCTACGTTTTGAAACAAGGGAACAATCAAACATGGAATGCCCAAAAGCAAGGCAAGAGATTAATTAATCCTATGCTTCCATCGGCCGACAACCGATGTAAGAACGAGTTCAATTATCATATCGAACCCTGAATTTTCATTAGACGCATGACATGTGTCGGTCATGAACAGTAACAGAGTTTGAAAAAATATATGAGAATGACTAAAATATTTATTAAGATATGCATCATGTATGCGCTATATAACAGAATGCGCATTTACCTTAATTAGTTTGAATTATACAAAGTTCATTATTTATTTTGATCTTAGATCTTGCTTCATATCCAATTAATGATATATTTAAGCATGAAAACTCAAATATTTAATTATGTTAGCTATTATCTATACAGTTTATTTATCAAATAACCATTCAAAAAAGGTCTTTTTCCATAATAAAAAATGTTGAAACTCAGTCAGAATTAAACAATCAAAAACTCTGAGGGGACCACGACCAGTCCAATTTGTAAAAAAAAAAAAAAAAAAAAAGCATCGATCCATGAACATGCGGATCCCATCGGGTGATCAATCACGTGAGATGGCGAGACTCGGCGGTAACAGGGAGGCCCGGCGGCAATAAAAGGCCTTGAATTAATAGGTGAAAATACATGGGCATAATTGTGTTGTTGTTTATGTTGTTTATTATGAGGACAATTGGTTCAGTTAAAGGAAAGAGGTGGTTTAATAGCTGTGTTTGTGGGGTGGGACAATTACTCCTTGTAGAGCCCCTGTGTTTTTAACTAACTGGCCTAGAAAAATCTAGCTATAGATTTAACTAACTAGACCTCAGATTAATACTTTTTTTGGTATCAGCAAGTGTATGGTGAATGATTGGTTCCAAATAACATGATATAGAGTCAACATAACGCCATAGGTTTTGGACGCCACACATTGCACACTGCGGTTCTATTTTGGCTATTTTCTATTCTGGATATATTCTTTGGCTAGGTTTATAAAAATAAGAAGAATTTAATATAAAAACTAATTTAATGAAAATAATATAATTAATTTTTTTACTAAAAATATGTATCAAAAATAAAATTACTAAAAATAAACAAAAAACCTATTCATTTTCCACAAGAATGCATTGCCTCTTATTGCCTCATTACTCTCTCTCTCTCAATACCGATTGATTGACCCCTTCATTCTCGTTGTCGCTCACTCTACCGGTAGTTGCTAAAAAAATATCTAAATATTGTTTTAGGTCTTTCTTTTGAAAGTTTAAATCTATTCATTTTTATTATTCATTTTTTTTAGGAGTTATTTTTATTATTCATGACATGAACTTGAGCTAGAAATATCGATTGACCTATTACTACATTATGACTATTTGTTTACCAATATTTGGATGATATAAATCAAATTATTATTGATGATTTAATTAAATTAATTAATAAATTTTGAGTAATTAGTAATGTAATAAATTATTGTTCCAAATAATGTGTAGTTGCTTCGTTTGAGATGTTTATGGTTATTTGCTAGTATCTTTATATATTTGTATTTGAGATATTTGTTACAGATATTTATCATTTTGATGATTATTTTTCCTCATATTTTGATACTTGATGATATTTTCCAATACAAAGTGTAGCTTTCACTGTAACATTCGCTAATCACACAAGAATACTCAAAACGCTACAGACGGATAAATGCCATTTTTTTGTCATATGAACTGAGCAATAAAATGTTATAGAATATTTTAGTTACAACTCATTCTTGTATATTGGTGAAAACAATAATATTATTTCTCTCTTTTTTCTATGAAGGTCCAATAGGTCCAGTCAATTGAGAAGTAAGAACATTTTTCACTTCAAGGTAGTTTTGTTGTTTTAGTATCTTGAATTAAAGTATAACTTCTCAAAATGCATACAAATTTTATTAATCAGTTATTAAACACTTCATTTATATACATAGTTTTAGACCTCATATTTGAGGAAATATGAAACACATTATGATTGAAAGGGAGTAGACTTATAACATAGGCTGAGTATATGTTACGAAATAGACTTGACAATGAGACCTAACTTCCAGAAATTAATAACCATCTGAAATGTGAAAAATGAAAGACTCAAAATGTAATCTTCCTTTTTTTAGCAAGAATAATGTAATATATTCTTATTTTAAATAGAATATTGACTATTCATATGTTTTGATAATTGTAAATATACTTGAATTTTCCAATCCTTGTTTAATTCTCCAAGAATATTACAAAAGTACAAACACATATGGATTCTTTTATTTGAAAATTAATGTTGTACCACATGGTCAGATCAGAACAACTTTTGGGGTTCTTGTAACTGATAACTGCCCCATCTAGTTATTACAAAATTTTATTTAGTTTTATTTTCTTGTTTATTTTTATTTTGAGCTTTCTTTTTTTAATTTTATTGAGAGAACATACTTCAAAGGTCACAATCAAAAGCTATACTATGCATGGAAAATAAGAAATCTTTTGCATGGAGCTGCCCCTAAACCTAAAACCAGATTGAAGATCCTCTGTGACATTTATTTATGTGATGATGCGTGCATAGAGAATCAATAATTCATAAACTGTATCCACTCAAAAAAAATAAAATAAAAATAATTCATAAACTGTGATCGTTCTATTGATTCACTATGCACATCAGCACATGACACAATTTAGGTAGGTTACATAGGATTGTGATTCCTTACAATAACATGTGCTTTGTCTACATTTTAGTTTTAACAACATCATTCATAAATATTATGAAAATTATGTCTTTCAATTGTTGATTATATGATATTATATAATAAAGGGGCTGTTGGGATGGATGAGTTAACAACTACAGGATGAAGCTGGCACAACCGTAATTGCAATTCAATATCTAGTGTTTGGATGTAAGCAAGCACAATTTCTGTAGTTGTATTTCTATTGATTGGATTGGTGGTGACATGTACTTCCACTATTTTGTCTATACTTAATCATATACACATGCAATTTATTGGACTCGATGAAAGTTCACTTAACTATAAACATAAATCAATATTTAACTGAAAATTATTCAAAAATATTTTACTCAAATAACCAAACATCAGTACCTTATATTTTTTCTATAAAATAAGATTCAGCACTATGAATTGTATACAAATACAATAATAATATAAATAATCAGTGACATTTATGATAAATTCACATACCATTAGACAATTACACACTAATGTTAAAATCATTCTACATAAAATAATTATCTCCATTTTCTTCTAATAATCTTTGAGCAATCATCTTCATAATAATTCATCTTGTATTACAATATCTCCATTTTTTTCAAGCCTCTAAATATCACTCAGTATTATCTGTAATTGATAAACAAAAAAATTGAAATAAATTTGAACCATGAAGGATTAATTGAGAACTGATATGAACAATTGGAAAGTTTTTGAGGAAATTCGGAGTAAAAAGTCTTTAGAGTTGCTATGTAACCAAGCATAAGTTTGCATTAACCATAATCAGCCATATTTTTTCCAACAACTCTCAAAAGATCTTAATAACAGTCCAATTATCAAATGAAAATCACTGAAGGAGAAATAAAAAAGAGAGAAACAATTACTGTTAAAAGAGGAGAAATAGTGTGAGAAACACGAGAGGGGGAATGAGGTGTGGTGAGATTGTAGATTTGATGAAAATATGGAAGAAAGACGCATAGGGAGGCAAGAATTACAGGAGTTTTACAAAATACTGAGAACCGAACAAAGGAAAAACGCCTATATATACAGTAATTGAATTTCCTAACTGCCCTTTTTACAACAAACCAAACAGGGGGACGTTGCGAAATTGATTTGTTGGTAAGGCGGGTAAGCAGTTCGGTATACTCGTTAGGTTGGGAGACTTTACTAAATATATATTATATAATTATTTTTATTAGAATATGAGTTTATATAACCTCTTAATAAAAATAGAAATTTACTTACTGGAATATGGGTCAATTATTATGCAAGTTATTACCTCACAATATTAAAAAAATTGCAAGTTTAAAAATAATTTCAAAATATAATATTTAATTGGGCTTTTAGGAGAAAGGCCATATATTGTATATTTGGGCTATGAAAGGCTCATAGGCCAGAGTGAGTAATGTAATGGAGATGGAGATGAAGGTGGAGAAGAAACAAGCACCTCTCCAGTCCAGTTTAAAAATAATGGAGAGGAACCGAAGCCCGCCAATGAAAAAAAGCCGAAGGGTACAAATAAATGATCTGCATGCATTAAAAAAAAGAATATGATTTATATATATATATATATATATATATATATATATATAAGGATTTTGCTTGTGACCAAAATAACTTAGGTTTCTCATGTCTACATCCACACACATACACTGACATGAATGTTTGGTACAACTTGCTAATGGGTTGTCTTGAGTCTCTTGACAAGTCTTCAATACTTGATTTAGTTTTTGTCTATGAGATGAACAACATTTTTCGGACAATGACATTAAGTTTAAGCAACGATGGAACTTTATTCAGACCGGGGCATAACCCTATCAAGATTTTCAATTCAGTAATATTTTTTTTAAAGATTTAGTAAATAAAAATTTAAAAACTATTAATATTTATGTATATTAGCTCTTCAGTTCTTTCTTTTTTTTTTAAGAAAAATATGAGCATTCGCTCGTTTCGTTTTTCATTAAAAGTAGTTAAAGGAGTACATCGTTTGTGAGACACAAACTCATAGCGTTACATCAAGTTTGAATGATTGAACTGAAAAAAGAATGAAAAAAGGAAAATAAAACTATCCGCTAGAAGGTATTGCTCCTGAGTGGAGATGATGCCATTTTATTGTTGATATGAGGCATAGGTTAGCAATGCCTTAGCCATTGTTCAGATAGGTCGATGCTCTGTCGCACCGATCTAGTCCCTTGAAATACTCTTGCATTTCTTTCCTTCTAGATAGACCAACATGTGGCTGCCCAAATTGCGCCCCATTTGATGCTATCTGACCCTTGAAGATTCTGCCTGATATCTTGCCATCGGTCGAAGAAGTGTGAACCACAGATTGATTCAGGCCATTCAGTGAGGATATGAGTCCAAACCCCCTAGCAAATATGCATAAAGATAGAGATGTGTGCATGTTTCACTCGTAATGTTGCACAGCTTACACATGGGATCGTGTGGCCAGTTGCGTTTTTGGAGTTGATCGGCCGTTAACACGCGCCTCCTGATGGCAAGCCAGAGAAACATTTTGACTTTTTGGGGCGCTTTGATCTTCCATAAAACCCGCTGCCATTAAATCGTGATAGCCGGGTTTATAAGCATGGAGTAAGCTTGCTTCGATGAATAACATGGGTTTTTTCCACATCTCCAGACAGTCCCTTGGGGTGTCACTATTGTGACGGTTTTGTATGCCGGGTGAATGGCTTTAAGATCTTTTAAGAAGAAGGAAGACCTTGCGGGGTTAATTTGAAGGAGTTGTTCTGTTGATTGGCAATCGTAAACATCGGAGATAATGTCATGCCACAAGAAATGGGATTGGTGATCTACTCTCTAGAGCCAACGTAGACGTAAGGCGACATTTTGTGACTTAGTGTCAATGATACCCAGGCCGCCATTCTTACGTGGTAGGCAGCACGTACGCCAGTTGATCAAACAATGGCCACCACTACATTTCTCATCTCCCTTCCAAAAAAATGAGCGAATGATTCCATTGATCTCTTTGATGACTCCGGATGGAAGCAGGAATGCTTGCATCATGTATGATGGTAGGGCGGAGAGGACGGATTTAACAAGCGACATTCTTCCTCCATAGCTAAGAATTTTTCCCTTCCATGAGGCAAGGCAGGATTGAAGTTTTTTAATTAGCGGAAGGAATGTAAGTTTGGACGGTTTTTTAAGGGTAAGTGGTAGGCCAAGATACTTCATGGGAAGCGAACTTATAGGGCAAGAAAGTATGTTTTTGAATGTATCATGTAAATGTGGAGGGATGGCAATCGGATGAAAGGAGCTCTTGTCCCAATTTATTTCGAGCCCCGACATGAGAGAGAATTGTTTGAGAGTCTCCATGAGAATTTTGAGATTTTGTGGATGAGCTTCTATGAATATAATGGTATCGTCGGCATATTATAGGATTTTTGGAGCGATGCGAATCAAGTTAGTGAGGAGTGAAGTGATCTTTGCGAGGATGGCTTGAAGTGCATCCACCGTAAGATTAAAGACAAGTGGAAAAATAGAGCCCTTCAAAATTTTATATAAGAATATTCAGTAATGTAAAAAAAATTATGAACTCTCCAAAATACTGAGTCAAACTCTGCTACTGTGTTCGAGAAAGTAGAAGGTTTATATGAGTAGTGGAATCATCGTACACTTTTTATGACCAATTTAATATTTAGGTTAAAGAATAACAATAACATATGTAATTAAGGTGTGTAATGGGGAATTAACCCCCCTCCATAGTTTTTTCATCTATATCATAATTATTGTGTAATTTCTAATTTGACCTCAATTGTTTTTGATGATAATAAGATAAGTGCAATCTTAACTATTGAATTTTCTTTTTTATTATTGGTTGTTTGTATTTTTTTTATTCATCTTTAATGAATTCTACCTTTTTATGCATAAAATTGGTTACTGAACTTCATCCAATGGACTCATGCAGTAATGATGAAGTCTAAAAAATAATAAACCATAAATCACGAGTTTAAAACTGATTGACTTAAATAATAAAGTGAAATTTACAAATAACCCCCTAACTTTTCTAAATATTACAAATAACTCCTATATTTTAAGATTTACAAATAACCCTATGTGATAAACTTTTCATTTACAAAACCTCACTCCATCCACTTTTTCCATCTAATTATTGGTTAATTTTTTTGAAGTTCCTATTCTACCCCCTTATAATAAAATATTTTCCAAAAATAATTATTAACAAATATTTTTCTAAAAATATATTTCTACAAAAAACATTTCTTAAAAAAAATTTATAAAATTTTCTTAAAAAAATTTCTACAAAATTTCGGAAAGTTCCTAAAAAGTTTCTATACTAACTAATTTTTGATGGGTTATGCCCTAGGCCAAAGTGTTTGTGACCTAGATGATGAATTATAATAACAAACATAATATTTATTCTAACATATTTCATATAATATGTGTGTATATGTTATTTTAATATAATTAAAATAGACCATGAATATGCAATTCAACTTTATGTCATCAAAGTGCGTGACTTTGATAGTAAAACTATAAAGTGTTATGAATGCTATTCTAAATCGTCCCTGGTCATTTATAGGATATTTGTGGAGACAAATATACTTGCAGATACATATAAATATATATTTATATACAAGCTATAAATGTACACCAGTATATTAGTTGACTGATGATTATGTTTTACTGATCATGGATAAATAGTTATCAAGTTATTAACATAGGTATATGTTAGAGACCATATACTGGACTGATCCGCCATAAGAATGCTACATGTTTTACGTCATTAGCGACTCTTGTAACATAAAGTATTTATAGTCATTTGACCTGAGATTGTCTCGGTTCCCAACATGAGTAATTTTATACTTTAATATAATCTAACACTGCCTTTAACCGGGTGGTCATAACGATTATGATTAGGTATACAATGAATCATGTAGAGGGATGAGTGCAATCAAGACGGGATTTGTTCCTCTCATAAATGAGAGAGATATCTTTAGGCCTCTTGATGAATTGAACTGAAGAAATGTATGGCCATACTCAAATGAATTAATGTCATTTGTTCTAGCATATATATTGTTCTAGTTTTGAATATGTTGTAGATTAATTTTCACAAGAATCGGAATATTATATCATTGCCATCATGTATCATTAAAATTCACCAAAATATATATAATACATATTATATATATTTTGGTGAATTTTAATGATACATGATGGCAATGATATAATATTCCGATTCTTGTGAAAATTAATCTACAACATATTCAAAACATATATATCCCATCCGTACGGTTGAAATTTGAATTTTTGATGAATTTTGGTCACAAGCAATATCACAAGCAAAATTCGGACTTTGCTTGTACAAGTTGTTTAGTCATCCTCTCTCTCTCTCTCTCTCTATATATATATATATGTGTGTGTGTGTGTGTGTGTGTGTGAGGGACTAAAATACATACGTAAGTACATGCCTTATTTTGCTTACGTATGCATATATTGGTTATAAAAAACGAAAATTCAAATTTCAACCGTACGGATGTAATATATACGTTTTCATTATTGTGGATCAATTTTTACAGGAATCAGAATAATATATCATTGTCATCGTGTATCATCAAAATATATATTATTATCATCATAACATATATATATATATATATATATATATATATATATATATATATATATATATATATATATATATATAGAGAGAGAGAGAGAGAGAGAGAGAGAGAGAGAGAGAGAGAGAGAGAGAGAGAGAGAGAGAGAATTTTGCTTACGGTCCAAAAAATTATACGTACAATCAAAAATTCAAATTTCAACCGTACTGATGGAATATATATATATTTTGATGATACATGATCACAATGATATAATATTCCGATTCTGGTGAAAATTGATCTACAACATATTCAAAATATATATATTCCGTCTGTACGGTTGAAATTTGAATTTTTGATGGTATGTGTAATTTTTTGGACCGTAAGCAAAATTTTAATTTTGCTTACGTATGCTATTTTTTGGACCCTATATATATATATATATATATATATATATATATATATATATATATATAGGTTATGGTTTACTCCACGAATAATTCACATTTCACCATCACTCGATCAATTTTGTTCGAATTTTTGCATCAAAAATTCGAACAATTACGAAAGAACATATGCATTTGGAACAAAAGTTTATGCTATGCTACTAGCTAGCCCCTTCACAAGAATAAGAGAATATTTCTAGAAACAAGAGGGCGAAATGAAAGAAATTCCCTAAGTTAGGGACAACACAACATATTATTCTTTTTCATGCTACATATGTGTCCTGTTGCTTGGGAAACATCAAATATGTTTATTTTTTTTAATTAATATTATATGACTGATTCGTTAGTGTGAAAAGTTGGACTTTGCCAAAATTCCTCTAAATTATTCCGTAATTTTAACTTGAACCATTCTCCACTAATTAATTATTCCATTAGCATATATATGACATTATATTGTGCTTTATGCTAAAGCCAGTGTCAAAAGAAAACTTTCTTATATTATTCTTTTTTATTTTTTGAAGAAGAATATTAAACCCTAGATGACATGAAAAATTGAAAAGATTACAAATATTTAAAAATTGGGACATTATTACTAAATTGAAAAAAAAAACCCCTACCTTATTGGAAATTGCAAAAAAGCCCCTACATTATCAATAAATTCAAATTTTAGTCCCTGTCATTGGATTACACTTAACACCGTTAACTATTTATTTTGATCATTTTAATTAACTTTTTTTTAATATTTTTTTCTTAATCCTTCTCCACCCATTTATTTTTGAGAAAAGTTCTTAAAATTTTATTTTATCAAAAAAATTATTAAAAAATTCTTTAAAAACTTTCTAAGAAAAAAAAATTGAAAAATAGTTTTTAGAAATAGGCTTTTTCGGAAAATAGTTTTTTTAGAAAAAAAAATATTTTTAATATTTTTTAGAAATATATTTTATCATAGGGAGTAAAATGGGAATTTCAAAAAAATTATCTTATGAAAAATTAATTAAAACGATTAAATAAATAAGTTAACGGTGTTAAGTGTTATCTAACGGTAGGGAATAAAATTTGAATTTCTTAATAACACAAGGGTTTTTTTGCAATTTCCAATAAGGCAGGGCCTTTTTTGCAATTTAGGGATAATGTAGGGGCTTTTTTGCATATTTCCCTTAATAATTTGGAGTTCTTATATGGAATATTTTATTGCCACTAAATGGGGATTTAACAAATAATTAAACAACTTGATGGTATTTTTTTCAATAAGGAATATTAGTTAGCTAATTGATTAGGCTACAATTTAATTTTTGAAGAGAGAATGATTGATAAACGCTGACAAAACATATTCCAAAATAAAATAAGACATTAAAAGTATACAGCAGCAAACCTATTCCAAAAATAAAATAAGATATTATTACAAGTATACTAAAATTAAACATACTCCAAAAACAATGCTGACATTGGGAACCAGTAAAATTGATTAGGTACACCATTTCTAAAGCAATTTAAGATACAAAGTGAATGTAAGAAATATTTATGTAGATACTTTTTTATATAGAAAATACAAAATATATAGTCTATAGTTCAGAAAATAGATTTTATTAATTCTTTAAATAAATTTCTCCCAAAAATATCAGACCTCTCACTTCACCATTTAATTACATGGCTAAACTTCATTCGTATAAAGTCATTAGGACCGAATCACATTATAAAAAAATATTAACAAATAATAGAAACAAAGAAACAAAAACTAATTCTCATATCTAAACCAAGGCACTCTTAAGCAAATACCATCCTGAACCATACCGGTATCATTCAGTTCCGGCACCAATAAACCACAAAAGTACCACATTGTAACCAACTAAACATCATACAAACAAACAACAAAATTACCAAATATCATAATTCATAACCAACAAAACAACATTACAGCCTCCATTCCCCCAAAATTCATCATAACTATCATCCCATTATTATAATAATTATTCTAAAATCCGTCATAACTATCACAGCAAGCATAATATCCTTTCCTTTCACATCCCGCATCAAATCCCCCAAACTACCTCAATTTACCAATCCACCTTCCAAAAAATTAAAATTATTAGCAACAAATGTACTACAAACAACAATTACACCACCACCACTCCCCCTCCCTCCCCACCTTCCTTCATCCTTTTCTCCCATCACCAAAACCTCAAAAAAAAAAAAAAAAAAAAAATTCCAATTAACTTAACCAACAAACTAACACCCCATGATGGCACAATTATAAACAAAACTGCCGGAGACTTTCCTGGCCACGACCGTCCACTCGGGCCTCTCCTCCCCGTTGGGCTTCCACTCGTTCAGCTCGATCACGCCGCCGCCGCCAACCGCTCTCGGTCCGCCGATCACGATCAGCCGCTCCCCGCACCCTCTGAACGCCAGCCCCCACCCGTTCATGCTCACGCTCCTCTCCGGCAAACTCCCCAAAACCCTCCACTCGTTGCGGCTTTTGTCATATTTTCTAATTTCGTTCTGCTCGTAATCAGCCGCGTAGAGCTGGTTTTTTACCACGGCGACTAAGGGCGGAGCGCCGCTCGCGCCGTTGAGGCCTAAGGACATGTTGGGAATCACTTTCCATGTTGACGTTTGGGGATTGAATTCTTCGCCGCATGATAAGACTTCGGTGTTTGAGGCCATGCCGCCGATGACGTAGAATTTGCCGTCCATGAAGATTCCGGAGCATTTTTTGCGCGGTTTGTTCATCGGGGGTAAAGTCGTCCAAGTGTTTGTTTCGGAGTTGTACAGCTCGGCGGAATTTAATATGTTGCCGGACAGATCGGTTCCGCCGGCGATAATCGCGATTTCTGACAGGCTCGCGGAGCCGAAGAGGCATCTGGGTTGGTTCATGACAACGCCAGCTGTCCATTTGTTGGTTAAGAGTGAGTATTTTAGCACGATTAGGTTCGGAAGGCCTTTGCCGAAGACTAGCAGTTCGGTACCGACGGCTAATGACTCTTTATCGGAGCACATGAAGCACTCGTCCGGGGGCAATTTGGGGAGCGGGAGCGTTAGCCAGCGAGAGCGGTACGGATCGTAAGCGCCCCATTCTGAGACGTCGCATGAGAAGTAGACCCAGTGTTCTGATATGTTGGACTGGCGTCTGAGTTTGTAGAGCTCGCCGGACCGGATTAGGGCTCGGAAGGTCGAGTTTAGGGCCGCGATTGAGCTGTAGTCGGATCGGGAGAGTTTGAGCAGGCAGGAGATCGAGAGGTCCCGCCCTATTGGGCTGATTAGGGTTGTTGAGTCGGAGATTGAAGGATTTGGGGGTGAATTTGGGGATGAATTGGAGGATTGGGAGTCGTGGATGTCGGGAGTGTTGGGGTGCGGAGGGGAAAGTTTGGATCTTTTGGAGGACTCGGAGGATTCTGATTGGTCGGAGGAAGGGCGTTTGGAGTGGATGTGGAAAGAGGAGGAGAACAGATCGAAGGTCGATTGTTGGTGGTTGTGGAAGGGTTGGTCTTCGAGCATTTTGGTGGGGGATTTGAGTTGTTGGATTGGAGAATTTGGGCGGTGGGGGATTGATTGATTGGATTGGAGAGGTCAGAATTGGGGGCGATTCGGTTTGATTTTGCGAGTAAGCGGTGAAGTCATGACCTGATTGAGTGAAAAAGAAAGAGAAATTGGTTAGAAAAACGAAGTGAAAATTACTGATTTGGAAGTGTTTTTTTGGAAATTTTGATTTTTAAACAGGTTTTTGGTTTGGGGATTTTGTGATTAGTAAATGCAAGGAGATCTGGAAGGATCCGGATTAGTAAAGATTGAAATTTTGTAGATCTGAGGCAGAATACTTACAATAAAAAAACAGATCTTCAGAGGATTTTGCATAAAATAATTTTCCAAAAATATGCAGCAGATCTAAATCATCATAAATCTGTCAATTTAGCAATGAAATCCAGAAATAAATCGGTCGGAAACGGAAAATCCCACAAAAAAAGGACCCAAAATAAGAACTTTGAGATTCAACTCAAAACAAACCTTCAGATTGAGATAGACCCAAAAGAAGGAAAATATAGAAAATATTTATCAACTACAAAACCATACTCACTCAGACTACCATTAGGCTCAAAAACTTAGTAAAAGAACCAAAAAGAGGGACTCATTTTCACTCCAAATCAGAACTCACAAAGCATGAAATTCTTCAAATAAAACCTCAAAGTAAAAATATACATCACAGCCTTAGTTACCTACTAATCTCCTCTTCTTTTAGTTCAATAATCTCTCTCTCTCCTTCTCCACTCTCTCAATGCAAGTTTCAGTTAATTCTCTGTTTCTTTCTCTCTTTTCATATTCTCTCTCTCTCTCTCTCTCTTAAAATATGAGTATAAGCTTTGTGAAGAGGAGTCTATTTGTAATTTTGGCCTACTTTTTATTTCATTTTATCCAACTGCCCTCACTTTCTTCTTTTTTTCCTTTCTTTTATTATTCCTCTAAAACTTATTTTTCATCAAATGAAAGTTCTTTTTTCTGATATGTTTACACTACTAGAGACCTTTTATTTATTTATTTTATTCTTCTTTTTTCTTTTTTCCTCTAAAACTTGTTTTTCATCAAATACAATTTCTTTTTCTGATATGTTTAGTATTTATTTAGTTATTTTTTATGTATTTTATTCTTCATTTTTTCTTTTCCTCCAAAAATTATTTTCTTTTTCATCAAATAAATTTCATTTTCTGAGAGACCTTTTATTTATTTTATTATATTCCAAAGAGGGTAAGAAAGAGGGGCCCACGTGGCAGCTTTTGGTATCCAGCCGTCTGCCCACAAAATTTAGCTGTTTATGGTATTAATTATTTTTATTTGACATTTTTGCATTATTCCTTTAAAAGTATATTTTCTGATAGACCCTCAACTATTGATATAATTACTAATTACTTCACAAAAATTTGAATAACTTGTATTATTAGAAGGATTTTCTGAACTATCTCAAAGAAAGACTTGCATATAGAAATTATTTTTGTAATTTCTTTCTTAAGAAGAAATAATTTTTTGGTAAATATATACGTCTTTTTTCATAATTATATCGCTTACATGATATTTAAATTATTTTGTTATAACTGACACGACAAAATTTTGTGTATGACAGCTGATTTATTGACTAGATATGCATGCGTTCATAAGACTATTTTAATGGATTAATTGAGTTCCTTATTTTTCTCGCATTACGGCAAAAAAATAATAGACTTTTCTATTTTTTATGATTGCTCGCGCCGTAGATTCTAAGATCTTTTTCATGAAAAACGTACTAATCTAATGATGTAATTTACTAATAAATTGCATTAAATCTATTTTATAAATTAATTACAATAAAGTCATGTATCTTTTAGTCATGTATCTCTTAGGACATTAATTTGTATCATGAATTTTGAATGTATTAACATGGTCATTAACTCAATTTCCAACATAGCAATTAAAAAAATAAAATTTGATCATTCTTGTTAGTGCTTTAGGTTTCAAATGCAAATTAAAAATTATAAAATATGGTATGTATATATCTTTCATGTACCATTAATGAAAAAAATATATATACCATTAAAAGACAATAAATATGGAAAAGGATTAAATATTATTGTGGAGACGAACAAATCCAATGATTACATTTAAAAATAAAAACTTATAATCTTACATTCATCCAAATGCATGAACATAATTCTAGTTTCTATGAATTTAAATAAAAAAATCAAACCATTAAATTTATTCATGATCTTTGGCAATTACAAAACATGTTTTTATTTCCTACAACACAAAAAATCCTTTCAACCAAAAAAGATACTCATTGTGGGGGCAAGGAGAATATTTTGGGTCAATGGGGTAAATTAAAAAAATGGTTTACTGAGGGCAAGTCCAAAAAATCTCACTGTATAGAGGGTAAAAGTGAAAAAATTAATTTGTGGATTCCGTAAAAGAATTGGAGGGAGTTCCCATTACGGCACCCTCAATTTTTTTTTTTTTTGTGTACTTGTATTTACTTCATCTTCATTGTGAGCCCTTTTGTATCTTGCTTCCCTCCAGTGAAAAAATGGAGATCTCCATTTATTTATTTGCAAGAAAACAATATTATTGTTTTAGTAATACTTGTAAGAAAGGTTAGTTATCATGAATGCATATAGAAAATATTAATATAATTTTATTTTCTGAAATAACTGATATTATAATGATATAACAATTAAAATTTGGACATAAGATATATGAGACTCGATACTACAAGGCAGGGTTTATTCGTACAAAACGACCTTACATTTTTAGTGAAAAAATAATATATAAGAGAATTAAACAGTATATAAAATTAAAAAAATAGTGCATAAGATTTATTTTGTATAAATAGTATATAAAGACAATAAACAATATATACGTAATAACATTGAAAAATAGCATATAAAAATAATAATATATTAAAAAGCGAAAAAAATAATATATACAAAATTTCCTCGTATTTTGAGCGTGTTCTAGGCTGTCGCTCTTTCAGATTTTCCTATTCCATTTTCTAAACTCAATGTTAAATCCATTTCATCTCCATTTAATACGAAATTGAGACGCTGCAAGCAAGTTGGTCCAAATGCAAAACATAATGCGTCTTGATATGTGTATATTTTCGTGTACCGAGTCATATTTTAACTTATATTGACTCATGTAGTTTTGACAACGCAGAGATATAGAATACATTGTTACAGAAAATCTTCAATGGAGGACTTTTTTTCGCACGTGCGGAACACAAACACAACTAACTAATTTTTAGAACTTAGTTTTCCGAATGGACTTGGTTTACTGGACCATTATACAATAGATTAATATGACTCATGAATGAGATATATTTTAAATATGAAAAAAATATTCACATCATCCGTTTAAAATTATTTTCAGTATATTAAAATTATTTTCAGAATTAAGTACTTGATAAATATGAGAAAGATATAACATAATAGTCCGAATTCAAAAATATATTAAAATTATTTTCAGAGTTTACTTGATAATAGTATTTTTCAGGACTTGAGTACTTGATATAACTATTATGCTTTTAGTATATATTTTCTCTCACTTGATCCTCTCCCTAAATTAAGCTCGTTATTTTGTTAACTGAGTACAGAAAAATAATTATACTTTGAATAATTCGGCTATTATTTTTTTGAACTAACCACCATCCACTTTTCTTTATGTAAGTTCTTCTTTCAACATTTCATGTTAAAAAAGGGTTTGCACATCTTTTCTTTCCATTCATTGTTTGCATTACATGAAAGAGAAAAGTGGCGCAAATTAACTGCATGACTTATATGTTCACACTACAACTGAATATTAGCTTGATTTATTAATTATAAATTTGTTAGTTTTAGACCATATATTGATTTTAATTAAGTAGTTATGTTGAATCAGCATATTGAGCTGGGATATATTGATTGTCTACATAAAATTACATAAAAGAGTACATGCATCTTAAATGTGAAAATAGTCTACAAAAATACATGTAGTTCAATCTTATTAGACAAATTGGTCATACTATATATCAGAACTTTTTAGGAGGAAAAAAGTTATAATAGTACTAAATATTAGAACAAAAAGTTAGTTTAAATTATTATAATATTTTGTTTTTTCAACCACGTACTGAATTTGATTTAGTAATCATATTGAATAAATTTACTATAATTTAATTGTTCAAACGAAAATTATAACAAAGTAATCATATTGAATAGGTTTACTATGCAAAACTCTTCTAGTAAAAGTTTTTAGACATTCAAATTCACCAACTCAAAGGTTATGAATTTAATACTTGACAAAAATTAATTTCTTTGAAAAATAAATGAGAGATTTGTGAGTCATCCCTATAAAATAAAAAATAACCATTATCATTTAAAAAAAAGTTTACTATAATTTTATTGTTCAAACCGAAAATTATAATAAAAATGTTCAACTTAGAATGTAAAAAGTCACTATAATACTTGTACTTTTTTGTATTAGACAAACGGATCATACTAAGAAAGAGGAGCATGTCTTAAATCTTCTTAAATTAATTCAAGTCCCCTTGATGCGTTAGAAGTCCAATTTGGCTTACCTCTTCTCCATTTGGTGGAAGAACCTTTCAATATCCATTTATATTCTAATTTTCTCAGTCTAGACATATTAATGTCTTTAGACATGGGGGTATTTTGAAAATATTATGTTAATCTATGTATAACTATTCTCTGTAAATAAAAATATGCATTTATTATATGGGTAAATTTTTTTTTTTTTGCATAAACTTGTCTTTTATATAGAAAAAGAATCAGAATTCAGGTTTTTGTATATCAGAAAAAAATCTCAACTAATATAGTTCAGGTTTTTGTATATCATTTTTCTTAGATTCAAATTCCGAGTTAATCGTCAGTTCTTTGAAAGAAGACAATGAAGTTATCTTCACATATTAGTACTTATAAAATTAGAGTGGACTTTTGTTGAATCTAAATTTAGTTTAAATTAGGTTTTTTCAATTCTCATATTTAATATGCTGATTCTCACTCAACTAATATAATATCAATAATATGATATTTGTGCTAAACGAACTAAGTCTAATTATCACTACATCAACAATAGATCGTCAATTTTCTCTAGTAATCATATTCCAAAATTAGTCACTCCAATATAACGTAAATTATTATTATTTTCCTTAATAATATGCCAGCATTTTGTAAATTCTGGAGAAACAAAAATACAGAAAAAATGCTGTAAATTCGAGATTTATTATTTTCATAACATCAATAAGACTAAAATAAGCAAAATGCATCAAAACCCAATTTTCCTCACAACTAAATGAAGTTAATGGAACCCGACATTTGTAAGTACTAGAGAGGATGGAAAATAGAAACGAAATGGCCGTTCAGATAGCATCAGTGCATGTGGTATTATTATTTATTCAAATAAATACAACCACCCTTTCTTTTAACTATATACAAATTATCAGTCTTATATATAAATGAAGTTCCTTTCTTTTAACAATATACAATCAGTCTTTTATATAAATAAAGTTCGTAATGTCAACATCGCATTTCCTCTTTTCTTTTCTTTCTTTTTTTAATTTTTAATTGGTGAGGATTATTAGGCCCATCACGTGGTCCCACTTGTGGGGTTTGGATCTTTTATAGATCCATCATATCAAGTTTAACTTGATTGGCGATTCACAAGTTCATAAGATAATTTTCATGGCATATTATATGCATAATAAAAAAATTATGAGATCAAGTTCTCATAAACACAATTTTATACGGCACATATTTAGCAAACTCTTTTTACTCATCAATTATGAATTGAATCATAAAAAGAAAAAAAAATTAATTGGACCAAACTATTTTGATAGATAAAAATCAATTATAATTTTGTCATATGAAAATAATTTGGTTTAAAAGTCATTGATTAACATTCAATAAAAAAATTCATATCTCATGTCATATATTTTTATAAAATATATTATAAAGCAATTGTCTTGGACACATAACTCATAATTCAAATTATAGCGAATCTGATACATATATCCTTATCACAGTTATCAAATACATATTGAATATTTCAATAACTCATATTTTTTTAATATTTCTTAGGTAAGAATTATATGTTTTTTTAATATATAACAACTATACATGATAAATTGATCAAATATTATATATAAAAAATGTTTATGTTATCTCAATAAAAAACATTATTATCAAAATAATAAAATTGCATATATAATAGTCATATCATATCATATATTTTTATAATATGTATCTTATTAGAAATGATCTGTAGATATATGTATCTCTGCAATATGAACGGCTGCGCTAAGAAGCACCACATAAGAACAGATAGGAGGACACGTAGGCAAAATTAGCAAAAAGGGGTCTCAAATTCAACTCGCCCAATAATGGTATTAGTTGCAATGTGGTTCCTGAAAAATAATATTTTTGTATTAGAGTTGGGTGTATTGTGTATAGTATGATACTATATATATGATTCTCTTATTATGTATAAAATACTAACTTCCTTGATTGAGCTGCACTGAAGTAATTAAGACTTGTTGTATAAACAATTATACAATATCTACTCTCGTTTAGTTTTCTATTATACTATGTTAGATGTAAATTTTCTATTATTATTATTATTATTATTATTATTTGGCAAATAGCCAACTTATTTATTCAACGTGAAAAATATTTTTCATCAGTTATAGTTGAAAGTTACATTTTATTACCAAGATCCTTTTTTTTTTCCCTGAGATTCAACCACATTACCAATAAGATTAAATGAAAGATTTTGTTAAATAATGCTTGGTGAAAATCGAACTTGAGATCTCCATTTAAAACTTATATATATCTAACCGCTTGAATTAGCAAGTTTTAGCATATTACCAAGATCCTTAATAAATATGTCTTTGATATTAAGTGCTAACATTAATGGATATACAAAAATATCATATATCAATAATGCTAAAATGGAAAACTTGTATTTCACTCCGCTTGGCATTGTGGTGGAAGTGGCCATTATCATTGTGTGTCAAGTTGAGATAAAAGAATATTTCGGGGATTCACATGCATATAGTCTAAGAAGAAAAAAATGGGAAACACGTGTTTAAAGATTTTTTCAAGAAGAAGAAAAAAAAGGGAAACACGTGTTTAAAGAGTAATTATTTTGAAAGAAAGAAAGAAAGAAAAATTACTCAATTGATGTATAATGAGGTTTGAATCAATGATATTCTGTAACTAGACTATATGATTATTTGCAAAAAAAAAAAAGTTTAAAGATGAATTGCAAAGCATAAGTAAAAATGTGATCAGTTAGAATTTTTAAGGTGGATTGAGATAACTGTCAAGAAAACAATGTAAAATAAAGTCTCAATATCATAAGATTCTCAATAAAACAATGTTGTTGATGGCCAATAACTAATTATATTTTAATTTACCATATAATTGTTACTGAAGTATTTGATCTCTATATATCACTCAGAATAATATAAGCTGTTACTTATAATGTAAATTTTGATGTCTTTAATCTGTTCCAAGTATAACTTCATTATTTTTCTCAGAAAAAAAAAAATACAAAATCTGTATAAAAATCATCTATGAGAAAACTCTGTAACTAGCAAAATTTATAAATGAATTAGCTAGTACATATTCAACAAAAAAAAATACAATTGAATTTTAGTTTAGTCTGTTAATTTCAATGGTTGCATTAACACTATTAATAACTTCCTTGAGTGTAATTTGTAATCTTTTTAATTTGTTTAATATCATAACTAAAACCATGTTCAAAATAAATATGCCATAAATAACTGCAATCAGCAAAATTAAATTAAATTTGCGGGTTCATATTCAACAAAAAAATTAAAAAATAATACAGCTAACTTTTTGGGTAATTAGGAATAAAACATGCATGCATGGAAGCCTATCAATTGTCATTTGCACCAAACCTTTCTTTTGTTCATATTACTTATTCAGAAATAATCACATGACAATTGACTAATCTATAAGATATGAACAGCGAACACGTGTAGAGAAGTATGAAATCGTAAGCATTATAATTGGATAGAACTTGGTTACATAAGTATGATTATATATGTGATGGTTATCCTTCCAACTAGTGCCTTTCGGTTAATTATTTGTGAAAGCAAGTGATTTGAGTCTAAAAGGATGTGCCGTTGTTTTATTATTATTATTTTTCTGCATCAAATAATTAAATTGGCAAAAGTTCATTTTGTAGAAAAAAATTGTGACACAAGCCCATGCTTGTTTTCATGTGATGCAAATGATTAATAGCGTTAAACATGATCTTTAGCAGTAATAACCTATAGATTATTTGCTCTATTTCTTTAAGCAACAGATAAATTATTTGTTGCATGCTAGTTAAACAAAAAAAATGCAAATATGATATAATTAATTAATTTAGACTCTACAATTTTTTTTTAATACAATTTGTATATATCAAAAATATATTCAACGAACGTTGACCTGTAGAAAAATAAGAAGAATAGTATCTTCTTACATTTTTTTCAGATGCAATTCTATAATCATAAAATTATTTCACTATCTTATCATAGTAGATATAATTTTTTCATCTGAGATCTAATGAAATTTTTCTTTAAATTTCATATATTCAAGTTGAATATGCACGTCGTTTTGATTAAATTGGAGCGATCATACATTTATACATATGCAACAGATCCATGTGTCACAAAAGAACTATCAAAATTCAAAGAACAAAACAATTGACAAGTGCCAGAGGAGAGAGGATCATGACAGCTTAATTAATCCACCATTAGTTATTATCACAATGCATTAACACCAAATCAAAAGCCTAAACTTTTGGGCCTCATTGAGAAAAAAATATATTAAAAAATAAAAGATTTTTACATGCTCATCTAAACCATGATCTTCCAAATGTTATAAGTTTGTCATATTAATTTAGATTGATGATCATAAATTGAAAGATTTCCTTTACATATTACATTACTGATTAACATATTACATATCAATAAAAAAGAAAAATAATCATGCTTGATACATTTTTCAAAAAAATTGACATAAAATAATCATTTTCGACATTAATTCTCAATACTATACTACTAAATAATATTTTGAAAGATTAAAGCATGTTCTTAGAAATGCACTCAGTTATATGTTAATATCTGATAAAATTGTCAAAAAATTTATCAAAATATATACGCTTTTGACGGTTTAATTTGACGTGACAAGCGTGGACCGCATCTAATTCTTCCACATGTTTGAATTCTCGCCTTTTTCGCGTCGAGAGTTGTATTCAACATGAAAACTATGAATGCAACCCTTGGAAGGTAGAGTGCCACAAAATGCTTTCAATCTCCACTTTTTTTAAATTATGACTTTTTCAAGTACTCTTGCATAAACAAAAGGCCTTTTCCTTCTCCCATTTTGTGATTCACTGTTTCTGGACTGAGTTTGATAAAATTGAAACTTATTGCCAATAATGGAATTTGATGATGTGGTGAAATTGACCGACATATGTGAATAAAGTTCAGTCAAACAATAAGTCAAACACAAAAGTGGAAAAAATTCTAGATGAATAAAACATGTGTTGTTTGATTTATTTGTAGAATTTTGAAAAAAAAAATAGATGAACAAAATCCGAGAGGGACTACCGGACTAATGACCAAATTTTCTCCAATTCAAACCAAACCTTAACTTGTTGTCTCATTGTAATGATTTTTCTCTTCTTCTTTTTTTGAACATCTCCCTTCTAATATATATCTTTCCATAATATTCTCTGATATTTTTTTTTTGAGGCGAAGATTGAATACTCTCTGATAATTGTTAAATGTGATTATAATTTAAGCAATTTGAATTTAGATGGGCTATTTTAACGAAATAAATTGACGGTGAAACTTAGGTTGGAGTTTAAAAGCCCATTTTAAGAATATGATCTAAAATTAGATTTGTAAACAACATATTGGCCCAATCTAAAAAAATACTTATAGTTATAGCGTGTTTGTTTTTTAATATTTTTTGAAAGAAATCTTTTTGTTGTGTACATAAAAAAAAAAGGAAATTCTTCAAAACCCCCTAACATTTCTGCTATTTATCAAAAACACCCTAACTTTCAATGTTCTTCAAAAACTCCCTATAAAGTGAATTCAATTTTTCTTAGCCCCATATGGTGTTAAATTCAACTTTTTCATCCAATTTTAATTTGTAAAAGACTAAAATGCTCCTCATATATTTGCTTTCATGTCATATTTTATTGAATTAAATAAATTAAATTAAATTAATGACTACAATATAAACAAAATCGCAATAAATAATAGTAACGAAAATAATATTATACGTAATATAAAATTATGATTTAAATATAAGATAATAAAAAAATTGTAATATAACACCATAAAATAAAAACTAACATATCATAAAATAATATCATAAAATATCATAAAATTAAAATCATAAAATATTATATTCAAAAATAATATATTTATTTATTATTTTATTGAATATAATAAAATATGAAAATAAATATATGAGGGGTATTTTAGTCTTTTATAAATCAAAATTGGATGGAAAAGTTGAGGTTAACACTATAGGGGCAAAAAAAAATTGAATTCACTTTATTGGAGGTTTTTGAAGAACATTGAAAAATTAGGGGTTTTTGATAAATAGCAGAAAAGTTAGGGAATTTTTGAAGAATCTCCCAAAAAAAATAAACAACTGTCACAATCATTACCATCTAACAAAGGTTCATTTGAACCAGAAATGATGGATTGAAATATCCAAACATTAAGAACGCAACTTTTTGCGTGCACGGAGTCTCTCTCCAATGAAAATATGATATGGTTTTTTGAGGTTTCATTGCCTTCACATTTTTTGGGGTCATTATTTTCAAAAAATAATGACTCAACAAATTATACATTCATTTGAGTACTGCGAATTCGCATATTAAGAATCATCTTTGTAGATGAAACTTCACTCTATAAGCAGCTTTCGAAATTGGCCTGGGGGTAATACCCCCTCATGATCAGAAATTTAGGAAGACGTCCTTAAATAATGAAGATGTCCTTAGGAGAAATTGATTTTGGCCCCTGTAATCATTCATTGTTGCTCATGTTCTCTTGATACAGTAGAACTCTCACCTCTACTCTCTAGTGATTAATTTGTGTGTTTGATTTCAAATCTTTCTCCTTTAAAACATCCAAATTCGAGTCTGTTGCGTTGAATCGATCTTTTTGTTGTTTCTTGTAACAACAAGAATAAATTGCCATTGGGATGGCTTAAAGTATCGATCAAAGTCTAGCACATATTATTTAGATATGAGCAATATTTTTTACTAAAATTGAAACCTGGCCTCCCTATAGAATGAGTCTGGTCGGCCCGTCCATTAGAAGTTTCGGTATTTGTGACACAATTGGCTACAAGTTCAGAAAGGATGAGCTCCACGTCTACTAATATTTTGACATGTGGCACAAGAGGAAAGAATGCAATATAAATGTTTATGTATCTAATCAATTATGGTTCATGACGAATTTAGATTTTGGAAGAAATTACCATAGTTTTTTTTCGTTTTTTTTTACAAAATCTCATTGTAATGAAAAACTATAAAAATTAATTAATAGATTTGGATGTAGAACTTTGAGCCTACTCGTTCCAATAAAAAAAATGCTTATGTATCTAGTATATCTTTTTGCTTGTACATTATGTATTTATTGGATAATAAATTAATATACATTTTTAGTTATCCACTATATATATTTTTACTTGTTTAAGATGCAACTTTTGAATATCAGTGTGTTTTGGTTTAAAAAAAATATATCAATATAGCTTTTTATCTATTCAATATATATTTCAAATGCTCAATATACTTTTTTAATTGCCAATATAATTTTTATAGTATCAATAAGCATTTTCAAATACTACTGGTGTATTTTTTTTTTTAGTACTACATATCTTTAGAATGTTATTACATCATTTTTTAATTATATATATAGAGGGTTTTTATAAGTCACTCGTATATCTCTAGAAAAAATCTCTTCCAGAGCTGAGCTCAAATTTGGGATATCTGTCTTATTCGAGTGGTGTCTTGACTCTTAAGCTAGTTAGTGCTAGCTATTAAGCTTATTATGTCATTTTTAATATCAATATATATTTTTATTATCTACGACATATCTTTTTTATTAAGATTTATACATTTTTTATTTATTTTGGAATTGTCATTTTTTTTATTAAGTAACCACCTTTTTAAAACGCCTAAGGCCTATGTCTCTTGGCCGCGGCCATTAGAAGGCCCTTAATGAGCTACAAATAGACACTACAACAAAAAACGCTTATACAAGCGGTTTCATATACATGAAACTTAAACCGTGTAGTCATCAAGTTTTTTGGATGATCATTTACACGGTTTCAATAGCATGAATACAATATCACGGTTAAATATAATACTTTTAACATGGTTTATAAAGAACCGGTTAGACATTCTCACGGTTTATTTGACCGTGTATTGAAATTTGAAAACAAGCTCAGTATATATGAGCAAACCCTCCTTTTCCGTTCAATCTTCTCCCGTAAGTTCACTCTACTCTCCACTCTGTTCTTGTTTCTTGAGTAGGGTTTTTCTTCTCTTCTTCCATCGGAGCAAGAACTCGCCGGTGAAGCGGACTAGCTATGCCCTGACTACGCCGCACCGGCTCTGAGATGATAGCAGCAGCCTCTTCTTCCTCTCAATATTCCTTTTTTCGCCATGGATTTTGATTTCGACTTACTGCTGTCTCTGTTCTTCATGCGATTAATTGATTTACAGCTTTGATTTGATAACATATGATACATCAGAGATCAGATACGATACTTAATACATATCAATTTGTGCACACTAGAATTTTGATACTGACGTTTATTACTTACCAAAAGTACCTTTCACACACTGATCTGATCATTAGAGTACTAATTCGACTAATACACATTCTAATCTGATCGCAGATCAACTGGAAGAGATGAAGAGGAAGAGAAAGGAAGCAATCAGGTAACTTTTCTTGCACAATTTGCCTCTAAGCAAACAAATTCCAGATCTGGTTTCTATGCTTTTTGAGCAATTATTACATATATTTTTCACATTTTTTATCTGAATTTCATATTCTGTTATATATTTAAGTACATTTTTAACTCATATAATAACTATCAATGGTGAACAAATAGTTTTCTTCTTCTGCCGAAGCACCAAAATAGTTGTGTCTTAAGTTGAAATTTGAGATTTTTTTAAGTTGAAAACTAAGACGGTGCATCTTTTTCAAATTCGAACTCAATTTCTCAAAATTTCATAATAATGCTTGAACACTAAATTACAATTTGGATATTTAAACTCATTAATTCAATTTCTTTACATGTGACAGCAATGACAGAGCTTCTAGAAGGTTTTTGAGATAATTCATGGAAAACATCATAATGCTTAATTTTGCTGAATTTTAGTTTGTTTACTTAGATTATATATGAGTTGAAAGCTGGAGGTTGATGAGAGACGATTGGTTGGTGTGAAGCTGGAAAAGCTTGCTGAGGGTGAATCAGGCATACAAATTTAATTCAAAATTCAATTTTGTCAAAATTCGAACATAATTTCATCAATTAATCTAATTCACGAACACATTTTTCTCTCCAGATCAAAAGAAGTCATCAAATGTTGCAGGTAGTAACTAATCACTCTTCAACCCTCATGTCTGTATTTACACACAACAACTCTCGACTCCTCAACCCTCACTATCTCAAAATCTCAGTCTATTGTCCAATCCAAAACTTAACCAAAATATAATACAAAACCAAGTACCAGAAAACACAAAAGACCTAAAGAGAAACATGAAGCAGAGATATCAATATTTGATAATGTGGTTGGTGATATAAATCCACTTTAAATCCACGATCAAGTAATTTAATTATTTTTTAATTATTCATCTAAAAATATATATTTTCTAATTTTTGTGAATAATATATTGTTAATGCAGATTTTATGCACAAAGACATATATTCTTTTGTTAATTGTACTAACTGGTGCATATTTCCCTACATCTAAGCCAGATTTGGGATACACAGATATATTTTGAATGATGGAGATTCGGAAGATGCCTCAAATAAGAACATGTTAGCTGTAAATAAAGTCACCTTTATTTTCCAAGAATTATAAATTTCGCAGGGTTCTATCTGCAAAATTCTTCATGCCTTGTTGAATTAGGGTAAAGAGAGACTAATAATAATGATTTGGTTGAGGCATCACAAAAATGTCAAGCAGCCGTCACCTTCAGGCCGGAAAATATTCCATTTGCAACCCTTTGTTTAATTAGGGTTTTGTTATGAAATGTCGGATATTTTAGTTTGTTTATAAGATATTCGATATTTTGTGATGTAGTATATTTTGATTGTATGGAATATTTTGATTTAGTAGAATATATTTCCTTCAAATATAATTTTATTATTTTATTTTAATAATTGAAATACTTATAGAATGAAAATATAAATTTGGTTATTAATATATAAAATTTTAAATATAAATATATAGTAACCACCGTTTTAACCGTGTTAGAATTGAGATATTAAACTATATATAACCACGGTTCCAATTGTGTTAATCTACTCACGGTTGTTGTTAAAACCGTGTTAATATACTAGCGTGTAAACACAATTTCGATCATGTATAAAAACCCGTGGTAGCCTTACCAGCACGATTGAAATCATGTATATAATCGCTTACCACGGATGGAAATACGACGGTTCTACCACGGTTTAATAACCGTGTGTAAATGCGGATTATCACGGTTTAGACCATGTATATGAGCAAATAAAATCATGGTTAGAAGCGTTGTTTGTTGGAGTGAGATTTCATTTGTATAGTTTAATTTCTTGTTAATATATAGTAATTCAATTTAATAACATTTTCTCCATACCAAACTTTAAGAGCCATTGCAAACAGTTTGCCAGTCATATTGCAATTACAAACAGTAAGTCGTATTTTCTTCAATTTCTTTTATGAATCCAAAATTGACAGAGAGATCAGAATTCAACAGTATCTTTTTTATGGTATGAACACGAAAAAAACGCTTGACAGAATGTTCCAACCTGCAACCGATCGAAATGCGATTAACTAACCACAAATCGACAAGTCTTAAGTTTATATTTATAATCGTTCTTTTGATATTAAGTTTATTTATGTACAAAATAAATGGCAAGTGTGAAGGAATCCTGTACAGCCCAAGGCTGTATATTGGATCAAGCTCACGTGCATGGCGTAAGCCTCGCTGCCGTCCATGTAAAAATAAAGGGAAATATTTATAAAACACCCTTTCTTTTTAAATATTATGAAACGCTAGGAAAAATCTCAAGATACACTGCGAGAAGTGTTGTAAATAGTATGCTATAGCGCTGATATAGTGTGCTTTTAGCTTATTTTAGAGGTAAACGATGTGCTATGCAGTATTGTAGTGCACTAAATCTATGCGATGTTTTTTAATCTGATTGCATTTAAAATAGAATTTAATTAAAAAAATATTTAATGAAAAATAAAATAATTAAAATTACTTTTGATTGATAAATCAACTAAACACCTTCTCACTTTCTTCACTAAAATTGAATTGTGGTATACATTAAACTTAATAATATCATCAACTATAAATTATGACGTCTGCGATAGTATCATCTGTGTTGTTCACTAAATTGCTATTCACTACAAAAATACTCACAACGATATAGACTGCTAAAATTTATTTGCAAAATGGATTGCGAGTATTTAAAATTTATTGTTAATATAAAATAAAAATATTTATTACTTGTAGTTCAGTTTGTAAAGAAGATGATAAAATTTGTCGAGTGAATTTTTATTATCACAAAAAAATTTGTTACAATAAAAAGAAGAAATTTTTTCACTTTTGGTCCCTTATCTCTTTGTCGATGCTCAATCGAGCACTTTTTATTGATTTGTTCAATCAACCCTTTTATTTCTTGAATTTTGTTCAATTAAGAACTTTCATCAGTTAAATGATGACATGGATGTTAAATACCAATATGGATATACAATAAAATGCCCATGTGGCACCACATATTTTAAAAATAAATATTTTCAAAAACCTAGAATTTATTAAGAAATGTTATTCAAGAAAATAAATATAAAAAAAATCGAGAAAATTATATTTCCAAAAATATTTCAATTTAAAAAAAAAGTTATTTATGTATAAAATCGGAAAAATCTAAATTTGAAAAGCGACACGACCTAATAGTCGTGTTAAGCAACATACACCAAATTCAAGTTGTTCAAAACGTATCTGAACTCACTAATCGTCCGTCCATTTCTGTCAAACACCTACGCCAATAAGAAAACAAAATAAAGTAGATATCATTAGCTAATAATTTAGCTAAGTAACCGGTTATATATGGTGCAGCTTCTATATATGACTGACTTTTTATAAAAATATAATTTTAATATATAGAATATAACAAATAATATAATAGATTCAAGTATTAAAATAGTCTTTATAATTTTATATATTAATCAACTTGGCCGGTTACGGGTCTTTCGAATCCATATATTTTTCTAAAATAATATTTCACTAGGCCCCTTTCGAGCTTTCACACATTCAACTCATCTTGAAGTTTTCAAGCAATCACATACCAATTTTAAAAAAGCCAAATCAACTAATCCGTAACTATCTGCACCGACTAACACATATGAAATTTTAATAAAATATATTATTCCATTTTCTTTTCAAAATATCGTATCATTTTCTTATTCATTCTCAATCATCATTGTCGGAAATATAATCTGAATTACTTTTTCATAAAATAACAATAATTTCTCGAAACAAATAAAATAGATAAATAAATTATTCTTATTATCGGATTGCACAATTTAAATTTATGAACTAATTTCTTGAAACAGTAAGTCATAATAAATATTTTATAAATTATTAAAAAATAAGTTAAGTGGATATAGAAGTCCGGTTATCTAAATGGTAGCAGAACGATTTGTGATCACAAAATTTGTTCAAATTCGAAAGATGAAATGTGAACGAAGAAAATAATCTCAGGAGTAATTATCTTGAGAACAAAGCAGATATTATTTTCTTCTATCCTCTCTCTCTCTACAAAATCTCATTAATATAGGAGGAAGACAAATCAGAATGCTTATGCAGGGGATATAAATGGGGGTCGAACAAGGAAAATGAACGGCTGAACATTGCATTGAAGGAAATTAAGAGGTGCATGCATAAAGACCCTTGTAAATGGGGTATTCTAATTTTAGTTATTTTATTATTTAATTAAAATGGAACGATACAAATGACCAATGAATTAAGACATAATGAAGAAATTAAATGAGACGAGTTTGTCAAAAGACCCTCAAATTTTGATATTTACATTTTATTTCTTTTTAAAAAAGAATGAATTATGCGAGTTTCTGAAAGAGCCGTATGAAGGAGTAAATGATTGAATTACATAAAGGCGCAACAAATTTTCAGATTTACGGTTTAGGCCAATTTTCATTTTTTTGGATATTAAATAAGAAATGATGAATATGGAATCTTCCTTCAAAAAAAAAAAAAAAAAAGAATATGGAATCGGGGACTTTTTTTTTTTTTTTAACATTATTTCCGAAAATAATTCAGCAAATAGCACTGTTTTGGAAAAAATTAGCTAACTAGCACTACCGCCACCTGTTGTGGCGGTAGAGACCTTCTACCGCCAGCACCAATGGCGGTAGTGCCTAATTTTCCAAATTTTTCGTCAACGGCCTTAAAACAAGATAATTAGATACAAATTAGCCTTTACCGCCAGACCATCTGGCGGTAGTGGCATTGTTGTAATTTTTTCCTGATCCAATCGGGTATCAAACCCGTTAAAAAAAAAAAAAAAAAGAAAAGAAAAATAATTCTTCCGCCAGACCATCCGGCGGTAGAATATTTTTCTCTCTTTTTTTTTTTTTTTTTTAAATTAGTGACGGTTTTTATGAACGAACCGTTACAGATTTTGGACTATTTAAAACTTTGTAACGGTTCTTACAGAAACACCGTTACTAATTGTTGTATTTAGTAAATAGTCCACAATCTTTGTAACGGTTTTTTCTTAAAAACCGTTACTAATTACAACAATTATAACGGTTTTTATGTAAGAACCGTTACAAAGTTGATTAAATAGTCCGAAATCTGTAACGGTTTGTTCATAAAAACCGTCACTAATTTAAAAAGAAAAAAGAAAAAAAAAATAACTCTACCGCCAGGTGGCCTGGCGGTAGAATTATTTTTCTTTTTTTTTTTTTTTAACGGGTTTGATACCCGATTGGATCAGGAAAAAATTACAACAATGCCACTACCGCTACCGCCAGATGATCTGGCGGTAAAGGCTAATTTGTATCTAATTACCTTGTTTTAAGGCCGTTAACGGAAAATTTGGAAAATTAGGTACTACCGCCATTGGTGCTGGCGGTAGAAGGTCTCTACCGCCACAACGGGTGGCGGTAGTGCTAGTTAGCTATTTTTTTTCCAAAAAAAGTCTATTTATTTCTTGAATTATTTTTGAAAATAATGCTTAAAAAAAAAAAAAGTCGGAATCGGGATAGTAAATGAGCAGTAACAAGTAGTCAAAGTTTGGAATTATGGTCAACGATCCCTATATTTTAGAAATTCATAATTTAGTCATATATTTATATTTGAGAAAAAAAAAAATATGGGATATAACAATAAGGCTTCTATTTATCTATGGACAAGCGGTATCGTACAACATATTTTTCTTAATCAATTAAAAATAAATAAATTTTAGTATAGTTTGCATCTAGTTAACTAACCTCATTAACTAACCCTAGTGGTGATTACTGATTAGGAAGATCTAGTCTTCTTTATCTATTTTTTATATCAATCAAGGTACAAAAAGAATTTTGCAGGAAAAAAATGATAGAGATTTGATCTAAAACAATTATGGGACCATTAACATTGTTTCATGTGACAATTTTTTGTTCTTTATTTAATTTCCATTAGATCTTATGCAACTTGAGCTACATACATCGTTAAAGAGGTATCTTACACGTCATGAAAAAGGTTCCTTGTGATTCTATATTGTGATGAGCTGCCAATTAATCAAAATTATTAATTAATTAACAACAGATATTTGAGGGGTGTGGATGAAAATAAAAAATATCGGGAGTATGTGTGCATAAATACATCATTTCTTTGACTAGTCAAACCCTGACCACTCCAATGAATTTCCTATTTTCCACCCCTTTTTGAAAATAGGTTAAGAGACATATGAGTTACCCTACAAAATAAAAAAATAAAAATAAAAACAAAAACTTAAGGCTACTTTTTTTTTTGTTGTTTATGAGTGTTTACATTGTAGTTATAGTTGAAATTTAGTACTATATTATTAAAAAATTTAACCCTAGTAAGTAGACCACTCATATATGGTCATTAATTGCCATAAATATCAGTTGTCACCATTTCATAAATCTCGCATATCTAGTCCAAATCACATATCAAAAAGTGATAATATCATAACAAGACGTAAAAAGTTGAACATGTGCTCAAATTTTTTTTTCCGAAAAGAACGAAAAGAAAGGTAATTAAAATTGAATGATTCACATATAAAAGTGACTTTTGTACCAGTATATGTATAATCTGCATCGTCTTAGCCAATGGCCCAATTGAACAACTAGTCAATGAGCTACCTTGAAAAAATAAATATATATATATATATATATATATATATATATATATATATATATATCACTCACTTAAACAGTATTTAAATAAAGTCATCATACATTTATATCTTTGTCCACTAATTGAGGTCCTTTTTTTTAGGCCAAAAGAAAGTATATCCTTGAATGATTTCTGTTATACTAATTATTTTCTAATAATGTATAGAAGACTGTAAAATTCACAACTTATTTTCTTATACTTCTTTATATAGTTAGGAAAACAATTCTAAAAAATATATATATATATAGTTAGGAAAACTATGTACATTAAAAAAAGAAAAATAAAATAGAACTTTAATTGTGATTTACATAATATCTCGGGAAATATCACATAATATATATAAGACTCTCAGTTAATTCCAAAAAGGTTTCAAATTTTCAAACTAATCCAAAACAAAATTATGTCTGGTGATGCCAACGATTATGAAAGTCTAGCTATTTTAGATTAGTATGGAAAAATGAAACCTGTGCTAGTTTGTGCACAATCTTGAAAACTTTATTATGGAGTCATTTTTGAAATTTTATCATAATGTAAATTGATGGAACTCGATATAAATAAATGAGCTTTGATTGAATTCTGAAAAGGGGAATGACATGTAGTTTAGTTAGTTAAAATATTTGTATGTCTAGCAAGAAGACATGAGTTTAATTTTCGATAAACGCAATATAGCACATATTTAACAAAGTTTCTCAACTCAATGGGTTGAACAAAAAAAAATATTGAATTCTGAAAAGAATTTTTTTTTTTTTTTTTTGAGTGAGAACAACAAACGATCGCTCGATTTTTATTCCTTTTCAAATTAATCCTGTTAGATACGGTGTTCGAACTTTTCATTTATTAAATGATGAGGTTGTTACCTTACCATTATGCTATAGATGTGGTGGTGAAATGAAAATATTTTACTGTATATACTCCATATATAGATGTGCTGAGGTCATTAAGCATACTAACATGCATGTGCCTAGTATATTTTGAATTTATATTGAATAAATAAATATTTTTTTTCTGAGCGGGACAAATATTTAACTACCTTCGTAACATGGGCTGCGTGATTTCCCCTGACAAATGTCTCCTCTCCTCAAATCTTATTTATTTTAATGTAATTATTTATTTACTTAAATCTAATTTAAGGCCCAATCAATAAATGAGGAAACTTTATGAAAAATTATTTCCACCTATTGTTATCTAACTACAATGGAGTTATCATATAAAAGTTCAAACCAAAAATTATTGAAGTGTCTAATCTTCATTAAAGTTTTCTTACAGTTAAACTACTGAAATTTACAACATTCATGTAAGTTACTCCATTTTTTCTTTTTTTCTGAAAAATAAGTAACTCCATTTGAACTAGTAATTATGAAAGTCTCCCATACATCTCTTTTCATGACTTTTCTCACACATAAAACATAATTCACTCATAAACAAAACATATTTACAATTATTAAGTAAATAAAATATGGTTTACTAATAACTTTTTATTAGTATTTTTCGCTTACCAATAGGTCTAGTCTTCAAAAAACTGATCAATATTATGTTTCTTTTTTTTTTTGAAGTTTCTCAAGTCAGAAATATATTGTAAAGAAATAAACAGAAAGTGAAAAATTAACTCTAACAAGTGAAAAATGCATGTGAAGTCGTTTTTAAATTCAAAATTAACTAGCCCCATTTCTCCCTCCTCTCTCTCTCTCTCTCTCTCTCTCTCCTACATAATTTCTCCTGACACCCCCCTCCATTTCTCCTTCTCCTTGTCTCTCCTTCCGTCCTTATCTCACCTTCTCTTGTCTCTCCAACTTCCATCCTTAACTCCTCACAAGTTCTGTCCCTCCACCCCTTCTATTTATACCCACCATTTGACTCAACTTCACTCAACCAACAAATAAAACCATCAATTCAGTTCAAGACTAGATCATAAAAAAATAAAATAATAAACATGTCAGGCCGAAGATCGAGATCTCGACAATCGAACTCTTCGAGGATCTCTGAAGATCAAATTACTGATCTTGTCTCCAAGTTGCAAACTCTCCTTCCAGAAGCTCGCCTCAGAAGCAATGATAGAGTGAGTATTCGTTCCATTTGTTTTCACTTAAATTGCATAAAAGCTCTTATTTCACTATTTCGTTCAAGGATATTATATACACCACAAACTCATGGAAGAACTAAAATGACCAATGTAAGTCAGCATCTTAGCTATTCTACTTTTCTTCTTCCTTTCTGCTATATGGCTAGAGTACTACATATATTCATTCCCAAATATGTTTTTTAGTATCATTTTTTAAATATGTTACAAATTTGAAATATATAATGTACAATAAAATAAGTATATAACATATACATTTTTGTTTAAAAATTAGGTTTCGGCCACTAGGGTTTTGCAAGAGACATGTAATTACATTAAAAGCTTGAATCGCGAGGTTGACGACCTAAGCGAACGGTTGTCCGAGTTGCTCGATACGACTGACATAACGACATCTCAAGCAGCGATAATACGTAGCTTGCTCATGTGATCATGTCATCATTAGTAAAAAAAAGTTAGGCTCTTAATCTAGTCAGCATTTCTAGGTTTGAGTTTGTTTCAGTGATTTTTATGGTTTCATGCTGTTTATTTTTGTGTTTTAGGGTTTCATTTTTGTACCTAGTTAAAGCTGAGGTTTGGTCTTTGGTAGCTCATTAATTAGTTCATTTCGGGTTTAATCTTCGCATCATATGTTTTTCTTGAAATTATTAGATAAAGAGAGGAAACATAGATGATTTTATCATCTAATATTATCAGATGTTTGATCGTCACAAGCATTAAACTCATTAAAAATAAATGAAGAATCATGAATGCTAATTAAATAAGTATGAGTTGTTTTGTCCCTCACAATATATTAAGTTTTTCAATTGATAATACAATACTATTTTTTTCTCTTCATTATAACCAGTCATTGAAATTTCCAGATTTGAGAACTCAACAAGAAAAACAAAAGAAATGAAATAATTGTGATAATTAAAATTTAATAATTTTGTGAGATTATTTAAATAATTGTGGTACATAATGATCATCTGAGCAGAGTGAAATGAGATGAATCTAAATGACTGAAAAAGTTGTTTTCAGTTTGATACTATTTATTCTCTTGACAGTTTGAAGTAGTTGTTACTTTTCAGTTTTTTTTTCTCAAATAAAACACTGACTTATGCTTTATTATAATTTTGTATAGTACAAATATAAGCATAAAATTTATCACTTGATCATTTATGTATTATATATCTTCCTATAAGTAAATAATCAAATGGGGTAATATATTCATGCACATCCCAAATAATATATTGAGAAATGACAAATATAATGTTATATTAATAAATTACATATTGTAAAACGATTTATCCTCAAATAATGTGTTATAACTTATATTGTAGCTCCTTACACGCCAATTAACATGCCTTTTTTTGTGGATATTCTTAGCAAATAAATGAGCACATAAAAGAAAGAAATAAGTTCTTTAAATTTTAAAAATAAATGGGACAATTTTTGGTAAATCTAAGTACGAAAGGCCTTCTAAAAAACATGAAGGCCTTTATAAATTAGATAAATTTTACAAGTCAATTATAATGGGCAAGTTCAGAATTGGGCCTCATTTTATAAAGGGCTAACATTGATGTGATAGTTCGCATAGTTGGCTCTTGCCTCTTGGGCCGCCATATGTATAAACTAAAATAATTTCTGCTTGCAATTAGCCCGTAGACATTTTATTAATACTAGTTCAGAAGAAAAAACAATTAGATTATAGTTGAGGAAAGATAAAAATTAAAAATGTTACAAATTCTTGAGACATTAATAAAAAACTCTAATGCCGAAAATCAGAAGCAATTTTGAGGGAAAACTGTATCTGTATACGAAATCGCAAGAATTCTTGCTAGATTGGCGAAATGATCTGCATCCTTATTCTTGTTTCTCGATACCTAGCAAAGATTGTGGAATTGCATGCCAACTAGATGGAGTGACTCCATTAATTGTGAGTTTGGAGTTTAGGCATGATATAATCTCCATGCTATTTTTTTTTAGGCGTAGCCGATCGGACTACAAAAAACTTTCATTGATATGAAAAAGTTCCTACATTTATATTACATTTGGTAATTTAGAATCCCTAGTCCTAAATTCAGCTAATCCTGACTATCTAAGTTTTTCCTTCACCCTATATATTGGTGCTAGCTAGATTCCTATCCCTCCTAATCGGGTGTCTCGCCTTCAACCAGTCCCTAACCGTTTTTGCGGCCTCGTTGAAGACTCTTGTAGGGTCCTTTGTTTGATTCTTGAAGATTCGACCATTTCATTATTTCCAAAATTTCCAACAAGTTGCTGTCCAAAGAGTTTGCCATTCGTCTTTATTGCTTGTCCCCACCTTTTTGGTCCCGCATTGTAATATTTTTATAGGAGTTTCCATTTTACTCGGGTGGTTGCTTATGTATTGCCTGTATGCTTGTTGCCAGAGATTCTTTGCACAGGATTTCATGCTATTAGAGTAGAATGCTCTTGATTTCATGCTGTGATATTCAGATAAGGTGATGTTCTTCTGAAAAGCCGACTTTTTTACACCGGATTCCAATAAAACTAGGAAAAGGTTTAACTAGTTATTAAATAATTGTGATAATTAGCACTGAATTTTTCATTTTTTTACCATGCTTTCTATAAAACCGGGAATTCATTAAACCGGTTTCAATTATCATGTTAACATGTCATGCATCTAAACGGTTTGGCATCAAAACCGTGGTGAGATTTTCACTGTATTAAAACCATGTTAATGATGTGAAAAAAGTTATCATAATTGCGGTTTTGTTGGAGGGAATCTAGTGATAATAAATTTTTGTTGTAGTGAATCTAGTGAATCTAGTGATAATATATTTTTTACTTGCACACTATAAGTTTTTTATTCGGCAACTGTTTATTTCTCGAATATTTTTTTTATAAAAAGTTTATTTCTCCAATATTACAACAGTTTTTACATGTTTATTGTCCAACATACTTCTTAATCTCGTTGGGGTAGGATTAGTGTCCTAGGCCAAATGTATTTGTGTTAAGAAATATATTATGTATTAAGACATTACTATTTATTCAGTAAAGATTATTTCTTATATAGCTGTGTGTATGTGTTCTTAATATATATTTACATATCTTATATTAACCATGAATGACACTTCGAGCTCATGTCATCAGAATACATGATTCTGATAATAGAATTATGAATTAACGAATGACATTCTAAACTGTTCCTAGTGATATGTAGAATATTTATAGAGATAAACGTATTACAGGTAAGAAGCTACATATCCACACTAGTATATTCGCAGATTGGATGATCATGTTCTGCTGATCAAGGACATAGGGATGTAAAGTCTGAAATATAGATATGTGTTAGAGAACACGTACTGGACTGACCACACTATGAGAATATGCATGGTATATGTCATTAGTGATTCTCATATGAATAGTGTGCTTGTTCCTACGACCTGAGTTCATCATGAATTCTTGTATGTGAAACTACATACTTTAATATGGTGAACATTATGGTCATCATTAGGTATGCACATAATCAAGATGAGGAACGTGAGTGACCAAGATGGAAATTATTCCTCTCGTTAAGATGGAGATATCTCTAGGCCTCCTGATGAACTAGGGTTGATGGAAATGCATGACCATACTCAAAATTGATTAATATGTATTGTTAATATCATTTTGTATTTATTCAGTCTAATTCTCAATAAGGAAAGAGACTTTTATCAAACTCAAATATGACATACTTACATGCCTTGTGATCAAGACATATATCGTAGAACAATAGGAATAAGTTAATGTCTATTTAGATAGGTTTATGATCGCTGATGATTTCATTTAACATGGGTAGTCATGACATGATCAGTCTAGAGGTTACTCATGACTTACGGTCTTTAGAAGATCGTTGCCAGCGTTAAATGAAACCTACACGGTGACACAATGAACTCTATTCATATGGGATGAAAATATCTTAAAACAGTTGTATATAAGATGTATAAATTGATGAACAAAACAATCAACTATTGGATAGTTGATTAAACAAAACAGCACCATGCCGTTGTCAACAGAATAGTTTCGTTCCCAACGGAATATGAAAACTATAATAATCTTGGATTCTAAAGGCTTAGAGGCCGTCATAATACAGAAATAGAGAGAAATTTTTCTGATGTAATTTCGGAAAGTATTTTCGGACTCGTCTAGTCGAGTCCGGTAATTCCGTTTGTCTGAAATTGTTGTGGATACGAGTAGAGGTTCTCTAACTTGAGAACTTGCGAGCGATCGTTCTTCATCCCTAGGAAGAGCAAAAATGTTCACAGAGTCGAGTTTCAGGAAAGAGAAGGTTGCTAGTCTGAATCGTTCAGACTTACATCCGTTCTCTAACTTGAGAACTTGCGAGCGATCGTTCTTCATCCGTAGGAAGAGCAAAAAGGTTCACAAAGTCGAGTTTCAGGAAAGAGAAGGTTGCTAGTCTGAATCGTTCAGACCTACATCCGTTCTCTATCTCGCGGATTAGGAAGATCCGAGGTATATATTTTCATAGCTTAATCTCGTACTTTTATTCTCTTAACGATGATCCTATGGAGAATTGAACTCGTAGGTTTCACTGCGCATGTAACGTACATGACTACAGATTTCCCAACAGTAGGACCTATTCTCCAAAGTATGGAATAGAAGAACAGTGGAATAGAAAATAGCTGGTCATTTTGTTTTATTCCACATAAGATGAAATTTGGAATAAATGAAGATATTTTTGTCTGAAATCATAACATATTTCATAAAATATTATAATTTCATCTCTTTCATAAAATAGATTAATTCCTTTTTTTATACTTTTATTTCGAGATATTCCATTTATATTCTTATAGAATATTCTCTATAATCTATTATTTCATTATTTTCCATGTGTGAAGAAGATACGTATCTTCATAAAATGTAATAATGTAGTTAAATAATGAAACAAAACAAAATAGTAACACAAACTATTGGTCGGTCAAGTCAAGATATAGCAATTAAAACCCACTTATAATAATTAACATCTAAAAAAGCGAAAAAGAGAAAATTGATGACGACATACACTCCAACCACCGCAGAACTTGGACGGAATATGTTGTGGGGTGGGGGGATTTTTTTTTCTCCGTATTAATTAATCTTGCACAAAAATTTAGTTTAAAGGAAATTACCATAGCATAACAATAATAATATATATTACTCTGTTTAAAATTTTGAGAGGAACATGTCCCTCCCAGTCACTATGAAGCCGTATCCTGATTCCAACAATCTCAATATTATGTGGTTCCTAAAAGAAATTTTATTCCTGTGAATTAAATATTTAACTATCAATATAAACTATTAGTATTTTTCTTAATAAGATTTTTTACAAACAATATAAAATATCCAAATATATAATTGGGAAATTTACAAAAAAACCCTATCTTTTCTGAATATTACAAATAACCCCCTGTATTTTTGTTTATTACAAATAACCCCTTCTTAGAAATACTTTCTTTACAAATACCTCCCTAAATCAACTATTACATCCATCTTATGGTTAGATTTTTAAAAATGACTAAAATGCCCTCATCTATACTGAATATATTTAATTAATAAATAAACTTAAAAAAATAAAAATAATTAAATAGACATAAATTAAATAAAAATAAAAAAATAATCAATTAAAAATAAAATTAATTAAATAGAAATATAATTAATCAAAATAAATAATAATTAAAATGAAAAAGTTAAAAAAATATAAATAAATAATTAAATAAAAATACAAATAATTAAATTAATTAAATAAATAAATAATAAAATTAAAAATAATGTTGAAATCGGAAAATTTAGAAAAAAAAACCCTAACTTTACTGAACATTACAAAATACAAAAATAAAATTAAAATCAAACATAATAGAATAAAGATTAATTTTGAAAAATAATAATAATTATCAACTAGAGTTTTGTGTGTCAATTGTTATTATTATTTTTTATTTTTATTTTATTATTTTAATTTTTTATTTAATTATTTGTATTTTTATTAAATTATGTCTAGCTTTTTAATTATTTATATTTTGTTCATTTTAAATAATTTTTATTGAATTAATTTTTAATTATTTAATTATTTAATTGTTTAAATTATTGTAATTATTTTTAATTATTTAATTATTTTTATTTTTATTTTTATTTTTTAACTTTTTATTTTTAATTATTTTAATTAATTTCATTTCTATTTAATTAATTTCATTTTTAATTATTTTTTTATGTTTCTAATTAATTTTATTTATTTAACTATTTTTATTTAATTTATGTCTATTTAATTTTTTTATTTTTTAAGTTTATTTATTAATTAAATATATTCAATATAGATGAGGGCATTTTAGTTATTTTTAAAAATCTAACCATTGGATGGATGGAATAGTTGATGTAGGGGGGTATTTGTAAAGAAAATATTTCGACAAAGAGATATTTGTAATAAATGAAAACACAGTGGATTATTTATAATTATATAAATTTTAATTTTATTCTCAAACTAATCCAAAGAGCACTTCATCGACAATCTTTAAAAGATCACTATATATGGAAAAGACTATCCAAATCCATATATCATTTATACACTAGTACAAAATATCCGAATTCTACATGTCAAATGAAAAAACTGTGGACTTGTGGAAGTTTAAACTCTTAAAAAATTTGCCTTCGCAAATGACTTCATAATTTAATAATAGAATATATTACTTAAGATATAAGCAGTTGTGAATTCAAATCTCATATAAATCATCACTTTAGTAATTTTTTTTTCTTTCTTACAAATAATCTTCACATGAGGTTAGAAAAAATTGCCTCCCAAAGGACAACATACCTTGAAAACTTGTTTATAGTTAATATAACAATAAAGTTAAACAGCAAATTAACTCACTGTCAGTAAATTGCTGCAAAAAGAGTATCGAAAGGTGGAAGTTGAAAATCTTTTAAAAAATACCTCCAAAAACGACAACAGACTTCGGGAACTCGTATTTGGTTAATCCAGCAATAAAGTTATACAACAAAATAACTCTTATTAGCAAATTAACACAAAAACATATCGGATGTTAGAAGTTGAACGTCTGTCAAAATATTTTATACTTTCATAATCATTTTATTTGAACTGCCAAGACTACGCTATAAAATTTGTAAGAAAAAAGTAAAAATAGAGTAAGTTGGATATCAATATCATAATTGGCTCCAAACCAACCAAATTCAAAACGGTCTCAAGTCCTAGTCTAATCTAATTGGTGGAGACATGATTTTTCAATTTTTCAAATAAGTTGGGCCCAAATTAAAAAACAAAAATTATAACCGTCACCCTTTTTGGAGAGACATGATTCAAAATTGGTCAATATTTTGTAGGCATTTTACATCATATATCTTTTTGGAAATACTTTGCATCATATGTTTTGTATTTTGTACATTATCCATGAACATCTCAACTGTCCATATTAAAAAAGTCTTAACACATACACTCATACTGAATTAATTATCCATGATAATTAATTGCACGAATATCAAATCAGAGCTTTTTGTGCAAGAAAATATCCTATATCCAAAAAAAAAACACATTTCCCATATTAATTTCCTTGATTTCCCAAACTATATTCATATATATATTTATCCATTTATTTTCCTCAGTTTATTATGCACCGAATCCATTCATACGTTTATTAGTTTAAGGCTGACATTAATAGGGCCGTTGCATTTTGCATTGGGCCTTGTTATATGCAGAAGTAGCATTATCCATTTATCCACTTCTCCTCTCCATTTCATCCTCTATTAAATATCTCCCCTTCCTTCTTAAGAACTAATTTCTTCATCCAGTATGGTCATTAATGGAGATATGATAAATGCCAGGTCAAAAGGGACTCATCAAAGAGTTATTTTCATATATAGGGTTGTTTTTTTAATATTTGCAGAAATATGATTAGTGTTTTCATCATTTAAAATGACGAAACTAGATACCGCCAAATAGGTTGGCGGTAATTATATTTTTTATTTATTTTTTCTCATTTTTTATACTTGATTTCATATTAAAAAAATAAAATAATTGATACCGACAATTAGGATGGTGAAATTAAGTTTCGCTATTAAACTGACGAAATTAGAACAATTACTGTTAATTTAAAAAAATAATTCTGTCTTTGCAAAGAAACTAATATTGTACGACGAGTTTTCCTATCGTGCAACATAACGCGAAAAAATAATATATGGATGCAATAAACTTTATAAAATTAACTAAATAGTATATAATATTCATTTTTTCAACCGTATATATATAAAATAATTAAAAATAATATATCCTCTCGTTTTAGACATACTCAAGCTCATCATATTTTCAAATTTCCCTTGCGGATGTAAGAAAGAGCAAGCCTATACAAAATAAAACTCATTATTATCAAAAGGAAAGTGAGGTCCTGAAATAAATGTTTGACTGGAGGCGTCCAGTTATACGTGGCGGTCAGTATTTGACACGTGTGGGTGAAATTGGAATTCAGACAGATAATTAACCGTACTATCCACACTCTGTATTGTACAGTAAATATATATACGGAGGAGTATGTGTTGTTGCACACGTATGTTTGTATTAAAATGTACCATCTATGTGGCACAACAGAAGGCATGATTTTTTTATTTTTGAAATATAATTATCTTATTTTCTGGAGATATTAACTTTATCCATAAATATATCTATATATTAATTGATTATTAATGGTACCAAAATACTGATAAGTAACTTTATCTTGTTTATCTTGATAAATTTTGGCTGACTTCTTATAGTTTTTGCATGTTAGTAGATATTTGAATGTAAATCCGTTGGATAATGAAAATTTAACGCACTCAATTCGGATGGATGCAAATTACATACTTTTTCGAAAGTGCTCTATAATAATTTCCTCCATGATAATGATGGCTAATTATGAGAATTTTGACAAATCTATTAATATGTCAAAAAAAAAAAAACTAATATTATTGGAGAAATGACAAGCCGTTTACGATTATTGTAGATTTTGTGTGCGCGTGAAAAGGCAAAAAAAATTGTACTGATCATAACCAAATATGTATAATTAGTCAAAGTCAACTTATCTTTTTTATCTGGTGGTTTTGACCGTTATAAAGTATATGTATACTGGTATTTGATGATTTTGTTATATAATTATAATATTACATACATATATATATTTATGATTTTTTATATTGTTATATCTAGGAAAAAATGTTTCAATAAATGAACTAATACACCGAGAAAAATAATTAAAATATGCAAAAAAAAATTATTTAAATGTATTTTGTTGTGATTGAAATATTAATTTTTGAATTATTGGGTCTCGCTACCCTAAGATCCAATTAAAATTGCATGAATTTCCTCTATTTTTTTCCTACTTTTCTTTGCATTCGATACATACTTAGAATTCAATTAAAATATAATGTAAAGAATCTATAATCCAATAAATTTTGAATCAAATTAAAATCTCATTCAATGAATCCATAATCCCAAAAAAAACCAAACAATTCATTTAAATTTGAAAAGAGATAATTAAGTTCATTCATAAGCTTTAATAATTCCAATAAAGAGCAATTATCTGCATGCAACCTCAAGTTGGAAATACACCCCCAAATATTATAACCTAATTACATAAATAATTAATATCATCCTAAAAATAATACTTTGCATTTAATCCCAATTTACAAATACACCCCAAGTAATTAAAATCTAATTAAATACAATTAATATTATTATAAAAATTGCCATTCTCCACAAAATAATACTTTGCATCTAACCCCAATTTGATAATACACCCTAACTAATACAATGTAATCCAATTATTTATCCAATTAATATGATCCATAAAATAATACTCTGCATTTAAGCCCAATTCAAAAGTATACCCGGAATAATAAAATCCAATCGAATCACTAATTAAATTACCATTATCAATAAATTAATCTGGATAAGAACACACTTAATTCCCCCACCCAAATTCTAAGGACCCTTAACTTGCGCCGACAGTCCAACCTACCGCCTCCATACTTCCTATATAATCCCTTCCTTTGCACCCTCTCTCTCCGCCATTTTTGGTATCTCATTTCTCAAATCTCTCTTCTATCTACAATTTCTATCTTCTCTACCATTTATCAAGGATTCTGGGCGGAGGTTAATGGCGTCCAAGGGCGAAGGAGGGGAGGTGGAGATGACCGTGGGCTCCAGCCGGCCGGAAATTCTCGAGGCCGGAAGATCTCTTGAGACGCCGTCTCCGGTTCGTGAGATCAGCTTTACGCGACTCATCTTCGCTTCCATGGTCGCTGGTGGCGTCCAGTACGGCTGGGCTCTCCAGTTGTCTCTTCTCACGCCCTACATTCAGGTTTCCTTCTCGTCTTCTTCATATCTCCTGTATTTTTTTTTGTTGTATATGTGATTGTATTTTTTGATTTGGAATCACAATTTTCGGTTTAGATTCATTTTGTGATTTTTGGAAATTATTGAAGGTTTTCATGAGTATATGTGCAAAAGATTTGTTTTCATGAAATTATTGAAGATTTTTGGAAAGGTGATAAACGATCTTTTTTCATGGAATTTAAGATTTCATTTTAGGGTTATATGTGAAAATTACCGGTTGGCTTTGTAATTAAAATACGCAGCACGACTGTATATGTACAGTACAGATTATTCAGTTTTCTGTCTCCTTTCTTTACAATTTTAGGTCCTTTTAAGATTTGTTTTTTTCCTTAATATCTTTTGGTTTTATTTGCCAAATTAATTAATTTTGCATGCATATCCTGAATATTTTTGGTATTTTTTATTGTTATATTACGGGATAATGACATAATTGTGACGAGAGATTGTTTTGGTAACTTAAGAAATTATTTATTTGCATCTTTGAAGGCTACCCAAAAATAAGGGCATTTACGACGAAGGTTTTTTATATGGTTAAAATATTGAATGTTTGGGTGTTATTCTAAAATAATTTCATATCAAAAACAGAAAACAGATTCTATGTCTTTTTTTGGTAGCATATCAAAATTAGAGTCAATTGGTGGGTGCTAATTTAGGATAATTAGTAATTTTCGTCTAAAATTGGACATTCATTAAAATAAAAATGATCTGTTATTACTCAAATAAATTCTATTTAGGGATATTGGGCAGTTTTGTTTTGTTGGTTGTGCGTTATAATAGGTGTTTTGTTAATGAGAAATAATTTTTTTCTAATAACGTATCAAAATTAGCAGGCCGGTTTATAAGCCATAAATAGAAATTACATTAAATGCTTTAAAATGGACAAGTGCTATGTTTTGTGTGAACTGTACCTATTCATTCTAAAAAAATGAACCTAGTCATTTTATAATTAGTACATAGTATAGTGATATCATTTATGTTCACCCCTAAAAAGATACAGTTACAAATTATTGCACCATTCAATTATTGGTCCAGAATATTATTCTAAAATTATTTAAAATTGGAAGGAAGAATTTGTAAATTTAAAATGGGATTTGCTTTCCCAAATTTTTCTGTGTGCATTAAATTTGAACTTCGAATCTTTTAAAATACATCGTATATCTTAAATTTTGAAAATAAAAATTCAATATATTTTAATTTTTTCATTAATTAATATGAATATTTAATTATTTATACAGACTCTCGGACTCTCGCACGCCCTGTCCTCTGTTATGTGGATATGTGGGCCCATCGCCGGCTTTGTGGTAAGTCATTAACTTATAAAATTATACTTCCATAAACTATTTCATATCATAATTGAAATAAATTTAACATGATGTTATTTTTGTAAAAATGACAGGTCCAACCATGTGTTGGATTATGGAGCGATCGGTGTAAATTACGAATCGGGAGAAGAAGGCCTTTTATTCTCGTTGGATGCCTTTTAATCTGTCTTGCTGTAAGAATTTTTACAATTTTACCCCTTAATTTGATTTATAAATTAATTCAAAAACTGTGAAGTAATGATATTTTTGGGATTTTTAGGTGATTATTATTGGGTTTTCTTCAGATATTGGGTATGCTCTTGGCGATACAAAATTACATTGCAGGTTATTATTTATTATTTTCTTTTTAGTTATTTTTTTTGTGGAGTTTATTTTGTATTAAATATGTTAATTTGTTATTAATATAATATGAAATGAAACTATGCAGAGATTATCATGGTGCCAGGTGGCATGCAGCCATAGTTTTCATCCTTGGATTTTGGGTGCTTGATTTCTCTAATAATTCAGTGCAAGTATGCACATTTTTTATTTTTTTTCTCATTTTATATTATTACTTTATATCACATACAACTATACTTTTCAACTTCATAAATATTCACATTCTTCTTCAAAAAAGAAAATATTCAGATTCTTCTAAAAAAAAAAATATTCGCATTCTTATTTCTTTTTCTTTTACTTTTTACCGAACGAATCTTACAGGGTCCAGCTCGCGCACTCATGGCTGATTTATCAGGTAAAAATTAAAAAAAAAATAATACTCATCTATTTTATTCGTTTCTCATAAAATTATAGCATCAATCATATAATTACATTAAAAATAATGAAATAGTAAAATAATTATATTTAAAAAATAAATAATTACAAAACAGGCAAACATGGATGCAGTGCTGCCAACGGGATATTTTGTTCATGGATGGCTCTTGGAAATATCGTCGGATATTCTGCTGGTTCCAACGGAAATTGGCATAAGTACGTTTTACCCCTCAATTATTTATATTTACATACATAACCTTAAATTTTTTAATTTTTAAATTTAATTATTTTTTGTAATAGGTGGTTTCCGTTTCTCATGACGAAAGCTTGTTGCGAAGCTTGTGCGAATCTCAAAGGCGCATTTTTAATCGCAGTGGTAAGTTTATTTCCAAAAATAATTTTTTAAATCTCATTTCTTTAAATATAATTTTGATACTAATCTATTTATTTATTTATATTATTGTTTTTTCAGATTGTGCTTTTAGGATGCATGACTGTGACGATGATTTTCGCGAACGAAGTTCCACTAATGGACGAAACAGAAGCAATTTCAGATCCAAATTCAAGCCCAAAACACGAAATTGAAATTGTAGATTCAAATTCAAATTCAAATTCAAATTCAAAATCCGAATCGGGCTTCAAATCCATAATCACGAGCTTCAAGAACTTGCCACCTGGCATGCACTCCGTCCTTCTCATCACCGGCCTCACTTGGGTAAAAATCCAAAAAAATAAAGAAAATCAAAATGAAAATATATTAATTTGCATAAATTTAATAACATTTATTATTTTTTTTTGTTTATAGTTGTCTTGGTTTCCGTTTATTTTGTACGATACTGACTGGATGGGTCGTGAGATATTTCACGGATCGGCAAAAGGAAATCCGAACCAAGTTGATGCGTATAATCGCGGTGTGAGAGAAGGCGCTTTTGGTCTTCTATTAAATTCCGTACGTTATTTTAATCCCCAATATTCTATTTTAATCCTCAATATACCGTTTCAATCTCTGATATTCCATTTTAAACCTCAATAGAACATTGTAATTAATCCCCAATACACCGGTTTTACCCAATGTACTGTTTTAATCTCTAATATACATTGTAATTACCCATTTTTCTTACCTAATATACCATTTTTTATCCCCATTATTCCATTTTAACCCAAATATACGGTTTTAATCTCCAATATTCTATTTTTAATCTTTAATATCCTTTTCAATCCAATGTACAATTTTAATCCCCACTGCTCCAATTTTTTACCCAATATAGACCATTTTAATCCACAGTGCATACATTGTTTTCCTTAATGCCCAATATTCCATTTCTAACCCAACACACCATTTAATTTCCATCCCCAACATTCCAATCTTCATCAAATATACCATTTCAACCAGCAATATACCATTTTAACCACTCCCCAATACTCCATTTGACCAACAGATCGTACTGGGGGTGAGCTCCTTCATAATCGACCCCATGTGCAAGAAATTCACCTCGAGAATCGTGTGGGTGATGAGCAACTTCTTTGTGTGCGCCGTCATGGCCGGCACGATCGTAATAAGCGTCTGGTCAACCCGCATGGTCAAAGGCACGCACTGGACAACCACTCAGTATATCCATCCTGATAAGGACGTCAAAGTTGCCGCCCTGACTTTATTCGCCGTCCTTGGCTTCCCTATGGCCGTACGTATTTTTAAAAAAAATAATATTTTCAAAAATATTTTATTTTCTTTATTTTATATGGTTTTTTATTTCTTGTTAGATGACCCGAGTATTTGTTTTGTAGATTTTGTATAGTGTGCCTTTTGCGGTTGTCGCGCAGTTGGTGCAAAATGAAGGCGGTGGGCAAGGTTTGTAAATTTTTGTACTTTAGTAAAGTGTTTTCTTATGATTATATATTATAAGATGTACGATATTGTTAACGATAATATATTATAAAAGTTTTAATTAACATCTCAATGAAAAATAGGCCTTTGCACCGGCGTTCTCAACATTGCCATCGTCGTTCCTCAGGTTCATTCTTCCTCTCAACCATCCAACCCAAAAATTCAAATTTCAAAATTCAAAACTCATTCATTTCCAAATTTTTGACAATTTAGGTTATAGTGGCGCTAGGAGCGGGACAATTCGACGCGTTATTAGGCCAAGGCAACATACCTGCATTCGCTCTGGCATCGGGCGTCGCGCTGGCATGCGGATTCGCCGGATTTTTCATGCTGCCGAAGCTCGCGGGTTTCAAAACCGCCGGAATTGTCGGTGGTCATTGATGAGCGGGTTGCTCGAAACCCTATTTTATTTAAAGGGGTCATTTTGGGCCTTAAAGGCCCATTTATATTGGGTTTGTTTTGTGTAGAGTTGTTGGAATATTGGGCTTTAATGGTCCCATTTATCTTTTTGTTTGTTGTTTGAGTAGGGAGGGAAAGAAAAAAGGTTGTTTGTGATAAAGGGGTCATGGTATATTTACATGAATAACCTTTTTGTTGGAGGATAGTTTAATGCGATGATATAATGTAATTTCAAATATTTTTGTTGTTTTGTTGTGTTTTTCTTCATGTTGTGTGTAATTTTTGACTTGGAAAAAATGAGGTCGGAAGAGGTCAATAAGGAAGAACCAAAGGAGTGTATAAATCAAATGAAAAAGGAGTCAAAAAGGTTCATAAACGGCTGAAGAAAAATAAAATAATAGCGTAGGACTTGAAAAAAAATTTGTAGAATAGTGTGGCTTTCTTTTTGAACAAAAAGGGGGGCCGAAGAAAAACGGGAGACAATATAAAGGTTAAAAAAATAAACTCTAAATATTATTGATTAAGTACACTACTCACAAACATCTCCAACAAAATGAAATTCAATGTAACAAAATTACAAAATAATACACCTTCAAAACTTTCCTCTCTTGTTTTTCTTGTTCCTTAACTCTCTTTTTTATCTTTTTGAATTTTTTTTTCCGTACCTCTTAATTTTTTCCTTCAAATTTCTCTAGCAGCAAGCTTGACATTTCACAATTCCATTCTCATTGCAATCAGGACACCTCATAAAATCACCAATTATTTCTCCCTCTCCTTCAATTTCATGATAACTTTCATCAATATTGTGATAAATCTTACAACTACCAAAACAAGTCTCACACATGACAAACCTCACATCTCCACATTCATCACATGGCCCTATTTCCTCTTCCACCACCATTTCACACCCTTCTAAAACCCTTGATAATTCTCCACTCTCATGCATTTGTTTCACCTCTTCAACTCCTCCAAAATCCTTTCCATTTATAAACACTCTTGGTAGTTGCCATCTTGTTCCTGTTATCCCAAAATATAAATCTAACATAGTTAAAAAAATGTCAAATTTTATCTATGATTTCTTGAAATTGAGAAATGTTCTCGAAGGTTTAATTTGATGGATAAATATTATAAAAAAAATATAAAATGATTATTACCTTCACCAAGAATTTGATGCAATTCATCTTTGAAGCCTCTATCCATGGATAAATCTCTCTCATCAACCTTAACTCCATACCCTCTCAAAATCAACCTCACAACACAACAATCCTCAAATGTCTTTCTAATGCCTCTTAAACTCGTAAAATAAAATACCACCTTATTATCATCATCATTATTTTCTTCACAACAATCATTTTTCACTTCAAAAATCTCCTTAATCATCTCAACTTCTCCATTGCAAATCCTCCCCATTTTTGGCGACGATCGTAACAAAGACGGATGAACTGGCGATAATTCCTCCATTGCTTTCCGAAAAGTCGATAAAACCTCTTGATCAAACTCAATTGCATCAATGGCCGCTCCAGATTGGAAGGAGAAAGAAGACCGCTCCACGGGAGGAGGCGGTGTGGTGGGTCTAGACAAAAGCGAGTGGTCCAAACCGGCCATTATTTCCCACGTGTTGATTGTTTCTGGCTCATTTGGCGGAGTCATGGTTGGTGTTCTAAGAATCCATTTAGGGTTTTTGTGTAAACTCGGTTCAATTTGGATTTGGTTTCCAGAAGTCTTGATTTGGATTAGGTTGTCGGCTTCGGTGACGAGATTGAGAGAGTGGAGGGTGGAGGAGGTGAGAGAGACGACGTGGTTGTGAGGGAGAGGGGAGGGGGAACGTGTGAGATCCAGTTGGGCTTGTTTTGAGGTGGTGCAACCCATTAATGGAGGTTTCGAGATGATTTTATTGGAACTTAAGGAAAAGAAAGAGAGGATGGAAATGGAAATGAGGATGATTATTATCGTTATGCTTTGAGGAAGGAAAGAATAAGGATTTAATGACTATGTGGGAAATGGGGAAAGGCTAAGCATATATATCGTCTAGCTAGAAGTATGTAGGAAAAATGATCTTTTAAGGACTACAATTATAAATTCTGATTATTTTTCATTTATCTTTGAGCTTTTTTAAAATGTCATATTATCATTTTTATTTTGACCGTTCAATCAATTTTTTTGTTAAATCTTAACATTTTATTTTCTCAAATTTATTGATATTTTATTGCAACATGTGTGTAGTTATTAAAACATAATCATATGATTGGTTTAATTGATGTTTTGTGTTCCATCCCCGATTTAGTGAGAACCGTTATAAATTTATTTCTGACCATTAGATCTTAAACAAATGATTTCAATGAATCATAGTTCAAAGTTATGTTTAATTATTAATACCAATAGTTAATGAAGAGTTCACTCATTAAATGAAATCATTTTTCTTTTTTTCTTTAAAAAATTATAATTTTTAATGAAATATTTTATTTCTCATGTTAAAATCATCAAATATAAATTTGTTGTAATTTTCTCTTTATTTTGAGTTTCATATTGTTAAGGTTCTAATTTATTTATTTTGCTAAAATATGTGAATAAAGACTATATAAATAACATGTACAAAAATGATATGCTCATTAAGTTATACCATGTATCTTATTTTTCATCTCTCTTTAAGTATTCTCCAAAGAGATGCATCATCAATTTTATCTCGGCCGTTGGATCAATTTTTTTTTTCAAATCTTAGTTTTTCATTTAAATTATTATCACAATATTACATGGCCAGTTAGATTAATGTTTCTTATTATATCTCTAATTATGTGAGAACTATCATATCAAATAAAATTCCAAAGTATTACAAACTATATTATATTACTTAATAGTCGTGGTTTTTTTTTTTCCGTAAAATGAGTATTGTTACATTTTCTTATGTATAGTAAACATATTTTTTCATATATATAATATCATATTTTTTTTTTTACAAATCATGTTAAATATAATTATTATTTTATATTTTTTAAAGTTAATCATCTATAATTAAGTCTTGTGGGGTTTCAACTAAAATCTATAAAATATATTATCATGTCTTTTTAGTTTTTATGATCTCCTTCATCATCCGATTAATACTTGATTTCTTTCTACTATAATATGTCAATAGATAATGACACAAGAAAACTAAAGAGATAAGAAAAATAATATTTTAATCTTAGAAATCTTAATGCAAACATAAATTAAGATTCTAAATTAATAATCCAAATTATTTTTTGGATTATTTTTTTTTATGAATTCATTATTTATGTAATTTTATTTCCTATGTGTAAATTTATTTTTTTCGGAAAATGAGTAATGTTACATTTAGTTTAATATTATAATTTTTTTTTCTTCTTTTATATTGTCTCGTAGGAATATACACATATTAGGATAATGCTGCGCTTCGCTGCGAATATTTAAATTTATTATTTATTTGAATTTATGTATAAATTGCAATTATGAAAAATCTAAATAAAAGTTTGAAATAAATTTTGAGTACATAAATAATATATAATAATTATGTTATGTAAGTTGATTATGTTTAAAATTATTTTGAATTACATCATCAAATATTCTATCCATTTATTATTAATTTAAAAATATTTTCTATATCACATCTAATTTTATAAGGATTTATAACTCTGTACAAAAAAATTTACATATAGGAAATAAAATAACATAAATAATAAATTCATAAAAAAATTAATCCAAAAATAATTTGGATTATTAATTTAGAATCTTAATTTATGTTTGCATTAAGATTTTTAAGATTAAAATATCATATTTCTTATCTCTTTAGTTTTCTTGTGTCATTATCTATTGACATATTATAGTAGAAATAAATTAAGTATTAATCGGATGATGAAGGAGATCGGAAAAACTAAAAAGACATGATAATATATTTTATAGATTTTAGTTGAAACCCCATAAGACTTAATTATATATGATTAACTTTAAAAAAAAATAAAAATTATAATTATATTTAATATGATTTGTAAAAAGAAAATATGATATTATATATATGAAAAAAATATGTTTAGCTTAACATAAATTTTTTATTTTCGATTATAGATTTACTTTAAAATAAATTCTAAATTTAAGCCCCCGTGAATACAATCTTATGTACCATGTCTTTATTAAAGTCTTCTCAACCCACTGATTGGCTTCGAGACTAAAGCAAAATTCATACTTCAAATTGTCATACTAACTTGTTACAAATATAATTTGGATCAATCCACATAACAAAATACTACTCCTATATAATGATAATTGATAGTAGGTTCTCATGCAACTCTATAAATATTTTGATTTACTATTGAATATTGAATGTGTGACTTGTCCACTGTCCTCAGAATTTCAGAGATCTAACAAACTCGATTATCATATTAGCATCCATGAGGATCTCAATGCAATTTGACACTTTTTGGGGCTAAAACACACAAAGGCTAGCATATATACTTTTGCCCTTGTAGTATGCAATTTTGCATGCAAATATTATCACAGGTTGAAGGCCACTAATGCTACAGCTTTCTTTTATTTATATATATTTTTCAATTTGTAATAAAATATAGTTTTGTGTTTCACAAAATAAAAAAAAATGCCTTTTCCTTGTCTCTCGACCTTTTAGTTGTCTTTTCCCTTTTTTCTAGGACCTTGTTCACTGCCCTTCTTGAGTTTTGGCGTTTCATATTTGAGATCCAAACTCTCGAAGGACTCAATCCTCTATTTAAATTCATTTAATCAAATAAAAGAAGTATCAAATCAATCTGTTAATTCTATCCTTTTTCTAAGATATGTAAAGTTCATGTGGACCAAGTTCAATAAAATTTTCTTATAAAATTTTGATGGGCCATAAATTGGGTCAAATGTTGATTACATATGAGGGCGGAAAGGTGGTCTCTTAAGGGTTTATTGGGTTGAACTAAGATTTGTGGGCCGAAATATACAATAATTACACTTATAATTATGGGCCAGTAAAATATACATGTTTTTATTTATTAAATATACAATAAATTTACAGAACCAAAAACAACACGGTACAACTGTACAGGTACAATAAAGCCCATTTTATATTTTGGGCTGATTATTAGCAGGATTTAGTCTAGTTTATTTTGGACTATACATATTGCCTATACTTAATCTGGATTTTATACTTTTTATTGTAAAATATTGCCTCTCGATTATCATTATTAGCCAATGAGAGCCTTTGAACAGTTAAATGATTATATGATCATGTGATAACTTAATTTATATAATATGTCATCAGAGAATGACATGGCAAGTAAAGAAATCCAATTAAATAACCAAAGCATTAAAGAACTCCAGAAATAAATAAAGATAAAGTAAAGGAAAGAACACTTTCAGTGGTGTCTGTTAAAGCCCTTCCATTTGAGGTGAGCATGTGAGAGATATGTATAAGAAGCTTCGGTTTGATTATTTATTTCTCAATTTCTCAAAAAGTTATATATTTTTTGGGTTTATATAAACATCCCCAAGAGCCCCCCCCCCCCCAGTCGGCCGTTAACAGGGGATGTATATACTTTTCCATATTTTTTATGGCAAGAACTTTTGTCTGTTAATTATTATGCGCTCTTATAAAATGACCTGTGCAGACTAATGTTTGCAGGATAATTTATAATCCCTCTAATTGGGATGGATTTTGAAATTACTGTGTCAATTTTGAATTAGTATTTTAATTTTAAATAACTAATGATTGGATATGGTTTGCATCTAAAAGTCCACTTTAATACAACCAAACCATATGAATCATAGTTTTCCAATATTATAAAATGCATTCTCATTTTTGTTCCAATTATTTTTTTATTGTTATTCTCGCAGTTATGTAATTGTGACTTTCTGATTTAATTATGATCAAACTGAACATGAAAATATTAAGTCGGTTGCTTTAATATTTTCATATGTTTTTAAGTTCATTACATGATAAACAAATAGTTAATAAATAAATATTAATTATCTTTGTTTTTTTTTTGAAAATACAAATACTACTGTCACCTTTCTTTATAGCAAATATTTAATACTTGATTTCATAATTTCTTAACAAAGTTTATGACATCAAAGTCATATGATGGTGGAACCCTACTAAATATAGAGACTAATAACAAAATCAAATGATGATTTTATTATGTAAATGTGATAATTACCTACAAATTAGACATGGAATTCATATCATTCAATCTGTATATATATATATATATATATATATATATATATATATATATATATATGTATAATATATTGTTCTCATTCTCAATAACAAGTACAAGAAGCTTCATACACAATTCAAATTAAAATATTGTACTTTTGTGATTTGATTATGCACTTATATGACAATAAATTTTTTGTTGTGAAATGTGTTCCAATTTTGATGTTCAATATATGGAAGAGTCTTTCTTCAATAATTATTAATGAACTATTGATTTTTATAATTATTGTGCATTATATTAAATTTATATATTGATGATATAAATTTTGCTGAAATGGGTCGATTATAAAACAAATACCACTTGTTTATGTGGGTTTTGAACTAATTTTCTTAACCTTTGTGAATTTTGAAGTATTATGGATTGGATCAAGATTGAATATGCAAACACAGTATAATTAGGTTGGGTTCCTATTTCGATCAAAAGTCGTCCAACCCGATTCAGGAACACTTATCCGACAATGCATCTATTCATGTCCAAGATTCAGATTTCTGCCAATATTATTTTCCGTTGTCGGACCAATAGACTGTTTATAATCATTTAATATACTATTGTATTTATATATATATTATATATTTATTATGTAATATACTGTTTTCTAATATTGGGTCCTCAGAGAAACGAAATGAAAAAGCATCCAAGATGGACTAGCTAGGTTCCAAAGAGAAGGAGGCTAGTTAGGGAGAGGGGGGAAGGGTCTATGTAACTAACAAAACCATGTGATGACTTGCATAAAGGCCAACTCTATTGAGGGCCACCATTCTAACACTACCCTATTTTGGGGGGCCATTTTCCTTTAACATAAATTTGAAAAAGAAAATGAATATACAAATTATCTTCAACTTGTTTTGTGCTTCCTTGTATTTATTTACTAGTCTGTTCAACCAGAGAAGTTTGTGATTCAAAACAATGAAATGAACATTTCTTCCATCACAAGTCATGCAAGCTCAATTAATTTCACAAAGTATATTATACAAGTTTATACTTGTTGGCAAAGTTTCAGCTGGTAGAAGGAATGGAGTCTAGATGGCCACGAGACATATTAGCTAAATAAATTCTAAAAAAATAATTGTACACAAGCTTTACATATATCATGTAATATATATAGAGAGAGAGAAAGAGAGAGATTTAACCAGCTCGTTTTTGGTGTTTGAGATTTCCCATTGGCTATGCTTCTGAGAGAGAGAAGAGAGAGAGGAGAGAGATGATGCACGATAGCTGTACATGGGTTAGGTAGCAAGAGGTGCATCTCAGAGGCCCCATCCCTTGTCCAGATTCCTCTCTCTCTAGAGTTTACTTATTATATTGTGGAAAACTGTAACAACCTCTGGATTGATCCCCAAAATATGATATGTTAATATGGTGGTAATAGATAACAAGGAGTTGAAAAAATACATACCAACACCGCCTTTGTTCCCGTCTTGTTGACTGATAATGAATAAATTCTTATACAGTGTTAAATCAATTTCACAATTACATATGATCTTCTGATTAGGTAGTTAAATGTCCTGATTGAGATACAAGTGTTGGAGATTCAGATCATGTATGAATCAATTAGAGCGAAGTATTTTTCTCTTTCTTTCTAACAAAGTAATTCTCACATTTGGAACTTCAAAAAATCTCATGAAAGTTATACATAGTGGTACAAAATGAATTCATGAATGAACCTACTTGTAGGAAAAATTGAATTGTCCCTACCTTTTCTTCATTGAGAAAACTTAATATATTGACAGAAGTTAATTAAATTTGATGTACTGATAAATAAAATTTAATTAAATATAGTAAAAAATAAGAGACAAAACTGCATTACAAAAAAATTAAGAGATAAAGACAAACCTAAGTTCATTGAACATCCAACAAAAATACGTTTAACGGCATATATTAAGGTTCAATTCAAAGACAAAATGTAGACAAGAAAAACTGTCTTACATATTAATTATTTCAACTTTAAAAATCTTCCTTTAACTAACTTCCTTTTCCTTCCCCATAAAAATAAAATATGAAAACCATATGTGAAGCTTCACTTCTCTTCCATGTGCCCATCCACACCCACTTCTCACTCACAATAAAATAACAATCCATTTGCAATTTCATATTTCAAATTCTAGTAATTATATATAGAAGAATAAATCTACCAATTACCTAGATCTTATATACAATAGATTTTGTAAATGTTATGCTATTATAAGAAGTTGAAATATTTTCAAACTATTTCATATCATGGATTAATTTATAAAAACTAGGAATTAGTAAACAGTCCTTAATTAATGTTAATTTTATCATAAACTAGGTATGATTTTAATCTAGACATTAAATTGGCAACACAAGTTGAGACACAGAAGAATTTAGAGTAAAAAATAAAATAAATAAACAATAATGTAAAAGAATGTTTAGCCAAATCAAGTTACAAAGAATTAGGGTTAATAAATCAATTAACTAGGAATAACCAACCACCATTAAAGTTTATGTTTCCAAGAAGAATAAACTCCTTTGGTAAATTTAATAATATTGATGGCTACATCATGGATATAAATCTCCAATCATTAATTCTATATAGTTGAGCTGACAGTTACCACTAACATGCATGACAAAGTATTTTAATAAAGATATAGTTTAATTGGTCACTTAAAACTTATAATTTTATATAAAAAAAATTTCAATTTCTCTTGCATGATACGATTTCATTTTTATAGCAAGCAAAATTGGGGTTATTTTTCCGATTCGCAGAAATAGCTTTTGTGCCATCTCAGATTGTTAATATGAGGTTATCACAAAATAAAATTTGTTTGTTCTTTTTCTCTTTTTTTCCCTCTTAAACTCGAAAATCAACTATTCAAAAGTCTGAATCATTTGAAATAATCAAAACACTATTTTTGCAAACTAAAGAAATAACTTAATTCTTCTAATTTACAAAAAAAAAAAAAGACAAAAGAACTCAAGTTTTAATGTATAAATTCAAAACGACAACAAAGTGAAAAAAAAATTAAATTAAATTGGAAAGTTATAGTGAGACTTTCAAATCAGACAGTACAATCCATACAATGCATTTTCTCCATCTCTTCTCAGTTGGGCCCCTACCCTTCTCTTTTCTATATGTCAGTACCTCTCTCTCTCTCTCTTTCTCTCTCTCTGTCCTCTCTCTCTGTCCTCTCTCTCTCACCATATCTCCATTTCCAAGCTTTCTTTCACACACTAAAAAACCCCTTCAAATTTCTTCTCATACTCAAGAGAAATTGAAGTTCTAATTAATCATCCATTAATGAAATGAAACAACTGGGATGCAATGACATGGCTTCTCCTTTCTTCCCTACAAACTTCTTCATGCAAAATTCAAGTCAAGATGAAGAACACCATCTCTCTCCTCCTCCCTCCAACCCTCTCCTCTCATCCAACCTCCAAGATTTTAGAGGTAATAATACCAAATTTTTTATTACAAAATTTCTCGTACAAGAAAAGAAAACTAAATTTGAATTTCTCTTTTTTTTCGAGAATCAGCAGGTGAAATTCCTATTGAATCCATAATTTATCGTTTGTTAATGCTAGTAATTACCATTTTATTTCCTTTTTATATTTCTTCATACTTCAACCAAATATATTGAAGTTTACATTGACCCATTTAAATACTCATATGTAATAGTTTCTTTTCTTTCTGTCATGATATATATAGGGATGGTACCAATGCTAGGTAAAAGACCAATGTCATTGCCATTGCCGTATGAAGAAACAACAAATGAAGGAGAAGAAGACTTATCAGACGACTGTTCTCATGTGGGGGAGAAAAAAAGAAGACTCAACATAGAACAAGTACGAACCTTAGAAAAGAACTTCGAGCTTGGAAACAAGCTTGAGCCTGAAAGAAAGATGCAACTCGCAAGAGCTTTAGGGCTCCAGCCCAGACAGATAGCTATCTGGTTCCAGAACAGGCGGGCCAGGTGGAAGACTAAACAACTTGAGAAAGATTACGACGTGTTAAAACGACAGTTTGATTCCGTGAAATCGGAAAATGAAAGTCTTCAAGCCCAAAACAAGAAACTTCAAGCTGAGGTATTTTTAGATTTTTTTTTATTTTGTTTTGAAATCATTGTTTTTTTTTTGTTCTAATTTAGATAAGCTCATATAACTTTAACTAAATTTTTAACTCAATTCTGCTATACGCAAAATTCGAATCACTCACCTATAAATAGATAGAGTTGGTACCATTACCACTAGACTAACTTACGATTTTGAAATCATTGTTTATGGTTAAGATAATTGATAAATGAATTCAGTTATATTATTTTGCTATTGTTGTTGTCCCTTTTCCGTTTTGATAAATAGACCCGAAAATGATTTCGTTATTTAATTTTTTTTGTTACCTGCTGTAACAATCGAACATCATAGAACCCTTTTTTATATTTAATATATCTTTTCAGCAGTATCTTCGCCTGCTTGTACTTGAAAAAAAGATAAATAGGACCAAAATGTTTATTTTCACTTACGGTTATTTTTTCCTTATTATTAACAGTGTTGTTGATATATATATAGTTCTTTATTTTTATCTTTGGGTTTTAGTTAAAAAAAGAATTTACCAGGATAAGGCCATTGTCCGGTGATTGGAAGTTTGCTGTAAAACAGTGAATAATTTTTTTTTTACTATGTGTAGAAGTACTAACTTGGTTTTCAGTGATACATTGACATGACTGTGTCAGCTCTTTTTTGAACAAGTTTGAGTCTTTTGAGAAAGATACGACCTTCTTTGTTTTGGTTTAATGAAGTGCATTTTCAAATGATTGGGTATATCATATCATTTTCGTTACAGATTCAAGGTGATAAATTCTGGTACAATTTGTACAAATTATTAGCTACATTCTTGGCAAGATAGCTTTTTTTTTTTTTATTGAAACTTTTATCAACTTTCATTCCAGCAGACTTCCCATCTTACATTCTAACTCATTTAAAACAACATTATAATATAAATATAAGCTAGAAAAAGAATATTCTTATGTTGAAATATCTGAAAAATAGCATTTGTCTTGAAAACAAATTTCATACTTACAAACTTCTCCCATTGTTTTAGCATAATTTTTTTTCCCAAAATGCTAACTCTTTTAAACAAAAAAAAATTGAAGTTTTTTTGGAACCCCTAACAGTAAAATAAAGTAAAATACTATTTTTACATATACAAACATATATTTTTTTTATAAATCCATCTTTCTACAAAGTTAGCAAAAAAAACAACTCTCTTATTTTATAGTGAGCTATATTAACGCCAAAACTCTTTTAGTAGAAGTGGTAAGAAATCATTCTATCAACACCCCACTAACTCAAGGATTGTGATTTATTTTGACAAAATCAAGTTTTTCTAAAAACAGATGTGAACTGATAAGACTTCTCTATTAAATAAAAAAAAAGTGAGCTATATTTACACATTAAGCATTAATTGATTGTGCATTTAATAAGTGGTCTCATGTGTAGATTATACAACCAATGATTATCCTTTTTACCTTGTACTAACTACTGAACAAATCAATGAATAATAAATTAATCAAAAACTGTACATGCATGTGACAGATCATGGCACTAAAAGGAAGAAGTACAGAAACTTCAGAACTAATAAACCTAAACAAAGAAACTGAGGCCTCTTGTAGCAACAACAGTTCAGAAATCAATCTTGACACTTCACGAACCCCACCAACGGAAAGCCGAGCCAATCCACAAAACCAACACGGCTTCCCTTTTTACCCTGGTTCGATTCGGGTTGGGGAATTTGAGCAGTTGATCGCTCAGAACGGATCAAGACCGTCAGATCATCAGTTGATCGGTCAGAATGGATCAAGACAATCGGATCATCATCAGTTGATCAGTCAGAATGGATCGAGACCATCGGATCATCATCAGTTTCAGTGCGCGAAGGTCGAGCCAGGCGTACACGAGCCGAACTTTAGTAATTTGTTGTGCACAATGGAAGAACATCCACCTTTCTGGCCTTGGGCCGATCATCCCAATTTTCATTGAGAGTTTTCGGGAGTCAACAGATGATCAGTTGTTGTAAATCGCCTTATGAAGGTTTATAGATTGTTTGGATTATGCAGTGTTACAGATCTTAAGAGGTCTTAGATTCAATCAGTGTTAGTAATATGTTGACTCAGACCGAACTCTTGTTACTCTGTCAGGTCGGACGTGAAATTTGAGTTTTGTCTTCACTGTTTGAACGGGTTAACGAGACAATTTTTGAGTTTTTTTCTTGAGAGACCAAGAGTAAGTTTGGTTAGTCTAAATATTTGTATGAAATGCATGAGGCAACAAGGGCACAAGAGTTAGTAAGGGAATAATATATATTATGTTAGATATTGAATTATTGCGAATTTTGCTCTATGTATTTTCTAGGTACTTTTGTCAAATATAATTCATTCTTTATCTAGTTTGAAAAAATTAGGTTTTTTTTTGTTTCAGTTTGCGAAAAATGTTCTTTACATTTTAGATGTTGCAAACAATGTAAAAAATGGTCATTTCGGATGGCGTGGAAACACTGTAAAAAAATGTCTCTGGCTTTCACCAAACCACCATGATATTTTTTGTTAAAATGGTGTTTAAACCTTAATGTCCAAAAAAATGAAAATAAATTGCTTGCACCAGTCAAAATTATGCCTAAATACTGGTTTTGCAAACTGAAAAAATAATCTTACTTCTGTAAACTAAAAAATGAAATGTTAACTCACAAAATAACTTTATTTTCTGGATATCTAAGACTAATTGATTTGATCGGAGAAGAATATTTATTCGATTTCCTTGAATGGCTAGTTTTTTTCACTCTTTTCAAAAGTTCACATATTTGGCTGAGTAAGCATATGGTAAATAAACTAAGAATCATCAACATTATCTACATGACTATATGCGACCACTCCAAAGAGAATTATTCGTGACCAAATCCGAACCGTCCAATCTGAATCCAACCTAAGATATTTGATCATTTTCTTCTTTTTTTAGATTTGCAACTAGACAAAAGCAAACTGGTCATCCTGACAATTGAAGAAAATGCATCAGCCTTTTTAAGATTGGAGAGAAAGGTCTCTGTCTATGTTACCAACTTACATCATTCACATGCAAGTCATACACATTTTGCATCGATGCCCTCCAAAAAGCTTGAAATCTACAGTTTTGTATCAAATCTCTTGGGGAGAAGTTGAAGATGAAACAAGTGACATATCTAGATATTTTATTTAAAAATAATTAGATATATTTTCCAGGTACTTCTAGAATATGTATTTTGATTCCTGATATATTAACAGATGTATTTAAAACATAGTATATAAGATAAAATCAACAAGATTAATACATTTAGATATATATAGTAAACGATGACAAGTATTTAGTTTGCAACAAAATGCTTCTTTAATATCAAACTAGGATAATGCTTGCCCTTCGCGGCGAGTATTTTAATTTTAATAGTTATTTCAATCTAATAATGCTTCACTTACAATTATGAAAATTCAAAATTAAAGTATGTAAATCCATAGTATATAATAATACATGAGAATTCAAAATTGTTAACTTTGCTTTTCTTATGTCATTATATCTTGACATATTATATTAGAAAAATAAATTAAATATTAATCGAGGCTTAGATGAATGAGATCGAAAAAATAAATGCAAGATAATTTATTTCGAATATTTTAGTTAAACTACATACGATTAAATAATAGATGGTTAACTTAAAAAAAAATTATATATAATATTATATATATGGGAAAAATATGTATACTACATACGAAAATATAATATTACTCATTTTCTTCAAAAATTTGTCACCGCTATTTTTCTTTATTTTTTAGATGTTAAAATGGTATGGATTACACATATGTTATTTTGAAACATGTAATACATTAAGTAATATAATATAGTTTCAATATGCTGAAATTTTGTTTGAGATGACAGTTCTCACATAACGGAGATATAATACTGAATATTAATCTAACTAATTATGTGATATTATGATAATAATTTAAATTAAAAGCTAAGATTTTATAAATTTTTTGATTCGAAGGCGGAGAGAAAATTGATAATAATTCTCTTGAGAATTTTCAAACGGGGATAAAAGAATATGTTAAGAGTAAATGAGCTTATCATTTTATTATAAGTTCTTTTATATAGCATTCATATATTTTTATCAAGAAAAATTAAAATTAGAATCATAACAATATATTTTTATGTAATATTGTGGTAATAATTTGAATGAAAAGCTAAGATTTCAAAAAATATTGATCCAACGGCCGAGATAAAATTGACAATAGGTATCTTGAGAATCCGGAAAAATATATAAAAATAAGGTATAAAATATAAGTTAACTAGCATATTATTTTTGTTCATCTTCATTCATATAGTCTATATTGACATATTTTAGCAAGAAAAAAATTTGGAATCATAACAATATAAAACTTAAAATAAAGCAGAAAATTCCAACAAATATATATTTGATGATTTTAACATCGAAATAAAATATTTTATTAAGAATTATAATTTTTTAAAGAAGAAAAAAAATTATTTATATTTTAATGGGTAAACTCTTCATTAACTATTGGTACATATGATATTGTGGTAATAATTTAAATGAAAATCTAAGATTTAAAAAATAATGATCAAATGGCCGAGATAAAATTGACAATAAGTCTTTTGAGAATGCTCAAAGAGAGATGAAAAATAAGGTATAAGATATAAGTTAATGAGTATATCATTTTTGTACATCTTCTTTTATATAGTTTATATTCATATATTTTAGTAAGAAAAAAAAATTAAAACCATAACAAAATGGAACTCAAAATAAAGAAAAAATTCCAACAAATTTATATTTGACGATTTAACATTAGAAATAAAATATTTCATTAAGAATTATAATTTTTTAAAGAAGAAAAAAAAATTATTTATGTTTTAATGAGTGAACTTTTCATTAACATAAATTTGCACCATGATTCAATGAAACCATCTGATTACGATCTGATGGTCACAAACAAACTCACAACGATTCTCTTTAAATCGGATATGGAACAAAAAATACCAATTCAACCAATTATATATTTATGTTTTAATAACCACACACATGTTGCCATAAAATATCAATAAATTTGAGAAAATGAATGGCTAAGATTCGACAAAAATATTGATCTAACGGTTGCGATAAAAGTGATGATGTGCCCTTTTGAGAAAACTAAAAATTAAGTGAAAAATAAGGAATTGGGGTTAATTATTAGTATCTTCGTAAATATTTTTTTTAGATTTAATTCATATTTGATGAGTTGTAAGATTTTGCTAAATATATGCCACATAATATTGCATCTATCAGAACTTCAATCCATAATTTCTTACTACATATACAATATACTCTATTAACTAGGTTATGTATCATTTGCATTCATATATATTATGTTGATGACTAAACATATTTACAAAATTAATATATAAACTAAACCTATATCATTTTAAGTTTTTTAAAAATCATTACATAGTTGTATATGTATGTATCATATAGACTACTATACTCATATTTGCTATTTGCATTCATGCAATACCAACATATAAATGCGACTATATATAATTGTTCTATCTGTAGAGTTGAATCTGTGAAACATGGGCTTGTGAGGTTTTCAGGGGTTTCAGAGAAAAAAAGGTGTGGGGGTTCAAGCTGTCACAAGCACACATATCTCTGACTCTGCCCCTCTCTTTTCTCTAATATTCATTAGTTCCTCTAAAGCTGATTACTATGTAGCTCTCTCTACCTAATATATTGTATCATTTTTTGACAGACAAATCTGGAGCTCGAGCTTAGTAAATGGCACAACAAAAGCTGATATATCACTTACATGTATATATTATGCACAAATTATTAACTAAGGTTTGAGCCATGCATTAAAGGTAGCAAGAGTTCTCTTCACCTTATACATATCCAATAAGTTGAAATTCCATACCTGGATAAATATTTGGAAAACTATGTCATATTTCCTAAAGGGATTTTTTATTAGAGCTGAATTTGATCTCATTTTTATTTGAATATCCATCACAGGTAACTTATAAATTGCAAAAACTTGATAAAAAGCAAGAAATCTTTACTTTGTAAATAAGTTTAGTACGAGAATATATACATGAGATTTGAACATAACATCAACATGAATTACCAAGAGAGTGAGAAAGGTGATGGGGTCAAAATGGCCCATGATGTCTCTATTTTATGTGACATGAACCCACTGAAATTGGTTTGAATCTAAAGTACGAACGTTGCATGCTTTTTCTCTGTTTACACACTGTTTAAATAATTACATTTATTATTCACATGTTCATCATGTAATTTGTTTTGTTTACTCATGTTACATATACTTTGGTAAAAAAAAATGATACACTGGAATAAAAAAATTTAGATAATATTATAAAGGTTTAACCTTCTCATTAATATTATACGGTCATAATACAGTTTGAAAAGATTAATCTTCTCTTTAAGTATATTATATAAAATTTAATCTTTTCATACGTGTATGTTTACTAATGGTCATAAACTGCTGGGACGTTCTTTTTATTTTTTTTATTAAATAGACATGATTTTTTATCCCACTTCAACATTTTGACGTTAAGAAAACTCAAACACCATAAATTATTATTTATTGTTTTTTACATTCAACCAACTGAATTATGGACATGGACCGTGTCTATGTCCTTTTAGAATACATATTAATTGCCAATATACTTGTTTATAGAAAAGAAGAGAACATGAGAATGAATGAGAAAGAGAAGAAAACAAACAGAGTGGACTGAACAGTTGGGATCTTAAAATTCACGCAAAAACAAGCTGGAAACGGAAACAGACATGGCACCAACCATTCGATATATAGTGCTTCTAGGTTTAGGCTTAGGGTTCAGAGCGGTTAGGGTTGGCATTGGAACAAAACTTGAGCTACCCTATATATTATCTTTTGTCCCCCCAACGACGTGACAACATATATATTTATCGCATCCTGTCAAGATACTAAGTTTGTACCACCTCATGACTTGTTAGTTTAGCTTAGCTGCCCTAGTTAAGAAACCTAAAATGTGAATTAAGGAAAAAAGGATAAATATTGGCTAAAAGATGTAACTTTGCTCAAATTGGTTACTAATGTTATGATAATTCATTTATATCAAATGATATTTATTTGTCCAAATTAGATTTTTTTTTTTGAAGTTACTCGAGTGAGAAATATTTTGTAAGAAAAAAGAAAAAATATGCTCATACTAGTTGATGCAGATATTGGAAACTTCACCAACAGATCTGAGCAAAGAAAAACTTTCACGGATAAAAGAAGAGTGATGATGTATGTAACACAATCAATTAACTTATGATATTACCAATATATATTTTTAATTTGTAATAAACAATTAGTTTGTGTGTAACAACAATGCCTACTAAATGTACTATGCAAAAAACAAAGTCCTACTAAATAGTAAATATAGACGTAGTAATAAATGTAAGAGGGACAAAAATAACATAATCAAGTTCATATGTTCGGTACCAAGTGAAATTTTGTTCCATCGTATCATAACAAATGAAAATAGTAATATGAAAATAATAACATAATATGCCTAACATATTCCTTCAAAAAAAAAATATGCCTAACATATAATTAACATATCATAAGGAATCTTAAAATCGATTCACATGAAATTCAGGCCTAAAGTCAGCGATTATTCTATTTTATAAATCATAAATCCAGAAGGAAAATTAATTTAATACACACATCATGCCAAAGTTGCTCGAATTAATTATATGATTAGCCGCCCCCAAATGGGGCTGACATGCATTCCTATTTTTTTTATTGATAAAATGACATGCATTCTTAATTAATTTATAGAACAAACATTACAAGATCCCGAATCAATTTTGAAAATAAAAATATGAAAAATTAGAGTGAAAATGTGAAATGAAGTTCTCCCTGATTTTAATTTCGGGTTAATTTGGTTTGATTCCTGAATTCCTAGAATTATTATTTAAAAAAAATGCATCCATATCGTAATTGTTATTTTTTCTCAGTTCATAGCACCAAATATATTATAATGATATATACAACATATATAACAAGTTATATTGCAATAAATATTACAAAACTTACATTATATTTGAGCATATATTTCATTAATATACATGTGATTTGGAGGCAAATAGATGGGTGACAATTATTAATCTTAAATTAATTAGGTGTTAATAGTGAGGAGCATGTGTTGCCAGCTGTCCCTTAATATCTTCCTTTTTTCTCTCTGTTTTTTGTATTGATTTCTAGTACAAACTCACATGTATTAGACTTGTATAAAGTACTAGTTTGGATAAATATATCAGCCTAAAAATATCAAAAAAGGAAAAAAATAATAATATGTATGTGCAGTGTTATATTCACATGAATATCTCCATTTGTGTTATTTAATTTCCTTTTAACACCAAAGCACCTTTTGTTGATAGGAAAAAAGCTACTTAAATCTTAACAATCTACTTTTAAGTGATAAAAGCTACTTTTAATCAACCATTTTTTGCAAAAGATTGATTTGGAAACTTGAAAGTAGCTTTTTACTTGCTAAAAGTAACTTTTATAAAAAAAACACTAGCTTTGTCAATTAGAAATAAGCCGTGTTAAAAATATTGAAATATTAATCATCGGCTTCATTAATACATTAATATGCCACAAATATTTGGGCAATTTCGTATCCTCAAAATATAACAACAATCATATATACACCTAAAAAACATACGAAATATCATGCAAACCACTTATTTCCATATCACTTCAAATATATTCCATAATTATTCTTTTAACAACAATTTTTACCTGTACACGAATATGTGAGAGAAAGATAATTTATGTACTTTTTTGAAAAATTAGGAGATATTGTATAGTGATGATATTTCTCAAGTTTTCTAGGGTCATTCATGATATTTCAAGTTTAAAAGGCTACACATAAAGTGCATGTTCAACGGACCTAAAATAGTATAGAATAGTAAAATAATTGTTCAATTCCAATTTATTTTGGCCGAACAGTAATATAATATGTTGGATTAGAGATATAGAATAATAAAATTGCTTATTCTACGGTTGAAATAAAATTATTCTATTCCATGAAATAGTGTCTATTACACTTTATCGTATGTGGTAAACTCATTTAAATTTTTTATTTTTTCTTATCTTCTACCGTTTCATGTTACTTTATTTTAATTTATTTATTTCATTTTTAAATAATTTGAATAACATTTTCGGTTAATATGATTTGTATAAATTCAAATTATAGAACAAAAACATTTTGATCATAAACTATTTTCTATAATTTTAAATTAAGTTCTTCATATTAATACTTTGCTGAACGTGCATGAAATAAAGTAGACTAGTCATCTATTCTTAATTCCTCTATTCTTTTATTCCATGTGTTACCGAACCGTCCCAAAATTCTGAGGTTTTGTAGGGTACACGTCAAATTTCGGCTTAAATAATATTAAATGTTTCATACATATGGGCCGAGTTTGTTAAAAATATTTATAATTTGATTATTTAGTCACAAAAGGTTTAGCCCAAATAGTGTATTAAATATAAGCTCAAAAATAGATTTGGGCCTAATTATTTCAATCCAATTTTCAAACCCATTTTTGAATATATTGACCCTTGACCTGCTTCACGAATAGATAAATATTCAAGTTCACAAATCAAAACCCTTTTTTATTTATTTTTTATTTTTTTATAAAAGCCCGTTGGCAATTAAAACCTATTTTCTTTCTTTCTTTCTTCGCCAACCACCAATCAAATTCCATCCTCCATTCATTTCACCCGCCAAAATCTTATCCAACTCTTCCATCAAAAAAGAAAAAAACAAATCACATCCAAAAGTAAGAGAAAAACAAAAGAAAATTAAACAGAAAAATATTTCAGCACCACCAAATGACCATCAACGCCGCTGCTTCCACCCTCTTCCGGCCAACTCTTCCATCCATATTTCACAAAACCGCCCTCAACTTTCCAAAATATCCATCGAAGCCCCTCAACACACGAAAGAGCTCCAAACTCTCTGCAAGCTCGGCCCGTACCGCCCGTACCAGTAGCAGTTCCTCTCCCCCAACCGACCAAGAACAGATTTATTTCGACGGTGGAGCTCACTACGGCGATCTTCTATCAAATTTATTACTGGGTTTCACTTTACTTTGGCTGCCTTTAACTCTAGCTGCTGTCTCACGAGCTCTGTACCTTCGGTACCGATTCACCAACAAACGGGTCACGGTCATATCGGGTTTTACAGGCCAGGACAGATCCGACTTTCCGTATGAAGCCATTAAGGATGTGAAGGTGGTGCCGCGATTCATTGGAGAGTGGGGCGATGTCGTAATTACGCTCAAAGATGGAACTGTGGTGGATTTGAGAAGCGTGCCTAGATTCAGAGAGATTGCTGATTATTGTTTGAGCATGAAGAAGGGATTTGAGGAGTTGGGCGGAAGAGGGAGAAGAAGCTAGAGGTAATTTGGGAAACTCAGGTTCGTGATTTTGAGAATTTTTGAGGTTTTTTTTTATTGAAAAGGCTGTAATTTGGTGTGTTTAATTGTAGATATGTGATATAGCCCACAACATGTTTGATGAAATGCGGATTTGGTATTGTTTGAATTGATTGTTTTTGTTTTGATTTTGAGCGATGTCTTAGAATCCAATTTACAAAAAAGTTCTAATTTAATCACCAATATGAAGCTTAAGTTGAACCAAATCAATGTGCAACTTCTAAATTCTAATGTACTTAAAAAAATTCTAATCTACTTGATTTGGTTTATATTTAATAGTGATAAGAGCGTAGATGTGCTTCGGCCCAATTTTCATTAATTATAAAATCAAATAATGTGCACAAAAAAAGCCCAATAAACAACTCGAAGTTTAAAGGTGCTTTTGATTCTAGTGTGTTTTCAGGGTTAATAAAAGTATCACCATTCCTTTTTTTGGGGTAAATTTCAATGTAGTAGTTGACCTAACTTTTAAATTTAACAAAATATGCCATTCAATACTCAAATATCGTACTTTTTATTTGTCCAACGTTAAATTGGGCCGCCTCATTAATTTTATGTGGACTTTGTCAGTGGTCCACGTCAGTAATGATTTGATACCACAGAAAATTAATCTCAAATTCAACATCATTCAGACAAGATCACTAAATCTTAATATTGTACTAAAACAGAACTGAATCTATATGGAAGGGTTAATCATATCACTCTACTGTTGATATGAACATGCCATTTTAGATAACCTTTAAAATGGTGTATAATTGGATGAGTATGTAATGGTGTGATTGGGCAAATTAGAAATTTAATAAGTTTGTAAAAATAATTGAAAATTGGATGACTTACGAAAAAATTTAATCTTTTAGTACAAATTCAAGCTTCCTAGGTTCATCAAACAACTTTCTTCTTGATATCTCAAATTTCTTTATTTGATTCATTCAACTCGACTGAGTCAAGTGATCTCAAGTCCAGCTGAGCCAGATCTTTTTATTTACTCTTTCAAATGTTGAATCCTTCTTTCGATTCAATTTATGCTTGAGTCTCTGTAAGTTTAGATAATAACTAAATTAATACCACGGAGGAATTATTCTTCTGATGTTGCATGTTATTGGGAACCCTGTTTCTTGTATCAATTTGGTTTTACTAATCAGTCAAAGTGACCCTACCACATTTCTTTCTTTCGGTCATATTCTCATTTTTTATGGAAAATGGTTTTTTTAGAGAGAGAAAGCAGTCAATGAAGTAGTGAAAGATAATATAGAAAAATAATGAGGAACTTCTTTGAGATAAAAGTAAGAATATGCAGTTAAAAAGATATCTTGTAAAGTAAAAGGAAGAAAAGAAAGAAATGGAAGCAAGGAGAAAAAGTATCTTATAAAAGTTTTACAAAAATATCTTCTTGTTGTTTTTGGTAGGCCTTGTTCCTAATTTGTTTGACCTTTGTTCTTACTCTTACATTTTCTTACTCTTTGTGGTTTGAAAATATTTACTTTTTATGTTTGTTTTCAACTTCTAATTAATTAGTCCCAATCATGATTTCAAATTTTGATATTATTTTAAGCTCCATTTGTATGAAAAACATATTTAAAAGTTGAGGATGTCAATCATGATTTGACTTGAATGAGAAACCACAGCTTGTATTCACACATGTTGGCCAAAATGTACCTTTATCTTCCTAAAATTATTTAAATAAAAAAGAACAATTTGGTCCTTCATTATTTGATGGAGATTGATTATTCTCTGTTTCTTTTTCACAGAATGATTCTCCAGTTTGTGAGATTATTGAGGCGTTTTGTTTAAGCCAATAATAGTGGAGCTTTGAAATTTGATTCTCGCTGGGTTTTGAACTGATTTATTTGATTCTTTGCGAGTGGCAGAAGAGTTAGAAGACAAAAGCACCACTTAAAGTTCAGTTCTTCATATGGTTTTCACAACCGGGTTAATACGGTTGATAAACTTCAAAGAAAAGGAATTCAATTGCCGCCTATATGCGTATTATGTAATGCAAACGCAGAAGACAGAGACCATCTATTCGTTAACTGCTCCTTCACACGAGCAACATGGAGGCTAGCAGAGCACTACTCCAATGCCCCGGCACACTTAATTCTTGCCGGGTCCCTACCTCAGACATGGGAAAAATGCCGGAAGCTAAACCCCAACGGACAGAAAGCGGTTTGGCAAACTCTACTGGCGGCCATCACCTGGAGTATATGGAAGGAGAGGAATGCCCGTATCTTCAGGAACAAATCCCAACCGCCCCCAACAGTGAGTAGAAAGATTATCGAAGAAGCGGCGTCGTGTATAAAATACTGCTGAATATAGGATCTTCGCTTAATGTTATTAGCTTAGTGTTTTTTATCAAATTGGTTCTCCATCAATATGTACCTTTAATTCCCGTTTAATGCAACGAATGGTATACCATTCCTTCAAAAAAAAAAAAATTTCCCGATTCATATAGACAACCAATTGTATGGTATATAGAGCCAAATTAGGACCATAGCTAAGATTCTCATTTCAAATATCAACAAATTACAGAAATGTCACATTAATCAATATAAGCTCGAAATTTCATAATTCATTACTTTTCCATGAAACAAAATGTATGGGTTCAAACTATCTAATAGATTTCCTTTTTTAATTTATTTTTCTTTTTTTTCCGTTAAATATGTTATTAAGCCCAATCCAAATTTAATCATAAATATGAAAAAATCTAGAAGCAAGTCAAGGCTAACAAAATATCTTGATTTTAGAATTATCTATTAAAATATCTTTGTTCTAGATATGTTTGTCTCTAGAAAATTCTTCAAAAATATCTTGGGTCTAGATGATTTCATCCTCTAGTATAAATAAGAGTCTCATTCTCACCATTTGGATCAAGCTACAAAACAAATTCCTCTCTCTAATAAAGAGTGTTGTGAGAGTTGTAGTGGTTCAGTTGGAGGTCTAATAATATAGAAGTAGTAGGGTTGTAATTTTAGAGGTTTAGTAATTGTGTACTGAAGTGTATAGTGTATTGTAATATTATTGAGAGAATAATAAAAAAGTTTTATTCAAATCTCGTCTCTCTACTCTACAAACTGGTATCAGAGCGAGGTAGATGGGTCGGTGCTGTCGAAATAGACAGTGAGGGTTAGAGTTAAGTGCCGAGAGTTTGCGAGTAGTCCAGTAGTCCAAGTAGCCGTGTGTCGGCATTCTGTCGGAGGAGTTGCCGGAGGAGAAAAGGCTTAGCTGAAGCCAATAGACTAAGTCGCATTCATGGATTTTGAAGATTCAACTGCCGGGTTGAAGAAGTTGAACGGCAACAACTACATCTACTGGAAGGCCTGTGTAGAATCCTACCTGTAAGGACATGATCTTTGGGAGGTGGTAGATGGATATGAGACAACTCCGCCAGAGGTCGCTACTAAAAAAATGACAGTATCCGAAACTATCGGTGACCCAAGACTAACCGAGGAGAAGAAGACCCCATCCGCGGAGAATAAGGCTCTGCGAAAATGGTGTATCAAGGCCGGAAAGGCGATGTGTGTACTCAGGACCTCAGTTGAAGATGAGCTACTTGAGTACATTCGAGAAGCGGTAACGCCGAAAGCCGCTTGGGATATTCTCGCGATACTATTCTCCAAGAAGAATGACGCCTGCCTCCAACTACTCGAGAAGGAGCTCATGACGCTTTCACAAGGGAGTATGAAAATCAGTCAGTACTTCACGAAGGTGAAGTCCATCTGTAGCGAGATCACGCAGATCGTCTCTAAAGAGAAAATAAGCGAGCAACAGACGAGGGCGATAATAATCAACGGTTTGAAACCCGACTATAGCAGGTTTATGGCAGCAGTTCAGGGTTAGTCGACTCCACCAACACTACTGGAGCTAGAGAATATGCTCGCTAACCAAGAGGCTCTGACCAGGAGGGTCGATATCTCAACGAGACAAGACGATGAGGCGCTATTCTGCAGCCGAAGGAAGGGTTGGCCTGAACAAAGGCCGAGATCGAAACCCGAAAGCAGGACTGGACAACATAGGAGGCCGAAGGAGGAGACTAATGCTTCAGGAGGATCTCGTAGGCAAAGAGACGGCAAAGCTTGAGGTGATGAGTGCTACAACTGTGGCAAGAGGGGACATTATGCACGAGACTGTTGGTCTAAGAAGAAGGAACAGGGAAATGCAGCAATCCTAAGAGACCATCAAGATGCCAAGAGTCAGGAGATTGACTGTAGTGAAGAAGAATGAGATATTGATGCCGCATTCACAAATGCGGTCACCATGATTGAAGAGAAGGAGGAGAAGGAAGAGGTTGCACTGACGGCAGTAATCAAATAAGGGAGAATCGACTATGAGAGTGACTGGATCGTTAACTCCGGTTGCTCAAATCACATGACCGGTGATATCAAGAAGCTAGAATGCTTACAGGAGTATAAAGAAACCCAAGTGATTGTGACAGCTAACAGCTCCAAGCTGCCAATCAGCTACGTCGGTAGAACGGTAATCTCTCCTCACATCGGTCCGAAGGAATTTCAGCTGCAAGGAGTCTATCATGTTCCAGGCATGAAGAAGAATCTATTGTCAGTATCGCAACTGACAGCACAAGGGAATTACGTAGTCTTCGGGCCACAAAAGGTGAAGGTGTACCGCAACCTCAAAGCTTTGGGCACACCAATAATGGAGGAATGAAAAATGGAGTCAATCCACGTAATGTCAGCACAATCAGCTTACGTAAACAAAACTCGGACGAATGATACGGCGGATCTCTGGCATGCACGACTGGGGCACGTGAGCTACCACAAGCTTAAGTTGATAGTCGAGAGGTCGATGGACAAAGGTCTTCCTGGAGTGGAGGTGCGGACCGACATAGTATGTGCCGGTTGCCGATTCGGTAAAGCTCATCAGCTTCCTTTCCAGCCAATCTAAGTACAAAGCTAAGGAACCTTTGGAGCTAATACACTCGGATGTCTTCGGTCCGATTAAGCACGCTTCAATAAGTGGTTCAAAGTATATGGTGACCTTCATTGATGATTTCTCGATATATGTGTGGGTGTTTTTCATGAAAGAAAAATCGGAAGCGTTATCCAAGTTCAAGGAGTTTAAGGAGAAGGCGGAAAGTGAACTCATCAAGAAAGTTCAGTGTCTCCATACGGATAATGGAAGAGAATACGTAAACCGAAAATTCGATGCCTACCTGAAGGAGCATAAGATCCGAAGGCAGTTAACCTTCCCAAACACCCACAACAGAATGGAATAGCCGAGAGGACGAACCGGCATATTGCAGAGATTTGCCGGAGCATGTTGCATGCTAAAAATGTGCCATCAAGATTTTGGGCTGAGTGCATGAAGACAGCTGCACACATCATCAACCGACTTCCACAAGAGAAGATGGGTTATGTCTCGCCATTCCAGAAACTCTTGGAAACTTAAACCCTAAATTAGCCACTTCAAGGTGTTCGGATGTGTGTGCTACGTGTTTGTGCCTAATCATCTTCAGACCAAATTTGACAAAAAAGCGATTCGATATATCTTTGTCAGGTACGATGATGAAAGGAAATGATGGAGGTGTTGTGATCTAACGACAGGGTGCATCCACACGTCAAGAAACATAATTTTTGACGAAGCCTCATCATGGTGGCCAACTGAAGGTGGAATATAAGTAAATTCAGAGGATCTCAAATCACAATTTGAGGAAAGAACCAGTGGCCAAGCCCAAGAAAGTGTCGAGACACCGACGTCCACAATGGAAAAGGGACAAAGTCCAAATGCCACAAAAACCAAGAGCCCATGGAAAACCGGAGTACTCAAAGATGGTGAAGGTATGACTCTAGACCTACAAGAAGAGGTGGAAGAAATGCCCCCGCCAATAAGAAAGTCATCAAGAGCAAGACGTCCAAACACAAAGTACACAAACGCAGCGATCGGTGAGGAGAACTCAGTTGAAGAATCAACAACTTATGAAGAAGCAGCAAAGAGCAATAAGTGGAAAGAGGCAATGGAGGAGGAGATGATGGCTCTAAGGCAAAATTAGACGTGTGAGTTAGTGCCACAACCGAATGGAGTAAAACCAATTTCGTGCAAATGGGTGTACAAAGTGAAGACCAAAGCAGATGAGTCAATCGAAAGATACAAGGCTCGACTAGTTACACGAAGGTTCTCACAACAGCACGGGCTGGACTATGATGAGACATTCAGTCCGGTGGCGAAGATGACAACGGTACATGTTCTCCTAGCATTTGTGGCAAGCAAAGGATGGAAGATATGGCAGATGGATGTGAAGAACGCCTTCTTGCACGGTGAGCTTGATCGAGAAATATACATGGATCAACCACAAGGATATGTGAGTAAAATTCATCCAGAATATGTGTGCAAGCTCAAGAAGGCATTGTACGAGCTAAAACAGGCTCCAAGAGCGTGGTACGGGAAAATAGTATAGTTTCTCGTACAAAGTGGATATACAGTGGCGACAGCAGACTCGAGCCTATTCACCAAGAACATTGGAGGCAAACTCACTATTATCTTGGTGTACGTAGATGATCTCATCTTAACCGGTGATCTCGTAGAAGAGATTCGGTAAACGATGGAGAACCTGTCTATCCGGTTCTAGATGAAGGAACTCGGAGAATTGAAGCATTTCCTGGGCTTGAGGTTGAGAAGACAAGTAAAGGTGTGTTTCTTTGCCAACAAAAATATGCAAATGATCTTCTAGAGGCTTATGGAATGTTGGAGAGCAAGCCGTTGTTTACACCGATGGAACCAAATGCAAAGCTTTGCGCTGGAAAAGGGAAAGATCTACAAGACACTCGAATGTATCGACAACTGGTGGGAAGTCTCATCTATCTGACTCTTACTAGACCCGATATAGGCTTCGCTGTTGGATTAGTAAGCTGTCATATGCAGAACCCAAAGAAGCCACATTTGGAGGCAGTTTGGCGGATACTTCGATACGTGAAGGGTACATTAGACTACGGTATTGTGTACTGTAGAGGCGAAGAATGGGAACTAGTTGGTTATTGTGATGCTGGCTATGCTGGAGATTGTGATACAAGGAGATCAACAACCGGCTATGTATTCAGTTTGGGATTAGGAGCAGTATCTTGGTGTAGAAAAAGACAGTCTACCGTATCCCTATCCACGACAGAAGCGGAGTATAGAGCAGCAGATACTTCTGCACACGAAAGTACGTGGTTGGTTCGTTTACTAAGGGAGTTTCACCAGCCAATCGACAAAGTAAGGCTCCACTGCGACAACAGGTCGGCAGTGTGCTTAGCAGAGAATCCGGTGTTTCACGCAAGAACCAAACATATTGAAGTGCACTACCACTTCTTACGAGAAAATGTACTACAAGGAGAGATCCAAATGAAGCTGACACCGATGGAAGAGCAAGTCGCTGACATTTTTACGAAGGGTCTCAACACGATTGCTCAATCAATCAGCGATTTAGAGGACTTAGTGTTGAGGGGGAGTGTTAAATATGCAACACTAAGCTCAATCCAAATTTAGCCATAAATATGAAAAATCTAGAAGCAAGTCAAGGCTAGCAAAATATCTTGATTCTAGAATTATCTATTAAAATATTTTTGTTCTAGATATGTTTGTCTCTAGAAAATTCTTCAAAAATATCTTGGGTCTAGATGACTCCATCCTCTAGTATAAATAGGAGTCTCATTCTCACCATTTAGATCAAGTCACAAAATAAATTCCTCTCTCTAATAAAGAGTGTTGTGAGAGTTGAAGTAGTTTAGTTGAAGGTCTAATAATATAGAAGTAGTATGGTTGTAATTTTAGAGGTTTAGTAATTATATAGTGAAGTATATTGTAATATTATTAAGAGAGTAATAAAGAAGTTTTATTCAAATTTCGCCTTTCTACTCTATATTTTATTTTTGAGACAGTTTGATAATTGACAAAGGGTTGAATGAAGTCACATAGAATAATGGACTACATAATGAATTGAATTTTGGAAGTATAAGGAAGGATGCCTCTTGTGGTGATCTGCATCTTATCCTGATACCATGATGTATTTAATGGAGACATTATATTTATGACAGTATATCCATCAATTATACAAGGTTCTGGATTTTCAGTGATATGTAACCTAAAACAATAAAACAACATTTATGCAAGCCAAAGATTGCGAGCTTTAACGGTACAATTCTTGAACTTTGAAAGATATCCCGAATTTAAATTACAACAAACACATTTAGAAGAATTGATATTTTCCAAGTCAATAACCAAGTAATAATTTGTTTGAGGCTCCAAAAAATAGAAATTAAATTAATTTGATATTTTTATATTTGTTCGTGTGATCCACAATAAAATGTTAAATATGGCTCAATTTAACATGTGATAAATGAAACATATGCCAAATTAAAATAAATTGGTATTCAATTCGTGTCATAAAAATAAGAGACAAAATAGAGATATTTTTGAAGGAAGCGTATTATATCATCTTCTCTTGAAATACGGTATTTATTCATCCAATCATATATGTACAAGTACGAGGTAGGAGACTAATCAATTTGAAAGCTACAATTCGATTTAATCACACAGCTGTCACAAATAGTTTGGTTTTAGACTTTTCAGTTTCACAAAATAAGATAATTTTAACCCTCTCTAAAATTTTTGATTGAAGCGTCATTGCCCACTTAAATAATTTTCAAAATATACATAATATAGCTCTTCAAATTTGGATTTGGATACTAATTCTATTAAATATCTTAATCTAAGACCAGAAAGTTAATAAATTCAAAAGCAAGATCATCATCTCAAGTACTAAAAAAATGCAAACGTACAACTATTGGTATATGTTAAGTGGCATTATCATCAATCATGTGGCATACAGAGCCAACTATATATTATTTTGTTTGATAAAAACCAAACTTTACTTTTTAACTTGTTGCTTCTCAATACCACTTATTGCATTTAAAACAACATTAATTACTTAGTGTAAATCAAATCAAGACACATTTTTCTAAATGATCTTAATTTTTTTTTAATCTAAAATATTTAATAATGTTATTGACAACTAATCATCTTAAAAACAAATACTCCTTTCCTTCTCAATCCCATTTGTAATATAATGCACATTCTTTGTTAGAGTGGAAGCATAGAAGTAGGGTTGTATGTATTTATTGTATAGTATTTGTTGAGTGTATTGTAGGGAATTATAGGGATTAAATTGTATAGATGTATAGGAATTAGTTAGAGTTAGGTAGAAGCTAGTCCTATATATAGATGCATTATCCTTGTAAATTATCATTTAAGAGAAGGGGAGATTTGCCCAAGAGTTCTTCAAATCTTTTGATCTGTCTTTTACGAAAAAAGAACTCTCTTTTATCTAGGCATCCTTAAAAGTAGAACTCAATGAGAGGAAGAAATTACTGATATCCTTTTTTATCGGTGCTCGTAAAAAGGGGTCCCAATGAACACCGAGATGAGGACATTTATAAAGATGTTCGGAGAAATAAGGAGGGTTATCTCAACACCATTGAAAATTTCTTATAATTTTTAGCCGAGGTAGAGGACGAAATTGAATTGATTCTACACCAAAGAAAAAGAAACAAATTGACTAACTATTATTAATACTAATATTATTTCATTCTAATTGATTAAGTAATTAATTTTTCCTAATCCAATCATACCTAATTAATCAATTTCTCATTTCTATTTCATCTCTATTCAACAATTCTATCATGGTATCAGGCCTGATTTCCTTTTTTTCTTGCTTACGCATATCAAATTTTTTCCAAATTCTCTCTTCTCTTCTCTCAGATCCCGCTCTGATCCAAGAGTGTTGTAATTTGCACCTTTAGGTACAGTCAAGAACTGTTTTTTTTTTCAAGAATCTCGAAATTCTTGTCTGAAATTTTCAAGACGCAATCAAAAAAGATTATTTTCAGTCAAGAAGAGAAATTAAGAGTAAAATTAGAGGTATAGTGAGCAATTCAAGTGGTTTTGAATTGTAATTGAGTCAAGGTTAGAGGAATAGAGAGCAATTGAGGTGGTTCAAAATTGAAATCAAGTCAAGAGTAGAGGAATAGTGAGCAATTGAGGTGGTTTCGATGTAATTTTGTTGGATTCAAATCTGATCAAGATCTAATCCAGCTTGAAGAAGAAAATTCACAATCATGATCAGTTCTTTTCCCAAATTTTCCTCAGTTTCGATCTAGAGTGATATCAAAGGAGCTCATTCCTAAAAATTCAGCGTTCCTCAACCTTGAAATCACTCTAGCAGTCAAAACTCAAATTACTTACCTGGTTCACTACAATTTATCATCATCAGGTTGTCTCATTCCTTCTTTCTATTCTTTCTTACTCAAATAGCCACTGATCCACCTCCCAAGATCATTACCTTCACAAATCAAATCTCAATTAAGCTCGATGGTGAAAGTAATAATGCCCTAGGTCAAACTATTTTGCCGTGTGAAAAACGGATTATGTATCAGACATTATATTTTTATATTAGATGTTTTATCTCATAAACTTTTTTATATAATAATTGCGCGTAAAGGTTATTAGATTATTAATTAACCATGAATATGTATGTCCGTTATACATTATCGGAATATGTGATTCTGATAGTAAAATCGTAAAGCAAAGTGAATATAATTCTAAATTATCCCTAATCATATATGAAATGTTTGTAAGACAAACATATTTGAAAATCTCAAATCATATATATAGTTACTAGTATGTTATTTGGATGATGATCACGTTTTACTGATCATGGATATTAGATATCAATTCATTAATATAAATATATGTTGGAGAACATATATTGGATCGACCCACTATGAGAATATACATGGTTTATATCTCATTAGTATTTTCTCATTATCTAGTATCAGACATTAGTATTTTTACTTAAGGTCATCATAGATTCCTGCATGTATATCTTTATACTTTGATATAGTCAAACGATGTCTTGAACCGGATAATTTTAAAAGCTATGATCAGGTATTTAGTAAATCATGAGTTGGAATGTGAATGATCAAGATAAAATTTGTTACTCTCGGATACGAGAAAGATATCTCAGGGCCCCTGATAAATTGAGGCTGAAGGAAAACATACGTCCGTGTACGAAAGAATTAGCATGTGTTGTTAATATCTTTCAGTTTAATTATAATTCAGGAAAGAGAATTGATCACAATAAGGATGACATAAAATCATGCCTTATGATTAATATAAATATCGTTTAACAAAGTGACTAAATACATAATTGATGTATAGGTTATGATTATGTATTATTAACTTAATTTAGATAATCATAACGTCATACTAGAGGTTACTCATGATTTATAAACTTGAAGTTTATTTCCAATATTAAATGAACATACAGGGTCGCACACAAACAGAACTAACTCGGTTGAACACAAAAAATCAAAAGGAAGGTGAAAAGGTGTGAGCATTAGATGCTATAAATAGATGAAGAGTTCATCTAATTAGGTTAGAAGATTCCGACCACACCCTAGCCGCCTATTGAGAGAGAGAGAGAGAGAAAGAGAAACCGGATCTAGTAATCTCGGTTTCTCCACCAACAAGAGCAGTTCGCGTGTGGATATGTGTAGATGGCGGTGCCGGAGTCGTAGCGCCTTTCATGATCAGATCCGCAAGAGACGCAGTGAGATCATTTGGAGATGAATCGTGAAGCTTTACAAACTCGATTAGCCGAATCTGAGGTATAAATAAGATTTATTTTTTCTGATTTGATTGATAATACACGGATTCTCGGTTAGGAAACGGGTAAAATTATAATTCTGTTGTGCATCTGAGAATACGCGTTTCCTTTTAGATGGATCCAATTGTTTGGTTTGGAAGTTTCAAGTTGAGCTAATTCTTCTTGGATAAGGCCTTGTATCTCATATCGACCCCCTAATCAAACCCCCCATCAAAATTACAATTCAAGCTACTACAGCGAATACTAAACCTCAAATAATAGTAAATCCTAAGTTTACTAGTTGGTGCCACCAAGACTGTATGGTGCTCAGATGGCTCCGAATGACCATGATAGACATAGTCCTTGGCCAAATCGTTCACTTCAAAACCTCAGCTGAGATATGGAAAACCCTCGACCAACTCTTCAATTCGACAACAATGGCCAAATTACTCGAGTTGTTTCTCAAATTGTGTACTACGAAGAAGCAGGGTTAATTCTGCAGCGAGTACTTTCGACAAATGAAGAGTTTCTCCAACCAATTAGCTCTCATCGGTCAAAGATCGATGAGACACTCCTCATTTTGTTTATCCTTTGAGGTCTTAGCTCCGAATACAATGGCTTCGAGACTGCCATTATTGCTCGAACTGAGCGCCTCTTCCTCTCTCAGCTTCATGGTTTTTTGTTAGGGCACGAGCAGAGAATCGAACAACAAGACTCCAATGAAAGCTCGAGCTCCACTCTCATCGCCTCTAGAAGCTCAAATGGGGATGAATTTTCGAGAGGAATGTTACAACCCCCCCCCTCTCTCTCTCTCCAGTTTCCCATTTAATCTCTCCTCTCCATTTCCGCCTTCTTCTTATTCGGACCATCATAATGGGCCATTGGTTTTTGAGAAGGGCCAAGCAATTAATCCATCATAGCAACATATTTCAGCTATGGGCCAACAAATAATTTTTTCCCCAAATTTTCAGTTGGCTCAGTTTTGGGCGCTGGTCTTGGCCCAGAAAATTTTCACAAACCGTTTTGTGAGGTTTTTGCAACCAAATTTATCAAGTCGAATGGTTTTCATGAGCACGAAAAATGAGGCAAAGGTGGTCGCAACAACAACAACAACAACAACAACAACAACAACAACAATAATAATAATAATAATAACAATAATAATAATAATAATAATAATAATAATAATAATAATAATAATAATAATAATAATAATAATAATAATAATAATAAAAACAAAGGAGTACGATGTCAAATTTACGCTTAGCCTGGTCACGACGCCCTCAATTGTTATGGACGTTTCAATTGTAATCCAATCTTCCAACTGGCCTTGTAGCCGAGTCGTTTGTCAGCCCATCGGACCGGTGGTTCCTTGAATCGGGAACATCTAACCATATGGTCTCAACTCTTTCACCTCCCTTACTCAAGTAATGACCTTATACGAGTCGATAATGATGCGGGCATACTGATTCAAAACATTGGCCAAACAGTGATTAGCCTACCAAACAGATCTTTAGTCCTAAAAAATGTATTTCATGTGCACAAAATAACCAAAAATCTCATAAACATCTCACAACTAACGAAAGACAATAATATTTCTATCGAATTCCAACCGTTTAATTGTTTAATAAAGGACCGGATTTCTAACAAGATTCTCCTCCGTGCGGTTCTTAACAACAGCCTCTACCGCCTCTTCAAAAGACCGGCTCAAATAAAACGACCTTCCACATTCCTTGGCGAGCAAGCATCTGCTGACTTGTGGGGTGGCTATGCCATGCTTCCTTCTTGAATGTTTAATAAATCAAAATAAATTATTGTTTTCTAATAAACGGTTGATGTCTTGTAATGCATGTTGTGAGGACAAGACCCATAAATTGTCATTTAATAAAAATATTTCTCACTCCTCATTACCACTAGAAGTAGTCCACTCGCATTATGTGTGGGGACCGGCTCCGGTTCTCTCGCATTATGGGGCCCACTATTTTGTATACTTCACTGACGACTTTTCGCGCTACACATGAATCTACTTTCTCACCTCTAAAGATCAAGTCTCGCAAGCTTTTAGCCTCGTTAAGGCTCAAGCTGAAAATCTTCTCTCTAGCACCATAAAAACACTTCAAACCAATGATAGCACCGAATTTAAGCCCATTGCGTGATGTTCCTCCTCTATCTCTCACATCACCGCATGTGCTTATACCCTAAACAAAACGGGCTCGCTGAGAGGAAACATCGACACATTGTTGAACTAGCCCTTTCTACCATGTCACAAGCCTTTATTCTCCTTCGGTTTTGGGATGACATATTCTACAACATTGTCTTCCTCATCAACCGCTTATCAAACTCCGCAAATCCACAAAAATCTCCTTTTGCAACTCTTTTTCACAAAAAAATGGATTATAACTTTATACAAGTCATTGGTTGCTTGTATTTTCCAATATAATATATTTAATTTGTGGGGTTAATTAATTTTCTTCAATCTTCATAAATCTAAAAAAAGATAGCATCTCAATCAAAGAACAGAAATATTTACATGCTTTTTTTTCGATTATATGCCCGTAGATACCCACATCTAATTATATTATGTCTGCTCTAATTTTGAATCTTATCCTTTTTAACTGGAAGGTTACATATCATACCAAGTGAGTGAGCTAGGTCACTGGAGGCAACATTAGCATGTTGCTTGAAGAAAAGAAAATGAATAATTTAATATAAAAATAGTCAACTTTGATACAGGAAACTTGAATTTCATCATGTCACCATTTAATCCAATTAATTTCACCGTACAAATATTTTGCATCTTCCAATCTAGTACTAACCAATTCCCCATGTAGATAAGATCATAATTAAAAAACAAGTCTAATAATCATGTCCTTTGGAGTATAAACTACTCATAATCATTACACATTTCACCATTTAGTGTTTAGAACAAATAAATAAAACAAGACCACAAACTAGGTCCAGAGATTAAAACTCAAAGGGAAAAGTTCAATTTGCCCAAACTATTAAAATAACTTATTTTTAGTCTTTTCATTTTTTTTTTGTCTAATTTTGTCCAAACTATTTAAAAATAACTATATTTTCAATCATTTAATCAGTTAGGTGCTTATAGTCCGTTAATCTTGACAAATAAGAAATAACGTTTCATATATATTATTGACACGTAAAAAATAATGTGTTAACTTAAAAAAATAAAAATAAAATAAACATGCACCAAAAAGTATATTTAAAATAATACTTTAAAAAAAGAGGAATTAAGAACTTTTCTTTTTCAAAATTGTCATGCTACAAATATCACATCAGAAGATGTGTTAATAATATCTACCACGTCATTATTTATGCCATATTTAATATGATTCAGATATAGGGTACCAGTTTTGGAGTCCTCAGCAGCGTCAAATTAAAAAAGGTATGATGAAATTATAAAAAAATATTTTTGTAAACACAAAAGGTACAGTAAAATTACAAAAAAAATATATTTGTAAACACAAAAGGCAGATTCAAGTGCAAATATATATGTGTAAAGCTAATACTGTATGGTATGCTCTTATGGGCACTACAAAACCTGGGCACTCCGAATAATTTCTCTATTTAATATATACGTGAATACTTAATGGATTAAATGACAAAAACGGAGTTTATTGAATAATTAAGATAAAAGACTAAAATTTGATAAAAAAAAAGTTAGACGCCAAACTATCAACGATAGATCACTCAAATATGTTCCGGCAATGGCAATCAATCCGAGCAATCATCCAGAAGCACGAAATGTTGAAATGTGATGTCATTTAGGCGGCCACCTCATGGTCAATTTAGAAAAAACGAAACGGAAAGATTTTTCAAGAAAAAAACCTTATCCATAGTCGTGTAGCAATCCAAACAGCCACTCTGGCTGATCAATGACTATGTCATTGTTGAGTTACCTCATACACACTGGAGTAAGTTGCCTAATTTTTATCACTTTGGAATAATTTAGCTATTATTTTGATGTATCTGTGTGTTGTACTTATTTTGATCCTTATTTATTTTTCATAAACAGTTGTATCTCTGTTTTAATTTTAAATGAAAAATGCAACGAGTGAAAGATCCTAGTTTTCCTTGAAAAAAAGAATTAAGATCAAAAGTGAGAGGCAAAACTAAAATTTTGTGGCATTTAAAACATAAACCAGGTTTAGGGTAGTTTTCCAACCCTCCTGCCACGTCAGCCACAGTGGCATGAGTGGAAACTTTGTAATTTAACTAACAATCAAGGGCAATATCATTTGGCATACAAATCCAACATCACATCCGACGTATACAATGGGCAATCTCTCATATACCCTTGTAAAATTTTATAATATCAACAAAGAACAATGTTAAACAACAGACAGAAAATTCCGAGGGCAATCCAATAAAACTTGTTGTGTAAATAATATAAGTAACTAAAGAAACTGAATAATAATAAATGCATATATTAGTCATAATATTTACACAATAAATTATGTAGAGTTACCATCGGAATTCCCGTCATGTTATCTAACATTATTGATGAATAAAATATCAATTATTGTCACAAAGAACCGATAGAATATTTTTATGTTTGCAAGGGTATAATGGAAATGTTTCTGCATAGCTTAAGGCCCGCATTTTCTTGTCTCTTTCTAACGAGGTGGTCATTGTGTACACTTGCACTTTCATACCTCTTTCCTTCTCTTTCATTTTTACACTTTCTCACGTCCAAAAATTCCCCAAATTCAATCTGAAAGTGCATAGGGAGCTTTGCTTTGGCTGTAGCTGAGAATTGAAGCTCAGAATTTTTTGTGGGGAGTTGAGATTTTTTGGAGCTGGTGGTTGTATGTGTGTGGGCTAGGAAGGGGGAGAGAAATGGGGAACTGTTTGGATTCTCCTTCTAGAGTTGACACTGGTTTGAATTCCCAAAATGGTGCGTGCTTCTTTCTTTCTTTCATTCTTTCTTTTGGGTATTTTTGGTAGTGAATTGATTGAATTCTTTTTGGGTAATTTTGGTTCTTTTTGTTTTTTGGGAACTTGGTTTTGGATTGGGATGATTAGTGGAGTGGGTGAAAAGTTGGTTTTTGTAATTCTTTTCTGTCTTTAGCAAGTTCGTGGAAAAGGCGATTGAGCAAAGAAACTGATTTTCTTTTTGCTGGTTTGCACAATTGAGTTTATTTTCTGAGTTTTGAATGTTCTTAAGTGTTGATTTTGTGTTTGGCTATTCCTGGATTGGATCTACTGAGAGAAAAAAGAAATTATCAATTGTTACTAATTATATGTGCGTAAAATCGAATTTTTTGATTTACAAAAGCTGAATATGATTTAAAAGCTAGCTATCAACTTATGAATTTGAACTAGCTCTAAAAATTATATATATAATCTTATTTATATTATTTTTTATATTGTCTTTATCCAATTCTATTCTGCTGGTTTTCTAACTTTTATCAATTAAAAGTATGCTATGGTGCTTAATATTTTCTCCTTAAATTTGTTGTTTGAAATTTACAAGACAAGTAAGTCCCTTTATTAAATTGTTTATTTCTTTCAAAGAGCATTAAATGACTTATTATGATAGACCTAACTTAATCATGGGTCCCTATGCATTAATTATCATCATTTTCACTTTACATTCTCCACTAAAAATCATTTTTATTCTGAACGTAATTGCCACTTTACAACATTTATTTTTTTCCTTTCACTATTTAGTATTTTGTATCTACATAAAAGTTCCTCTCTTTTTCTAATTAACTGTAGTAATTATCAGCTCCATTTTTTATAGGGACAGAATTGCATAGAATTATACCATGAAAAAAAAATCATATATTCCTTTAAAAAAAAAACATATACAATATCACCTCTGTTCTCACAAAATCACGCCCTGTAAATGAAAACCACTTCCCAATATATCAACCACCAACCAAATCCATAATCCAATTCTCCTTTCTTTCACCACAACAAAAATTCACAACCAAACCAAGTCCATTTTTCACACACACACTCACAAACCACACACAACACATTATTACATCATAAACAAACAACCAATTTCCACGTTCAAATTTCCACACAAACACCCAACTCCCTCCAAATTTCAATCATCTTTAGCTCAAATCACGAGCAAATCATCCTTTAGTTCAAATAAATCACAAGCAAAACAAAATCACAACTTACACACATCACACCACCATAAAAACAACTAATTCAATCCAAATACTCATCATTTTCCATCAATTCCAGGTCAAATCACAACCAAATCCTCCCTCTCGACGCTCCCCTCTTCTCTCAAATCCAACTCGACATTATCCCTTCCTTCTTACAAATCAACCCAATCCTCTCTCCCCTTGCCGCGCACCGAAGGAGAAATCCTCGCCTCCCCCAATTTGAAGCCGTTTTCTTTCAACGATTTGAGAATTGCGACTAAGAATTTCCGGCCGGATAGTTTGATTGGAGAAGGAGGGTTTGGGTATGTTTATAAAGGGTGGCTTGATGAGTTGACTTTGGGCCCGGTCAAACCGGGACTCGGAATGGTTGTGGCGGTTAAGAGATTGAAACCCGAAGGGTTTCAAGGGCACAAAGAATGGCTCGTAAGTAATTAATTAATTAATTAATTTGTTTTATTTATTTATTTATTTTTGAAAATGCTGCACAACATGACCAAAAAGCATGACGACAGCCTGATGGGGCCTATGTTGCAAATATTATTTGTTTAATTAGCTATAAACATTTCATTTGATGTAATATTTTCAGTGTAGACCCTATCGGGCTACCAGCACGCTTTTTGGTCATGTTGTGTAGCATTTTTGTTTTTTTTTTATTTTTTTTTATTTTGTGTGAACCAGCCGGTTTGACCAAAAGTCATCCAACCAACCTTTGTAAAACCCAAGAAAAACTCACTTGCCTGATTTAAAGCTGTTTTTCCTTCGCCGATCTGAAAACTGGGAATAAGAATTTCCGGCTTTTTTAAAAATGTCGAAATTTGTTTAAAAATGTTGGTATGTAATTTGTTTAGGGATAAATGCACTGCTAGTAGGTCCCTGCAGTTTAATCGGATCACAATTTGGTCCTTGTACTATTGATTTGAACTTTTTCGTTCCCTATACTGAATAGAATCGTGCATGGTTAGTTAGTCCCTGACTCAGGAATTGATTGATGGTGCGTGTTTTCATAAAGTGTAGGGATCAAAAAGCTTAAATCAATAGCGCAGGGACTAAATTGCAATCCCACTAAAGCACAAGGACCGTGTGCATTTATCTTATCCCATTTATTAAATTTGTAAACGGAAGTCGACTATTTGGGTCAATCGCACCTCCCAATTTTTTTCATTTTAGTTTTCATTCGCGAATATTGAAACTTGAGGGGTTTATACGCAAAAAATAACCGATTTTTTACTTTTTCTTTTTGTAGACGGAAGTAGACTATTTGGGTCAGCTGCACCACGAGAATCTTGTGAAATTAATAGGATACTGCTCCGAGGGAGAAAACCGTCTTTTGGTCTACGAATTCATGCCCAAAGGCAGCTTAGAAAACCACCTCTTCCGACGTAATTTATTCTTATTTATTTCCCCACTTCAAATATTTATTCGTTTTTAAGAAAAACATTATGAAGAACCAAACGCTGCATTGTTGAAAGTTGTAAAATAGGCCCTGCTGTTAGTTGAGTTTATTCATCGTAACAAACTGCATTATACTCTTAAACTACAAAAAAACCCAACCATTATGGAAAATTGCAAAAACAACTCTATTCTTTATTTTAGTCATCTTAACATACGTTAGGGGCTTATTTACAATTTTCCAAAAAAAATAGAGGGACGTTCATTACGATGTCCATTATTATTGCAAAAATGCCCCTAACATTTGTTAAGAACAGACGGTCATTTCTTGCAATTGTCTAAACAATACAGGGCCTACTTATCCAATTTCCATCAATGGAGGGACTTGTTCGCAAGTTTGCCAATTTATTTATTAATTAATTAATTAATTTGTTTTGATTATGAACGTTTGTAGGGGGAGCGCCGTTGCCGTGGGCGATTAGGTTGAAAGTGGCGATCGGGGCGGCAAAAGGTCTCTCGTTTTTGCACGATGCGGAATCACAAGTCATTTATCGCGATTTTAAGGCCTCTAATATTTTGCTCGATGCGGTACGTATTTAAATGAATGAATGAATGAACGATTAAAGAAAAGAAGAAATAAATAAATAAAAGAAAATAAAGAAAATAAATAAATAAAAGAAGAAATAACTAACTAACTAATTAAATAAATAAATATAAGATAAAGTCAAATTTATGAACACGTTTTTATTATTTGATGGATACTTTTTTTTATCTTTTTTGTGTTCAACGCCAAAATATTTGCTCGTTTACTACACTTACTAACCTTTTGATGCATTTTTTTTGTAATATTTTTGAAGGAATTTAACTCTAATTTTCTGCTCGTTTACTACATTTACTAACCTTTTGACCCATTTTTTTATTTATGAAGGAATTTAATGCGAAACTATCGGATTTCGGTCTGGCAAAAGCGGGGCCCACGGGAGACAGGACGCACGTCTCTACGCAAGTCATGGGCACCCACGGATACGCTGCTCCTGAATATATCGCCACAGGTACGTTAAAAATACCCAAATTCGCAAAAAAGCCCCTAATTTATTGGAAATTGCAAAAAAAAACTCCAATATCGGACATCGCCAAAAAAACCTCGATTTTAGAAAATTGCAAAAGAGCCCTTCCCATTAGTTAATAGGTAATTCAGCGAGGCATTTCGCCTCCTGAAGCTTCAAAAAAAAAAAAAAAAAAAAGGTAATTCTTAGTATGTCATATTATTTTCGCTTTGTAATTTGTCGAAAATATTTATTTGTTTATTTTTTTATGAGGAATTTGAAAAAATATTAAAAATCCCATGTATTATTGGAAATTGCAAAAAAAAAAAACTTCTATTCTCAAAAAATTCAAAGAATAATGCCTGTGCCTACCATTAGATATCCACTAATGGTGTTAGAACATTTGGAATATTTAAAATATTGAAAATATGTAATTTTAAATATCTAAAATATCCTACTATTCCCTCTCTCTTAATTTATCAAAAGTATTTATTTGGTAATTTGTTTATTTTTTTAGTACTTGCTTATATTTTGAATATTCATTAACGTACTTTATTATTTAATTAATTAATTTATAATTCTTTATATTTTTTATTAGGTCGATTGTCAACAAAAGCTGACGTGTACAGTTTCGGAGTCGTCCTGCTCGAGCTCCTCACCGGCCGCAGAGCGTTGGACCGAACCAAGGTCGGAATATTTTATATTATTTTTCCATATCTAAGCAACAACAAATAATTATTACTACTAATATTAAGTTTGATACAACAAACAGGTCGGGGTCGAGCAGAACCTAGTCGACTGGACCAAACCGTATCTAGGCGATAAAAGAAAGTTGTACCGCATAATGGACACACGGCTCGGTGGCCAGTACCCTAAAAAAGGGGCTCAAGCTGTGTCCAATTTGGCCTCGCAATGTATTTGTGGCGAAGCGAAATTGCGGCCCAAAATGTCGCATGTTTTGGCCCAGTTGGAAAAGCTGGTTGATGATAGGAAAGAAATAAATAAAGTTGATAGTTCTAATGGTAATGTTAATAAGAGGTTGAGTGAACATCGATCGCCACGGAGGAGGTCGAGTGTGAGTGAGAGGGGGAGTCCGTTGGTGTATGGACCGGGTGTACGAACGCATTAAATGAGGATTAATTGGGGGAGTTTGTTTTGTTTTGTTTTGTTTTGTTGTATATTTGGTGTTTGGAAAATGGAGGGGTTTTTGTTTGTTTTGGGGATTTGTGATTTGTGAACTACGGTTTGTGTGATGAAAGTTGGTGTTACATGGTTGATTTTGTGTTTTTTTTTTGTAGTTCTGAATTTTTGAGTGGCTTGTTTTATTTGATGATATAATTTGTATTTTGTTCTACCTTTTTGAGTTTAGTATGGGAGTTTATTTTCTTGAATTATTATTGTGTTTAGAGCATTAGTTCTCCCTTTTGTCATTTTTAATGCAGTTCATATCATTTAGTTGATTCTTAAATATAATGAAACAACAGCAAAAAAATCTACTCATGCATTCCTTCTGCTTTAATCCATAGTGGTACATTTGATATTTCGAATTTTTGCATGACATGAAATTCAGAAAATGAGCTCTTTACACTAGTCAAGTACCATAAAGAGAAAAGAAAACATTTCAATGGCGCTTCCATTCTTTTCTTCTTCTCAAATCACCACTGGACCAGTTTCAATCCCCTCTCTCACAAAAGGTACAAACAATTCAATCAATTCACACTCAAAAACCAAACTCAAATTTCTTCTCACTTCTCAGTCAATCAATTGCAGTGTACAAATACAATCCTCCCAATTGTGGTTGTCAAACAGTGAAATGCACAATGGGTGAGAAGGAGAAGACGATTTGGGTGTGGACAAAGAACAAACAGGTCATGAGCGCCTCTGTAGAGAGAGGCTGGAGCACTTTCCTCTTCAAATCAGAACCCATATTCAAACAACTCGCTGATCATTGGTCTTGTAAGCCAATCCATTCAATTCATCAAACAAATTATCAATCAATTAATTAAAAAAAAGGCTAAGCTTTTTAAATATTTGTGTTTTTTTCTTGATGTGGCAGCAATGGCGATGATAAATCCTCTGTTTTTAGAAGGATCTGATATTACAGATGGGAAAAATCAAAGAGTTGGGAAGTTTTATGAAATTTCTTCACCACAAGACTTGGAATCTCTTAAACCAGAAGAAATGGAAGTAAATAATACAGTCATAAATTTCAACAGTGACTGGCAGGTGGGACTCACATCATTCACAAATTATCATATTTTTTGACTAACTGTAGTTTAATTATTATTCCAGAGAGAACATCCATCGAAATTAAATTTGTTTTTTGACAATTTATTAGGTTATACCAGCAGAAAATTTGGTCGCGAAATTCCAGGATTTCAAAGGGGCTGTTTTGGCCGTATCACAAAATTCGACTGATGCACAAGTATTTTTGGAGGTAAATTTTAAACTTAACTTTTGTTTTATTTATCTCGTAATTTATTGTTATTTTTATTTGTTTTAATTAACGTAATAATTCAACATTTCAGGCACTAGAGCAAGGTCTTGACGGTGTAGTACTAAAAGTAGAAAAACCAGAAGATATAATCAAATTAAAGGTACTACAAAATTTACTCTCATCAAAATTGCATAAAACCATTATAATTTTAACAATTTAAAAATAAATTAATTAATTAATAGGAATATGTTGAGACAAGAAAAGGGCAAAAGAGTAAAATAGAGCTAACAAACGCGAAAATATCGAAAATACAAACGGTGGGAATGGGAGACAGAGTTTGCGTCGATCTTTGCAGCATCATGACACCTGGCGAAGGCCTATTGGTTGGTCTCTCTCTCTCTCCTCTCTCTCTCTCTCTCTCTCTCTACTTCTATTTCCTCTCCATTTTTATTTTGGCAAATTTGCACGAAGGCCACTGCGTTATAAAAAATTGCAAAGAACCGCTCTATTCTTCATAATCGTAGAAATGATCCAATTCATTTAACTTTATTCTCACACCTCTGATTAGCTCCTCCAAAAAGATTACATATAAATTATAATTTTTCTTAGAAGGAGTAGTGTGCAAGTTGCTCACCTCTCAATTTCCTGAAATAATAAAAAAGGGCCAACATGTAGCAGCCCAATCTGTATTAGAAAGAGAGAATAGAGATAGATAGAGAGAATATAATTTGATGGTATTGAATATTGAGATATATACTTACATGTATGCCCTATTTATAATACATAGATTCAATCTAAACCCTTCCTTAACTAGCCGTTGAATTATTCGAAAGATTGTGCCCGAGGTGAGTGAACCCACACTCTCAGGCCATTCATTCAATTTTCCAATAAAGAGATCACATACAATAAACAGGATCGAGCATCAGTGGGCGAGTTGCCTATTCTTAACTCATCCTCAAGAAATCAGAAAACAATAAAGAAGAAAAAGAAAACGAAACCTAAAAGCTACAACTACAAAGAAACCCTAAAAAAAAAAACTCTAACCCTTAACCCTCTTGGAATCTACTCTCCCATGATCTTAGTTCAGCCATTGCCTTCTCTGTAACCACCCAAGGCGATCTTAGTTCGTCTCGGAACAACCGATTGCAACTAGCCGTTGAATTAAACCCAACTATCCATTTCGAAGCAAGTCAATTCCTAATTTGCTTCTTAATCAATCCTATTATATTTAATACTCTTATGAATAGCTGTCTGTGGTCTTTGTTCCAACATGTCGCAGTAGGCCGGGTGTACAGTGCTCGATGCACTCCTCCCTGTGCGGCCCCCACAGGAGGTTTGAGTACGTGCCGCCACCAGTGCACTAGCTTGCATGATGCAGTCCAGTGGGCAATGCGCTGGATTAGAAGCTTCATAGTGTTGAGTCATGGTAGTTGGCCATCCTTGCATCGATCACTACGGTGTTAGAATTGCAGGCGCGTTCATGTAAAATTAATGCAAAGGTTACGAGATTGCATGGTTGGTGTTGGGTAGTAAGTGCGTAATGGTCTGTGCGGAGGAAGATGGGTTTTCTTTTTATCACATGCTTATGATGCCTATGTACTTGTTTCCAGCCACCCCCTATGTCCGCTTATTATAGGCTTATGATGCCCAAAATCAGCCCTTTTTTCTCTAGATAGCTTCTTCTGAACTGAATCATTTTAGGAAAATCCTCTCCCCTTCTCTTTCTTTTCGCAATCACTAGCCCTATTGGAATCGTTATTTGAATTAAGCAAACGACGTTTGATGGAATTGAGGAGAGGGATAATTTTTTTCAATTTATAAAGAATAGACGGGCTTGTTACAGTTTTGGAAAATGAGGGGCTTTTTTGCAATTTAGGCATAACATAGAGGCTTCTTTTGCAATTTGGTCATAATAAAGGGGGTTATTTTGCAAATTTCCCTTTTGTTTTAATTTTTTGAATGCGGTGACAGGTCAGCTCCTTTGCGAGAGGATTATTCTTGGTCCATTCAGAATGTTTAGAAACCAATTACATTGCAAGCCGTCCTTTTAGGGTTAACGCGGTATGATTAAGAATTAATCATGTTTAAGTGTACAAACTATTTTTAATTTTTAATTTTTATTATATTTATTATATTATTCTTTTTATGTGAAGGGGCCAGTACATGCGTATGTGGCGGTACCAGGTGGAAAGACGAGTTATCTGTCCGAGCTGAGTGCCGGCAAGGAAGTGATAGTTGTGGATAGACTCGGTTCATGGCGCACCACCATTGTTGGCCGTGTTAAGATCGAGTCTAGACCCCTAATACTCGTAGAAGCTAAGGTAATTTTTACTAATTTTATTAATTATTTGTTTGTGTATTTAATTTTGTTATATGTTTTGTAGGAAGGAGACGAAACGTATAGTATTTTTCTTCAAAACGCGGAGACGGTCGGCCTGGTCTGTCCTGACGGAGGTCATTAATTTCTTTTAAATTATAATGATCAATTGTTTGACTTCTTTTAAGAGTTTGGCTATCAATATTCGCACTCTATTAGGGTTTTTAGGGTATAATCTTTGCTCGATTAATGCTCCCATTGTACTGACAGTTCATAGATGCAGTTGCAGTTCATAGTATTTAGGTATTAGGGTTTAGCCTATGCTTGATTAATTACAATTTGTAGAACAAATTATGTCTCATCGATTAAAAAATACAATGTTCCCTATTATAATAGAACAGTTACATGATACCAAATCAAGTCTACTAATTCGAAAGGAAAAAGATCCAGAACAACATCCCAATTAAAGAAATGAAATCCAACATCCAAAAAAATCATAGAACCAACTCTTTGGATTCTCTTAAAGCCATTTAGCCCAACTCCTTTATTTGATTGTTCTTCTAGTATCCTTTCTTTAATATTGTTATCATTTGGTTGTTTATTTCTCTTTCTATTCGCAATTTGGACAGATAAAATGGAAAGAAGAGTGATTCCAGTGACGTCACTAAAAGTTGGTGATGAGGTGTTAATCAGAAAACAGGGTGGGGCCCGCCACACTGGAATTGAAATCAAAGAATTCATTCTGGAGAAGTAATTTTGGACGAGCTTTATTTTAAAAAAATTCAAAATTAGTATGTTTAGATAAAAAAGATCAAATATTGTATTTTCAGCAAGCATTGTTTGAATATGTAAAAAGAGAATAGGATGAATAAATATTTACTCAGATTTTGAATCAATAGTGCGTGTGAAATTAACGAAACGACTCATTCTTCATATGTAACATTTTTTTTTACTTTGTATAATTGTACTGTACACAGTCCTTTTCTTCAAATTCCCAATACTTAAAATATTGAAAAGTAATCAAAATAAGTGCTACTTCATAATCAGCATAGATTAAGAAGAAGAAAAAGTGAATGAATTCACTATTGAGAAGTAATTTTTTTACCTAAACATTGAGAAGTACTTTTGAGGACACTTTTTTATTTTTGTTATTTAAAATTTGGGAAATGTGAATTCATGATGGTTTAAAGCATGCTCAAATCAAGATGGAATTCGTATATACTGTTTTTCCGCTTTTCAAAATACTATTTTTTTCTGTATATTATTTTCGCCATTTTATACATATTTTTGTTTTTTTTTTGCATTATTTATTCTTTGAAATTTTTATATACTTGCTTTTCCACCTTTTAATATACTATTTATTTTCTATATATTGTTTTCACCGTTTACGCATTTACTGTTTACAGAAAAGAAATTATATATATTATTTTTTTTCAATTATATATACATACATATATATATATATATATATATATATATATTGTTTTCACCGTTTACGCATTTCTTGTTTACGTAAAAGAAATTATATATATTATTTTTTTTCAATTATACTATATATATATATATATATATATATATATATATTGTTGTCATTCTGCATGACGAGAAGCATCCGTCGTAATATATCAGTTCCCTTAAAATTGAACAGAAAATAAAAATAGTCATATTTGAGTTTAAGACTTTGATTTTATCTTATATTTAAATAAATATGGAGTGAATGCTGCTTCATAATCAGCTTATCTTAAATACAATTACCGAATTCATTTTTGAGAAATATTTTTTTAAAGACATTTTAAAATTTATATTATTTCAAGATAAAAATGTTCATATCAGAAACTCCACGTTATTGTATTAAAAGAAAAGAAAAACAACTATTTACTCGGTATGAAAGAAAAATAGTCGTGTTCAAGTTTGATATTTGGTCGTATCTTGTATTTAATTATCTTTTGAGTAAATCCTACTTCATATTCATGTCAAAATCAGCCTCGCTTAGAAGAAAAAATGAAACTTGTAAGTTTGGTGGTTAGACTTAGCTGTTGCTTAATTACATGATGTTAACATCCATTTAACTCGGTTTAATCATTAACTGTTGGCCAAATCCTAAATTATCCTCTCCAGTTCTATTACCGGAGATATCTATTATTCTGAATTAATTATTCTGCAACTGATAGTGTCTTAAGTTTATCTCCATTTTTTATGATGACAATGGAGATAATTGAAATCTAGCACATTTGTAATTTGAGGGAGAAGTTTGTTGGCACACAAATAAGACTCCAAAAACCTAACTGGCGATAATCACGCGCCAATAAGAGCCCAAAATTGAGAGTGAGAGCCACTATGGCCGGCTCATAATGGATCTTCAGTGACACATGTCTATGAAACCATACTCTTACAAAATTCATTTTTGTATTATTGAATTGAGAAGTTTATTTATCGCACTTTTACTATTTGAGGCTGATTTGAACTCGCAAATATTAATTCGCATGGTTATACTTTATAAAATTATTATGTTTTTTAATATTGTATATTAATTACTCAGTTAATTAAAAGGGTGATGATATGAATATGAAATACTTTGATAAAATATAAGTTTTTATTTTAAAAGACCTTTTATTCTCGTAAATCAAAATCAAAGAAAGTTTTTTAATTTACAGAAACACAGACAAAAAAAATTCTCACTAAAACGTCTATCGTCCATATAATCATCCAAACTAAAATTATATGCAATATAGGCACTGAATTAAAAAATGTCTCATTACTCGTATCTCCGGCTACATACACTCTCTGAATTCATTAATTAAAATTATAGACATAATATCTCATACTCCTATGTTTATAAACCATGACACATTTTGTACCGCATAATGAAGGACACCAACAAAACCAAATCACATTGGATCCAATCAGACCCACAGAAGCAGTCAACAAAACCTCACTCAAACTCACCAAACAGAACATTTAAAATCCATAATGTGTCCCACTTTCATTGACAATTTAGAGCACTAAAAGTTGTGAACCAAATTCATTTAGTTTCAAGTCTGGCCGAGTCCATTCCAACGGCTCTTTCTCACAGCCAACAAAAGGAAAAAGAAAAGGAAAACAATTCAATTATATATTACCAAAAACACGTTACACGCTCCTCCTTTTATTACATGAACACTATAACCGTTGTTCATTCATCCCCATACCTCAAAAGAACCAAAGAGAAACAGAAATTCTCAGCCTTCTCTCTTGGAAACTCAATCAATCAGAGAGACCCAAAACCCATTTGAAGCTCCAGTAATGGAGAATCCTTCTCAAATGGGTTGTTGTGTCTTTCTCAGATGGCCAAGTGTGCCACGTCTAGGCTACAAGCAGCTTGGCCATGGTGAAACCGAAGAAACGGCTGTGAAGGTGATAGTTGGGAAGGAGAAACGGGAGTTTTGGGTCGACCCGTTTGTGCTGGACAAATACCCGTTTCGAGTTTTAATGGAGACTTTGAGGAAGGAGAGAAAAGGGGGCGAGTTTGAGAAGAACGGAGCGATTTTTGTTGATGTGGATGAGATTCTGTTTGAGCATATTCTTTGGCTGGTTTGTAATGATAGATCTCAGTCCGCTTTTTCCATGGTTCAGCTCAATTTGAGGGAGATAATTGAGTTTTACGCTCAGGATAATTGAGGACATGAAATTGGAGTTCGATTTTTTTGAAGATTTGGAGGCGAAAGTGGAATATTTTTTCAATTTTCTCCAACGATCGATTGATCTGTTTCTTTTTTGTTCTTTTTTTTTTATATGTCTGAAAGCCATTAAAAATGGCGTAGGTAAATGTATTTTAGGATTATTTTTATTTATAATATTTGTAAAGAAATAAATCAGATGTGCATTAGAAAGATCATAATTTTAGTAAAATTGGTTTAATTTTTCTCATTTTTATCTTATATTTCTGTTTTGTATTTATTCATAAAGAATTATTTCTCTTTGTTAAGAAAGAAGATTTATAATTTGGTATTTTTGAATTTAGGTATTTAGTAAGACCTTACAATCTGTGGTACCGGCATAACAGACGGGTAACAATCTATGTTTTTTTTATTATTAATTTTTTTTTTTAAAACAATGAATTTGGTTAAGCGATACATGTATTTGATTTTAATTAATTTATTGAATTTCACCTATTCTTTAGAAAAATATAGATAATAATTAATCTTCTTAGCTGGAAAAGAATATTCGTACTTCGTATATCTTGGTTGAAGAACCTTATATTACATCCTTGCATGATTTTTAATATAATATTTCTTACATTGAATCAATTATTCTTTGTTTCATTTAATTTTTTTTGTATTGCATAAATTTAAGGTAAGATTTCTAAACTGATACAAAAAAAATATTTATTCTCAAAATAACTTACTTCCAAATTTTATTCCCATACTAGTCTAAAACGGACTCCTCAAGTCCCCTCCTCCAAGGGATTTCCCGAGTCACCTTCATTATCTAGTCTAATCCTCCTGAAATAGTCTAAATAAATAATCAACCAAAAAACTCTCGTGAAAATAAATAAAAATTAAAAAACAGGGGGACTTCTGGAGTCCCCTCCAAAAAAAAAAAATAAAAATAAAAAATAATTTGAGCGGAATTCACGAGTCCTCTTGGTTCCGAAATTTAAGCAAATAAATTAATAGAGTGGGGGACAAATTCATGAGTTCTCCATATAAGGATTCCATATTATCTAAAAAAAATTAAGTATAAGACCACCGAGTTTTAAGAGATAAGAATATCAATTAAGAGCTTACCATTGATGAATTATTACGTATGCCGACGCACTTGGTAAGACAATAAAAGATGCACTCAATATATTCTTGTTGTGAATGAATTTGACATGTTACGAAAAAATCATGAATATCAATTAATGTCTTACCATTGATGAATTATTATGTATGCCCACACACTTAGCAAGACATTACCAGAGGCATCCAATGCATTTTTGTTGTGAATGAATTTGACATGTTACAAAAAAATCAGGTATTATTTATTTATTTTTTTTTTCATATTCTTATCTCTTAAACCTTGGTGGTCTTATACTTAAACTTTTTTAGATAACATGGAATTCTTACATGGAGGACTCATGAATTTGTCCCCCAGTCCGTTAATTTATTTGCCTAAATTTCGAAACCATGAGGACTCATGAATTCCGCTCGAATTATTATTAATTTTTTTTGGGGGGAGGGGACTCCTGGAGTCCCCCAATTTTTTAATTTTTATTTATTTTCACGAGAGTTTTTTGGTTGATTATTTATTTACACTATCTCAGGAGGATTAGGCTAGATAATGAAGGTGACTCGGAAAGTACGTTGGAAGAGGGGACTTGGGAAGTCCGTTTTAGACTAGTATGAGAATAAAATTTGGAAATAAGTTATTTTGAGAATAAATATTTTTTTTGTATCAGTTTAGGAATCTAAACTAAATTTAATGGTATCATACCTAATCTATATGCTGTTCACTAAGGCCGATCTATCATTATATTATTTTCCTTTTAGTTATCAAAACATAATATTTTGCTTTTAGATCCCACCAACTGATTCCTAATACAGTGTATTATTGTTTTAATTCAAAATAATGCGATGAATTTTATTTTGGTTTGAAAAGAGGAAAAAAAAAGTTGGACGCAATAATGATTGATGATTTTCTAGCTTCCTAGAAAAGAAGATTTTGATATTATCTTAATTGAATTAACAATTAAATGTACACGCATACATCAATCATCAATCAAATTATTGTAGAGTTATTATTTTCATTTTAAAATGATACAAATGACATTGCTTCTAAAACCAAACAACCAAACTTCTTGTATACCAAATTATGACATCAAATTTAACGTTCTTGTCAAATACTTTTTCATTCCCTAAGGGAGTTCCATCACACACAATGATTTGTGTTGGAGTAGAGATTTATATTTTGACAAGGCTCGCGTTTTCAACGGTGAGCACAATTTTATGATAATCAATTCATTTTATTGGTAAATTATTCGATCTAATAGAGTGTTAATTTTTGTAAACATGTAGAAGATAAAATGGACAGTTATGCCAACAAACTCTCTGCTAAATTTATTAAAATAAATTTAGATTATGTTAAACGAGACAACGGACAGAGTAGTACTTCTAACGAAATAAAAAATACACAAAACCATATATTCTCAGAAAGTACAAAAATAGAAATGACAGAAAAAGAAATACTTTCATGGAAACTTCCACCAACATGATGGTTAAAACTAAACTTTGATGGATCGGCAAGAGATAATAATTCAAGTTGTGGTGGGATTATACGGGATGAAAAAGGCGAAAACATTATAGCATATGGTAAACAAATATGTCATCGACATTCAGTTAATGCGGAAGGTGAGGGACTCTTATTAGGTTCGCAATACACGTCATAAATTATGACGTCTTCAATGCAATACTTGTCTACTTTCGTCTTAGTAAATAAGGAGAGCTAGCTAGACAGTGTTCAACTAGTACTAAAAAGAGTGAAGACAAAAAGAGAGAGTTGTATTTTGAATAGAGTTTAGGACTATTCACTGGGCAAGTTGAACTTAGAATACGGTGGTTTAAGTAAAAATTGGTTCATGTAGTATTTATGGAAGAGGTAAGACCCAGCTCAAGTTTGAAATTTGCTGATGTGTTAAACAAATAAGCTGCTATAATTAAAAAACAAACAATATTATGGATTTTATCAAGTGTTTTTCAATTTATTTTATAGATTCTTGGAACATTGTGTATGTAGCACAAAAAACTTGGCAACCAAATTCTCGTATTCTTTGACATAAACACGACACATGGAAGTGTCTTCTCTAAATACTAAGTTGTTATAGTTTACACATGTAATACTTGATAAATCAGCTCCAACCAGTAATTCCCGAAATTATTATTCGGTCATGTGATATTAATTGTATAATCAACCTTGTTGTCTATTTGTAACAAATGCACAACTTTATATGTCTTAATAATTTGTATATTTATATTTGATGCACAACTTTATATGTCTTAACAATTCGTATTTTTATATTTGTGCCTTTTCTTAATTTCTTTGCATATGGTACTGAAATTTGTTGGTTACTCTATCGTAGCACATAAAAGTTATCATGAGAAAAAAAAATATGATTCAATTTTCAAATACTATTTAGAATTACAATTAAATAAATTTATATTTCATATAATTAATTGATTAATTTAGTTAAAGAACTTACAAGTTCACATGGAACAAGTAATGGGTGGGGATTAATATTGCATAACTATGCATGTAGTCATACAACATGACCTCGGCACAAACAATAGAACGGCACCTGCTTCAATGTTACATAATTATGGTGGTACTTAACTTAATACAATTTTTTTTGTCAATTTGTAGAAATTTCTTTTAGTGAAGTTGTGTAGAAGATTTATTTGGTCTTTGTATTTTTCAAGTTTTTTATCTCATATCTCATGTTGTTAGGTCTTATAGAAACTTGGAGCCCAACCTTTGTCAGGTCTTATAGAAACTTGGAGCCCAAACTTTGAATTTTTTTGAATAGTAGTACTATTTTGAAGAATAATTAATCAGATAGCATGATTTTCAAAATATTTGGATAGGTAGCATTTCCGCCAGAGCTTCTGGCGGAACTGAAGTTGTTCTGCCAGAGGGTCTGGCGGAACTAGGGAATTTTTTTTTTTTGCTAATCTCGGCCATTTGGCACCCTTAAACAGCCTAAACGGTGAAATTGGCCCAAAAATGACGAAAATATAGGTTCCGCAAGACCCTCTGGCGGAACTAGCTAGTTCCGCCAGTGGGTCTGGCGGAACTACACATTTTCCCAACTTACAATCGACCCAAAAAGTCCAAAAAAATGGTCTAGTTCCGCCGGTGGGTCTGGCGGAACTAGACCATTTTCCCAACTTACAATCTGACCCAAAAAAATTTCAAAATTTAGGGTTTAGTAACAGTTTTTAATAAAAAACAAATACTAAATATTAGTACTGTATCGGTTTTTTCGGGAAATTTTTTTTCCGTTTCGTAACGGTTTTTATAAAATAACCGTTACTAAATCTCACACTTAGTAACGGTTCTTCCATAAAAACCGTTACTAAATAAGCAGTTAGTAACGGTTCTTCCATAAAAACCGTTACTAAATTTCCACTTAGTAACGGTTTTTATGGAAGAATCGTTACTAACTGTTATTTAGTAACGGTGTTTAGGGAAAAACCGTTACTAAGTGTCAGATTTCGTAACGGTTATTTTATAAAAACCGTTACTAAATGAAAAAAAAAATCTCGAAAAAACCGATACAGTACTAATATTTAGTATCGGTTTTTTATTAAAAACCGTTACTAAACCCTAAATTTTGAAATTTTTTTGGGTCAGATTGTAAGTTGGGAGAATGGTCTAGTTCTGCCAGACCCACTGGCGGAACTAGACCATTTTTTTGGACTTTTTGGGTCAGATTGTAAGTTGGGAAAATGTGTAGTTCCGCCAGACCCACTGGCGGAACTAACTAGTTCCGCCAGAGGGTCTGGCGGAACCTATATTTTCGTCATTTTCAGGCCAATTTCACCGTCTAAATTGGGCCAAAAATAAATTTTACCTAGTTCCGCCAGACCCGGTGGCGGAACTAGCATTTTTCATTAATTAAGGCTGTTTAAGGGTGCCAAATGGCCGAGATTAGCAAAAAAAAAAAATTTCCTAGTTCCGCCAGACCCTCTGGCGGAACTACTGGCCGCCCGCCAGAAGGTCTGGCGGAAGTGCTACCTACCCAAATATTTTAAAAATCATGCTATCTAATTAATTATTCTTCAAATTAGTACTACTATTCAAAAAAATTCCCAAACTTTATGTAAAACTAGGTTACAACTCGCGCCTTGCGCGAGATTGTCATAGTGTTATTTGTGAGTGTTATAACTATAAGCATTCAGCAATTTACATTTAGTAGTAGAACATGTGGGTACACTCATATAACTGATAAATAATAAGGGAGCTTCATACATAACATTCCAACAAAATCCATCAAAATAGCTACATTCACAGAAATGATAAACCACAATTCATCCAAAAAAATGATGAAACAACCAACAAATACAAATTAAATAACATTTATTTCTATAACCAAGAACCTCCATGATCATAGCTTTATATCTAATAATCTAATAATTACAACAGATCAACGCAAACTCATTGCAACACGATCTCTTATCCACTAAAACCCTCCGAAATGCAATTTTCGATCCCACAGTGGTATAAAAGCTTGATTGCTTATCCGATACGTACCAAATCAGAGAGGTGATTGGAATGAATCTACTAATCAGCAGTTTATAGTGTACCATCTGATAAATAAAAAAAATGCAGTCATAAGGAATTGATCATGTAAGAGTAGGATAAACAAAATGGTATAACTTCAAAAACTTGTATACACACGGTTCTCAAAGAAAAGATGACTGAATTGTTACATACAACCATGAAAGGTCCACACGGTGCATGGTAAATGAATCAAAATGGAGTTATCTTATAATCAACAATAGAACTAATTCAGGCCTAATTGAAGCTCAATTATTTATTAACCCACAATTTAAACCTTGAAAATCATCATCAACATGTTGAATTATACCTAAATGCGTACTGGTGCTAACAAAATATGGATGGATATAAGCCATATAAGGTTGGCCAAATTGAAAAAAAAACTCACAAATTTATAATTGTTTCCAAAAAATTTCACCAAAAAGTTTGATTGGCTCGAAAATATATAATTAGAAACTCATAAGATAACCACTTTTCAGCTTCTGACATTGCATGAAAGTTTCTGATGGCCTATTGCAGTGCGCTAAGTAAGAATGGTTCCCCAATGATGCAAATATATATCTTAGTTTCAAGCTAGAAAAGACTCTGCAAGAAGGCCACTGTAATTCTCTCTGTTTTTATTCTAATTTTCTTTATCTTTATTTTATAATTAAGCGTTGTAATTAAGGACATTGTATCAAAATTTTCATTCAATGAAATTTGAGAGAGTATGCACTCCGCATACCCTCCTCCAAAAAAAAAAACTCTGCAACATTCAAATAATAAAAGATATTCATTAAGCTCATAACTACCAACAATATTTATACTGTAATATATAAACATGAAATAATCTAACATAAATTTTGAAAAAAAAAAAACTAAGAGAATGAACAAAGTATGAAAATATGAAAGTGGATAACTTAAATTGTAGAAATGAGTAGTGAGAAGACACTTGAAGAATTCGAAGAATATAAGGTTATGCATCAATATTCCTAATTATCAACATATTTTTACTGTAACAAAAAAGAATTTAAGAAATATAATTAATTAATCCAAAATCAAAATAATATGTAGAAAGAAGCAGGAAGAAACAGTACATGGTTTAAAAAGAAGATGGTGTGACCGATCTGTAGGTACCTAAAGCTTTGTCCAACCTAAAAAAAGAATCAGAAGACAAATCAATAAATCAAAATAGAAGTCTATAACTAAAGAAAAAATTGTAAGAAACCGCAAATTTAGTAAAAATGATACATATTTCAATTTTTTTTGTTTTGTTTCTTTATTAAGTCAAGTTTAGAAACAGAGTGACACTCAATCGAGTCTCAATTACTAAAGATCTTTTACTTAATGGGAATACATACTTGTTTGGCATGTTGCGCAAAACCAAGCATAGATGAAGCGGGCTTTGATCAGCATTTCACATCCCGAAATCAGCCATAAATTAGCCAAAATTTACCTTAACCACTTAGGTGTTGGTATTCAAATCTCAAATTGCAAATCTATTACCTACCAAAACCACAAAACAGCTCCACTTGGCTCAAATTTGCCAGAAATTATCATTTGTACTTCTCAAATCAATGAAGTAAGCACTTTCTCCTCACATCAAACCATATAAGAAAATGAAGAGGCGAATCCGTAAAATCAAAACACAAAGCTTTTAGTGATCAAAATAAAAATCCTGTAAAACTAAAATCACGATAAATGTGGCTTTCAATATCTCAATTGTCTCAGTCAGTAAAAATATAGGCCCTGTATTTACTGAATTTAACTCTCAAAAAATGTAAGTAGTCTCTTGAAAAAAATGTAAGTACTCTCAAAAAATATAGGCCGCCATGTATATGCATCAAAAAGTTTGTCTTGATTGCAACATTCTCATTTGATCCTATATGTCATAGTAAGTAGTAAGTAAAAAAAAAACAGTTACACAAATCTAAAATGAACACAAAATAAACCCAATGAATAAGATAAATGAGAGACTACTGATTAATTAATGGCTAACCTTGAAATTCATGAATATTCTGAGTAGTCTCTTGCTCCGGTCAGTCAATCCATCATTACCATATGAACCAACTTTATAAAAAAGTGTCATTATGTTTTTTTTTTTTTTTTTGAATGGATGCTTGAGGAAAGTGTCATTACGTTTATCTCGTAATAATGGATCATCTTAATTTCATGTATTGTATTTAAAATCATCTTGTTGTTCTTTTATTTGAATATGGTACAAATAATAAATTTTTTTTCCTTCAATCTCCACTTAAATTCCGCTTCTTTTCCTGAATTAAATTTTGCTTTCAAGGGGGGCATTGCAAGAAAACCTCCACTCCAGACCTGTACAGCACATCAAATCAGAAGGAATTTTCTAAATTCTTGGATCTGCTTCTTCTCCTAAACCTCTTCAAATCGCTTTCGCACCTTAAGTCAAATAACCTTCAGAAATAACCTCATTCTCAGGGATTTCTCTACATATTCACCGCCAGCACCATAGTACACAACAAATTAAAAAGTTCATATTAGAATTAAACCTGGATAACTTCTTAATAAATAGTTCAACTGTTGCCTCAATAAATGCAATCAAATTTGTCTCAATTAACCCAAAATACTGAGATTATATCTCCAAGTCAATTGTACAGCACTTTGGTCAATTAAACAAATTAGCTAGCAATAAAGACAAATAATTATATTATTGTATCCTACCTCTACGTCCCAAACCGATTTATCATCTTTAATTGGAAGTACCTCATCAAATGCACTTTTTGCCAAATAGCATGCCCTAAAATAATAAAAAATCACAAAAATACTAATTCTGAATGTAGATTTTGTATTATGTTTAATTATAAGGGCCTAAATGCATAAATCATACGTACATTTCAGTATTGTTGAGTAACTTAAAGTAAGTCTAAACAGACCCCGATGAGTTGGCGGCAAATCCGTATTAGTCTCATCTGATGCAAGCAACAAAAAAAGAAAATTAGTAAATTAAAAATTAAAAATTAAAAAGGAGAAATTGGACCTTAAGATCTGGTGGTGATAACAAACAAAAATTGAGCTTAATTAACGCTAATCAACCCAAATTCAGCTTAAGAAACCTCACTAAGACAAATTCAGCTTCACTAACTCAAATTTAAGCTCAATTAACTTAATTGGACCAAATTCAGCAGTATTAAAACATAATTAACCCCAATTAAATCGATTGTGTCCATCAAAATCACCATCACTTAAGTATATTCACTAAATTGAGACGAAAATTAGTAAAAGGGTCAAAATTCATTCAAAAATCATTTAAAAAATCATAAATTCGAACCTATAGAGGGAAAGCGAGCATTTAAAATCCAGGTAGTGTGATTCGTCGCCTGGTCTGCATCAAGACAGCAAGCAAGAGAGAGAGCGAGACAAAGAGAGGTTCTTCATCCATCCAGCGAGAGAGAGAGAGGCGGAGTGAGCTTTTACGCCACAGAGGGAGAGAGTTGTGTCAATCGGTGTGAGAGCACTGCAAGTTGAGAGAGAGAGGGAGAGAGGGAGAGGCGAAGAGGGGGCAGTGAGAGAGAAGAGGGGCGGCGTGAGACTACAAAGAAAAGAACGCCTGAAAAATAAAAGAAAAACGGGAGAACAATGGCCATCCGATTTTTTATCTTACGGGTGATATTAAAGAGTGACGTGGATTATTCTGGTGAGGGGAGACCGCCTAAATTAAGATATATAAACATAACTTCAGCATTTTAAATATAAAAAAATGACAACTTTGAATTACATAAATTTATTTCATGAACAGCCAAATTTTCTAAAGAAGCCAAAATTTTCTATACAAATCTACACAACAAATTTCAGCAGTATTAAAACATAATTAACCCAATTATTTCAATTCAGTCCATCCCTCACTTATAAATATTCTGGAAATTGAGATAGAAAAAACCCTAGTTATAATAAATAGTTAACTCTATTTTGTGGAAAATTTCAGCTCAATTTTGGGCAAATTAAAGCCTAATTAATCCTAAGTAAAGCAAATTTCAGCAGTATTAAAACATAATAAACCCCAATTATTTCAATTCAGTCCATCCCTCACTTCTAAATATTCTGTAAATTGAGAGCAAAATGGCAAAAGAGCAAAAGAGCAAAAAATCGATCAAAATTTGTTCAAAAAACAGTAAGTTCGCACCTATAGAAGAAAACCGAGCACTCAAAATCCCAGCCACCGTGGTCTATCGCGATTGATACAGCAAGCGCGCAAGAGAGAGAGAAAGGCGAATAGAAGTTCTCCGTCCAGCGAGAGAGTTCGTCGAGAGAGAGAGACGGAATGAATTGTCGCACCACAGAGAGAGACAGAGACGAAGAGAGAAGATGTGAGCAGAGAGGGGAGTGGAGAGAAGAACGTGAGAATGGAGGCCTCTGGAAACTCCAAGGAAAGAAAGAAAGAAAGAGAAGAAGAAAGCTGAGCGAAACAATGGCCGTTGGATTTTGATCATACGGATGAAATTCAAGGGATGACGTGGCTAATTCTCTTTCGTATCGGTTCTTAACAAATAACCGATATAAAATGAACTCAACAGCGTTTATTTATATAGAACCATTAGTATCGGTTCTTAACAAATAACCGATATAAAATACAAATTTCCGCGACGGTTGCTTGTAGAGAACCGTTACAGAAGCCTTTAGTAGCGGATATTCCTAAGGAACCGTTACAGAAACATTTCGTATCGGTTATTTATAAAAAACCGTTATAGAAACGTTTAGTAGCGGTTATTCCTAAAGAACCGTTACAGAATAGTAGCGGTTATTTATAAAGAATCGTTACAGAAGCCTTTAGTGACAAATTGTGACCATTTGATCAAAATCAAATGGTCAATATTGGTTGGGTGACGTGGAAGCATATGGTGCAAGTGGCCCGCAAGGATTAATATATATAATATAATTTTGCCTTTAAGTTTGCATAAATTTGGACTTCAACATGTACATACATGAGTCATGCTGGATAAAAAGACAAAAAAATGTTACGGATTTTATTAGAGTGTCTATAAATTTTTGTTTAAAGATGCTCGGAAGAATGTGCATGTATGTAGCAGAGAAATATTAATTGAAGAGGTAAGGCCCATCTCAAGCTTCAAGTTTGCTGCTGTGTTAAACAAATAAGCTGCTACAATAAAAAGCCAAACCATGTTGTAATACAATTTTTTTTCAATTTGTAGAAATTTCTTTTAGTGAAGTTGGAGATTTATTTGGTCTTTGTATTTTCGTGTTATTTTTGTCTCATATCTCATTTTGTCAGGTCTTATAGAAACTTGGAGACCAAACTTTGTCAGATCTTATAGAAACTTGGAGCCCAAACTTTATGTAAACTTTGACTTTAAATTTGCATAAACTTGGACTTCAACATGCACATACACGAGTCATGCTGGATAAAAAGACAAAAAATATTATGGATTTTATCAAGTGTCTAAATTTTTGTTTAACTATGCTTGAAAGAATGTATATGTAGCAGAGAAATATTTATTGAAGAGGTAAGGCCCAACTCAAGCTTCAAGTAAGTTTGCTGATGTGTTAACAAATAAGCTGCTACAATAAAAAGCCAAACCATGTTATGAATTTTATCGAGTGTTTTTCAATTTTTTTAAGATGTTTTGAACAATGTGTATGTAGCAGAGAAAACTTGGCCACCAAATTTTTTTTATTCTTTGACACAAACAAGACACATGGAAGTGTCTTCTCTAAATATTAATACGTATGGTTTACACATGTAATATTCGATAAATCAGCTCCAACCAGTAATTCCTTAAATTATTATTTGGTCCTATGAGATTAATTATATAGTCAATCTTGTTGTCTATTTGTAACAAATGCACACTTTATATGTCTTCACAATTTGTATATTTACATTTATGTATTTTCTTAATTTCTTTGCATATGGTACTGAAATTTGTTATGCAAGGCATTATTTATTATTATTTTTATTAAATAAAACTTTAAAAAAATTGAGAAAAGTAATAAGGGGTAATATGAATTTTGACCCAAAGAAGCTAAAATTGGATGGAATATTTAAGTTAACATATGTTGGGATTAAAAAATCCCAATAAATTCATATAAGATTTTTTTGGGAAACGTTAAAAATGAGTTTTTTTAGATAATGAGAAAAGTCAAGGATTTCTTTTAAGAATTTCCCTAGAAATGATGGGGAAGAACCGAAGAATGAAGGGTCAACAAATAGAAGAAAACAAAAATGAGATGCCAAATAGTGGAGTTATTATAATTAATAAAAAATGAGAATACCTTCAAGCGATCAAGACGCCTAACATTTTTTTGGATAGAGTAGTTATTTTTTTTGTCTCATTTATAATTTTGAACTCAAAATTTACGATTTATTTGATTTTACACTCAACTAATAGACTACCATTAACCTATGGCTTAACATGGTAGAATCTTTAAATCAATGGAAGAAGATATATAATGTATCATCATTAGATGCCTGAGGGGCAATATGTTTCTGCAGTACGTAAGTATAAAAGTTTGCAACGGCTTGAATTATTGAAATTAGGACCCAAAAGGCCCAAGTTTTCTTCAAAGGATAGGATAGATTTGAATAAATTAAATTACGACCTAAAAGGCCCAAGTTTCCTTCAATGGATAAGATAAGATTCATTTTAGAAGAAAAAGCCATACAATTACTATTATACAAGGGCTGGGCACAAGCAAAAAAAAAAGATAAATAAATTACTTTACAATATTATTAAACTAAGTTACTAAATAGAAATACACTTCCCTCGTATATCTCCTATCTTAGCCTAGCCTCTTTATCTCTCTCAAAAAATAAGAAAAGAAAAATATGACGAAATAAAGCAAGAAAATTCTTCAAACATCTAGCAAGTAGCAACTCATCCGTGGAGAATCAGAAAGAGGCCATCTCCAACTCTCTATGCCTCTTTCTTCTCTCTCATTTACAAAACGGCATTTAGTTAAACAAAGATAAACAAGACCTCGCTCCACTGAACTCCTTTGTTCTATACTTGTATTAATGTGACCCCCTTTTGCTTCCCAAGCTTCAAGATGCTTACACCTACAGTAATGGCGATTCAGTTACCTTGCTCCACCTCTCTCCCCTCCAAAACCTCCATTTCTCACCAGCCTTCATCTCGCCATATTTGGTTCAGCCATGGCAGTAAGCACCTTTCAATTTCTCTTGCAACCAAATCACAATTTGCAAAGACCCAACTGAAAACAGAGAGTCTCTCAATAGAAGAAGCACTACAACTGTTCGACGAACTGCTGTTTAGTGAGAAAGGTAAACCCAATCCACATATCCCTTCTTTTAATGAACTCTTTGAGGATATTTGCCGAATGAGTAACCAAAAGGACCGGTATTTCACCGTTATTTCTCTCTTTAACCGCATGAATCAAGAAGGTCGTGTTTATCCAAATGATTATACTTACAAGATTTTAATTAATTGTTGTTGCAATGTTAAACGGGTTGATCTTGCATTTGGGTTTTTTGGACGGTTAATCAAGGAAGGAATGAGTATTAGTATCACAACAATGGATTTGCTTTTAAGGGGTGTTTGTGTGGAAAAGGGGGTTTTAGAGGCCTTTATGGTGTTCAAAAATGTGCCCAAGATGGGATGTAAGCCTCAAAGAGTTTCGTATAACATACTTTTAAATGGATTATGCAAAGAAGGGTCAATGAAAAGGGCAGAAAAGTTACTCGATGAAATGATTTATTTGGGAATTAAACCGGATGTTGTGACTTATAGCACACTTGTGAATGGATTTTGCAAACAAGGGTTGATGGATAAAGCGGAAAAAATAGTAGACGAAATGATTTCTGTAGGAATTAAACCAAATATTATGACTTATAATATTCTTTTGGATGGCTTTTGCAAAATAGGGGCAATGGAAAAGGCAGAAATGTTGTTGCGAGAAATGGTTTCTTTGGGAATTAAGCCGGATGTTGTTTCTTATAGCATTCTTGTGGATAGCTTCTGCAAATTAGGGGCAATGGAAAAAGCAGAAAAAATGGTGCACAAAATGATTTCTTTCGGAATTAAGCCTAATGTGGTGACTTACAATAGTCTTATGAATGGCTATTGTAAATTGGGGGCAATAGAAAATGCAGAAAAGTTGGTGAACGACATGATTTCTGTGGGAATTAAGCCGGATATTGTGACTTATAATAGTCTTGTGGATGGATTGTGCAAAGCAGGGCAAATGGATAAAACATTAAAGTTGCTGCAAGAAATGATTTCTAACGGAATTATGCCAAATGTTGTGAGTTATAGCATTATTGTGGATGGCTTCTGCAAATCCGGGGAAATAAAAAAAGCAGAGAATTTACTACGTGAAATTATTTCTGGGGGAATTAAGCCAAATGATATGACATATAACACCCTTGTAGATGGCTTTTGCAAATTAGGTAAAATTGAAAAGGCAGAAAATTTAGTGCGTGAAATGATTTCAATGAGAGTTAAGCCAACTGTTGTGACTTATAATAGTCTTGTGAATGGTTTTTGTAAATTAGGAGCAATGGAAAATGCAGCAAAGTGTGTTAAAGTAATGATTTCTAGAGGAATTAAGCCAGATGTTGTGACTTATAATAGTCTTGTGGATGGGTTTTGTAAATTAGGTGCAATGGAAAAGGCAGAGGAATTGGTGCATGAGATGATTTCTAAGGAAATTAAGCCAAATGTTGTGACTTACAATAGTCTTGTGGACAGTTTCTGCAAATTAGAGGCAATGGAAAAGGTAGAAAAGTTTGTGCAAGAAATGATTTCTAGGGGAATTAAGCCGAATGTTGTGACTTATAACAGTCTTATAGATGGCTTATGTAAATTTGGGGAAATAGAAAAGGCTGAAAAATTAATGTATAAAATGATTTCCGAGGGAATTAAACCAAATAATGTGACTTATAACAGTATTGTGGATGGCTTTTGCAAAATAGGGGCAATCGACAAGGCAGAATTTTTTTTGCATGAAATGATTTCTGGGGGAATTAATCCAAATGTTGTGACTTATAATAGTTTTGTGAATGGTTACTGCAAATTAGGGGCAATAGAAAATGCAGCAAAATTTTTGCACGTAATGATTTCTGAAGGAATTAAGCCTGATGTTGTGACTTATAATAGTCTTGTGGATGGTTTTTGTAAATTAGGGGAAATGGAGAAGGCAGAAATGTTAGTGCATGAAATGATTTCTGAGGGAATTAAACCAGATACTGTAACTTATAATAGTCTTGTGGACGGTTTCTGCAAATTAGAGGCAATGGAAAAGATAGAAAAGGTGGTGCATGAAATGATTTCAAGGGGGATTATGCCAGATGTTGTGACTTATAACACGCTTATTGATGGTTTCTTCAAAGTAGGGGCAATGGAAAAAGCAGTGAAGTTGGTTTATGAAATGTTTTGTGGCGATATTAAGCCGGATATTCTGACTTATAGTACGCTTATTGATGGGCTTTGTAAAAATGAGAGAGTTAATGTGGCTGAAGAATTACTTCAAAAAGTTGTATCTAGTGGATTTGAACTCGATATAGAGATATATAGTAAAGTGATGACCGGGCTTACTGCTGAAGGAGAGTGGGATAAGGCTGTCGATCTATTTCCTACGGCTGTTTCAAATGGACTTGAACCTACTGTTAAGATGTACAGATCTCTTATGTCTATATTATATAAGAAGGGGGAAATACAAAAGGCTGAAGATGTATTAAATGAGATGATTTCGAAAGGGATTTTAGACGACTCTTAAGGTATACAATAGATTTGATGTACACATAATCATCTTATATAAATGCTGTCCTAGTTTCATTGAGATCGCTATAAAATAGGAAAATCTAAACAGTTTTGTTTTTTCTAGTTCATATCTTCAATTTATCATTTTATTTGATTAATTTTAATTTCTTCTTTCTGTAGTATATTCAACCATTTAGTTTCGTGTTTATTAGCTGAAAATTGTTATTTTACCATAAGTTCATTACTTTCGGTTTCACTGTTTTCTCACCAGGACTACTACCCCACTCCATCTCAAGATTGTCTATCATAATTTTTTTATGGTGGATATAATTAATTGAAAAAGAAGTTACTAATTTCAACGGAAACCATAAAATATGTATCATTTTATAGTGGTACATGTGTTATTTCATGATTTTTCAAGGTATACAGTAAATTGTCTTTAACATGGAAAAATAAGGTTACTACACATGGATGTTTAATTTTTAGTGATATTCACAAATTAGTAAATATATGAAGAGAGTAAATCATGAAATAATTGATTTTGTTAGGATATACATACTAGCATTACATCATATGTCAATATTCTCACAAATTTAAATTTCACAAAAAAAAATCTCGCACTATGTTGTGAGTATCTAAAATTTATGGTTAATTTAAAATATAATAATCCATTACGGTCAATGGTCAATGACTCGTAATTCAATTAGTTTAGAGAATAACATAAAAGACAAATTTATTGATTCAAATTTTATTAGCACCAAATCAATTGTTGCAATAAAAAGAATTCTAATTCAATTTTTATTGGGAAATTTGCATAGAAGGCATTAAAAAAACTGTGTTATTACTAAAATTGCATTAAAGGTCATATCGTTACTAAAAATATTTTCTAAATATTAACTAAAACTTCTGTTTTATAAAAAACTTCCCCTTTTTTAGGAATCATATTTTTTTCAGGATTTTATATTTTTGAAAAAGTTATTATTCTTAAAATTTTATTTTATTAAAATTCTTAATGAAATAAAGTGTTATAAAATATATTTCTTAAAAAAATTCTAAAAAAAATAATTTTTGTAGGAATTTTTTTTTAAGAAAATATTTTCCTAAAAATAGTAATGCTACGCAGCAGGAATTCGTTGCCTGGTCCGCAACAGGATGCTGAGGTGACATCATCCTCTAGTCCACATTGGAGAGATAATTGTATGAAAGAAAATAAGAAGCAGACTTGTTTTAAAAGCTATAAAACCCGTTTGTTGACCCGGATTGATATTTTTTTCCAACCCATCCCTCTGACTCTCTCTGCTCATAAACAAAAAAATGAAATAGAATAAAAAATGGAAAGAGGGAAAGAAAGAAAGAAAGAAAGAAAGGAACTAGCAGAGGAATTTGCCTCGTTCCCTTTATTTCAATTCTAAGAGATGAGTTAAGAGGTCCGCCCCTAAACGGGTCCGTCAAGGTGCAATTCTTTTTTTTCAAATGGGTACCAATACCACACAACTAACATGATTTATTTATTTATTTTTCTAAAATGGGTCTGTTGCTGGTCTCTAAACGGGTCCAAATAGAAGTAACGGGTCTGCTTAATGGGTCTAAACGGGTCCGCTCAAGAACCTCTAATGTGTCCACTCATGGGCTTCCGCTCAGCTCTAAATAGATCTATTTGTGGCGTGTTGAATTTTGTTGACACGGACAGAGAAAGAGTGCCACGTAAGCATCCTGCAGCAAATCCGGCAGTGGATCCTTGATGTAGAGACTTATTGTTCTAAAAATAGTTTTAGTAAATATTTTTTTCAAGAATAGTTTTATGAAATAAAAATATTTATTAATATTTTTATAATATATTTTAAAACTAACAGTGTTGACTTTAATCTAATGGTAGGATCTTTTTTTCTTATTTTGTCTATAATGTAGAGATTTTTTTTGCAATTTCAAATAAGGCAGGGGCACTTTTGCAATTTAGTAATAATGCAGGGGAGTTTTTTTTTTTGCAAATTTCTCATTTTTATTACCATCAAAAGAACCTTCATTTAAAAAAGTATTTATTGTAATACTTAATTGAATAAGAAATTTATCTATAAAACATTCATTATAATATATTATTTTTCTTAGATGTGGTAGGTTTCTATATATAAAAGATTCATTGGCTTAATTAAGTTAATTGACTTATGCAAAAATATACTTGCATTAGTAAGACGACACCCATAGAACTCATTTCATATGGAAATTGTTATTCATTTATTCAACATGTAAATCATATAGATAGAAACATATCATATCCAACATTTTGTCCCGTCATAATTTTTTTTTCTCACCTCTCATATCTAACTAAGGAGAGGAGAAATCAAGAACTTAAACATATGGATTGAATTGTTAATAAGTTGAATTTATCTCTATACTCGGAAGTTATATTATTCTTATTACTACGAATATAATAATCTCCATGATCCATGATATCAGCGTGTGAGGATCACTCGAAATTTTGTCCAAAGCCATAGCTTGTTTGTCATGGTGGTCGTTGTAATTACCTTCGAGTGGTAGCAATATCGAGTTGGTGAAATATATGTCTTATTCAAGTAGCAATTTTTATTCTAATCACGTAATACTTGAATCATTTCTTCGTGTTTGTTTTGCAATTTTCTCCAATATCTCATATCTCACATGATAACTAAATAACTTTGATCTACAATTTTTTTTTTAATTTCATAATTATCTAGTAGAAGTTAGTATTGGTGAGGAATATAAATATTGTTTACATATATCAAGTTTTAAATTTCATAATTATTTAGTAGAAGTTATGTATTGGTGAGGCATATAAATATTGTTTATATCTATCATGTATTTTCTATGATCATCACATTCATAGTGAATGATTCCACCTATCAAAGAAAACACATTGTCTTTTATTTTCAATGATCATGACATTCATAGTGAATGACTCCACCTTACAAAGAAAACATACTGTCATGTATTTTCTATGATCATACATTCATAATGAATGATTCATAACAAAGAAAACACATGGCGCTCTCTCAATATTATGACGTATTAAATATACAATAGCTAGGAGAAGTCTCGCGCTATGCTGTGATTTTTGAAATTTTATATTAGTAAGGAGGAATCTCGTATTACAATGCAAGTTTTAAAACTTGTTATTTGTTAAAAATAAAGTTATTCATTACAGTCAATGACATACAGGCATTTAGTTAAGTGCAAGCACAATAATTTGTCAAACGTTTGTGAATTAAAATTGTATTTGTATCAAAATTAAAATGTGATAAATAGTCTCTTGATTAAAAGAATAAACTATTTTTTATTGAATGAAGATGTCCTCCCCTTGATAAAAAAAATAACATTGATCATTACAATACATAATCTTTTATTTATGATGCATTTAAAAAGAATTAATTATTTCATTATAATTAACCCCAACCCTTTATTTTTCACCTACTTTTGAGTCTTCTCAAAATACCACATCGTCACTTTTATCTCGACCGTTCGATCAATTTTTTTGTCGAATCTTAGCCATTTATTTTCTCAAATTTATTGATATTTTATGACAAACATTTATGTGGTTATTAAAACATAAGTATATGATTAGTTGAATTGCTGTTTTGTGTTCCATACCCGATTTAGTGAGAACTGTTGTGAGTTTATTTGTGAGTTGTGACCATCAGATCTTAATAAGATGGTTTTAAATGAATCATGGTGCAAAATTATTTTTCAATTATTAATATCAATAGTTAATGAAGAGTTCACTCATTAAAATATAAATAATTTTTCTTTTCTTCTTTAAAAAATTATAATTCTTAATTTTAAAATCATCAAATATAAATTTGTGGGAATTTTCTCTTATTGAGTTGCTAATTAGCTTATACCTTATTTTTCATCTTTCTTTGAGGATTCTCAAGAGACCTATCGTTAATTTTATTTCAGCCGTTGGATCAATTTTTATTTAAATCTTAGTTTTTCATTTAAATTATTACCACAATATCATATGTACCAATAGTTAATGAAGAGTTTACTCATTAAAATATAAATAATTTTTCTTTTCTTCTTTAAAAAATTGTAAATCTTAATGAAATATTTTATTTCTCATGTTAAAATCATCAAATATAAACTTGTTAGAATTTTCTCTTTATTTTGAGTTCCATATTGTTATGGTTCCAATATTTTTTTTTTGCTAAAATATATGAATATAGACTATATAAATAAAGATGTACAAAAAAGATAACTTATACCTTATATCTTATTTTTATCTTTCTTTGAGCATTCTCAAGAGATCTATTGACAATTTTAACTCGGCTTTTGGATCATTTTTTTTTTTTTTTAAATGTAATTTTTTTCATTTAAATTATTACCACAATATTACATAAAGACATATTGTTATGATTCCAATTTTATTTTTTCTTGATACAATATGTGAATATAGACTATATAAAAGAATATGTACTAAAATAATAAGCTCATTTACTCTTATCAAATTCCTTTACCCCTCTTTGAAAATTTTCAAAGAAACTATTATCAATTTTCTCTCCGCCGTCGAATCAAAAAATTTATCAATTCTTAGCTTTTAATTTAAATTATTATAATAATATCGCATGATTAGTTAGATTAATGTTCGGTATTATATCTCGTTATGTGAGAACTATCATCTCAAACAAAATTTTGAATTCTCATGTATTATTTATGTACTATGAATTCACAAACTTTACTTTCGAATTTTCATAATTACAAGTTATACATTATTAAATTGAAATAACTATTAAAATTGAAATTCTCGCCGCGAAGCGCGAGCATTGTTCTAGTATGTTATAACAATCTAATTGTATAAAATCCTATTCTCTTACATAAATTTTTGAATGTTCATACATAACATAATTCTTCACAAATTCAATCCGAAGGAAAAATTAAATGGGGAACTATACTAATATGAAACTCAATATATAGCAAGGAAAAAATATGCAAATAATGATTATTAAAATTTTCTTGAGAAAGAGAAGAAAGGAATGAAAAATATACGAAAAGAGTACTTTAAAAAATTTATTTTGAGATATTCATTTATTTAAAAAAAATTGTATAGTCTGTTTAATTAACCCCAACCCCTTATTTTTCACCTCCTTTTGAGTCCTCCCATTAAACCACATCATCACTTTTATCTCGACCATTCAATCAAATTTTTTGTCAAATCTTAACCCTTCATTTTCTCAAATTTAATGATAATTTATGACAATATGTATGTGATTATTAAAACATAATTATATAATTATGTTGAATTGGTGTTTTCTGTTCCATCCATGATTTAGTAAGAATCGTTGAATTTATTTCTAGCCATTAGATCTTAATCGGATGGTTTCAATGAATCATGGTCCAAAATTATGTTCAAATATTAATACAAATGTAATATGAAGAGTTCATCTATTAAAACATAAATTATTTTTCTTTTCTACTTAAAAAAATATTAATTCTTAAAGAAATATTTTATTTCTCATGTTAAAATCGTCAAATATAATTTGTTAAAATTTTATCTTTATTTTGAATTTCATATTGTTATGATTCTAATTTATTTATTTTTCATGCCAAAATATGTTAATATGAACTTGATAAAAAAACCTATAAAATGATATGCTAATTAGCTCTTAACGTATATTTCACCTCTCTTTGAGAATTTTCAAAAGTTATCAACTTTCTCTCGGCCGTAGGAGCAAAAAATTTCCTAAATCTTAGTTCGTCATGGAAATTATTATCACACTATAGCTTGATTGGTTTAATTAATGTTTCATTTCATATATATCCAATTATGTGAAAACTATCATATCCAAAACAAATTTAGAGTATTAAGAACTATATTATATTATTTAATGCATTACGGGTTTCAAAATAACATATGTGACAATTTGTAGCAATTAAAATTTTATACATAATCCAAATAATTTTAACAACTAAAAAATAAGAAAAAATAGTTGTAACAATTTTTTCAAGAAAACGATTCGTGTTATATTTTCCTATGTATAATATATATATTTTTTTAATACATTTAATATTATATTTTATTTTTAAACATCATGTTAAATATAATAATTATTTTTTATCTTTTTTAAAATAATCGTCTATATTTAAATTTTATGTAGTTTCAACTAAGATCTTTGAAAAAAATTATCTTGAGTTTTTATTTTTTTCTGATCTCATACATCTAAGTCTCGATTAATACATGATTGTTTTCTAATATAATATGTCAAGAAATAATGACATAATAAAACCAAAGAGAATAAAAAAATAGATGGTCTTTCAATCTTAGAAATCTTAATGCAAATATAAATTGAGATCATAAATTAATTATCCAAATTAATCAGTGGGTTATTATTTCATTGTTATGAATTTATCATTTTTATTTCTCATATGTAAATTTATTTGTATCGAGTTATCCGTCCATAGAAAATTAGATGGGATATAGAAAATATTTTAGAATGAATAATAAATGGATATAATATCTTATGATGTAATTTAAAATGATTTTAAACATAGTCAACTTACTTAATATAATTATTATATATTATTTATGTTCTATTATTTCCTTTAAAAAAATTATTTTGAATTGAATAAATAATAAAATTAAAATACTCACAGCAAAGCGCGAGCATTATCCTAGTCTTTAATAAATACTTAGCATAAAAAGAGTGACAGTAATAATTGTAATTTGTAATATTTATTAAATGGAAAAAAACCTCTTTGATAAAAAAAAATTCTTTGAGAAGTCCGCTATATGGTGTCGTTTTTTAAAATTATTCTTAATTAAAAAGTAAAAATAATTTCATACATTATATTTTAATAGCTTATTTATTAAATATTAACATTATAAATACATGCATAGTTTTAAGTAATTTTTTCGTATATTTTTCTTCGTAGACCTTATACCAAGGTTGCAAATAGCGTTTAGCGATTTGCGGCGTTGAGAAACATTTTTGTAGCGTATAACTCATAGCGAATGCTACAGCGTACGATATAGCGGATATTATAGTATGTAACAGATGATATCTTTAAGTATCATTCGAAAGAAATACATTCTTTTGTAAAAGAAGAATGATAATTCGACTTATTTTTATTCAAAAAACACCGTAATTATACTATTTCTTAATTAAATTTGTTCTTAAATTCCAAATGATATATAGTTTATTGGGTGAGATCAGTTCATGAGGCTAACGAATAACAACAATAGATGTTATCAATATAAAGTAACGTGGCTTTCTAGAAAATTAATGAGATTCTCCGCACTTTCCTTTATTTCCCCTTTGACCCCTTGGATAATATAGGGATTTCTTCCTTCTATAAGTCAATGACGTCTTTCTTCTCTTCTAAGCGGCTTCAATCACAAGATGAGTGACAAACATTTCTTCATTTTTTATTTCTATGTTTTAATAAAAACATCAGCTCTCATGCTTTATCAGAGACGAGTTCTTATTTCATTCCTCATTCGAACCTCCTTCTTGACCCTTGCTGCAAAAGTTTTGATGTAAAAAAATGATATATAACTACATAAGAGTCTACAAGCACATTTAATCTTATGAAAAATTTAATTAGATGATATTTGTTTATCATGAATCTAACGAATAACAATAATACATGTTATCAATGCAAGATGGTGTGGCCTACTAAAAATGCATAAAATAGTTATAGAATAAACAACACATAATTATATATAAATAAATAACAATTATAGAAAAATCAATGATTAATTAATAGCTAAGGTTTGTACATAACTAAAATAGTTGTAAAATAAACAACACATAAATATATATAAATAAATAACAATTATAAAAAATCAATGATTAATTAATAGTTGAGATTTGTACATAATTTATTATCTGACGGTTGTAACAATTGAAGTGTGCGGCATAATGACAATGCTCAGAGGGAGTTGAAAATAAAGTGGTGTGGGGTAATTATATTTTCGCAAATTATGTCTTATAATATAAATACTCATAGTATTATTTATTTCCCGAAATTCTAGTTACGGTTACTTAGGATCTATCTTACAATATGATAACGAACTATTTTTTTTTTAAGGGAGATAATCAACTAGTTATTAAGAGCCAAATTTATTTTTAAATTTATGAATTCACTAGAAACTAGATTTAGCTAAAATGGAAAACTTATCAGAATAAATCCTTTATTTAATATAACGACTTTACCCCGTCTGTGATATCCTTTTGTAATACTCTTGTCAGAGGGCCTGGCCGTCTGTAAAAATGGTTTTAGGGCCGCATTATTTCATATGGATAGTTCGACGGATCACCATTCCATATATGTTTTACATACAGTTTTGGCCATTATTAGGGATGGTTCTGGTCGTTCATATAGTGTATTTTTATTGTAAACAACGTGAAATTCAAAATAAGTTAAATAACTGACATAAACAATAACATGCGAAAATCAAACAAACCTTGCAACAAAATTCTAAACCAATCTAAGAAACCAAATAATAGTTTATAAAATTATAATAACAGTAAATGTAAAAAATGAGGAGAAGCTACATTCGATCACCTACTAATTAGTTTTCTTTAATAGAATGGGTTTATATGTCTCAAACATATATTTCAAAGAAACTTGCTTATGACAAATATTGAACTCATAACTCTTTGTTACTTTAATTGGTGCCTAACCACTCCAATAGATCCTATTCCGAATATGTCCAATATATTTTTGTATGTCTAATTTATCTTCTTTAGATATCAATATATTTCTTCCCACCATAACTAACCACAAATTTATGTAACTACCAGTCAGATTGGATCTAGCTATTTCATGTACTTTCGTATTATACAGAAACTAAAATAGAATCTGTGATTAGCAGTTGGATGGGCGGTTACCAGATTTTCACCATTTGTTAATCATGATCATTAATAATCTTAACCAACGATTTGGTATTGTTATTTGTCATAATCAAATTTGTATTAGTGGGCCTGGTCGTTAATGGAATAACCTTTTTAATATTCTCTTATGATTGATTGAATGCGGACTAAAATTAATGCTGAAATATTCTTTTCCCTCTTGATTAAGAATATAAGACAGATGCTAGAAATTTAGAATACACAACTATTCCTTTTTTCTCTTCATTTTTAAAATTGCAAATCAGATCACTATATTATTAACAACAATTTCTCAAAAAAAGAAATAGTATTAACAACAATTTGAAGAAATAATATTCAGAATAGTTGTAAACAAAATTGGAACATGATGTTGCACGATGGAAAAACGGTATATAAGAATACATATAGAAGTAATAAATAGTATATACAACTAAATAATCAATATATAAAATTTATTTTTTTAGTAACAATAAACAATATATAAGTAAAATAATGAAAATAGTATAGAAAACAAAAAATATACTGAGAAACGGAAAAAAACAATCGCATTTTCAGATTTCCCAATAAAATCTATTAAAAAAAATGGAAAAAATGAGTTCAAAAAATCTAAAGAATATACAACAAAACAAGACGTCAGTCAAGTCAGATTTTTTTTTTAAATACAATAATTTTAGAAATAAATCAATAACTGTCATCTCTTTGAAAATAATTAAAAAACTACCATTTCCGCCACTTATACTGGCGGAACATGGTATATTTTTAATTTAAAAAAAAAAATTTAATTAGGCTAAAAAATATTGTTCCGCCACTAGTAGTGGCGGAACATGTTAAGTTTTTAATTTTTCGTGATCCTTTAACGGATTCTGCAAAAAAAAAAAAAGTATTGTTCATTGTTCCGCCATTGAGAGTGGCGGAACAGTTAATTTAAAATTTTTTTTTTTTTTGATAAATTTTCAGAGTGTTTTTAGGGGCAAACAAAATAAAATAGGTTGTTCCGCCAAGATTTTTGCCGGAACAAGAATTTTTTTAATTTTTTAACTAATTTTCTTTTCTAAATTTGTAGTTAAGGCTAAAAGTTAAAAAATTAATCTGTTCCACTAAGGGCTCTGGCGAAACACGCCCGAAGCATTTAGCAACTTTAAATAATCCTAATTAGGAGAAAAAATAACCCCTATGTAAATAACAATGATAATATATTTCATGTTGGGATAGAAAAAAAGAAAAAAAAAAGATATTTATGTGATGATTAAATTACTTGCCAATCGAGAAATCGGCAATTGTAAAACGCGCATCTATCAGCTGTGACTCGAATTACAACTGCTTGTCCAGAACCCTAAATTTCATCAAATATAAAGTTCATGTCATTAAGAAATCACTACAAAAATGAAAGACTTTAGGATTTATTTTTTCTCCTAATTAGGATTATTTAAGGCTGCTAAATGGTCCGGGCGTGTTCCATCAGAACCCTTAGTGGAACAGATTAATTTTTTAATTTTTAGCGTTAACTACAAATTTAGAAAAGAAATTAGTCAAAAAATAAAAAAATTCTTGTTCCGGCAAAAAGCTTGCTGGAACAACCTATTTTTTTTTTTGCCCCTTAGTGAACATTTTTTTTTTTTTTTTTTGCAGAATCCGTTTAAAGATCACGGAAAATTAAAAATTTAACATGTTCCACCACTACTAGTGTCGGAACAGTATTTTTAGCGTAATTAAGATTTTTTAAGAAAAATTAAAAATATATCATGTTCCGCCACTTATATAGCAGAATACACTGCAGTACAAATCAAAAATTAAAAATCAGTCAAGTCCACCGACCAATAAAAAGCTGTCTCGGCCCACCACTTCCCACAGTTTCCCACTAACCAATAATCATGCCTCAATAATAAACAAATCTCTCTTTTAATCATTTTTATTTATTTGATGGTAAACAGAACAGGGAATTAGGCAGAGGTTTGACGCGGCCTAAAAGGTGGCAAATTCGAGCATCTGTTGTATTTGTATCAGGTCGGCTCTTGACTATTTCGGATCAGTTAGATTTTGTTTTTGCATAAACAAATGTGACATTGTCAGATCAAATTTAATTTACATATCTCCTGATAGAGTTCAGATATGAAATATGAGTATTTTGAAACGCCCAACAGAATTCAATTACTGATGAAATTATAAAAAAATATTTTTGTAAACACAAAAAATAGTAAAATTATACAAAAAGTATATTTATAAACATAAAAAGTATATTCGAGTGTAAATATATATGTGTATAACTAAAATCGTATGTTAGCAGCTTCTGGGCACTCCGAATAATTCTCATAATAATAATAAATTAATAATATAATATTAATTATTATTACTATTATTATAATGGATAAGAACAAAAAATCAGATTTTTTTTTTTCAAAATCAATACACGGGCTGGAGGAAGCAAGCAGGAAAAAGCAGCCCTTTCCTTTCCTGCACTGTATTCTGCCTGGCACAGAACCAACAATACACTCATTTAACTCATTTCATCATGCACCCGGTGTATATCCGTCCAATCAGAACTACTGCGTTTTGTTTAAATTATCCATCGCTAGTTTATTTAGTACTCTCATAAACCATGTGTATATATATTTATATACAAATCTGGAGCAGCTTTACCTGTCCATCCATTCAATTTACCATACACCCGGTGTTTTTCCGTCCAATCAAAACCACAATGTTTAATCTAAACTTTAAGTTAACAGTTCGTTTAGTACGATCGTATACCAAGTGTATATAACTTTATGTACAATTCTCGTGGGGATTGCTCCCAACTAATCTCAACCGTACATTTATCTCTCCATTTTATCTCGATTACAATTTATCTCTCCATCTTATCCCAAACTATCACTATTTAATTGTGGGGAGCTGATGTTGCGCGATAGATACTATATACAAACACATATAAAAATATGAGAAAATAATATATAAAAATTGAAAACAATATATACAAACATATTTAACCGAAAACAAACAATATATAAAAATTCATTCGATAAAATATTATATATTTAAAAAAAATAAAAATAATATATATAAACATATAAACCGAAAATAAACCGTATATAAAAATTCATTCGATAAACAATATATATAGTATGGAATAATTATTAAACTGAGTGATTATATTTTAAACAGTCCAAAGTCAATCTACAATCTGAGAGATAAATTATTACTTATCAATTATTAAACTGAGTTACTAAATACGCTTCCATTCGTATTTATACACACTTATCTCTCTGCTCCTATCTTCGCCTTCTTCTTCTTCTTCTTCTTCTTCTCAGAAGAAAATAAAAGGAACAAAAATCAGCAAAAAGAGCTGAGAACCACAGAAAACAACCAAAATTTCAAAACTCAGCAATTCATCCATGGAGAATCAGAAAGAGGTCAGCTCAGTTAGACTTTCTATCTTCTCTCTATTTCTCTGTTTTGCTCTCAAGATTTTCTTTGTGTTTTTGGGAAAATAAGGTTTTGGGGTCTCTTATTTCATTGATTTTGTGGTACAACAGGGGAATTGGATGTCGGTGCCGACGTTCGGAGACTGGGACATGAAGAACGGCGCGGTGCCGGATTACTCCATGGACTTCTCCAAGATCCGGGAGATGAGGAAGCAGAACAAGAAGGAGATCTCGCGCGCCAGCTTGGGCAACGAGGAGGAGCTCGTTAAAAGTCGCTCCGGCGGCGAACACCGTCGCTCAGGCGGAGGATCGTCGGAGGATGTTATCGATCACCACCGCCGGCCTCTCCACCACGCCGGCGATCAGTCTCCGACGGTCAGTGAATTTATTGTTTTTACTGTTTGAATGAATGCTTTTTACCTGGGGAAATGGAGAAAGAAAACAGTTATTATTTTCACAACAGTAAATATTGAATGTTCTCTATTTATTAATAACTGGAGATAGCCATTTATTTTATTCTACACTTAAATCCTTCCATACAATGTCTTCATTTATAATTTAAATTGGAGAGAATTTGAAATTTATATTTGACTGGTGCTTTTAACTGGAAATTATATATAATTTAAATTGGAGAGAATTTGAAATTTACATTTGACCTATGCCTTTAACTGGAAACGTGTTTCAAGAAGGAGGAGCACTTCAATTCTTACACAACCACTGAATATGAACAAAAATATATTAATTAATCAACGTGGTGTCTATAATCTATTTCATCCTTTACTTAATGGGATGCACCATACACCGAGTCTAGGTACAAATTTATCAACTGAGTGAGGGTGCCACGTCGGCAATAAGGCCGAGGGGAATCTTTGAACGGATTGGACGGTTGAGATGTGATTGGATTGAATGGGCCAATAGGATGAGGCCGAGTGTTGCTGACTGTGATTTGTATAATGGTGACATTTTGGTTTTTATAAGTTATTGTTCTTATCTTTGAATTGATTAATTGGATTAGTTATTATTTATGAATCTACCTGAGTGATTTATTAATTAAAAAAATATTTTTCTTATCTAAGTTATCTTTGAATTGATTAATTTGATTAGTCATTGATCAAGCTGATTGATTTGTTGTGGTCTTGGAGTTAAGAAAGCGACGTGGAAGCCTTGAATGCTTCACTTTTGTCAAGTTTCCAACATTTTTCTTGAATGGTTAATTTCCAGATTTTGTTTAGAAGAAAAGTAATTCCACATTTTTTTGACTAGTAAATTTCCACATTTAGTCTATTTGTAACTCGTTTCTTTGTCAAAAAAAGAACTCATTTCTTTGACTAAGCAAGTGAAAATGGGCTTTCAAAATTTGTCTTAGATTTTATGTGGCTCTTTAGTGTTTTAGCATTTGAAATCTCGTTCTTCTTTTTGGTACAAGATTACAGAACTCTGTAACGCGTTAGTGAGAGATATAAGTTGAAAATTAAGCTATTCTGAGTATTTGAAACTTTGAGAGGGTTAAGAAACAGAAACTTGAATTTTCTTGTTAGAATGTTAATTCTTGTTAAATTCATTAGTTAATTATAAGTGAGGGTTTGAATAATCCAAATGTATGGACTAATATAATTTGTTAAATTCATTAGTTAATTAGAGCATTGACTAGTCTTAATATAATTTGTTTAATTACTTCAATTGTTGTGATTACTCACATAAAAACAAATTCTAAAAAATATATATTGTGTCTAATGTTGTTTTTCGTTTTTTATATGCAGGGGACTAAGAAGTTTTTGAGTTATTTCCACTGTTGTATAAGAGCTTGACATTTATGGTGGATTGCAAAATAGAAGATATATTTTCTAGGTTTAGTCCTTCGCCTTCTGAGTGGTTTTGTGATGTATTTTTCATGACCATATATATTTAAACTGTATTTTATTATTCTCCAATTTTACTTTTAAAAATAAATAAATAAATAAATAAGAGAAGTAACTTAAAAACATACATAACTTCGTTTTTACTTTGCTTTATATCATCAAAAAGGGACAATAACTAATTTTGTGGGCCAAATAAAAAGGAGATGGAAATAAATGTTGCTTTTTTAGCTGGCCCAATTGTTTGTCTCGTTCGGCTCAGTTTTGCCTGGCGAGTACGATACTTGATGGAATTTAATAATCCACCAAACTTTATTAATGTCATTTTTTTTAAATGCACTATCAGTATCAGTCTCTTTCTTCCAGCTGTGACTACTAATATTATTCTGATGCTGTATGGTTTAAGTTGCCCTGTGAAAAATAATGATTTCAAGAGATATATGTTATTGATGAGAAGAAAAAAATATTGTCAAGACATGGAAATGGTATTGCTTAATGAACAAATCAAATGTAAGCATTTCGAAAGTTTTATGTTCAATTTCATGAGAATTGCTACACCGGGGAAAATTGCTGAGACTTCTCAAGAGATAGCGACTCAATGGATTAAAATATTGAACAAGATCAAGAAATAGAGATTAAGAATTAGTTTAGGAGAGTAGTAGTTGCTTGTTTTAAGGTTGAGTGGGGAAGCAGGTTAAAGATATCTGGAATTTGTAATCCAAATGTAACTCGCGTGTTCAAAAATGAAAGTTTTCACTAGCCGTTTTGGCTACAAATTCAAAAAAAGAAAAAGAAAAAAAAAAGAAAAAGAAAAGAAAATAGAGAATTGCTACATCTTTTGATTTCTCAAATTCTCCGATACATCGTTGTGACAATCAACGTGAGATTATTAGCCCATCATAATTTAATTAGGTGAAATGATGTTTTGCATTGTATTTATATCTATGATTTTATGAGAACCAAAATGTAATAAGTTTAGAAAAACAGCAATAATGCACATCAAAAGGTACAAAACATCAGTAGTATGTTTGGATCTGTAACGAGCTCATTTAGAGAGGAAAACTAATTCTAATTTGGGCCTTTTGTTTACTTTTTTTAGGCATTTGGCATTTTTTTTTACTTAAAACTAAAAAAAATGATTTTCATTATTTTACAGGTTTAGGAATTAAAATTTGAAGTAAAAAAAATAACATAAAAATAATTATATTGCAATTATTTTTATTAAGTCGGAGGAGTTAATATTTAATCCATAATTCTTTCTATATTTGCAACTGGAAAAGATTATTCCATTTGAATTATGTATTTTTTTTCATTTTTTGCCATTTTCATGAAATTGTTATTATATGATTTTAAAAGCATGGCTCTGTTAACCAGCAGATATTTTGTGGAATTTACATGAGCTGGCATATCATTTCAATTTCACAGGGGCTTAAAATTTCGGAAAGAATTAATATCATAATTGGCTGGTTTATTAAAAACTAATTTCAAGCTGGACTGATTTATTAGAAAAAATATTCATAGCAGGCGGATTTATTAAAGAAAGTTATTTAATACAAGGCTGGTTTATTAAAAAAATAATTTCATACTGGGCTGGTTTCTTAAAAAAAATAATTTAATACTAGACTAGTTTCTTAAACAAATCAATCTCAAACTGGGCTTGTTTATTGCAAAAACTAATTTCATGCTGAGCTAGTTTCTTAAAAAAAACTCATTTCATACTACACTAGTTTTTAAAAAAAAACAATTTCACACTAGGCATGTTCATTAAAAAAAGAAAATTGAAAATCACGGAGATACTGTAATGACCCGTAGCGACAGATTAAAATTATATATTGTTTTCTCACGTTCTTATATACGCTATATACCGTTTTCATTTTTTTAAATATATATTGTTTATCGAATGAATTTTTATATACTGTTTGTTTTCAGTTCACATGTTTCTATATACTGTTTTCAATTTTTGTTAAATATATACTGTTTTATAAAATGAATTTTTATATATTGTTTATTTTTAATTCATATGTTTTTATATACGGTTTCAAAATTTTTATATATTGTCACTACAATACATATACATATACATCATGAATCATGATGTATGAGCAGCTCCTTGGACAAAGTCTGAAGTGGACAATATCTCTCCACTTGAACTTTAAACATAGAGAGCAACTCAACCACATCATCATCCTCTCTTCAAAAACTATCACAAGAAGAACAATGTCTAGCGCAGCAAATACAAGCCCAATCCGCTTCGGCATACTGGGCTGCGCCGAAATCGCGCGCAAACTCTCCCGCGCCATTTCCCTCGCGCCGAACTGCACCATCGCCGCCGTCGGCTCCCGCTCCCCATCCAAGGCGGAGCAGTTCATCTCCGCCAACTCCCTCCCCTCCTCCGCGTTGCCCCTCGCGCCCTACGACGCCGTGCTGGGCCACCCGTCCGTCGACGCGGTGTACATCCCGCTGCCGACGAGTCTGCACGTGGAGTGGGCGGTTAAGGCGGCGGAGAGCGGCAAGCACGTGCTGCTGGAGAAGCCGACCGCGCTGTGCGTGGCGGAGCTGGACAGGATTCTGGAGGCCTGTAGGGTGAATGGAGTCGTGTTTATGGATTCGACGATGTGGATGCATAATCCGAGGACGGAGGTGATGAGGGAAAGGATTTCGGACCCGGCACGATTTGGCGAGGTTAAATCGGTAATTTTCTTGATTAATCTTCTCTCTTTCTTCTGTTAAAAAAAAATCAGACCTGACTAGTTTTTCACATGGATTTAATACTACAATTTTATGTTAGAACTTGCAATTTTGGACGTATATAGTACTAATTTACATTATTATTTTTAATTAGGTAAATAGTATATTCACATTTTATGCGGATGAAGATTTTCTCCAAAATGATATACGTGTAAAACCCGATCTAGATGCTCTTGGTGCTTTAGGCGATGCTGGCTGGTACAAATAAAAAAAACTATTCATTTTTAAAAAATATATAAGGGAAATTTTGAAGAAAAAAAAACCCTGCATTATTGCTAAAATTGCAAAAAATCCCCTACCGTTAGATTGAAACTAACATCGTTAGTTTTAGTAGTTTAACTTCAATCATTTGAAAATTATTTTTTAAATATTAGTTAACATTTTTGTTTGAGAAAAATATTGTTCTTACAAAAATTATTTTTAAAAACTATTCTTACAAATATTTTCTTAAACATATATTTTTCTTAAAAATATATTTTGGGAAAAAAAATTCAGAAAATAAATGCATTCCGATAATGCAGGGACTTTTTTGCAATTTCCAATAACGCAGGGTTTGCAAATTTCTAAAAAATAATAACTTCAAGCCTAAATTTAAAACATTTAATCAAATGTATATAATTCTGTCCAACAGGTATTGTATCCGATCGATCCTATGGGCCAATTCCTACACTCTCCCCAAAACCGTAACCGCATTTCCAAACCCGGTAAAAAACCAATCCGGCGTAATCCTATCCTGCGGAGCCCACCTACAGTTTCCCAATGGTTCCTGTGCGACATTCCATTGCTCTTTCCTGGCCCACCTCACCATGCAACTCACAGTGATAGGAACCAAAGGAACGTTAAATGTGACGGATTTTGTGATTCCTTATGAGGAATCCAAAGCGGGTTTTGGGTTGGGGAGGGAAAATGGGTTTGATGAGCTGGTTTCGGGTTGGGACCCGAAACCGGAAAGGGAGGAAGTGGAGGTGGATTTACCGCAGGAAGCTAGGATGGTGAGGGAGTTTTGTAGGTTGGTGCAGGAAGTGAAGGAAGGGAAGGAGGTGGAGGGGAAGTGGATGGAGATTAGTAGGAAGACACAGGTTGTGGTGGATGCGGTCAAGAAGAGTGTTGATTTGGGGTGTAAAGCTGTTGAAATTGAAGGTTGAATTGGAAATTGATTTGTGTGTGTGTATGTGTTTGTCCCTGTGTTGAGAAATGATGGAAAGTTGGGTGGTGTATTTTTTTATTATGTGAATGTTTGTTTGGAGGTGTTGAGGTGTTGATCTACTCATCGTATTGGAATAATGAATAAGTTGGAAATAAGAAATATTTAGTTTAAGTAAGATATGAATATGAATATGGATATAGATGTAGATATATCTTGTGAAATTGGTATGATGAGTATGAATAAAATTCTGCAAGTGTTATATATTGTGCATCTTTTTGTGCATTAATATTCTACACTTGTCCTTATTTTATGGTTCGTTTTGGGTGTTAACTTATTAGAGAGAGAATTCGAGTAGGGACATGAAGAAAATTATTATTGGATTGATTTAAGTGTTTTATAAATGATTTTCTGTTTATAGGTGCTTATTTAGATAAATTAGCACCACTAACTCGATTAAACCTAGGAAGGCTGTTTTAGAATTTAGGCCCAAAATGGCAGGTAAAACTTCAGAAGGATTTATATATTGAGGCCCAAGTTATCTAAGAAAGCCGAACGCTAAGACTTGGGCTTATAGCTAATAATTTGGATGATTTATTCATTAAGTTGAATATATATATTTTTGATGTCTTGCAAATAAATGGGTGCTTAAAATTAAGACATAAATATTTGGGCCTAGGCCTAATAATCTCGATTTTTCTCAAGCACTTAAATGTAAATATTTTGGATAATTTTCAAATTAATAGGCCCTAATAATATAAGCCATAAATACTTGGGCTTGACCTAAAAGTATATTTGATTATTTCCACATAATAGAGAAAATTAATTTGTGGCCACATTAAGACATTCAACTTTTCATAATTATAAATTAGGAAGGAGATTTCTCGGCAAGGAAAATGATTTGGACATAAATGGATTTGATGAAGGCAGGAAAATAAAATTCATATTTTATCTTTTTTACCCTTCATAAACAGTGAATAACTAGTTGTCTATATTATTTTTCCTTTTCTAACTAATTGCAAATAATCCTCTACTCTCTCTCTCCTGTAGAATATCGTATATTAATTATTTCATTAATAAAATGAACCTACTAAAATAAGAGAAATATGGATAAAAAGATAGAAGTAGAAAATAACAAATTAAAACTGGACAATATGTACTGTGCAATTAATTTATTTCATTTAATAACATGGACAAAATTTATGATTTTATTTTATATTTAGATAAAAATGATACTAACATGATTGTTTTTGTGATTTTATTTCATTTACCTAAGAATAAAAATAACATGGAAAACTTTTTCTAAATTCATTTCATTTAGACAGAAATAAGAAGATAATATAACAATAATTCAAATGATATTTTTTGAAATAAATCCATAATAGAGGGCATGAATTTGTTGAAATAGAAGAATCTACTAAAAAAGAAATGTATATTTTTTATTTGATCAAAATCAATTCAAATGAAAGAATATTTCAGTGTTTCCATATTATACATTGTTGAATTAATCACTAGCAATAACACCTCATAAAATGTCATAAACAGCTAACTATTCATCTCATTAATGAAGGGGTAAAAGAGTAAAGTCAATTTTCCATTTCCTGCACTAATAAAAAATATTCCTATCCTAATCATCACCCCTTGGGAATAAGTTTTCTTGACAAGGAGATTTCGTTATTACCATGTATTTTTTATTTTATCTTTTATATTAGGCAGTATTGTACGACAAATATAGTAATAAGATAATTATTTCTTTTGGAACCCCTCAGGTCTTGTTTATATAAAGGGTCTATTAGCTATTGTAAGAAACAACCAATCAATTATCAATAAAGTTATTTTCTTGAGTTTAGTAATACTCATCTTCTATCGTATCTAGTCTTTTTTTTTCTTCTTTCAATTATTCGCTTCCGTCCGCCATCAGTTGATGCCAGAGCATGATCAATGGTCGTCATCCGTCAACGAAGAGATCGTTACGCCGCCGCCGCCCAACCAGTTCTCCAAACTAATGCGAGGGATCGCCTAATCAAAGAGATGAAAAGCCATATACAACAACTCCATGAGCTACTTGCTTTAATGGAGTCTACTGATCGAAGCCGCAAACGCCGACAGAGGCACGATACGCCGAGAAGTACCGCTAACCGACACCGCGAACGTCGGCCAAGGCATGGTATGCCGAGCATCACCCCTAACCGAAGCCGCGACCGCCGATCGAGGCACAGATTTTCGAGTAGGCCCGACCACAACATCAATCATTTCCATAATCGACAACCTGCCATCTTCAGCGACGAGTTCTCTCCTCCACCCCCACCTTCAGAGAAAAAGCACTATCATAAATCAATTGATGTGGTAACTAACATCCCCTCCATTGACGTCGTCAATGATTATCCGAATAAAGGAATATTCATTATTAGAGAAAATCCCGTAAAAGAGATGATGATTTTTGGCGCCCCAGCGATTTACGATGATTATCCAGAAGATACTGATGAACTGACGTGTGTAGATTCTGGAGAGATACTAGTGGCACAACGAGTTTTGACTTCTAATCCGGCCTCTAACAAGAGTTCGTTCTGTCAAGGTATCTTTCACTCAAAGTGTGCTTCTCATGGTAAGATATGCCAACTTATTATAGATAATAGTTGTGAGACTATTTTTTCAATTATTACAATTGATAAGTTACTTTTACAAATTGAGAAACACCATGGACCTTATAAATTATCATAGATTCAAAATGCTCTCTTAAAATAGGAACAGATTGTTTAGTGAGTATTTCTGTGGGGTCTAAATACCGAGATGAAGTTTGGTGTGACGTGTTACCTATGGATGCATGTCACTTATTCTTTGGAAGACCTTGGCAGTATGGCAGTAAAGTAAATTATGATGATTTTACGAATCTCTATTCTTTTGAGAATGGAGAAAAAAAGATGATACTCCCGTTAAAATTTAAAGCCCTACCCAATCAAGTTATTGAAGAGAATAATATATTTTCCACCAAAACCCCATTTCATGAAAAATTTGAGATAATAAAATGGATTGTTTCTCAAAAAGAAAACTTAGAAGTTCTAACAGAACCGAAATATCTATTTGAAGAATTTCAAGGCATCATCCTAGATAAATTACCTCCCGAAATTCTGTTTGTAAATGATGCAAAATGATATGTCTCAAGATATCGAATTCTTCGACAGAATACGAATCATGAAAGGAGCAATAAGAGTCAACGTAAGCGTGTTAGGTTCAAAGAAGGAGACTTAGCGGGGATATATCAGTAAGGATTTCTTCATATCGAACCCACTTCTTGAACGCATCAATTAAAGCTCTTACAAGATTGAGCTTCCCGAAATTTGTGGAGTCTTAGCAATTTTCAATCTTAAAGATCTCACTCCATATTATGAAGATGAAGAAATAAACTCAAGACGAGTTTACGCACAACTGAAGCGAATTAAGGCGTTCAACCTTCCATAATTACAAATTAGGATGGAGATTTCTTGGGAATAGGATTTCTTGGCAAGGAGATTTCGTTAATACCATGTATTCTTTTATTTTTTATTTTAACTTTTATATTATGTAGTATTGTATGAAAAATTTAGTAATAAGGTAATTTTTTTTTTGACAACCCCTCAGGTCTTGTCTATATAAATGGTTTATTAGCTATTGTAAGAAACAACCAATCAATTATCAATAAAGTTATTTTCTTGAGTTGAGTAATACTCCTCTTCTATCTATCGTATCTAGTTTCTTTTTTTCTTTCAATTATTCATTTCCGTCCGTCATCACCACATAATCCAAAATAAGAATATTGGGATCAATTTGTTATTGTTTAGGACAAATAGAATATTCAAATTTCAAACATCATACCTCCAACTTTGTAGCTGTATTTTGCTATATTATATTTTATATCAAGATATTATATTAGTCGGTGATTGTGACTTATATAAACCATCAATATTTCATTATCACAATTCTAATTTCCTCTTCATTGCCAGCCAATGCAGATATGCATCACATAACATAATATATTTCCTAGGATCTAGAAAGTAGGCACATTATATAATTATATTGAATTATAGAATAAGTTATATAGTTGATGTTGATATTAATACTGATATCATATCATCACAATATATTTGTTAGGACTTAGTCATACTAGATTATTACATTGAATTACAAAATAAGTTATAGTTGATATTGATATGGTGTGGAAGCTGAGATATATGATGATCAAAAAATAATATAGTTACTTGAAACTTCATATATATAATGGATAAACTATTTAAATAAATATTTGCACATCAATAGATATATTAAACTATTTATATAAATACGTACATATCTATTAGGAACCGAGACACAACAACAAACACAGAAAGCAAGACATAAGAACATTCGGACGGGAAGAAAATACCTTAGAAACAGTTCTACATGTGATGTATAAATTGGTGAAAGAATAAAGCATTAGATGCTGAAATTTTACAGATGCTGGAATTGCTCCGGCCAATCGAAACACAAGTTCCGGTCAACCGGAACTAAATTTTACATATGCTGAAATTTTTCCGGCCGACCGGAACTCTTGGCGGCTGGAAGGGTTTCCTTATCGAAATTTGTCATTCTTTCACCCCCTCTATTAGACACACAATTAGAAGCCTTAGAGGTAGCCGTAATACCAAGAGAGAGTGAGTTTTGTGAGGGTAATTTCGGAAAGTATTTCCGGACTCGTCTAGCCGAGTCCGGTAATTCCGTCTGTCTGACGTTCGCGTGGATACGAGTAGAGATCTCCTACTTTGGAGATAAGCAAGCGATCAGTTCTTCATCCCTAGGAGAAGCAAGGAGGTTCGCGGAGTCGAGCGTCGGGAAGGAGAATGTTGCACGTCAGAAAACTTCTGACCTACATCCGTTTTTCGTCTCGTGGATTAGGAAGATCCGAGTTATACATTTTAATAGTTAATCTCGTACTTTTATTTCCTTAACGATGATTCTAGGGCGGGTTTGAACCCGTAGGTTCCACTGCGCATGTAACGTACATGGCTACGGGTTCACCAACAGTGGCATCAGAGCGTTCGTTAAGGAAATAATCGTCGATTATATTTAAAATTTAGTAAAATTATAGTATAATAAATTTTAGGGTTTTGAAAATATTATTTCAAAACATCACGGAAATAGTTTCTAGGAATATAATATTGGATATTATGATTTCTCAGAGTTTTGAAAATTAGTTTTTCGAAATCTGTTTTGAAAACAGAACTAAAACAAAAGAAATACGAATTTCCGGCACGTCTCCGTTCCCAACGGAATAGTTCCGTTGAGAACGGAATAATGAAGGAAATTCTTGATTATTCAGCGGCGGTTCCGTTGAGAACGGAATTGTTCCGTTCCCAACGAAATAGGGCTGATTTTACGAGAAACCCTAGTTTTTGTTATACAAGGAATTTAATATATATAAATATGATATGAGCCTTAGATCTGTGATTGTTCTGTTTCGTAATCTTGTGTGTGAATGCTTTTATTTTATTTAATATCTATGGCAACCTGTGAGTTATCCAAAATTGTAATTATGGCAACCTGTGAGGTATCCAAAATTGTAATTACTTTTTCTAGCAATAGGATAGTTGTTAGGAAATATATTATATCAAGACTACAAGGCAAGGATTTTGGCACAATCTTCGGAAGATGGCATTGGATCTTCGCACACACACAACGAAGGGTTCGTTAAAGATTCACATGCAATCTAGAGATTGATCTAGGATTAGGAACCTCATGATCGCTCGTGAGGAATAGGCTCATACTATATTTTATCTTGTTTATGTGATGTTTATATTTATAAATCTAAAACAAAATCCTTTCAAATGTTAAGTACGGAAGTGCCCCCATGTCATTGAAGCTCTCAGTACTTAGATAGTCTTCCATGTGGGATTGTCTTTGTAAAGGAGGGTATGCGGAAAATAGCGTCCAGCATGGGTCATGCCAAAGCTGAGTATGCTGGACTCTATTTCGCCGATAATCATACATGGTTAAACTTAACTGAGCAAGCAAGTCGGACTTGGGCTCAGGGCATAAGATGGAATAATACACCGGGCATATGATGTTTATTCCATAAAAGGAAAGAGTTGTATATGATACAATTGGAAGTGTTCCTACCTAAATAGTTGTGTATTGAGGGTTGCACCAAAGCGCACTTAATACTCAAAGAAATACGGATCTTGACTCACTATGAAACTTCACTCAGTTGAATGTTTCCGAATCAATACTATTGAAGGTGTTTGATTTGAAGAAAAATAGTGGGAGTATAATATATGTAACAAAATCAAAATAACTCTAAATATAAACTTTACATTACATATTAAACTTTTAAAATGAGTTTGAAATTTATGGACTTGCGATCTATCCTTGAGAAGGATAAGCTCGATGGCACAAACTTTCCTGAATGGTTCAGGACTCTGAGAATTGTTCTCAAGAGTGAAGAAAAGTTGTATGTCCTTAAGACACCCGTCCCAAATCCACCGCCTTCGACCGCTCCTAAAGCCGTTCAAGATACTTATCAGAAGTGTATTAATGATTCTGATGAAGTAACCGGGATGATGTTAGCAGGAATGAAACATAAGCTTCGAAAGCAGGTAGGTTTTATGGATGTCTATGATATGATCAAGGCACTTAAGGAAATATTCCGAAAGCAGGCTAGTATTCAGCGCTACAATGTCACCAAGTTATTGATCAAGTGCAAGATGACTCATGGCTCCTCTATAGATACTCATATGTTCAAGATGAGAAGCCACATTGATTATTTAGAGAGACTTGGTTTGTCTATTCCAAGAGAATTCGCGGTTGACATGATTCTTGAATCGCTTCCTCCGATCTTTGATTTGTTCATTACTGAATATCATAAGCGTCGGATGGAGACGTCGATCACGGAATTGCATAAGATGCTTCAACAGTCAGAGAAGGACATAGAGGGAAGAGTTGTCATTAATGCCCTCAGGATTGAAAGGGAAAGGAAGTTGAATAGACATGCCACATGGGAGAGCTGGATCAAGAGTGAAGGCAAAGAGTTGCCCAAACCTGATGAAATTTAAACGAGTCTAACTGGTTTGAAATAACCTGAAAAGAGTTCAGATACTCGGCCACAGATCCGCCTTCCGCCATCTTTAGATAGAAAAGACGGCGCATCAGGTGCTGGTTGTTTAATGAAGACGGTTTCTCGTACGTGTTAGATAGCGCCTTCATGATTCCAAAATTTGTCGTCTCTTTCGCCATGTTGAACACCATGTTCTTGGCTAAGGACAATTGTATGTAGCTTAGCGTCTTGCGGTTCATCTTCTTCCATGCGGTATCGTCGGTGATCTTTTCTGGCTTCGTCTCGAGTAGCGTATTTTTGAGATCCTTCTGGCATAGCAACGCCTCTATTTGCATCTTCCAGTAGTCAAAATCTCGCCCATCGAACCGACTCACCGACACCTTACTCTCGTCCATCGCTCGTCTACGTATCGCCTCCTCGTTCGCACCCAAAGAGAATTTTCTTCGAAACTTGGCTCTGATACCACTTGTTAGGAATCGAAACGCAACAACAAACATAGAAAGTAAGGTACAAGAACAAAAAAAATTTTTACATAGAAACCCTCAAGAGGATAAAAATCACAGTCGCCGGCTCTCAAATACTTTCTTAATACTTGGAGAAAAAGAAACACAATACGATTGTTTGTCGTTGTTGTATATAATGAATAAAACTCTACACCTACCCTTCTATTTATAAGATAGTCATACATAATACAAGAAAATAACTTAAAGAATTACTACCACAATTAACACCTAATCAATGAAAATACAATTATAAGGAAATAAACATATTTCCAATTATAATTGTCACATATGGAAATAAGACATAGAGAGCAAATATGAATAACTTTCTTATCTCTTGCATGGTTTCTTTTTTTACGGTATTTAGAATTTTTCAGAAGTCTCCACACAATAGATATATTACATTATTTATATAAATACTTGCATATCAAGAGACAAATTTCATATAATGAAGTCTACCATGATCATTAAATATTTTTAGATAATCAACCATTTGAATATTCTAAATTTTTTAAGTGTTTTTCTTTCCATACGAATATATAGCAAACCCATGAGGTGGTTGAACGTTGATTTTAGTAACTTACTATATAATCTTAATTTGTGGAATGGGGCGTGTATGCTGCACATGCTACCTATGTTTACCATCAAATTATTTCTCCAATTTTTTAAGTTTCTATGACATTCTTATTGGTTTAAACTAGTTGATTTCAAACACGACAGTTAATCCAACATTGAAAATCAAGACAGAACTTGTTCGAAATAAATTTGACCGAAATTAAAATAATATTTTCATGAAGATTCTTGCATAAGGATTTGGAAACAACACGGAGAAATAAATTAATAAACAAATGAGGTTCTGAGTAAGGGACCAACATATTTGACGGACCCGACCCAACATCTGTTCTTGAGCTAGGACACAATTCGGACTACAAGAACTGACTACTGTTTTATAATTATTCTATTAATCTGAATATTATTAATTTTTACATTTTGTTAGTTCAAAGTGGGGACTTTCTTAAATTTTTTTAAAATTAACTATTATAAAAATCAGACCCTAACTATGTACTTTTTTTTAATAATTATTGGCTTGATATTCTGGTAATGTCCTTTACTTTTCTTAGGATATTCCACAATAAGCACTAATCTGATTAGATGCATGATGCTGCGAACGAGAAAGTTCGGTTCTCAGCTTGATACTCTGACTACCATGTATTGAAGTTTTGAAGGAGCAAATATAATGATTTTGGGCTACTTAAGTGTTGATAGCTTGTGTTAAATCCTAGACACAAGCCGTGCTTTTAGGATTTCATTGTACAAAGTCCGTACGAACGAGTTCAGATAGGCAGTGAAGAGCGTCAAGAAAGCACGGCCCGCCGGCTCCAACAAAGACGCTAATCGGCAGCACGACAAAGGTCTGCTAAATCCTAATTTTGTGGTGACGGTGTTCCACTAAACCCTAGTTATGTGGCGAGAGTTGTTGTGCTTCGTCGAAATAGTGGGGTTTAGGGTTTAGTTTTTAGAAGGATTTTATTCTATATTTCTCTTCGCGCTTGTGTGCCTTTGTATGCAATCATTTATGAACCTTATAACTCTTTTTATTTGTTTTAATGAAATTGTTGGTAAACTTTTGGTCTTCCGACCTTCAAAAAAAAAGTTATTATTGAATTTTATCACAAACCTTTATGAATAAATTATGTTCCATATGATACTTTTTATATTAGATTCAGCCAAGCTGGCTTGTCGGAGTAGTACAATTTAAAAAGCACGCTTTCGTAACTAGGAAAAATATGTTAATGGGAAATTTGCAAAAAAGCCCCTACGTTATGACTTAATTGCAAAAAAGCCCCTGCCTTATTGAAAATTGCAAAAAAGCTCCTGCATTATTGCTAAAATTGCAAGAAAGCCCCTAACATTATATTGAAGCTAACGCCGTTAGTTTCAGTAGTTTAATCACTTCAAAATTATTTTTTAAATGATAATTAACATTCTTGTAGAAAAAGTATTTCAAAAATAATTATGAAAAAATATTTTTTTAATATTAAAAAAATAAATATTATTTTTCAGTAAATTGTTTAATTAAAAATATATGTTCCCGAAACAAAAGTTTTTCTGAAACAAAATTTTTTCAATAACAAATTTTTTTTCGATTTTTTTCTTAAAAATAGATTTAAAAATATTTTTTAAGAAATATAATTTTTAGATAAAATGTTAATTAATATTTAAAAAAAATAATTTTGAAGTGATTAAACAACTGAAACTAACGGTGTTAACTTCAATCTAACGGTAGGGTTTTTTTTGCAATTTAAGCAATAATGTAGGGGCTATTTTGCAATTTCCAATAAGGCAGGGGATTTTTTGCAATTAAGGCATAATGCAGGGACTTTTTTGCAAATTTCCCTATGTTAATTTATAAATTAATGTAGTTCTGATTATTATATAATTATATTCAATCATCCTTTGAATGGAGAGACGACTTCCAAGTGTCGGACACAGCTCGTGTCTAATTTTCAATTGGTGAGGAGACTGGGCTAATATTTAGAGGCTAGACCAGATTTTCATGTCCAACCCCAGAAATCTGAAAATACCCACTGGGCACTGTCGGTGACTAAGCTTTGGATGGACCGGGACATTACCCTTTAAGATTATGACATAACAATATAATATTATTATTTTTTCAATGAATTTTTTTTAAATATGTATATTTCTATATATTTGCCCCAAAAAATTTGTACAACGTTAATTAGTGTTAATTAGTAGAGAATAAATTTGCTGACACTCACAATAAACAAATACAACGATTGTCTTTTTTGAATAGTAGGCAGTCCCTAATAGAGACATATATTAAAAATAAGATACAAAATTTTACATGCAATATTTACAAGCCAAATGATTTACAACTAAAAGAAATAAAGAAGGTTGTGAGAGACCATAATTAATTCTTAACGCCCTTGCCTTCAATTCTTCCTGAATTGGAAGATCTGAAGACCTACTTATCAACTTTTGTTTAATTTAAAGCCGAGATTCGAGCCAATGAAAAAAAGATGTAATTTCTTTCAAAATTTTCATTGAGATTCAAATTCCATCTACGATAAAAAAAAAGGATGGTATTACAAATTTTGTTCGTGATAAATACGCTAAAATCATTAAACTGCAAAATCTGATGCAATTTCGAATCTTCTCTTTTAGAGAGGATTTAAAATTCTAAATTGGTAGAAATAGAAAAAAAGAAGTGAAAAATCAAATAATTTTGTTGACCTTTAAAATTAAGGGTTATATGTATAAACTTGCCAAGAAATACCATCCTTTTTTTTAAAACGAGAGTTAACAGGAAGAAAACGGAACCAAAGAAATTAATCCGAGAATCTCCCAACATAGACCTTTCTTCCTCTCCTCAGAAACTAAAGCTAAAAAATGAACTTTTTGTATTTGAAACCCCAAATATAACAAAATAGCAATTATTTCAAATTTATCATTTGAGTGCTTGGTCCATAAAAGGTAATTTTTATTTTGGTTCTACTTTAAACAAAAAGAAGTTAAACAACTTATATATCGATAACTTAAAACATTTTCTTTAATGAAAAATGGATGTAGAACTTAAAATCTACTCCATTTCAATAAAAAAAATGATAAATTGGTACCAAACAAATAAACCATATAGATAGGACATAGAGAGTGAAATCATAACAATTTTTTAATAATTGTTAACTCTCTTTTTTAAAGTGTAGGTCTCACAAAAATGATACATGATGAACGGCTCGGAATTGTTAGCTGTAAGCAGCCAAATAATGAAGGCTACAGGAGATTGGGGCTCAGATGGATGTAGCGTCTACCCTAAAATCTAGGGCATGAAAGTTTTGAAGTTTTATATCTATTTAGTAATTTAGGTATTGGTTCGTACATAAAAAGTTGATAATTAATTAATATGGTATATAAAGTACATTTAATTTTATACTACAATAGTCAAATGCATATTAGGCTGATATTACGCTTTTTATACCATGCTTAGTTTTTCGAGACAGATTTATTTAATTAATCGAAGCTTACTCCCTAAGATTAACCCTTCACATTTTTCAAATGAACTTTACATAAAGAAAGATATGTATAAATGAGACAAATATGATGACTTGATGATTGAAAACACATGACAAAATGAAGATTTCAAGCAAGGATATGAATCGAGGCATTGAAGTAAAGAGGTTAAGTTCAATGCCATGAACCTAGAGATTATAAATAAATAAAAAATGAAGATTTCAAGCGTAGATAGGTTCGTTTGATACTTCTAGAGAGGTTTTGAGCATCGATATGAAATGTGCCATGTAGTCCACATTTCATTATGTATATCATTTATTGTTGCTAACTCCTAATATAGACCTTCAAATGGAGAAAAAAATGTGAAAACAAGAAACAAGAACTCATTTGTTGTGATGTAAAGAGGTTTCAAGTTAGCTTGATTCATTGAGAACTACATGCGTAGATTTGTAAAGAACCTTCAATAAAATTATTATAGTAATTGTAGTTATTTGAGGGTGACGGATCTCTTCCAAAAATCTAAGGGGGTTATAATAAAAAATATATCAAAAATTAATATATATATATATATATATATATATATATATATATATATATATATATATATATATATATATATATATATATATTAGGAGGGTTATTCGACCAACATGTGACAACATTAGATAAAAAGCGAAAATTCAAATTCAACCGTACGGATGGAATATATATGTTTTGAATATGTTAAGGATCAATTTTCACAAGAATCGAATATTATATCATTGTCATCATGTATCATCAAAATAAGAAGCGAGAATTTCTAAAAAACTATGTATACATATTTTGATAATTTTTTGTAATGCATGATGGTAATGATAAATATTTTTGATTCTTTTGAAAATTGGAGTATTATATATTTAAATCATATATATTACATCCGTACAGTTGAAATTTGAAATAACAATTAAAATTTTTATATTTAACAATATTGTCACGTGTTCGCTGAATAAGTCCGTTGTCAAAAGAACTCCACTCATATATATATATATATATAGTTTTCAATTCTATTAAGATATCTCTAAGATTCATCATTGTTTGATATGTCTTCTTGTGATATTACTAAGATCACACTCAAATGCTAACAACTAATTAACCAACATTAGACAAATTAATTAGCAACACTAATTCATAGGGCATTGATTTGAATTCTTAGTTTAATCCTGATTCATGTAGACTTAACTTTCATTGTTATATTTTTTCCGAAGAAACCCTAGGTACCAATCCGGATGATTACTTGTGCTCCAAGATAGAGAGGTAAACCCAATTACTAATTAATACAAACTTGAGAAAAATAATAGTATTTACAGCTCTGCAGTTTGCTCTTGGACTTTATGGCTTCGTTTGGATGACGGATAAGATGGATGTACTATTATCTGGATATAAGGAGTTATGCTAAACGCATGCCTTCTTATTTCTTTATTTTTGAATGGTGTTTGATTAGATGATAAATGTAAATATTGGGATAGTGTTGATTTTAAAATGTATTTTCTCCCAAATGACCAGACTGCTCTTATTTTTGTATAAATGTTAAAATGTTATATTTAATTAACTAAACATAAATAATCATGTGTAAGTGCAGCATAAAAATTATTATAAAGTAAAAAATAAATATATATATAAGCATAACACACATTAAAATAAGTTAACATCATACAAAATAATATCTAGAATATAATCACATAATTGCTAAAGAGGCCAAAGTCATACAAAATATCATCATCTCGACCTCCCTCTCTAATGAAAGTGATAAACCTGTTTGGCGTTGGACGGAAGGGGGACAATTTACTACAAAATTATGCTATAACTTCTTCTTCAAAACTAATATTCCATCCACATGGAATCTAAGGTTATGGAAAATTCAAGGGCCCACAAAAGTTAAATTATTTTTGTGTCTTACAACACAATTTATTGAAAAAAAGATGGCAATGTATTGATTCGTATAACTTATGTAGCTTGGGAGAAATAGAATCGTCGCTCCACCTATTCATAGACTGTCCCTTCAGTCGCACAGTATGGAGAATAAACCACATGGAAACTCGAATTGCCGATCAATCACCGTTAGCTTTCTGGGAAAGATCGAGTAAAGCCCAACAAAACTCAAGAGCATCAAAGGATTGGAATTCCCGCTGGGCAGCCATATCATGGAATCTATTGAAGCAACAAAATCAAAGGGCCTTCAACAACATAGGAGCGACACCAAATGTCGTCAACCAGCTAGCTATCCAAGACGCGACATTATGGGGAAAATATGCTTAGTACAGGGGGGGGTCTAGATTATTAAATGTTGTGGTTTGAGGGGATTACACAATGTCAACACTGTAATATTTTTCTGTTTTTTTTTGGAGCTCCTAGTTCCATTTCTCTCCTATGTAATTTATTTTGAACTTTTTTTCTTTTATAAATGAAAATCTTCGGTAGGCAATCGCTTACTGAGACTAAAAAAAAAATATATAGTGCATGCATGTTTAGATTAATACACATTAAACAAGTTAATATCATATTAAACAAGACTTGAATCGAAAGCTACTTAATTGAGATTTCAAATGAAAGAGATTTATATGACAAAACTATCTATGCAACTTATTTTTGGAGATAATAAATTACAATAAAAATATTTAAAAAAAAAAAAAAAATAAGAGTTGTTAAAGGGGTTTATAGTGTTGAAGTCATTTTAATAGAGGATAACGCTTAACGAACAATGTAGAGGATGCCGAATAATATTTTTTGTTCTTTTAGATATCATATAGTGTATATATAATTTGTAACATATGATATCATTAAATATTAATATATTATAAAAATAATTTTTAAATTGACAAATATTCATACCAAACATCTCAAAGAATTTTACTGAAAATAATAAATGTACTAGGACAGCAACCAAATATAGATTATTGTGGAGAAGAGAAGAGAGTGTTCTTGATTTATTTCTTAACAAAAAAGACTTTTAATTATCTTTTATCATTGAATTACCTTTTTAATTAAATTCATTTTATTTTGTATAAATTCAGTCCAAATAATACAATTTAAATATAGCAGGCTGCAGAATAACGTGCAGACCTTAAAATTGAGCTATATTAGGCTATATCAATGATATACGGCTCTATTTGCAACACAGAAATAATTTCTCTTCTATGAAGCAATTAACTAATTTGTCATCATAATTAACAAAACAATTACAAGTCAGCTCAACCCATAATTTTGAAATCAAGGTAACCGTAGTTGTAATACGATGTATATACTATAATACATCGTATCTATAGACTATAACCCCAATCATAAGATAAACAAATCTATAGACTATAACCCCAATCATAAGATAAACAACTTGACGTCAGAAATGATAAAATGAACAACCTAAATTCTGGCCTACGGGCATGTCGTCTAAAAAAAAAAGAGCAACCTAAATTCACCGGTCATTACCTTATAAACTAAAAGATATTATATTATTTTTTTTCATAAAATTGAATTCGTTGAATTACTTCAAATAAAAATAATAAGGAAAATTTAAAAATAACCTCCAATCTTTTCTGAACATTATAAATAATCCCCTAGCTTTTCAAAATTTACAAAAAACCCCGTCAGAAATGTTTTCTTTACAAATACCCCCTCGATCCACTTTTTCATCCATTTAATAGTTAATTTTTTAAAAATGACCAAAATACCTTCACCTAAAAGAAATTAAATTAAATTCAATAAAATAAACATAAACATAAACATAAACATAAACTAAAAATATAACAAAATAATTATTAAAAAAATAAAATTAATTAAATAGAAATAGAATTAATTAAAATAAATAAAATTTAAAGAATAAAAATAAATAAAAGTTAAAAAAAAATTAAAAAAATTAAAGAATAAATAATAAATTAAAAACAAAAATTAAAAATTATTAAAAAAATATTCAATAAAAATTAATTAAAATAATAAAATAAACAAAATAAAATAATTGAAAATCTGGAAATAGTTAAATAAAAATACAAATAATTAAATAGAATATAAAATATTAAATAATAATTATTATTATTGATACACGAAACTCTTATTATCGGTGATGGAATTTTATAGAGACCGGGAGTGCATGCGGCATGCCCCCACCCCAACGGTAATTTTTTTTCAAAATACATATATTTTTATGTATTTGCCCCATCCCCCCCCCAATCCAATTTTTTTCGCCTCCTCAATAAACACAGACAAGATCCGTCCCGATCATTATTGACACAAAAAATTCACTTTTATATTAAATAATTTTTTTTGAATCAATAGTTTTTATTTTTATTTTTATTATTATTATTTTTATTTTTTTATTAATAATTTATTTAATTTAATTATTCAATACAGATGAGGGTATTTTGGTTATTTTTAAAAAATTAACCATTAAATGAATATGAAAGTGGATGGGGGGATATTTGTATAGAAAATATTTTTGACAGAGATTTTTGTAAATTTTGAAAAGATATAGAATTATTTGTAAATGTCCCAAAAAATAAACGTGATTTCATGATCCACGGTCTCCTATAAATCCCCACTCTTCTCTTACATTTCTCCACACCTCTCATCTTCCCCTCTCTCTCTCTCTCTCTCTCTCTCTCTACACCTCCCCTCTCTTCGTCTTCTTTCTCAACCTTCTCTCTCTACATCTCTCTAATGGCGCTTATTTCATCCTCTTGTGCTGATGTAAGCTGGTGGCTTTTCACCGTTCCAGCATTTCTCGGTACCGAAACACTTGCTGACCATTATCTCCTCATTTTCTCTCTTTTCATCGCCTCCATTTGCACCATCCTTCTCACCTGGGCCGTCTCCTCAGGCGGTCCTGCGTGGACCAACGGCAGGGCCCAGAAAGGCACCACCAAGATCCCAGGACCACGTGGCATCCCCCTATTCGGCAGTATCTTCTCATTCACAAACCAAATTCCTCACCGCACCTTAGCCAAGCTGTCACAAGCATTTAACGCGAAACAACTCATGGCTTTCTCCATTGGATCAACGCCTGCTGTTGTTTCATCTGATCCGACAGTTGCAAAGGAGATTCTTAGCCACCCGAACTTTGCGGACCGGCCTCTTAAGAAATCAGCACGAGAGCTGATGTTTGAAAGAGCCATTGGATTTGCACCAAGCGGCACGTATTGGCGTATGCTCCGTAGGATTGCGTCCACACATCTCTTTGCACCTCGCCGCATTTCAGCCCATGAGTCGAACCGACAAGCTGACTGTACGGCTATGTTGGCCGGTATTCAAACTGAGATGGAGGGTACCGGTTCTGTCAAGTTGCGGTACCACTTGCAAGGAGCAGCACTGAACAATATAATGACCAGTGTGTTTGGAAAGAGGTATGACGTGGCAGAACAGAATCATGAGGCTGAGACCTTGAAGGAAATGGTGAGAGAAGGGTTCGAGTTGTTGGGTTCGTTTAACTGGTCCGATCATCTGCCCTGGCTCGCCGGGTTGTTTGATCCAGCTCAGGTTGAGAAACGATGCTCTGTGCTTGTGCCACGTGTCAAGAAACTCGTGGCTGGATTCATTGATGAGCATAGGAAGGTGAGAAGTGAGGCGAATCATTTGAGAGATAATGCAGATTTTGTGGATGTGTTGCTTTCTCTTGAGGGAGATGAAGCGTTGAATCAAGATGATATGGTTGCAATTCTTTGGGTACGTTTTTTTTTAATTTTATTGTCGTTTTGATCCTATTATTCGTTATTAGTGCTAATTTAGTAACTGTTTTCACGTCTTAAAAGAGTTAAATGTCATTCAAATGGAGTCAAAAACGTTTTGTAACCTTCATTTTTCTAAAAACATGACGTTTGAACTTAGGACTCACATGAAACTAAACCCTAATGCCCAAACCTCGGTTCTCTTTTTTCTTTTCTTTTTTTCAACATTTGCATAATATAATACACGGTACATCCATTTTCAAACCATCTTCATCACATTAATAGTATGTAAATCAACATGCTAACCAAATGATTAAATAATATCTTGCAGGAGATGATCTTTCGTGGTACCGACACGACAGCCCTACTTACCGAATGGGCCATGGCTGAGCTGATCCTCAATCCGACCGTTCAAACCAAGCTCCGCGCAGAAATCGACTCCTTTGTGGGCTCCAACCATACAGTCTCTGATGCTGACGTGGCACACATGCCGTACCTCCAAGCTGTAGTGAAAGAAACCTTCCGTGTCCACCCGCCTGGCCCGCTGCTCTCATGGGCCCGCCTCTCGACTGACGACGTCAAGCTCAGCAACGGAATGGTTGTACCGGCCGGTACGACAGCCATGGTCAACATGTGGGCTATTACTCATGACTCTGGTCTATGGACTAAGTCTACCAACTTTTCACCTGAACGGTTTGTGGTCTCTGAAGGAGGTGCTGACGTGGACATACGAGGTGGTGATATGAGGCTTGCTCCATTTGGAGCCGGTCGGAGAGTTTGTCCTGGTAAGAATCTCGGTATTGCGACGGTCAGTTTGTGGATTGCCAGGCTGGTGCACAAGTTTGAATGGACTGAAGCTGATGGTGAATGCGTTGATCTTGATGAGGTGCTCAAGCTGTCTCTTGAGATGAAAAAACCTCTTGTTGCTGTTGCTAAAGCCCGGAAGAAGGTGGAGGTTTAGGGCTCTTTAAGGGTTTCTTATGTTAATTAAGATTCGTTTTGTTTTAATGGTGTTTGATAGGTATAAGTATAGTTAGGAGCTCCAGTTTTGGCAGTAATAGTTTCGGAGCTCTAGTCCTGTGTTTTTTTCCATATCAAGTTTGGTTGCGAAATGGTGATTTGTTTTGGTTGTTTTTTGGGTTTTTGTGGGATAAGTTGTTTGGTCCCGAATGTTACTCCAGTCAGTTTGTTATATGTTAATTATTATGTTATATTTTGGTTATCAACGAAACAAATATGTTTTGGTGCATTTTCTCTTATGTTGTTTACATATGTTTATATATTTTATCGTATTCTTGTGTTACTTGGGGAGCTCTCCTCCGCTTCGAATATTTAATATAATTTTGTGTCTTCAGTAGTTACACTTATTATCTAAAAAAATTTGGCACTTAACCAAGGTTCCAATTATAATGCTCATTGTTTCCACTGTTTGAAAGAAATTTAGTGAAAAAAATATATTATATTATGATCCAACTTATCATTCTGAATAATATTAACATATATTTTAATAATAATATGAAATTGACTAAATTGCATACCACTATAATTGTCAATAGTATTGTAAAATAATATTTTTTTTGATATTATGAATTGGATTAATAATAATATAATATATTAATAAAGGAATAATAATATAACATATATTAATAATACTTTAAATTTAGTATATAAAGTTTTTTATATTGTAAAATCGTAGTACTTAAGGGATTATGTTAGATTTTTAAATATTAAAATGATTTTAAATATTTCATTTAATAGGGAAAAAATGCAAATATGTAATAAAAATATTTTAGGAGTTTATGAAAAAAAATCTTTTTTAGAGTGAGATTCATATTATTTTATTATAATTTATTCAATATCATAATATATTATATTATTACTTTATTAGTAATAATACATCATTATATAAAACATAAAACACATAATATCAAATATGAATTAATACTATTAGGTACAAAGTGGGGACTTATATTGAATAAAAATATACTTAGGTGCAAATTGGGAACCAATATCAATATTATATGGGACACGTGTCACCTCCATATCCCCCTCCATTTATTAAATTTTAATACTATATAGAACTAGGGGAGCTTTTGCGGCGCTTCGGAACATTGAATATAATTTCATATATACATAGTGTATTTTATTTTGTATTATATAAAATCTAATATCATTCTACACTATTATAGAAAAATTATTTAAAATTTAATAAAAAAATTTTAATAGAAAATCTTAAAGAAGACCACATATAAAATGTTCTGCATCCATATAGCATTAATAAGAAATTAAAATGGTGTGACGAATTATGTGTTGGGTATTTGTCTTGATTGAAAAATATTATGTTTCATACATTTCACTAATAAAACTATCACAGAAAATATCTTATTAGTAGTTTATAAATTTTTTTATATTGTAAAATTGTACTACTTAAGAGATTATGCCGGACTTTAAATATTAAAATGATTTTAAATATTTCATTTAATAGGGGGAAAATGCAAACATGTAATAAAAATATTTTAGGAGTTTATGAGAAAAATCCTTTTTAGAGTGAGATTCATATTTTTTTATTATAATTTATTCAATGTTATAATATTTTATATTATTACTTTATTAGTAACAAAATATCATAATATCAAACATAAAACATCATAATATCAAATATGAATTGATACTATTAAGTTCAAAGTGGATACTAATATTGAATAAAAAATATAGTGCGGTGCAAATTGGGGATTAATCTCAATATATTGTGGGACATGTGTCAGCCCCACATCCTCCCTCTCAATATTAAGCATTAACTAGAGCGCACCCTTGCTTCGCTTCGGAATATAAAATAAATAATTTTATAATTTTAAAACGAAAAATTATATGTTTAATTTTGAAAATATTGTAATTTTTGCGGCATTAACTTAATATTTTGAATTTTCAAAGTGAAGATTAAATTTGTTTTTATGTATTTTCATTTTTATGAGGAGAATACGTGATTTTTATATTTTTGTATGGTATAATATGAAATACATAACATTTTTAAATTTTGTAGGGGCCTATTTGATTTGTTGTAATGTATTAATTATTTTTCATGAAATTTACTTAGTAAGCTCAAGATGTCATTATTGTTGAACAATATTTTTCATGTTTTAGGGTTATACTCATGCATGATGTTTCATGAACGTAAATATGAATTGTTAATATTATATATGCAAAATAATTTCTCACTTTATAGGGTTAGACATGATGTTTTTGGTAGTTAGAACTTAGAACTATCTACTAAAGGGGAAAAAATCATATTTTGTAACGTGGCATACAGGATATTTTTGGATTATTGTGTGGTACAAATGAAATCTGTTATTTAGAGGTTTTATAGGAACAAAAAGAGTTTGTGGAAAAGTTACAGAGGTAAACATATTTTGAATTATTATAGAGGTAAATATGAAATTATTTTTAATGACTTGGTATAGTATATAAGGGTAAATATGAAAATATTAATAGTGACAAATTTTCAAATAGTGTTACTTTTGGATATATGATAGAATCCTTAAAGATGAGGTGATGAAAATATATTAGATTATTTTTCTAATTATTTACGGGTATGTTATTTTGAGTTTTGTAAGGGTGCCAATAAGAAAATGTGGAGAGAATAACATACAATATTTTTTAATTTTTTGCTTTACAAAGAGAATAGCATGATGAGAAAGGAACACGTGTCATCAGGAGATAATCTGTCCAAAATTAAAGTATAGTTATAATAAGTAGGAATTTGCATTCCTTTTGAATGAAATAGCGGTCCACTTTTCCATATCAAGTTTGGTTGCGAAATTGTGATTTATTTTGGTTGTTTTTTGGGTTTTGGTGGTATAAGTTGTTTGGTCCCGAATGTTACTCCAGTCCGTTTGTTACATGTTAATTATTATGTTATATTTTGGTTATCAACGAAACAAATATGTTTTGGTGCATTTTCTCTTATGTTGTTTACATATGTTCATATATTTTGTAGTATTTTTATGTTATTTGCATTCCTTTTGAATGAAATAGCAGCCCTATCTTTGTTGTTTGTTTCCGACTTTCTACCTTGTTCTTCTTGTGAAGAAATCATGTGGTTTTACACAGCATAAGGATGGAGTCGACATGGCAGGAGAGTTGTACATCTGCTTTTTGAAACAAGAGAAAGTTGGTTTTGAAGATGCAACTGCCAAGTGGCTAGACTGTAGAGTCTATGATCTGTAACAAAGATAGTGGAGTCCGTACAATATAATATCAACTCTTATCAAAAAGAGAGGGGGCATTGGGATAATAAAGCCTTACATCTCTCAAAAGGTTTCTTCTTTAAAAGGGTGATGGTACACTGGTAAATAGCCGCCTCTCAGCTCCACCTCTGTCTCATATGGTATCATGCTAGTTGGTAACTAGGCACACACAAAATAACACACAAGAACGAAAAATATTTGGGAGCATTGACATATTTTGATGAAAGTTTAGATGAATATTTTGTGATAGTATTAATAATATTTCATAGGCAGACGATTAACTAAATTTAATCATGTGTATTATATTATATAAAAAGCAATTTAATGAGATTAAGTAAAAGGTAAACTAGTTATAAACTACTCAACATTCAATCATCAGTTATAAAATACCGGAAATAGAAGATACCATATCGTTGTTAGTTGTTTGACATTAAAATTATGTAATAATGTTCGTGGAAAGGCTGTACAAACATGTTGAAGATAATATAAATTATAGAAATGAAAGAAGAAAATTTTGATGAATGAAAATAATTTTAATTTACATTCTTTCAATAGGTCTAAAGTAGCTAGGTTATTCTCTTATATTTAACAAAAAAAAGAGAAAAAGTTTTCATTCTTACTAACTATCAAAATATTCAACTTATTTCCAATTTTTCTGTAATTTTGTAATAATATAAACTCTTTCCAAATTCGACTGTTCATTAATGTTGCATAAAATTACAATCATCAAGAACTGAAAGGGTGCAATATGAAGCACATCACGCCATGTAAGTAAGTAAGACGCAAAAACTCGGTCTGTGCGCCATTCTTCATAAAAGAAAAATCAAACAAGGAGATTCACAATCTTTGGACTCAGAGATCACGCAAAGAACGTACGACCACGATTCCCTCCTCTCTCTTTCTCATGCATCATCATACAACAGAATAAAACAAAACTCACAACTCACTCACTCACCACCCTTCCTATCCTGTCACGTAGCTCACTCGTACCAGCCAGCCACCCTATCTCTGCCACCACATTTGCTTCTCTTCTCACATCACTCCAAAAATGTCCTGTAGAAATTGATAGCTAATCATATGCTTCCACGTACCCTTTTCTTTTGTTTTGATGATGGCATTAAAAGTTGATTACGGGCTCATTAAATACAGAATAACGTGATTGTTGGGAAATAAATGAGTTAATGCGAAGAATTTCAGTTTCTCATAGTCTTTTTGTAGTCCAGGTCCAGTATATAATTGACTATGAATTAGAGTAAGATTTAGGGCGGCGGAGACTGGTTAGTCGGCATTTAATACACAAAAGAATAATAATTTCCGTTTTAAGTCGGTTGTTAGTTATTATTACAAGATTCTACTAGCTAGTTCAAGCCGTCTTTTGTGGGAATCCAATGAACCTTTTTTCATTTTTGCAGAATGTTATAATATCATTTGTCACGTGATTAAAGTGAGATAAAACCTACCTTCTAGAGTTTAGGGTTTAGGGTTCATTTGTCACGTGATTTGGGGTGAACTTTGTCCTTTATTAAATTCAAAAAATGGTTTAAAAGCTTAAAACTTATCAAAACTGTGCTTAAAAACTCAAAATATATTAAACTTATTCTTTTGTAATTATAAGCAATAAATTTTTAAAAAGAGTACATTGTGATGCATTTTTAATTTAGAAATGAAAATGCAACTTTATTTTCGATTTAGAATCGAAATCTCAACATACTATAATTTTTAGGTTTTGATATTCAAAAAGGAATATTGGGGTTTATCTCTCTTTCTTTCAAAACACCTTTTTGGGCCTGTTCTCTGGGGCAGTTTTGTAAAGGGACAGGAAGCCATGGGTGCAAGAAGCTGAGAAATGAATGTCAAGAAGTTATGGGTGCAGAAAGCGACAAGAAACTATATGAAATTGTGAAAAAAAGTGTTCCATGAAAATATAGGTAGCTATGAATATAATATTGATATTTTAGAAAATTAGTCGGTGTAAATAGGTTATTTTTTGAAATATGTACTTGTTATGATTAGATTAAGTTAATTTATTATTATTTTTTTAAAATTATATAATAGGAAAATTTACAAATAACCTCCTAACTTTTTCCAATATTACAAAAAATCCCCTATATTTTCAGAATTTTCCATCCAATTTCCCATCCATTTGATGGTTAGAATTTTGAAAATGACAATCTTATCCTCAAATATTTATATAGTTTTTTTTTATAACATTAAATTTCTTGTATTTTTAAAATTGTAAGAAAATTATATTATTTTTTTAATTTTATATTTTTTTTTTTACATTTTTTGTTTTCACGAATATTATTGTTTTTATTACAAGTGAAAATTATTTTTTTACTTTTTGAACATTTTTATATAAACTTATTTCAAAACAGTAAATGACAAACTAATTTATATGCCACTTTTATTTTATCAAATAAATAAAATCATTAATTTATTTTGAACTTAAATTATTGTTTGAATTGAAACAAATATGTGCTTAACTTAATTTGATTAATTTTAACACCAAACAATTACAAAAAATAAAACACCTACATGAAAATATTAAATGCACATACAAAGAGAATGGCAAATGGGGCCAAGAAAAAATAAAACACCTACAAAAAAGCCACCACGTTTTCTCTCTCCAAAAATCCACTCTGAGAAGTTTGGAAAACCTATGCTTTTTACCTAATTTTTTTTACCTAATTTCGCAGGTTGTGTGAGTTTTGGCCCGTCCAAACTCGCCCTTCCTATGCGGTATAGAACATGCCTCAGGTTTGGTTTTCAATTCCAAACGTGCACTCAAAACTGCCCTAGAGAACAGGCCCTTTATAACAAAAACTAGGATATGTTTTTTTATTTAGTTTTAATTAAAGTGAAAACATTTTTATTTATTTCTGAAGTGATAAATGTATTGTAAAGAAATAAAGAAAAATAATCAAGTCAACTTCTCTTATATATATCTCAATCAAGATACACAACTCCTAAGTGGCCATTTGCTAAAATAATTTATTATAATATATTTTACAAGTTTAACTAATAGAATTTTTTTTATATAAGCGACATTTATATAATTTTCTTTCATATTTGTCCATATCACTTGCTTAAGGGAGAGAGAAAAAAATCAAACTCAAAAGCATACCAATATTTAATTCAAAATAATGAGAAATTCATACAAACTTATATATGAAAGAAGGGAGAAATACAAAATTTTTATTAAGAAACAATGTTTTACCTTTACAATTGCAGGAAGGATATTTATTAAAAATAAAGACCGAAGGCACTACACCCACACCCACACCCACATCCACACACCGCAAACTACTTTCCTGAAAAATCCCTTCACTAGCCATTGTGGTATTCAGTGGCGGAACTTGAATTCATTAACGAGGGCCAAAAAAATTTATCCTTAGTTTTTAACATTGTACAAAAACTTTGGGAATGAATGCATATAAATATGTGTACTTTAATTTTTTTCCACTAAAATAATATTGATATTATATAATACTTCGTCAAAAACTTGGGGGGAGGGGAATGACCCCTAGGTACCTTTAAAGCTTCGCAAGTGGTGGCATTCAATCACCCATTCTTTCGAATGATGGGAGACAATTGATGTGGTGATTACTTTTTTTAATTAAAAAAAATAATATTTTAAAATGTGGTCTCGTTTGACATCATTTCTGTTTTTCTATTTTAAAAAAAAATCAGTTTTTTTTTTCAAAAAAGCTATTTTTTATTTTTAAAACTGACAATAATTTTCCCTGCTTATTATTTTATCAAATATACATTTCTACTATTTTTAGTTTCAATATATCAAGTTTAAATAGCCAATATGCCATTAATAGTATCAATATAATATTTTTATTGTCATTATATTATTTTCAGTGTTAATATAACATTTTAAGTACTAATATATTATCATTTTCAGTGTCAATGGACCGTTTATAACGTTGATTTATAATTTTCAGCATTAATATCTTATTTTCGTTAATTGTTTTTAGAGTTAATATACTATTTTCGATGCCGATATATTAAGTTTTTAGTGCCAATCTACCGTTTACAATATTAATATAATTTTTTGTGTTAGTATACAATTTTTAGTAAAAATATATTTTGCTTTTAGCGTGTATCAAAATGTACTTTTTGGTATCAATAAATCACTTCTAATGTCAAAATATTATTTTTAGTATTAGAAAAGGTCAATATATCATTTTTAATATCAATATATCATTTCTAGTGTCAATATATAATTTCAGTGTGAACATATAGATTTCAGTATTAATAATTATTTTTCAGTATCATTATACTATTTTCAGTGTAAACTTACCTTTTTTACTGCAATATAAAATTTCAGGGTTAATATTCTTTTTAGTGTCAATTAACTTTATTAGTGTGATATAAAGTTTTAGGATGAAAATTTGTTTTTTAATGTGAATATATATTTTTTAGCGCCAACATACCTATTTTAGCGCAGCATAATGTTTCAAAGTCAATATTATTTTTTTAGTGTTATCATATTAATTATGTGTGATTTCGGACATTTATAGGTTTGACAACGAAAAACAGAAAAGAAGAAACAACTTTTTCTCGTTTTCAAAATCATGTATATTTTTTTGCCATTTGGACAGAAAAAAATGAAAACAGACCCAATTAACCAAACACGTTTTGTTTTTTTTTATGGAGAAAAAAAACAAAAAATAGAAAATGACAACGATACCAAACGAGCTCTAAACTTTTCATTTCATAATGACAAAACAAATCATTTGTATAAAATAACGTGGTTCTAAAAATGTACAAAATTAGTTAGTATAGAAACTTTTTAGGAACTTTCCGAAATTTTGTAGAAATTTTTTTAAGAAAATTTTATAAATTTTTTTTAAGAAATGTTTTTTATAGAAATATATTTTTAGAAAAATATTTGTTAATAATTATTTTTGGAAAATATTTTATTATAAGGGGGTAGAATAGGAACTTCAAAAAAATCAACCAATAATTAGATGGAAAAAGTGGATGGAGTGAGGTTTTGTAAATGAAAAGTTTATCACAGAGGGTTATTTGTAAATCTTAAAATATAGGAGTTATTTGTAATATTTAGAAAAGTTAGGAGGTTATTTGTAAATTTTACTTTATTATTTGAGATCAATCAGTTTTAAACTCGTGATTTATGGTTAATTATTTTTTAGACTTCATCATTACTGCATGAGTCCATTGGATGAAGTTAATGATGCAAGTGGGCACTTAAAACTTCAGTAACCAATTTTATGCATAAAAAAATAGAATTCATTATAGCTATGGAGGAAGAATGTCGCTTGTTAAATCCGTCCTCTCTGCCCTACCATCATACATGATGCAAGCATTCCTGCTTCCATCCGGAGTCATCAAAGAGATTAATGGAATCATTCGCTCATTTTTTTGGAAGGGAGATGAGAAATGTAGTGGTGGCCAGTGTTTGGTCAACTGGCGTACGTGCTGCCTACCACATAAGAATGGCGGCTTGGGTATCATTGACACTAAGTCACAAAATGTCGCCTTACGTCTACGTTGGCTCTAGAGAGTAGATCACCAATCCCATTTCCTGTGGCATGACATTATCTCCGATGTTTACGATTGCCAATCAACAGAACAACTCCTTCAAATTAAACCTACAAGGTCTTCTTTCTTCTTAAAATATCTTAAAGCCATTCACTCGGCATACAAAACCGTCACAATAGTGACACCCCAAGGGACTGTCTGGAGATGTGGAAAAAACCCATGTTATTCATCGAAGCAAGCTTACTCCGTGCTTATAAACCCGGCTATCAAGATTTAATGGCAGCGGGTTTTATGGAAGACCAAAGCGCCCCAAAAAGTCAAAATGTTTCTCTGGCTTGCCATGGGGAGGCGCGTGTTAACGGCCGATCAACTCCAAAAATGCAACTGGTCACACGATCCCATGCGTAAGCTGTGCAACATTACGAGTGAAACATGCACACATCTCTATCTTTATGCATATTTGCTAGGGGGTTTGGACTTATATCCTCACTGAATGGCCTGAATCAAGCTGTGGTTCACACTTCTTCAACCGATGGCAAGATATCAGGCGGAATCTTCAAGGGTCAGATAGCGTCAAATGGGGCGCCATTTGGGCAGCCACATGTTGGTCTATCTGAAAGGAAAGAAATGCAAGAGTATTTCAAGGAATTAGATCGGTGCGACAGAGCATCGACCTATCTGAACAATGGCTAAGGCATTGCTAACCTATGCCTCATATCAACAATAAAATGGCATCATCTCCACTTAGGAGCAATACCTTCTAGCGGATAGTTTTATTTTCCTTTTTTCATTCTTTTTTATGTTCATTCATTCAAACTTGATGTAACGCTATGAGTTTGTGTCCCACAAACGATGTACTCCTTTAACTACTTTTAATGAAAAACGAAACGAGCGAATGCTCATATTTTTCTTAAAAAAAAAATAGAACTGAAGAGCTAATATACATAAATATTAATAGTTTTTAAAATTTTATATACTAAATCCTTAAAAAAAATATTGCTGAATTGAAAATCTTCAAGAGGTTATGCCCCGTCTGAATAAAGTTCCATCATTGTTTGAACTTAATGTCATTGTCCGAAAAATATTGTTCATCTCACAGACAAAAACTAAATCATGTATTGAAGACTTGTCAAAAGACTAAAGACAACCCATTAGCAAGTTGTACCAAACATTCATGTCAGTGTATGTGTGTGGATGTAGACGTGAGAAACCTTACATGGTTTCATGGCCTTCAATTAGTTCTCCAACGCCCTGTACATGTGCAGTGTTCTTAACATGAGAAACCAATGTAACACTGTTCCATGCATAAAAAACATGGGATAATATTTCTTGTTTCATGCTAGAATATTTATATGACCATTCATGGTTGCATGAAACTCAAGAAGATGAACAGCTGTTTGTCTTGTCTGTCCCTTGCATGTTGAGACTTGACACCTACATACTTGGTTTTATGAGTATAAATTGAAAGTGATGGATTAAACATGAACATGTACTGTACATGTCAAGGTCGGATTCGTATTTTAAGGGGTTAAAATAGTTTGAAGGATTCTTCACAAAAATCCTTGCTATTCTGGATATTATAAAAAAATCCCGACCTTTTGGATTTCTTAAAAAAAAACCTTTAAAGTTGGTTGAATTTTTTTTACCCGATATCGTATTTATAAAAAAAGAAAATTATCCAATGATTTTTTGTAATGTCCCAAATTACCCCTCAAATATTTTTTTTCAATTTTTATTTTATTTTTTTCAATTAAGAAAAAAATAAAGTATATTTTTATGTACAATAAAGTATATTTTAACTGAAATGTAAATAAAATTAATATTTAATAGAGAATAAGAGAGAAATGTCTTTGTAATATAATGTCATAAAATAAATTTATTCATCATAAAATCTAGTCAAAATAATAACATGAATATTATGTTAAAAAAATATATTTATTTATTTATTATTTTTAATGGAGTGAAATAAAATCTAAAAAAAATAGTTCATGGAATTTTGGTCTATTAAAATATTTATTTGATGGAATAGTTTATGTTAATCTTTTAAGGGTAAAAACAATTCAACTCATTTTATTTGAGTTTTTCAAAAAATCTAAAAAGTGAAAGGATTAACTCCGATCCTTATTTCTCACCTACTTTTGAGTCTCTTTAAGAGGTCAAATGATAATTTTTATTTACACTGTTCGATCAATTTTTTTTGTCAAATCTTAGCCATTTATTTTCTCAAAATTATTGATATTTTATTACAAGATGTGTGTGCTTACTAAAACATAATTATATGATTGGTTGAATTGGTTTTGTGTTTCATTCCCGATTTAGTGAGAACCGTTGTAAATTTGATTATAATCATTAGATTTTAATCGGATGGTTTCAATGAATCATAATTCAAAGTTATGTTCAATTATTAATATCAATAGTTAATGAAGAGTTCACTTATTAAAATATAAATAATTTTTCTTTTCTCCTTTAAAAAATTATAATTCTTAATGAAATATTTTATTTCTCATGTTAAAATCATCAAATATATGTTTGTTGGAATTTTCTCTTTATTTTGAGTTATATATTGTTATAGTTCTAATTTATTTATTTTCTTGCTAAAATATGTGAATAAACTGTAAAGATTATATGAAAGAACATGTAAAAAAATTATATGCTCATTAAGTTATACCTTATACCTTATTTTTCATTTATCTTTAAGCATTCTCAAAAGACCTATCGTCAATTTTATTTCGGCTATTGGATCAATTTTTTTTCAAATATTAGTTTTTTATTTAAATCATTACCACAATATCAAATGTTCAGTTAGATTAATGTTTCGTGTTATATCTCCAATTACTTGAGAATTATCATATCAAATAAAATTCCAGACTATTAAAAATTATATTATATTACTTAATATTTTACGGATAATATATATCATTTTAATAAGTAACAAAATATAAATAAGAAAAATAACGGTAATACTTTTTTCGGAAAATGAATCATGTTATATTTTCTTATGTATAGTAAATATACTTTTATATATATATATATATATATATATATATATATATATATATATATATATATATATATATATAATACCATTTTTTTTACTAATCATGTTAAATATAATTATTATTTTTATATTTCTTAAAGTTAATCATCTATAATTAAGTCTTATGGGGTTTCAACTAAAATGTATGAAATAAATTATCATTTATTTTTATTTTTTAGATCTCCTTCATCGTCTAATTAATACTTGATTTATTTTCTTATATAATATGTCAATAGATAACGGTAGAAGAAAACTAAAGAGATAAAAAAAATGATATTTTAAGCTTAGAAATCTTAATACAAACATAAATTAATTAGATTGTAAATTAATAATCCAAATTATTTTTTGGATTATTATTTTTTGTTTTTTTATGAATTTATTATTTATATTATTTTATTTCATATATGTAAATTTATTTGTATAGATTTATCCATCCTTCTAAAATTAAATGTGATATAGAAACTATTTTTTAATGAATAATAAATGGATGGAATATCTTATGATATAATTCAAAATAACTTTAAACATAATTAACTTACATAACATAATTATTATACATAATTATAATTTATACATAAATTTTAAATGAATAACAAATTTAAATATTCACAGCGAAGCGCAAGCATGATTCTAGTTTTTATAATATCCCGAGAAGTTATGGAGTTTTTGAAGAATTCCCTTATTTATCATGTATTTGATATAAAAGATCATATATTTTTTTAAATGTTACAAATCACGGTACATATAGTCTTAAATATGTTTTTTTCAAATAGTTGGCTTGTTTGATACATAACTATAGCGTTTCGCTTTATTTCCTTTTTTTGGTTCAAATAGAAAAAACAAAAACAAAACGAAAATGCGAAAAATTGTTTTTTTTTTTTTTTTTGTCTTTAGTTATAATCCATAAAGTTCATATATGCCTCAAATTCTAACCGAAACCACAAAAATAAAGAAGAAAAAACAGATTATATATTACATTAAAAGATGTACAACAATATTAAAATATTTACTGGAAAGATAAATCAACACTAAAAATTTTATATTCACACAACCAAGAACAATATATTAACCACGAAAATAACATATATTAATACTTATGAATTTTGGAAACTAAACATAAATGATATATTAATATTAAAAATAATATATTCATTATAAAATTGGTATATACATACTAAAATGATACATTCACTTAATTTTGAGAAAGCTTCCCATAATATTTCATGGGACTACAATATCATAAAACTTCTACACACTCGAGGCTTCCCTCCAACTTGGATCCAATGGATCCACCTCCTATTCAATTCATTAAGCTCCTCCATAAAACTTAATGGCCTTCAAGGTAAATACTTCGCCCACAAATGAGGGGTCTGTCAAAAAGACCCCCTCTCACCGATGCTATTCACTCTTGCGGTCGATTCACTTCAAATGATCCTCAAGAGCGTTGCACCCCTCCTTACATCATCACCAATCTCAGCACCGAATGTTCTTCAGTACGCGGACGGTACTATACTTTTCACTGAAGCACATCCCACTAACCTCCGAATGATCACACGCACCCTCCAACACTTTTCCACTATGACGGGTCTCAAAGTAAATTGGGAGAAAAGTGGATTTGTTCTTATTGCCCTACCACATCACCTCCATGACGTAACCTCAAATATCATCATGTGCCACAAAAAATTCTTACCTCTAAAATACTTAGGCCTCCCACTCACTCTTAAGAAGCTAAACAAACTATCTTTCGCCCCATTGCTCGCTAAAATGCGTCAAATACTGGCCACATGGAAAGGTAAGTTACTCTCTTATGGAGGGCGGCTCACACTTATCAAATCAGTGCTCACATCACTTCCTTTTTACTTGATGGAATCCATTCTTCTCCCTCAAGGTGTAGTTAACGAAATGAATCAAATTATGTGGGGCCTACTTTTGGAAGGGTGAAATGGATTGCGCGGGACGCCACTGCCTAATCAATTGAAAAAAATGCACACTTTCTAAGCAAAACGGAGGTCTAGACATTAAAAATATCACCATCCAAAACTACTAATTTCTCTTACTTGGCTCTGGAAGATAGACCATAATCCACAAGGAGGATGGACAGAAACGCTAAAAGAGCTATACGATACATCCACTACCCAAGATATTCATGCCATTCCATCTCATCATCTATCTCCCTTCATGAAAGATCTTAAGTATCTGATGGCCATATACACTTCAACCACCTCTCGCACTCAACCCTTAAACAACATCATCTGGAATTGGGGAACCAACAAACTCTACTCGGCAAAGCAAGCATATTGAATGCTACAAAACTCCGGCGTCATCACTTCCTGGCACAACTATCTCTGGACAATGAAGATTCCACTCAGAATCAAGGTTTTCTTATGGCTTGCATTCAATAATCGTATCCTTATCTCTGAAAATCTTCAGAAACGAGGTTGGCCCAATAACAATCTTTGCCCGCTATGCCTTCTAGCACTGTAGACCACGGATCATCTATCATGCCACTGCATGTTCACACGCACCACATGGATACACATCAGAGCCGATTGGAATTTCTCCGATCTACCACAAGTGATTCAATTCTAGACCTCTAATCGGTTCAAATGGGTGAAATACAAACGTAACGAGTGGGACACAACGTCTGCTGCTCTATGGCAATCTATATGAAGAGAGCGCAACAAGCGCATCTTCAATAGTCAAGGATGTTAGGGAATTGAAAACGCTATGGATGAGCACCTCCATCCCATTGAAGACGACCCAGGCTGAGCACTCACACACTCAGTTCCATACATTATATCCCAATTACTATCTTCTTCTCTTGTAATTTATCTCATGTTGTATTTGTCAGTCTTATTACCCGCGTTCTAAAACTTTTATTACCTTTCTTTACTGTATAACAGTAGAATAGTCAATTCGCCTGCCACTACTTCAAAAAAAACATAGAAAATGATATATTGATATTGAAAATGATATATTAACATCGGAGATATTATGTTGACATTGAAAAGTTAATATATGAACATTAAAAATAATATATTCATACTGAAGAAGATACATTGACTATAAAAACATCATATTTACAACGAAAATGACTGAATGGTATATTAACATTGAAAACAATGTACTCATGCTAAAATTAATATTTTTATAACAAAAATAATTATTAACAATGAAAGCATTACATTAATTCTGAAAACAATATATATTGATGAAAACTGTATATTGATTTGCAAATAATATCTTAATATTTTAAACAGTATATCTACACCAGAAACACGATATGTTGACGTTGAAAAATGTATAATAGCACTTCATTCTTTATATTTATTCTTACATTAAATATAATTTTGAAGATGATATATTATAACCTAGGACACTATGCTAACACTGAAATTAATATACTGATACAGAAATCTTAAATTGAAAGTAAAAAAATTAAAAATAGTATGTTGAAACTGTATATCATATTAACACTGAGAACTTCATGTTGAAACTTGAAACACTATAATATCGAGACTAAAAATAATAATATATTAAGGCATAAGATTGTTTAGAGCAATAACAAGCTGGATAAATTTGTTGTTACTTTTTGAAATCAAAACAGTATCCGGGAAACAAAACATAATTTTTTTTATTCTTAAAAACAAATAAATGAAAAATAAATATATGCAAAACAAACCCAATTCAAGTGTTTTAACTTTCCTATTTAAAAAAAAAGGGCTTTAAGTTGTTAACACCATGTTCTTTGTTTATATCAAAGGCATGGAACACCATGTTCTTTGTTTCTAATTGTTCGCACATGAATGAATGCCTAGCATTTTCAACTATTTCACTGTTCTCTTATAATTTTACCATCTACAATTTTTACTCAATATGTTAATGATATCATTGAAATGTGCCTTATCATTAACAGTTCGTGAACACATAATTAAGAATAAGAAGTGAGAAAAAGAAAAAACACAAGAGACAAGTAGACTGGACAGAGGAGAAACAAAGCGGACAGAAATCAGGTCAAGTCATAAATCAATCAGTCAGTGGGATGACAAGAAAGCTACAATTACGGCTGTACGTACAACCAGAAGAGCGATCAGTGTGAAATCCCCTCTCCCCTCTCCCCTAACACCTTTACACCTTTTAGTATTTTATTACTATTCAAACTATAATAAGTTAAATAACGATGGTCAAATAACACCTTCACTGTACATTCATCATCACCCATGTTCCGTTATCCTTTCCTCGAGCCTCTCGCTCCAAAAGTCACGCTCAAAACCCTACTAAATTACTAAGTTTTTAAATGTAATGGCGGAAAACAGAGATATTGGACTGGAGGTAAACTGGTGGAGACAAGTCCATTACAGGGGTTTTGGAGGTACATTCAGGTGGATGTAAATGTAATGGCGGAAAACAGAGATATTGGACTGTAGGTAACTGGTGGAGACAAGTCCATTACAGGGGTTTTGGAGGTACGGTCAGGTGGAACCCATGCTGAGATTTGAACTCCTGTAGGGTCACACAAGGATTTGGTCTATCTTTTTTGATTGGTACGTGGCACGCAAACTCTGTATGCAAGCTTTGTGATGTGTGTTTTTTGTTTGGAAAGTACATTTTGTTTGATTGGAGAACTAAAATCTCTAGAGATATCCACATGAAACTATAGAGTTTGTGTGTGTATAGTTAGTGATGATTGTTTAGTTGACACTGGGCTTTGTATTAGTAAGGATAAGGATTCATTTAGATTCACGTGGCACGAAAACTCTGGATTTTGCAAAGCTTTGTGATTTTTGCTTGGAAAGAAGTACATTTTGTTTGATTGGAGAACTAATTATCGTCTTCGGATGAAATTATAACTTGTGTATGTTTTTAGAAATGATTATTGCGATAATAATGAGTTTATGTCAATCCGGATCCGTGGCGCAATGGTAGCGCGTCTGACTCCAGATCAGAAGGTTGCGTGTTCGATTCACGTCGGGTTCAATACCCCCGAAATTATACGGATTACTTTTAGCAAATTGTTTTTTATACCCTTTTGTTTAGGCCTGTTTGTATTCATTTCGGTTTGGTACTTTCATCTTATATAATTTGGGCTCGACCGAAATTTACTGTTCAATACTGTGAGCCGTCTATAATAATTATCAATTTTCTTCTTCTGAGTTTTGTAATTTTGTAACTTGATAATAATATTTTCTAATTTTTCCTTTTGTTTAGGCCGGTTTGTATTCACTTTGGTATGTTACTTCCAGTTTATATAATTTGGGCTGGACTTTAGAAGTTTACTGATTAAGCCTATGAGCCATCTATATCAATATTCTTCGGGATTTTGTTAAAAAGAGTGTTTTACAGCTTGATAAAAATATTTTCTGTTCTTATTGCATGTATGACTAATCAGCTCCACAATGGGGATAATTTCATCTCACCACCACTCACAAAATAATCTCAACAAATGGATTCATAAACAGAGCGGATCACACAATTTCTTTTGTAAATTAAAGTTAAGCCATCAGAATTCGCTTAAAAAAGGTCTGTTATACAACTTGACAGTAATATATTTTCTATCCTTCACTGTCTCCAAAATTGTTATACTCTAGGCCTTCAAAAAATTACATCAACTATATGCTACTTTCGCCCTCTAAAAAACATACATAATCTAATATCTCACACACTACTTCTTCCGTACAAGTGTGATTAAACTAATTTTATTAAAATAAATACATTTCCAAAAAATTTCCTAAGAAATTTAAAATCTTAAAAAAAATTAATAAAAAAAAAATTCCAATAATTAAATCCTATTTCCTAGAACATTGATAATCTAATAAAAAATCTTAACTAAATATCTAATAACTAAATCACAACCATAAGTTTGAAATTTGTGAAAATGAAACCCAGGAAAATGTCCTGATTTCATCAGTGTATTCATACATTATGAATGAAACACTGCCATTTATAATTTTTCCCAGTCAGCATGCTGCATGCACATGACGACTGATTAAGAAACTGTTGGGTACACACAGGTCTCAAGGTAGATATTTTAAAGAGACATTTGTAAAAGAAAAATATGCAAACACGACGCACTGTAGATATACTGTTATTTTTCATTTTATATATTATTTTCTCATTTTATATATTATTTTGTCATTTAATATACTGTTATTTATTTGTATTTCTTATTTTTTACTTTTATATCTTTGTTTTCCCATTTTATTTACTATTTTCTCATTTTTATATATTATTTTCACTTTTTATATGTATATTGTTATTAGAAAATAAATTATATATACTGTTATGTATATATTGTTATTAGAAATTAAATTATATATACTGTTATTTATAAAAATACCTTGCATTATGCTTAAACTCCAAAACCACCTCGTTAGTGACAATTGCACAAAAAAGCTCTTCTTGTTTTAGGAAAATACCAAAATTATCCTCCACTATTGGAAATTGCGAAAAAGCAATCTATTTGTGAAACCCCTATTTTTGTTAAGATGTAACATCGTTAATTTTGTCATCTTAACCAAAATTTTGAATAAAATTGATTTAATTTCAAGGGCTGACACGGAAAATTCACTCAAATTGCCATAATCCACGTGGATGGGTTTGACAGGCAGGTTAAGTTGGTTTTCAGATGATATTTAATTATTTTGAACATATTTTTTAGGTCAATCAGGTTTAGACAGGTCAAAAAGTTTATATTTAGTCGGATTCGACAGATCAAGCAGATTTTTTGAATCGGGTCATATATTCTTATGGTTGTTCCTCACTAAGAAAATTCTAACGACGGATAACCTACAAAAAGGAGGGTGATCTTTCAACCCGAGGTGTGGGATATGCCGCCAGTCACATGAAACAAGCCATCACCTCTTCGTTTCATATGCTTATGCAGTGAGAGTGTGGTCACACATCCAGGCTCAGTTCGAGATTCTAACCCACCATAACAATTTACTGGACAAATGGTAGAAGACAAGGCAGACGTAAAGTCCGACAAATAGGCGTCACCGTGATCAAATAATTAACATATTTATGGTTTAAAAACGGTTGAACTTTATAAAATCCCAGCATATCTCAAAGAGTTCTAAAGGTTCTACATGGAGACTCTAGCAATAGCATGAGGTGGTACGAGCTGCAATGGTACGACTATGTGTCCCAAAGAACGGCGTAGCTTCGCGACAACCATCGTGACAAAAAGGCCAAAAATCTTCTCAACGGTTCAATCTGCATTGGGAAAATGGAGAGAGATTTCGGGTTTATTTTTCTAAGTTTAGGTTTTGAATTATATCAAATGTAATTTGGCAAAAATTGTGTAACTGCTTTTTTATATTCTTAATGAAACTCTTTAGTAGGTTCTCGCCTACTATTTAAAAAAAAACCTGTTAAACTTTGTTTTCAGGAAGCTACGCGACATACAAAAGATATGCTTCTTCTTCTTCTTCTTTTTCTTCGAGTATTGGGCTATTTTCTGTGATGACGAGTTCTAGATGTTTTATTTATCTTATCTATTTATGTTTCTGTAATTGTAATAATTTGCCTTTCGCAAATAACCTGTATCTGAACATCTTTTTCTATTTTAATGAAAAATGAAACGAGCGAACAGTCGTAGTTTTCCTAAAGAAGTTAAATAAATTTTATTGAAAAAATATATAAATTAAAATGATGACTAACGGTTTTATTCTGCATCCACCACTCTTTTGTAATTTTCTAAATAATAGAGAGGTTTTGCAATTTGTAATAGTAGAGAGATTTTGTCACAATTCCTAAAAAGAATAGTTCTTTTTTTTTGCAGTACTCGATAAATAGAAGAGCTTTTTACAATTTAAGCAAATAAATGGGCGTTTTACTATTTCTTTTTAAATAATCTAAAAATAAAAATAATTTGTTATTAGAAAAACAATAAAGTATACATTGTTATATGGACACGTGCACAAAGGACCAACATGTTAGTGCTGCCCCATCTGAATTCGAATCTTCTGCTACGAAGACCATCTGTGCAGCAATGAATATGAAGCGTTCAATATGTGGCCCACTGAACTTGGAAACAAGTGAACCAAGACTTTAACGGGGCACAAACTCCATCTAAATTATGGGTCCCAACGTGCATAAAGAAAGAAGAGAGAAAATTGCACACACACGTCATCCGTCTACCCCATTCTATGAATAAAATACAAATTTACAAAAGAGCCCTGTATTATTTCTAAATTTCGAAAGGTTCCTTGTGTAATATAATATAATATAATATAATATAATATAATATAATATAATATAATATAATATAATATAATATAATATAATATAATATTATATTATAATAATGTAATAATATGATATATTAAAGAAAAATTTATAAATAACTCCCTATCTTTTAAGAATTTACAAAAAAACCCCCTATGATAAACTTTTCATTTACAAAAAACCCTTCCATCCACTTTTCCATCCAAATATTAGTTAAAAATTTTAAAATTCCCATTTTACCCATATGATAAAATAATTTTCCAAAAATAATTTTTTTTAAAATAATTTTCTAAAAAAATATTTTCTGAAAATATATTTCTTAGAATAAAAAATTTGAAAAAATATTTTCTAAAAAATATTTTATCAAATATTTTTAAAAAAAATCTAACAAAAACTATCTTAGAATTTTTTTATTTAAAATTGTTTTTAAGAAATATATTTTTCCAAAAAATATTTGTAATATTGATAAAAGATAGAGAGTTATTTGTAAACTTCCCTTTATTACATCATATTATTATAATTTAATATAATATAATATTATACTCATCATTTTGATGAAGTTTGTGCCCCGTTAAAGTCTTGGTTCACTTGTTTCCAACTTCAGTGGGGTCTACATATTGAACGCTTCAGATTTATTGCAGAGATGGTCTTCACAGCAGAAGATTCGAACTCGCACTCGATCTGTGCACAACAATGTAAATTAATTATTTTTGTGTGAACTACATTACACAGCACGAAGTAACGAAGAATCTGTTTCGTAGCTGCAACGACGCCACCTGAAAAAGAAAATGGAAAAATAAGTACGAAAACTACCTTTTATAGGGTGATGTGATGTATATGGAGCTTAATTGATATTATTATTATTTTGTTGTTTCCATTTCCTTTTCATGATGACAGAGAAAGCATATTTAACTTGGGGAATCATTTTAACTACTTGCTGCAATTCATCAAACATCTGGAAGAAAAGGAAGAAGCGGACTAGGGAGGGAGACTTGTTATTTAAGTTCATTTCATTTCCAAGAGAGAAAACCAGATGTGTACTTATTTAGGGCCTGTTCGCACGTTCACGATTGGATCATGGATTGAATAGGAAGCTGCGTCGGTGCCAAAATTATAATTAGCAATATTTGTTCATAGATACTATAATACATAATTTTCTCAAAAGAGAAAAATAGTAATTAACAAATAAATATCTACATAAAAATTAATTATGAAAGGTAATAATATATTTTAATAAGATTGTGATTATTTTATTTAAGGGACTTCTTGTAATAATTGCTTAAAAAATGAGAGATGAGGTCATTATTTAGAAAGAAAAATTATAATGAGTTAATAATTAATTGATATGACCCATTATACTAAATACTGCACAAATATGATCATAGAATATTTGTCAAATAGTGGGTTCATATTTTTTCCTTTTTGATTATTTGTAGCACTTCTTTGGTACTAAAAAGTTGAAATGGGTTGAAAATTGAGCTAACTATTGACTCGTTACATAAAAGGTTATAGAAAAATACCACAAAGAAAAATAGATGTAGGACACGTGTCAGCTCCACATCCACGCTCCCCATATTAAGCTTAAAAAATGAGAGAAGAGGTAATTATTTTGTGGCATTTTGAGAAAGAAAAATTATAATGAGTTAATAATTAATTGATATGACCCGTTATACTAAATACTGTATAAATATGATCATTGAATATTTGTCAAATTAGTGGAGCCATATTTTATTCTTTCTGATTATTTGTAGCACTTCTTTGGTACTAAAAAATTAGAATGGGTTGAAAATTGAGCTACTATTGACTTGTTACACAAAAGATTACACAATAAATACCACCAAGAAAAAATAGATGGAGGTGATTTTTTGTGGTATTTTGGGAAAGAAAAATTATAATGAGTTAATAATTAATTGATATGACCGGTTATACTAAATATTTCATAAATATGATCATAGAATATTTGTCAAAATAGTGGGGCCATATTTTTTCTTTTTGATTATTTGTAGCAATTCTTTGGTACTAAAAAATTAGAATGGGTTGAAAATTGAGCTACTATTGACTCGTTACACAAAAGGTTATAGAAAAAATACCACAAAGAAAAATAGATAGAGGACACGTGTCAGCTGCACATTCTCCCTCTCAATATTAAGGATTAATAATAAGTAGGAATTGGATTAAATTGTAAGAAATTTGGTGATATAATTTTTCTTAGATTTATATAATTTAGCTAAATTGGACTGATACATGAGCTGATGAGCATAATTAAAGGAATTAATTTTGCTTAAATTGAACATGAACGTATTAATTTTGGTTAGATACGACATGTACATAACTAAAATATATTTGACAAATTAACTTGACTTAAAATAGTATTTTGCCAGTTGTTATATTAAAAAATAATATTATTATATTCTTAGCTTCCTAACCATGGCTTCCTAATCCTGCTCAAAACTGCACGAGCGAACAGGCCCTTAAAAGAGAGCAAGTAGAAAAATGACACCTGCATTTTGAGTCTTGCTCAAGTTTGTCCAAGTTTCTCTAGAAGTTGCACGTCACCATTGGTAGTCATATTAGACCGAATTGGTCACAGAAAAGTCGAGTAATGTGTCCTCTCAAGATTAAACAGACTTACTTTAGGACAAAAATCAATCGGTGGGTCACATAATTGATTGCTTGAAACATAAAATATGAAAATAAGTACAATACTCTAGTAAATTTTTTTTTTATTGAAAACTACTCTAGTAAATTGCAAGACAAGCCATCCATCCAATAGTATCTGCAGCAGTATTCTTCCCAAATCTTACATTACTAGGACTCGCCTCATCCTCAATCAAATTTGAACAGTTCAAAACATAACTTTCTTTAGAATCAATCCACTCTTCTCTGCTACAAAAAATGGGGACTTGTCGGATTCTTAACGTATCAAGAGTTCTGATCCCGCCAGGCCCATACCCAGCTCCAGGAGAAACAATACAATTATCCTTGTTCGACTCGGTATGGGTGTCTTTGCCTCACATCCAACGTTTTTTTCTCTATCCCGATGCTAACGTCCCATTTCCTTCTATCGTCGAATCGTTGAAATCGTCCCTTGTAAGTATTCTCCCATTCTTCCATCCTTTTGCAGGTAAACTCACTTACATACCCTCAACCTGCGATGCCATAATCGACTGCTCACCAACCGCAGTCGCTGAAGGCGTTGCCTTTATAGAGGCTGAGTTGCCCGATATTGATATCCAACGCATAGCTAGAGAAGAAAACCATGATCTAGAATACTTTGTCCAGTTAGTGCCAGATATCTTTGTGGCGGAACTTCCTGCAACTGTTTTAGCTGTGCAAGTTACCAAGTTCTCCAATGGAGGTGTGGCAATTGGACTTGCAGTGCATCATACTGTAACAGATGGAAAAGGCTTGTGGAGGTTCATCGAGGCCTGGGCTGCAGCCTCTCTCAAAGGTGAAATTCCGCCTAGGCCTATGCCGGTACATGATCGCTCCGTGATTACATATCCCGGAGGTAATGAGATTGCAAAAGATTTCAGGAGGAAGATGTGTCCTCATTTGCCTAAGGTAACATCAAATCTACTCATGCTTGATAAGATTTTTTTTTTCTTTTTCTACTTTTTCAAGGTTCACAAAATTTGTGCAAACTATTTTTTTTGTAAGGAAAAATGGGCCCGATTGGCCCAAGTTTCATGAATAAATCAATTTGTAACATCTTGGTAAATTCTACTTAGGGCAATTACCCTCAATTTCTCTAAATTACTAATCGCCATTATACTAAATAATTCATGGAGTTATTATATTCCAACTAGTGTGTTACCAATTTGTGTAAATATTTCTCAGGTGGAGTCATCAAAATATTCAATGCAAGACCGTCTACGTCTTGTGCGGACAACATTCACGATAGACAAATCAAAGATAAACCTACTGAAGCAAAAATCAGTTGATGAGAAGCCTTCAACATTTGTGGCCTTGAGTGCACAGGCACTAGTATCTATTGCTAGAGCTCGTGGTCTCGAAAACGATAATGGTCCTTTTATCATTGGATTTCTCACTGATTGTAGGTCTCGGCTTAATCCACCAATTGCTGAGGGGTATATCGGTAATTGTGTGTCATATTGCTATGCATGGTCGATTGCGTCTGAGATTGCTGGGCCTGATGGGTTTCTACGTACTTGTGATATTTTGAAAGAGGTTAAATAATTAATTTCAATTTACAACATGATTTTTTCTTGGCATGGTTTATGTAATTATTAATCTTAATTTATTAGGAGAACATTGTGTAGATGTATTTCTTTGAAAATAAACATTAAGCATGAAAAATTGATTAAGTGTCATTCCCAAACAAAAAGAAAAGCAGAGAAAGGAATTTTTTTTTTTCCAATATAAATACTAGTCATTGTTAATTAGCCACAATATCTAATACAATTTTCAAATTAAAAAATAACTCATATAATATTGGTACTTAGGCTATTCGAAAGGCGACAGAGGAGCCTCTTACGGGTTGTGAAGGCTGGGTAGATGAGTTTATGAGATTACCAGCAGGACGAGTGGTTTTCCTGGTTGGTTCGCCACGATTTAGAGCTTACGAGACTGATTTTGGATGGGGTAAACCTGGCAGAGTCGAATTGGCTTCAATGAATCATGACGGCGAAGTGGTGATGCTTGGCGGAAAGGATGAGGGCACGATTCAAGCTTCCGTTGCGCTGTCGGCACAACACATGGATGAATTCGCGCGTATGTTTGATTGCTAGTTGATGATGGGTGTGAAGAATCAATCTCTAGTTGCGTTTAGTAGGCCTGTTAGTTTTAGCAATCAAGATAATCATGTCTTTAATCTAACGGTAGGAGAGGTGCCTGTGCAGAATTTTTGCCCCCACGTGGTTGGGCATGATCCGCTCAGTTAAGAAAATAAACAACCGATCCTCATGTTTAAGTAATAATTAAAACTATCTTACTATTCACTCGTCTCAAATAATTCATTAACATGGCATATCATACTTGTTCTTGATCCCCAACTATTTTCAAATTAGGAATATAGTTTCTTTCCAAAGAAGTCAAGCAGATTCTTTTTGCTGTGGAAGCGGGTAAGGATTCCTACCAGGGTTTAAGAACTCATATTACTTTTTCTTTTTTGTTGTTTTTGTTGAATTATTTGCTAAGAAGTCATATTTCAGATGATGAAATGGTAGATAAGCCACCTGATACCATTTTAGCAGCGAATTGCATTATTTTTTTTTATGTTTCCCAAATCTTTACTTGCAAGAGGCAATCAATAAATCCAACCACTTAATTGCTCCCATTGGACTGTTCTCATCAAATGAACGCTAATCTTAAACCCCCCCCCCCCGAAAAAAAATATAATCTTCTACCAAATCAAACAACCCTTTAACCATAAATATAGATATAATCAACAGAAATATGGGGATTTGTCGGGTCCTAAAACTGCGGCTAATCATGATCCCACCTCCTTACCCAGTAGCTGGCGAGACAATACAACTATCCTTGTTTGACGACTTTAATATGTGCTGCTTCATTTGCATGTTCAATGTCTTTCCCTATTCCAATAAAACATTCCTTAATCCTCCAATGAATCCTTAACATCATCCCTCACATGTATCCCCCCATTCTTTCACCCATTTGCCGATAACCTCACATCCCTTCGACCTGCAACATCTTAATTGATTACTCACAAGCTGCAGTCAGTGAGACGGGGTGTTGCATTCATATAGGTCGAATCTGATACTGATATCCAACCCATAACTAGAGGAGAATTCGATGACATGGTTCATTAATCGAGCTAGTGCCAGATATTTCCATGGTGCAGCTTTCAGGTTATTAGGTTCTCCAATAGAGCTGTGGCGATTGGACTTGTAGTATGTTGGGAAAAACGAGGGCATTTCGCACAAAAATCCTCACTCGAGACTTTTGTCGAACACCTTGTGTGCGGCTTTTATGGTTAATTCAAATACTCAAATAAACACCACAAACTCAACCCGATTCACACGATATTATTGCAAAGGAATAAACAACAAACACAAGCGACACACAAGATTAAAGAAAACTTCTTTGTATTAATTAACTTCGATACGAACCGTACCACTTACAAATAATACAAGAATAAAACCTTTTCTAAGTCGCAACTCACACTTTGAACCTAGGCTACACTCGTCACTGACACCGGTGGATTACACCTCGGAGGATCACAAAAGGAACAAAGAAAAGACACGACCGAGAGGAGGAACTAGAGAGCCATACACCGTACCGTTCCGTACCTAACCGGCGATACGAGATAGCAACAACAAGAGCAAGCTTCTCCTTCTCTCTCTCTCTCTCTCTCTCTCTCTCTCTCTCTCTCTCTCTCTCCTCTCCTCTCCTCTCTTTTTCTTTCTTTCCTTTTCTTTCTTTTGGCCGCTCAACATGAAGCCACGCAACAGAGAGGCACAAGCTCTCTGTTGCATTTCAAAAGCCAAAATGCCCCTTTTGCACATAAGACCCTCTAATTTATATTAATTACATAATTACATAATAAATGGCCCAAGGCCCATTTCATGAGGAGGGAGCCCAACAAACTCTCCCTCCCGACTCATGCGAAGAAGTCGTATCCTCCGCTTTCTTTCTACACACTAGAAGCTTCTTAGCGGGCAACACATTTTTCTTCATATCAGATTTCTTTACATCGATATGGTTTCTCTCATGCAAATCCCTTAACCTCTCACCCATCGCGCCTATGCGTTCACCGTTATGCCCACGCGACATATCCTTCTCGCTTTCCGGTTGATTAACATCGGTAAGCGGCACATTCTCGTGAGAGCGATATTTATCGGATTGCCGATTTTCACGAATCGAACTTCGTACCGGCACCGCCTTTTGGGGCTCTTGTGGCGGTTTTGTACCGTCGTCACGTTTACCTTCCGAATACATTTCTTGGATTCCACCATCTTCCCCATGAACCAATTTCATCACCGCGGGAGGTTTATGACTCAAATCAAACACGACTTTAGGGTTTCTAAATTTCGGCTTCTCGCCCTTACCCGTACCATCATCAAGAAATATCACATCTCGGTTATGCGCGGTCTTCTCTCTAGCGAGAATCCCTAACCGCAAATGCGACGATTTCGTCACCATTATTTTAATTGGATTCACTTTCGTACATAATTTCGCGTGCGTTACGTAGAGAGTGCTCAACTTCGCACCACGTGCGACAACAAGAGATCCTTTGGTGAGCTTCCACTTTCCTTCACTAAAACGGCTACAATAGCCTTCATCATCAAGAGAACCGGTCGATAGTAAATTCATCTGTATATCAGGTACGTGTCTCACATTCTTGAGCACCAACTTGTACCCAAGCTCGGTTTCCAAACTCACATTTCCCATGCTAACTACTTTACACCGCCAACCATTTCCCATCCTTACGCATCCAAAATCTCCTTTGGTGTAAGATGAAAAGAAATCACGTCTCGACGTGACGTGAAAAGAAGCGGCCGAATCCACTATCCATGTAGTATCTTGGCATATGCGGTCGACGAAACCGTCATCACACGCTACTATCACATCGCTATCGGATACAACCGCCGCCGTGCGGTCCTCATCACTATTTTCACTTGATGATTCTCTTTCACCGTGTCTCGTCTCCTTTTTCCATACTCTACACTCTCTTTTAATGTGGCCCAATTTGCCACAATGATAGCACTTAATCCCTTTACGAGAGCTCGACCTTCTCGTAAGCTTGTCCTGGCTATTCGAATGATATGAGTTTCTCATTTCGCTCCTTCCTCGCCTTTCAATCACAAGCGCATCGGATTCCAAAGAGATCCCTTTTTCTCTTCTCCGGGCTTCCTCATTCAACATGCTATCTTTTACCATGCCTAGCGTCACCACACCGTCGGGCGCGGAGTTGCCAAGCGATACAACGAGCGTGTCCCAATCGTCTGGCAAGGAGCTCAACAACAACAACGCTTGAACCTCGTCATCCAAACTCATTTTCATATTAGCCAATTGATTCACGCAATTTTGGAACTTACTCAAGTGTTCCGACACCGAAGTTCCACCCGTGTATTTTAAATGCACAAGCTTCCGCATCAAAAACGCCTTATTTTGAGCGGTTTTCCTCTCGAAGAGACTCTCTAATTTCTTCCACAACTCGTGGGCATTAGTCTCCAACGACACGTGGTGAAACACGCTATCACCAATCCATTGCCGTATCAACGCAACCGTTTTTCGGTTTGTTTTCTTCCAAACATCATCTGAAGTACCTTCGGGTTTCTTCGCGTCTCTCTCGACCGGGTCATATGCATCCTTGCAATACAACAAATCTTCCATTCGGGGTTTCCAAATCGAGTAATTTGTGGAATTGAGTTTAACTATCGTACCGACACTACTTTCTCCCTCCATTTGCTTGATGCAAGCTTATCCCGTACTAACCACGACTCTGATACCAGTTGTTGGGAAAAACGAGGGCATTTCGCACAAAAATCCTCACTCGAGACTTTTGTCGAACACCTTGTGTGCGGCTTTTATGGTTAACTCAAATACTCAAATAAACACCACAAACTCAACCCGATTCACACGATATTGCAAAGGAATAAACAACAAACACAAGCGACACACAAGATTAAGGAAAACTTCTTTGTATTAATTAACTTCGATACGAACCGTACCACTTACAAATAATACAAGAATAAAACCTTTTCTAGGTCGCAACTCACACTTTGAACCTAGGCTACACTCGTCACCGACACCGGTGGATTACACCTCGGAGGATCACAAAAGGAACAAAGAAAAGACACGACCGAGAGGAGGAACTAGAGAGCCATACACCGTACCGTTCCGTACCTAACCGGCGATACGAGATAGCAACAACAAGAGCAAGCTTCTCCTTCTCTCTCTCTCTCTCTCTCTCTCTCTCTCTCTCTCTCTCTCTCCTCTCCTCTCTTTCTTTTTCTTTCTTTCCTTTTCTTTCTTTTGGCCGCTCAACATGAAGCCACGCAACAGAGAAGCACAAGCTCTCTGTTGCATTTCAAAAGCCAAAATGCCCCTTTTGCACATAAGACCCTCTAATTTATATTAATTACTTAATTACATAATAAATGGCCCAAGTCCCATTTTATGAGGAGGGAGCCCAACATAGTACACCATATAATGTCAGACGGAAAAAGATCGTGGATGGTCATTGAGGCTAGGACTGCAGCTTGTTTTATTGATCCCACTCTGCTTAGGCCTATTATGCATGATCCCTCTTTGCAGTTACATATGATATCCAGAAAACGATGACATTCCAAGTGATTTTATGCGGAAGATATGCCAAGATTTGCCTGAGGGTACATCAAATGAACTCTTGAATGATTATGCTTTCACTTTTACTGCTATTTATAGTTAAATGTAATATATTATGTATTTTCTTGTTTAGAACCTTAATGTATTTAACATAATAAATTATCCCAATATACGTATATTTACTGGGACGAAACTAGGGTTGGCCAACAAGGGCCTTCCGCGCCATATTAGCCCACTATATATTAGCCCAAGGATTCATTCAAGAAAAATAATATCAGCAAAGGCAAAGAAAAAATATATTGTCACAAATAAAAAAAAATCTTATTACTTCTTTTATTTTGCAACTAGAACTAATATAATTGAATGTCAGGCTATTAGCTAGAAAGGCAACAGAGAGATTTCGTATGGGGTAAGTCTGGTAGGCTCGAACTGGCCTCGATGAATCACGATGGACAAGTGGCGATCGATGATCGGTGGAAAGAATGAGGACACGATTCAAATTTCCATTGCATTGTCGAGACAACGTAGGGATGAATTTGCTCTCATGTTTTTAATCAATTAATACTTCTGTGAAGAATCAATTCACGCATTTTGTTTCTTTTAATAGATTCTTTTAGTCCATACTATTTATGAGTGTATTCTAATACAACTGTGGCGCGCTTGTTATTTTATTACATATAAATTATTTTCAAACATGTATAATATTGAATGAAAAAGAATTCATTTATTTTCGAATTTTTTTTTCTAAAACCACCTTACCTTTATGAATTTTTACAAATCTCTTCATTTTGTAGATTATCTCAAAAACTATGTAAAATGTACTGAATTTTTTTACAACCCCCCTATAAAGGTAAGGTCGCTAGCCGCCGACCAACCACCCCCAAAACCCTAGCAGCCGACGAAACAATGGCGGATGGGCAGTGATCGACGGTGGACTGGCCACGGAGCTGGAGGCCAACAGCATTGACATCTCTTGCCTGAACTGATTAACAAGGGTCTATCTCTCTTTCTCTCTCTCTCTAATTTGGGTTGATTAATTTCTGTTTATTGGTTAATTAGTTTAGAGCAGGTTAGAAAGTGTGAATAATGAATAATTTAAGAAAGTTTTTGTGATTTGTGAAAGATTTTAGTGCTTCTTAATGATGTGTAATGGGATGAATATATCATTTCTGGTTCGAATTTTTAATATTTTGTGTTTAGTTTTTTGATATAATTTGTATGTGCATGCTTGATGGTATTTCTCTATTTATTGAATTGAATTGAACAACTTTTTGTGGTTAATTTCTAATTTCAATTGTGTTCTTTCTTGTTGCAATATTACTTTATCCTCTTTCTTTCAACCTCCATTAGAAATCAGTTTCTAGAGTAATTAAATTGATCATAGATTCCATTGATTAACGAGTAATTTTGAATTAGGGTTATTTTGGATTAGTAGTGTTACAGCTAGGGTTATATATGTCGATTTGTTCTTTCGCTTAATTAATTGGATTGATTTATGTTTGTAGGGATATTCGAGCTCTCGTCTTTACCCGATTTACACCGCGTTGAACTCTCGGTTTCATTCGTGGCGCGTACTTCTCAGAGCGGTTTTTCTTCTATCGAGTAGGTAATTTTTGTTATTTACTTATTTAATTTTAGAAATTATGTTTATGAATACGGTATGATTTAGGGTAAGCTTTTTATTTGTTTTAGGATTAATATTTCTTAATGGTTGAATTTTAGATAGGGTTTTGATTTTGCATGATACGTCTATAATTCGGGTTTAGAGTTTAGGTGTATATATAGGTATGGCTCGGTTTAATAGTTAGATTTGTGTTAGGGTTAGGTTTATGTGTAGCTTTAGGGTTTAGGTTTATATTTTTGGCTTAGGTTTAGGATTAGGTTTAGTTTTTTTTTTCTTTTTTGTATGTCATATCTTTAGTTAATTAAATTTCCAACATACTCTAATAAATTTCTTAAGAACAAATTTAATCGTGGATTATTAGAACATTCAAAATTTCATTTTAAGGAATTAAAAGGGTTGTTCTCATAACTTGTTTATTCTCAAATCTTTAGACTATATATATAATCAAGCATGGCAGACGATCGTAGCTAGATGTATAATGATCTAGTTAGCAATAGAGTGCATAAGAAAGTTTTTTTCGATGGTGTAGTTGGATTTGTTAATTTTGCTTTCTCAAAACCCGAGAATGTTCAAAGAAATAGGAACAAAGTGAAATGTGTAAGGTGCCCATGCGCCATTTGTCAAAACACTTAGTTTCATTCTCGAAACACTATACTAAAACACTTATGTGATAAGGGTTTCCTTCCGGATTACCTTATTTGGGACGGACATGGCGAGTCAGTTGAAATGCGAAACACCGTCGCATCGTCGCTGCAATATTACAGTGACATGGAAATGGAAGAAATGGCCCAAGCTGGAACAAGCCCCGATTTTAATTGGGAAGTACCTGCAGATGGTGATGATATTTCGAATCCGACAGCTGATAGTTTTTTTGAAATGTTGGAAGCCGCGCGCGTGCCATTGTGGGATGGCTTGGGATGCTCTAGAGAATCGCTTTTGTCAGCTGTTAGTATGCTTTTAACTCTTAAATCAGATTGCGAAATGACGAAAGTTTGCTTCGATAAGATGATGCATATCATCAAGCACAAACTCCTCCCCGAAGATAATAGACTACCTGTGAATTTCTACGAGTCTAAAAAGCTCGTGAAAGGGTTGGGGTTAAAGTACGAGAAAATCGATTGTTGCCTGGACGATTATATGTTGTTCTATGGGGAAAATAGCACCAAAGTGAGATGCGATAAGTGCCGAAAATCATGTTACAAACACAAGGGTAAAATGGCCAATGTGTTCCTATGAAGGTAATGCGCTACCTTCCGATTGTTAGGTTTTGGACATGCATAACGCAGCGGAAAACAAAAATTCATCCAAAACTAATCCGAGAACCCGTGCGTATCGGTTAAATCGAATAAATAATCCGTGACGCTCAAACCATGCGTGTTGTCCAAGCGCCTTTAAACCGGTTACCGTTCAAATCGATTTTCCGTCTATCAAGCCCGTCTAGGTCGGATCATGCGGAAGCCATCTACATCACACACAATCGGTCTCCACCGAAACTCTCAACAACCCGTTCTCGTCTTCTTAGGCCGAATAGATCACAAGCGCCAAAAGTACGAACGCCTCTACCGGTATCCACATGAAGAAACTTCATAAAAGGGGAAGAAGAACAATATATATGCTAATAGCTTGTTCTCCTCTTGTATAAGAAAACTTATTTTCTTCTTCTTATTTTATCTCATAAAAGATGTATAATTCCTCTCATATAATCGCACTATTTCATTTTTGTCATAAAAAAGAAAGCACCATTTCATAATTTTGTCATACAAATTAAAAATGATAATATTTTCTCTCTTTTGTCTCACAAAAGAGAATAAGAAATAATGAGAGAGCGAATGATGTGTTTTTTTTTTAATTTTGGAGCTCTCTATGTCCTTATATAGAGGTGAAGAGTCATGTCTCTTCACACTAAAAGATGTGTATGATATCACTCATCATTATTCATATGTCAACATCTAGACTCTTCTAGATTACATGTTCTTTTGTGCTCATAGTTTTTATATATATATATATATATATATATATATATATATATATATATATATATATATATATATATATATATATATATATATATATATATATATATATATATATATATCAAATCTTATCACATAAGATGACAATATCTTTTGTGACATCTCTGTGCAACGCATCATATAAGTTGTTAGGATTTTCTGCGCCCGTGTCAGTTTGTTCTTTGTGTGTGACCCTATAGGTTCACTTAATATTGACAATAGAATTGACAGTCTATAAATCATGAGCGGACTCTAGCAAGTCATCATGACTACCCAATTTAAGTGAATATCGGTGATCCAATTTACTTAATCAACAATCACGTATTTAGTCCCTTTGTCACGCGATATATATATCGATCATAAGGCATGTAATACATCATCCTTATATAAATAGATTAATATTTCTTGATCCCAAATTAAACTGAACAAGAACAAATGACATTAATAACTCTTATTAATTCATTTGAGTATGGCCATATATTTCTTCAGTTCAATTCATCAAGAGGCCTAAAGATATCTCTCTCATTTATGAGAGGAACAAATCTCATCTTGATTGCACGCATCCCTCTACACGATTCTGATGGTGTTATGCCCTATCCAAAGTGTTTGTGATCTAGATGATGGATTGTAATAACAAACATAATATTTATTCTAAGATATTTCATATAATATGTGCGTATATGTTATTTTAATATAATTAAAATAGACCATGAATATGCAATTCAGCTTTATGTCATCAAAGTGCTTGACTTTGATAATAAAACTATCAAGTGTTATGAATGCTATTCTACATCGTCCCTGATCATTTATAGGATATTTGTGGAGACAAATATACTTGCAGATACATATAAATATATATTTATATACAAGCTATAAATGTACACTAGTATATTAGTTGACTGATGATTATGTTTTACTGATCATGGATAAATAGTTATCAAGTCAGTAACATAGGTATATGTTAGAGACCACATACTGGACTGACCCGCCATAAGAATGCTACATGTTTTACGTCATTAGCGACTCTTGTAACATAAATTATTTATAGTCCTTTGACCTGAGATTGTCTCGGTTCCCAACATGAGTAATTTTATACTTTAATATAATCTAACATTGCCTTTAACTGGGTGGTCATAACGGTTATGATTAGGTATACAATGAATCATGTAGAGGGATGAGTGCAATCAAGATGAGATTTGTTCCTCTCATAAATGAGAGAGATATCTTTAGGCCTCTTGATGAATTGAACTGAACAAATGTATAGCCATACTCAAATAAATTAATAAGAGTAATTAATGTAATTTGTTCTTGTTCAGTTTAATTTAGAATCAAGAAATATTAATCGATTTATATAAGGATGACGTATTACATGCCTTATGATCGATATAGATATCACGTGACAAAGGGACTAAATACGTAATTGTTGATTAGGTAAATCGGATCACCGATATTCACTTAAATTGGGTAGTCATGATGGATTGCTAGAGTCCGCTCATAATTTATAGACTGTCAAGTCTATTGCCAACATTAAGTGAACCTACAGGGTCACACACAAAGAACAAACTGAAACAGACGCAGGAAATCCTAGCGACTTATATGATGAGTTGCATAAGAATTTCACAAAATATATTATCATCTTATGTGATAAGATGTGATATATATGTATATAAAGACTATGAGCACAAAAGATCATGTAATCTAGAAGAGTCTAGATGATGGCATATGGATAATGATGAGTGATGTCATACACATCTTTTAGTGTGAAGAGACATGACTTTTCACCTCTATATAAGGACATAGAGGATTCCAAATTCAAAACACAACACATCATTCTCTCTCTCATTATTTCTCATTCTCTTTTGTGAGACAAAAGAGAGAAAATATACTTTCTAATTTGTATGACAAAAATGAAAGAGTGCGTTTATATGAGAGGAATTATATACATCTTTTGTGAGATAAAATAAGAAGAGTTTTCTTATGCAAGAGGAGAACAAGCTACTAACATATATATTGTTCTTCTTCCCGTTTTAAGAAGTTTGTTCGTGTGGACACTGGTAGAAGCGTTCGTACTTTCGGCGCTTGTGATCTATTCGGCCTAAGAAGATGAGAACGGTTTGTTGAGAGTTTTGGTGGAGACCGATTGTGTGTGCGGTAGATGACTTCCGCACGATCCGACCTAGACGGCCTAGACGTACGTAAAATCGGTTAGGACGGTAACTGGTTTAGAGACGCATGGACAACACGCATGGTTTGAGCGTCACGGATTAAGCGTAATCCGAAAGGTATCTTTAAGATTTATTTCTTTGATATAGCCGATACGCACGGATCCTTGGATTGGTTTTGGACAAAATTTTTGTTTTTCGCTGCATTATGCACGTCTGAAACCCAACATATTCATTATATACCTAATCATAACCGTTATGACCACCCGGTTAAAGGCAGTATTAGATTATATTAAAATATAAAATTACTCATGTTGGGAACCGAGACAATCTCAAGTCAAAGGACTATAAATACTTTATGTTACAAGAATCGCGGTAATGACGTAAAACATGTAGCATTCTTATGGCGGGCCAGTCCAGTATATGGTCTGTAACATATACCTATGTTAATGACTTGATAACTATTTATCCATGATCAGTAAAACATGATCATCAGTCAACAAATATACTGGTGTACATTTATAGCTTGTATATAAATATATATTTATATGTATCCGCAAGTATATTTGTCTCCACAAATATCTTATAAATGACCAAGGACGATTTAGAATAACATTCATAACATTTTATAATTTTACTATCAAAGTCACTCATTTTGATAATATAAAACTAAATTGCATATTCATGGTTTATTTTAATTATATTAAAATAACCTATACGCACATATTATATGAAATATCTTAGAATAAATAATATGTTTGTTATTACAATCCATCATCTAGGTCAAAAACACTTTGGCCTAAGGTATAATACCATCAATCTCCCACTTGCATTAGGTCAAATCAACCAAGTATGTCATACTCATTGATCTACGTGGTATCACATACCAGTTGACCTAACATGATCACCATCATTTGCTGGTTTGGCTTCTTGAACAGATTAACAAACATTTTTATCAACAAATACGTTGCATATTTTTATATCATCCATAATCTAAGAAGAATATTTTATCCTTCTCAAGTACATAATTATACTCTTGATTATTATCTAGTGACTCATATTAAGCAGCCTCACCGAAATCAAATAATTAACATATTTATGGTTTAAAAACTGTTGAAGTTTGATTTTCAGGAAGGTACCCGACATATAAAAAATATGCTTCTTCTTCGGGTATTGGGCTATTTTCTATGATGACGAGTTCTAGATGTTTCATTTATCTTATCTTTTTATGTTTTTGTAATTGTAATAGTTGCCTTTCGCAAATAATCTGTATCTGAACATCTTTTTTGTATTTTAATGAAAAATGAAACAAGTGAATGGTCATAGTTTTCCTAAAGAAGTTAAATTAATTTGAAAAAATATATAAATTAAAATGATTAAGATGAGTTGACTAATGGTTTTATTCCGCATCCACCACTCTTTTGTAATTTTTTAAATAATAGAGAGGTTTTGCAATTTGCAATAGTAGAGAGATTTTGTCACAATTCCTAAAAAGAATAGTTATTTTTTTGCAATACTCGATAAATAGAAGAGCTTTTTACAATTTAAGCAAATATATGGGCGTTTTACGATTTCTTTTTTAAATAATCTCCAAATAAAAATAATTTGTTATTTGAAAAATAAAGTATATATTGTTATATGGCCACATGCACACAGGACCAACCTGTACACAGCACGAAGGAATGAAGAATCTGTTCCGTAGCTGCAACGGCGCCTGAAAAAGAAAATGGAAAAATAAGTACGAAAACTACCATTTATAGGGTGATGTGATGTATATGGAGCTTAATTAGTAATTACCAGTTAATTGATATTATTATTATTATTTTGTTGTTTCCATTTCCTTTTAATGATGACAGAGAAAGCATATAAAAACTCATCATCATTTTGACTACTCGCTGCAATATATCAATCAAACATCCGGAAAAAAGGAAGAAGGGGACTAGGGAGACTTATTTGAGTCCATTTCATTTCCGAGAGAGAGAGAACGAGATGTGTACTTATTTAAAAGAGAGCAAATAGAAAAATGACACCTGCATGCATGTGTTGTCTACGTCTTGCTCAAATGTGTCCAAGTTTCTCTTCAAGTTGCGTGTCACCGTAGGTATATTGGCGGAATTGGTCATAGAAAACTCGAGTAATGTGTCCACTCAAAGATTAAACAAACTTACTTTAGGACAAAAATCAATAGGTGCGTCACATAATTGATTGCTTGAAACATAAAATATGAAAATAAGTACTACTCTAGTAAACCGCAAAAATAAAAAAATTTGAACACTTCAAAACTAACTTTAGAATCAATCCACTCCTCTGTAATCAACAAAAATGGGGACTTGTCGGATTCTTAACGTATCAAGAGTCTTGATCCCGCCAGGCCCATATCCAGCTCCAGGAGAAACAATACAATTATCCTTCTTCGACTCGGTATGGGTGTCTTTGCCTCACATCCAACGTTTTTTTCTCTATCCCGATGCTAACGTCCCATTTCCTTCTATCGTCGAATCGTTGAAATCGTCCCTCGTAAGTATCCTCCCATTCTTCCATCCTTTTGCAGGTAAACTCACCTACATACCCTCGACCTGCGATGCCATAATCAACTGCTCACCAACTGCAGTCGGTGAAGGCGTTGCCTTCATAGAGGCTGAGTTGCCTGATATTGATATCCAGCGCATAGCTAGAGAAGAATACCATGATCTAGAATCCTTCGTCCAATTAGTGCCAGATATCTTTGTGGCGGAACTTCCTGCAAATGTTTTAGCTGTGCAAGTTACTAAGTTCTCCAATGGAGGTGTGGCAATTGGACTTGCAGTGCACCATACTGTAACAGATGGAAAAGGGTTGTGGAGGTTCATCGAGGCTTGGGCTGCAGCCTGTCTGAAAGGTGAAATTTTACCTAGGCCTACACCGGTACATGATCGCTCAGTGATTACATATCCCGGAGGTAATGAGATTGCGAAAGATTTCATGAGGAAGATGTGTCCTCATTTGCCTAAGGTAACATCAAATCAACTCATGCTTGATAAGATTTTTCTTTTTCTTTTTCTACTTTTTCAAGGTTCACAAAATTTGTGCAAACTATTTTTTTTTAAGGAAAATTGGACCCGATTGGCCCAAGTTTCATGAATAAATCAATTTGTAACATCTTCGTAAATTCGTACTTAGGGCAACTACCCCGAATTTCTCCAAATTACTAACCACCATTATACTAAATAATTCATAGAGTTATTATATTCCAACTAGTATGCTACCAATTTGTGTAAATACTTCTCAGGTGAAGTCATCAAAATATTCAATTCAAGACCGTCTACGTCTCGCGCGGAGAACATTCACAATAGACACATCAAAGATAAACCTACTAAAACAAAAAGCAGTTGATGAGAAGCCTTCGACATTCGTGGCCCTGAGTGCACAGGCATTAGTATCTATTGCTAGAGCTCGTGGTCTCGAGAATGATAATGGCCCTTTTGTTATTGCATTTCTCACAGATTGTCGGTCTCGGCTTAATCCACCAATTGCTGAGGGGTATATCGGTAATTGTGTGTCGTATTGCTATGCATGGTCGATTGCGTCTGAGATTGCTGGGCCCGATGGGTTTTTACGTACTTGTGCTATTTTGAAAGAGGTTAGATAATTAATTACAATTTACAACATGATTTTTTCTATTAGGAGAACATTTTGTTGATGTACTTCTTGGAAAATATACATTCGGCATGAAAAATTGATCAAGTGCCATTCCCAAACAAAAAGAAAAGCAGAGAAAGGAAAAAAAGAACCAAGTCATATATAAATACTAGTCATTGTTAATTAGAAACAAGATGTACAGTAGAACCTCTATAAATTAATACTATCGGAACTGTGGAGTTTTATTAATTTAGAGAGATATTAATTAATCGATAAATCAATAATTTATTAATTAAAAGAGGTCTTTTATATTCAGCGAACTTAAATTTAATTACATAGAAAAATACATGAATATTAAATACTAGGAACTTGAATCTAGTTATTCAATGTACTATAACTAAATACGTTTTTAATGTATAATGATGAAATGAACTACTATATAAACAAAACAAAAAGATTTTAAAAATCATACCTAATAATACAATGACTTCTCATCTAAAAGGAAGCAATAATATCATCGACAACCCTTCATAATTTTTTGTTGCAGTTCGAGAACGCAACACCGGAGTTTTTGGATGTCGTGAGAAAAGTTAGAGAAGAAATTTGTTTTGATTTAAATTTCAATAAAACACAAAGAACAATAGATTCATATTTTACTAAATTGTCCTATCTATCTTTGTAATTTTAGGAGATTATTAATTTATGATGTTGATGAGACCATATATTTATATAAGGGACTTCAGAAAAATTATTATCTTATTATTTTATCGAAATTATTAATTTACATAATGCTCCCAAGTTGGGACCGGAGAAAATTATTATCTTAGAGAGATTATTAATTTATCGAGTATTAATTTAACAAGATTCTTCTATAATATAATTTTCAAATTTAAAAATAAGACTAATATAATATCGGTACTTAGGCTATTCGAAAGGCAACAGAGGAGCCACTGACGGGGTGCGAAGGCTGGGTAGATGAGTTTTTGAGATTGCCAGCAGGACGAGTGGTTTTCTTGGCTGGTTCGCCACGATTTGGAGCTTACGAGATAGATTTTGGATGGGGTAAACCTGCCAGAGTCGAGCTGGCTTCAATGAATCATGACGGCGAGGTGATTATGCTTGGTGGAAAGGATGAGGGTACGATTCAAGCTTCCGTTGCATTGTCGGGACAACATATAAATGAATTTGCTCGTATGTTTGATTGCTAGTTGATAATGGGTGCGGAGAATCAATCTCAAGTTTTAAATTTAAGAAAATATGCATCCGATGCTCATGTTTATTAATACTTTTTTTGATTTTGTAGAAATGGCTCACATGTCCCATTTATATTCAAAAAAATTTGATTTTGCCAAATATTAAACCCACAATATGTGGATTATTGAGGTGGTGTCTCACTACTTTACTAGAGATGATTTGGCCCTGTTTAATTAGTAAAATTCAAACTATCATAACAATCTACTCGTCTCTTGATGGAATGCCTACAGACTATTGTCCAAAAAAAAAAAAAAGTCGACTCGTCTCAAATAATTCATTAACATAGCATATCATGCCATGATCTTGATGTCCAACTAATTGGTATATAGTTTCTTTCCACAGATTCCTACCGGGGTTTAAGAAATATTTATTTTTCTTTTTCTTTTTGTCGTTGTTGTTGAACCAGTTGGGATTCAGACGTGCATAACGCAGCAGAAAACAAAAATTTCGTCCAAAACCAATCCGAGGATCCGTGCGTATCGGTTAAATCAAAGAAATAAATCTTAACCTTTCGGATTACGCTTAATCCGTGACGTTCAAACCATGTATGTTGTCCACGCGCCTCTAAACCGGTTACCGTCCTAACCAATTTTCCGTCCGACTAGGCCGTCTAGGACGGATCGTGCGGAAGACATCTACTGCACACACACTCGGTCTCCACCAAAACTCTCAACAAACCGTTCTCATCTTCTTAGGCCGAATAGATCACAAGCACCGAAAGTACGAACGACTCTACCGATGTCCACACGAACAAACTTCTTAAAACGGGAAGAAGAACAATATATATGCTAGTAGCTTGTTCTCCTCTTGCATAAGAAACTCTTTTTCTTCTTCTTATTTTATCTCACAAAAGATGTATATAATTCCTCTCATATAATCGCACCCTTTCATTTTGTCATACAAAAGAATACACCCTTTCATAGTTATACAAAAAGGAAAGCACCCTTTCGTAATTTTGTCACACAAATGAGAAATGATATTTTTCTCTCTTTTGTCTCACAAAAGAGAATGAGAAATAATGAGAGAAAGAATGTTGTGGTCTATTGAATTTGGAGCCCTCTATGTCCTTATATAGAGGTGAAGAGTCATGTCTCTTCACACTAAAAGATTTGTATGACATCACTCATCATTATCCATATGCCATCATCTAGACTCTTCTAGATTACATGATCTTTTGTGCTCATAGTTTTTATATACATATATATCACATCTTATCACATAAGATGACAATATATTTTGTGACATTCTTATGCAACTCATCATATAAGTCACTAGGATATTATGCGCCCGTTTTAGTTTGTTCTTTTTGTGTGACCCTGTAGGTTCACTTAATATTGGCAATAGACTTAACAATCTATAAATCATGAGCGGACTCTAGCAAGCCATCATGACTACCCAATTTAAGTGAATATCGGTGATCCGATTTACCTAATCAACAATCACGTATTTAGTCCCTTTGTCACACGATATCTATATCGATCATAAGGCATGTAATACGTCATCCTTATATTAATCGAATAATATTTCTTGATCCCAAATTAAACTGAACAAGAACAAATGACATTAATAACTCTTATTAATTCATTTGAGTATGGCCATACATTTCTTCAGTTCAATTCATCAAGAGGCCTAAAGATATCTCTCTCATTTATGAGAGGAACAAATCCCGTCTTGATTGCACTCATTCCTCTACATGATTTATTAAGTACCTAATCATAACCGTTATGACTACCCGGTTAAAGGCAGTGTTAGATTATGTTAAAGTATAAAATTACTCATGTTGAGAACCGAGACAATCTCATGTCAAAGGACTATAAATACTTTATGTTACAAGAATCGCTAATGACGTAAAACATGTAGCATTCTTATGGCGGGTCAGTCCAGTATATGGTCTCTAACATATATACCTATGTTAATGACTTGATAACTATTTATCCATGATCAGTAAAACATAATCATCAGTCAAATAATATCTTTGGTGCATTTATAGCTTGTATATAAATATATATATAAATATATATATATATATATATATATATATATATATATATATATATATATATATTTATATGTATCTATAAGTATATTTGTCTCCACAAATATCCTATAAATGACCGAGGGACAATTTAGAATAGCATTCATAACACTTTATAGTTTTACTATCAAAGTCACGCACTTTGATGATATAAAGCTGAATTGTATATTCATGGTCTATTTTAATTATATTAAAATAGCCTATACGCACATATTATATGAAATATCTTAGAATAAATATTATATTTATTATTACAATCCATCATCAAGGTCACAAACACTTTGGCTTATGGCATAACACCATCAGAACCATTTGCTACGAAGTAATATTTCAGATGATGAAATGCTAGACAAAACACCTGGTTGGTACTCAATACATATAACAATATCTTTGTTTGTGTTATGTTTCAACCTCCTCGACAATGACAATAACGGTCCTCTTATTGCCATAATTCGCATTGATTATCGCTCATGTCACGTTTAAACCATTGATATTGCCCAAGGGTTGCTAACATATGTGTGTCAAATTTCTCTCGACAGTTTACTAGCCGACCGAAGATCGTCAGGACCAATGGTGGAGTTTAAAATTGATTTTGCTAAAATGTTGAGGAGGGAGGGAGAATATTTGGAGAATTTATCGTATTAAGTGTATTGTAGTTATAAAAATATATACTAATACGTTCAAAGTCAAAATCTTGTGAGGGACATAATAGACAAGAAGGGAAATATATATTTAGGAAATTTATTGTATTAAGTGCACTGTAGGTCTAATAAATTTACAAATCTGACAAAAATCTTTAGTGGGTCATGAACCCTCCCAGTTCTATATCTCTATAATCATGAATCAATTATTTTTAGTATAATGTTATGCATTTGAATGTGTTCTTGTCCATGCTTTTATAAAAGGACATTTATAAAATATAAGAATGTAAACAGCTGATGCTCAAATCTCTAATTAATAATTATAACTATCTTGCAAGTATTGTCTTAAATAATTCAATATAACATCATGCCATGACCTCGATACCCAAATATTTTAATTGCGCCGTGATCCTGATGATCAACGACTTTAATTGTCCCATGATTCCGATGCCCAATTGTTTTAATTGGGGCATTTTTTTTGTGATATTTTTCAAAAACCCATAACATTTCTAGTTATTTCAGAAACACCTCATTTTTTTAACCTACTTTTAGTGTTTAACACTTCATCATCTAAATTCTAGATTTTAATTTAGACCAAAATACCCTCATCTATTTTTTTTCATATTTAATATTGCTTAATTTAAAATAAAAAAATACAATTATAGAAAAATCAATATTTTATTATATAGTAATTTATGAAGAAATATAATAATTTTGATATTTGGTTATTATCTATTTACTTATGCTTATATATTATTATGATTAAGTATTTTAAAATGTGATAATAGAAGAAGTAAAAATAATTACAGTTTATTATAATTATTATATCGCAGGTTATTAGTTTTATCATTGTTTAATTTTTGCTTTTTATTATTTTTAATTTTAAATTTAACAAAATGAAATACGAAAATAAAAACCTTAGATTAAATGAGGGATATTTTGGTAAAAATAAATCTTAGAGTTCATGTTGAAGTTAACACTTACATAGGGTACAATTTTTTTTTTTAAGCTTCCGGAGGCGATAGCCTCCTGAGATTCTATTGATTAAAGAAAGAAAATTTTGGTTCGATTACAGCGAATATTAACAAAGAGTGAATTATAAGAACAAGAAATAAAATACATCCTCTCTTTTTACTAGGTAAACTACATGGAGGCAGATAGTCTCTCCTAGCAATAGCGACGCCAGTTTGCCATTTGTTGGGCGATCTCGAGTAGGACTACATCTATGGATGACCTTTTTTTTGCCAGAAAATCAATTGATTTTGTGCATTCCAAATACACCAACACATACTTAACCATTCAGTCCCCCAAGCGCTTTGGCCTTCCTTGTCTTTTCCCTCCTCCTTTGTTCTCCATAGATCGTCAATCGAGGTTGCACCATTGGGACAGAGTCCTTTGCGCCTCCAAACTTGAGTTGCAAAGTCGCACTGTAGGAATAGATAATTGGCCGATTCTTCGATATTTTGAGCACACATTGAATAATCTCCCTGGTTTGGCCAACCTCTTTTGATGAGGTTGTCTTGGGTCAAGAGTGAAAGAAAACGCGTAATCTCAGAAACACAGCGGAATTAAAATTTTACCCGTTTCCTAACCGAGAATCCATGTATTAGCAATCAAATCAGAAAAATAAATCTTATTTATACCTCGGATTTGGCTAATCCAGTTTGTAGGACTTCGCGATTCGTCTCCAAACGATCTCCCTACGTCTCCTTGCGGATCTGATCACGAAAGGCGCTACGACTCCGGCACCGCCCTCTATATAAATTGAATTATGCGGAGGAAAGAGTTTAATTAAGATAGGATTTGTTCCTCTCATAAATTGATAGAGATATCTTTAGGCCTCTTGATGATTTGATTGAAGAAACGCGCGGCCGTGCTCGAGTGAATTAATAAGAAGTTATTAATGTCATTTCATGTTCAATCAAATTCGGTGTCAAGAAATATTTATCGACCAACGTAAGGTTGACACCTATCATGCCTTATGGACGATATAAATATCGTGTAACAAAAGGATACAATGCATGAATATAAATTAGGTTTGATCGAATCATCCATACTTGCTTAATTTGGGTAATTATGATGTCTTGCTAGAGACCGCTCATGATTTATAATCCGTTGTGATTATTGCCAATATTAAGTAAACCTACAGGGTCACACACAAAGAATAACTATTGAGACGAACACAGAAAAATCATAACTTATGTGATAAGTTGTATGAAGAGCTACATAGTCAAGTGACACATCCAATCATGCATCTTATATGATAAGGTGTGTTGCATATATAGTTACATAGTTACCATGCACATATGATATGAAACTTATGGACATATAGGCACAAGAGACACCCCAAAAATGATAGATGAAAGTATATTATTTTCGTCCAACTTTTGTGAGACAAAAGGAGAGAAAAATCCGAAAATTATTCTATTGTTATTTCTGTGAGAAAAATGAAGAACGAATACTAGCATATATCTTTCTTTATCCGTCCAAAGGGATTATTCGTGTGGATACCGGTAGAGGATGAAGCGAAGTACGGCATCTTTGTGATTCGGGTTGAAACCGTGGTTTGTTTGGAGAATCGGTTCGTTTGGAGATTGCCTGGAGATCGGTTTGTGAGACCGGTTAGGCGAAACATACAACAGATCGGTTTGGAAACCGGTTTGGAATCGGACAAAGAAAAGAGTCAACCAAATTCGCTTTCGATCATCATGGATTAAGCGTAATCCGAAGGTAAAAATTTATGAACTTTTCTTTGATTTAATTGTAATTCATGGATCCTTCTTTTGGGTTTTGAATTCGATTTTGTTTCATTTTTGTTTTTCCACTTCGTTATGAATGGTAGAAATCCAACAACACGGACTCAAGCTTTCAAACCGACAATGATCATTTTAGATCGCAATCTGGTTATGTGTTTTGTTTGAATGGAGGTGCAATAAGTTGGAAAAGTTCCAAACATGACACTGTAGCGGATTCTTCGACAGAAGCGGAGTACATAGCAGCTTCAGAAGCAACTAAGGAAGCAGTTTGGATGAAGAAGTTCATTGAAGAACTCGGTGTGGTTCCTAGTATTGCAAATCATGTGGATCTTTATTGTGACAACAATGGGGCAATCGCGCAGGCAAAAGAACTAACATCGTACCAGAGAACCAAACACATACTTCGACATTTCCATTTGATTAGAGAGATCATTGCGAGAGGAGATATTAAAATATGCAGAGTTTATGGTGATGATAATGTTGCGATCCGTTGATTAAACCACTTTCTCAAGCAAAGCATGAGGGTCATGCGATATCGATGGGTATTAGATACTTGTTAGATTCGGCCTAGTGCAAGTGGAGATTGTTAGTAGTATGCTCTAGGCCAATATATTTACCCAAATTAAGCAAGTATGGATGATTCGATCAAACCTAATTTATGTTCATGCATTGTATCCTTTTGTTACACGATATCTATATCGTCCATTAGGCATGGTATGTGTCAACCTTACGTTGGTCGATAAATATTTCTTGACATCGAATTTGATTGAACATGAAATGACATTAATAACTCCTTATTAATTCACTCGAGCACGGCCGTGCGTTTCTTCAATCAAATCATCAAGAGGCCTAAAGATATCTCTCTCAATTTATGAGAGGAACAAATCATATCTTAATTAAACTCTTTCCTCCGCATAATTCATTATATACCTAATTATAATCTTTATGACCGCCCGGTTAAAGACGATGTTAGATTATATTAAAGTATAAAATTTCTCATGTAGGAAACTGAGATAATCTCAAGTCTAAGGATTACAGATATATTCTTTACTGAGAATAACTAATGACACAAACCATGTAGTATTCTCACGGTGGGTCAATCCAGTATATGGTCTCTAACATATACTTACGTTAATGACTTAATAACTCTTATTAATGATCAGTAAAACGTGACCATCAGTCAACTAACATACTGATGTCCATTTATAGATTATCATAAAGTATGTTTGTCTCACAAACATCCTATGAATGATCAGGGACGGTTTAGAATATCATTCATAATACTTTATAGTTTTACTATCAAAGTCACATACTTTGTTGATATAAAGCTGAATATCATATTCAAGGTTCATTTTAGTAATAAGAATAAAATAACCAATACGCATTTATTATATAAAATATCTCTAAATAAACACAATGTTTGTTTAACACAATCCATACATCTAGGTCTCAAATATATTGGCCTAGGGCATACTACTAACAGCGAAGTGCGGCGTCTTTGTGATTCGGGTTGAAACAGTGATTTTGTTTGGAGAATCGGTTTGTTTGGAGATCGGCTTGTGAGACCGGTTAGGCAAAACATACAAAAGATCGGTTTGGAAACCGGTTTGGAATCGGGCAAATAAAAGTGTCAACCAAATTCGCTTTCGATCATCACGGATTAAGCGTAATCCGAAGGTACAAAGTTATGAACTTTTCTTTGATTTAATTGTAATTCACGGATCCTTCTTTTGGGTTTCGACTTCGATTTTGTTTCGTTTTTGTTTTTCCGCTGCGTTATGAACGGTAGAAACCCAACAATTACGTCATCTTAAACAGCTTTCCTGTAGCAAGTAAAATAATTTCCTGTCGATATCATTACCCCCATGTCCATGATGAGGATTTCATTTTAGTTACTTTACTGGTAAATATACCATATTTGAGTTCTTTCTTATTTTACTTATGGTTCAAATATGGAGTGCCAATATTTTGGAACGCCCAGCAGCGCCCGATTACAAAAGATATGATGAAATTACAAAAAGATTTTTTTGTAAAACACAAAAAGGTATAGTGAAAATTACAAAAAAATATCTTTACAAAAAGATATATTTGTAAACACAAAATGTATATCCAAATACAAACATATATGTGTACAGCTAAAACTATATGGTGAACGCTTTTGGGCACTCCGAATAATTTCTCTTTACTTATTACACATATTTTCGATCTATAATGATCAGATATCACGAACAAATCAAATTCAGGAGAGCCTATACCTCACACAACGGATCTTTAAAATAGACTCATCAAAGATAGAATTAATTAAACAAAAAGTAATTCATGAGAAGGCTTCGACATTCGTGGCGCTTAGATATGCTCTTATTGAGTCAAAGATAAATTTTTCGTCTTACATGCATTTAAAGTTTTGGCTTGTGTAATTTATCAAAGAATACGTTCTTATCAAGTCAAAGATATATGTATCAAGTGGCCTTCATATATCTCATCTTAAGATATAAATATTTGGTGTTCCATCATTCCGTGTGACCCATATTTGCATATAATAATATATCACTAGCTAAAACTTGACAAAAATATTGAACCTAAACAAGAAAAACCTAAACAAAAACAAAATGAAAGGGCTATCTCGGCTTATTTCCAATAAATTCCCCTTTAAAATCCCACGGCCGTGTTTCATAAGATTTTCCAATTACACTTCTCTTTTGATTGATATTCCCATTTTCACTTTTATATTCCGGGAAATAATCCAAAAATGTCTTGTTTCCCATTGAATCCACACCTTCAAACAAAAATTCCCTCACCAATTCCTGAAATTAAAAATAAAAAATGCCAATTTAAAATTAAAAGTTCCAATAAATTACATCATATAATAACATAATTCCTGAAATATCTAAGATAAATTACCTCGGCCATATTTTCTCCAAATAACTTTTTTAAGAGAGGATAACCAGGGTCCTAGAATTAGAAAATAATATATTAGAACATTCAATCATAAACAACTAAACTAAATATATAAAAATAATAAATACATTAAAACATTATCATAAACATCTAATTAAACTACATAAATAACAAAAACCTTTTCAGCTCTCCATGTGAGATATTTATGTTGCGCTTCACAATTAAGAGATATTTTGAATTTATCTTTTTCTTCTTTCGCTCCATCCATCAAATCAAGCCATGCCTTTATATTAGATAGAATTAAATAAAATTCCAAACGTAAAAAAAAAAATCAATTTAAAAACATTTAATAAAAAGGAAGTATTATTACAAGATTTTAAATTTACCTTAAAATAATCCACAAAAGCTGAATAAAGTGTATTATGCAAAAACAGACTTGAAGAAAAAGTGGTCCAAATCACAATAGGAGAGAAAAAACTCAGGGACTCGCTCGTAATTTTCCCGCCCCATGGCAAAATCTGAATTTCCTCTATTCAATTTATATTTATTTATTCATAAGCCTACCATATATATACATATAATATAGGGAAATTCTTCAAAAACCCCCTAACTTTTCTGCTATTTATCAAAAAAACCCCTATAAAGTGAATTCAATTTTTTTTTAGCCCCCTATGGTGTTAAATTCAACTTTTCCATCCAATTTTGATTTGTAAAAGACTAAAATACCCCTCATATATTTATTTTCATGTCATATTTTATTGCATTAAATAAATAAAAAATAAATTTATATTTTACACTAAATTTAAATTAATGACTACAATATAGACAAAATCACAATAAATAGTAGTGACGAAAATCATATTTTACGAAATATAAAATTATAATTTAAATATAGGATAATAAAAAAAAATGTAATATAACACCATAAAATAAAAACTAACATATCATAAAATAATATCATAAAATATCGTAAAATTAACATCGTAAAATATTATATTAAAAAATAATATATTTATTTATTATTTTATTGAATATAATAAAATATGAAAATAAATATATGAGGGGTATTTTAGTCTTTTAAAAATCAAAATTGGATGGAAAAGTTGAGGTTAACACCATAGGGACCAAAAAAAAAATTGAATTCACTTTATAGGGGGGTTTTTGAAGAATATTGAAAAGTTAGGAGTTTTTTGATAAATAACAGAAAAGTTAGGGGGTTTTTGAAGAATTTCCCTATAATATATTATGCATACAAAATGTGATTTATTTTATACGATGGTGCGTACCTTTGAATATTTCTCTGAAAGGTGCATTAATTTGGTGTAATATTTTTCTTTATAATCGCTTTGTTGAGTGACATCATATAACGGGTTGAGGTCCCTAAGAGTATATAAATCAATTATTAATTAACTAAAAATGAAATAAATGATAAATTTTGATTAAAATAATTTAAACGTACAACACAACAATAGATCTAGTAGGGGTAGTGAAGGCATTTGCACAGAATATCGGCAAATCATATTCTGGTTTAGAAAATGCCGCAAAATCAAGAACCTAGAAACAAAATAAGAAATTATAAAAATTGCTATAAAGTGTAATTCAATTTCTTATTAATTAAAAAAAGATGAAATGAAATACCTGCATTGATTGGTTGGATTCAATTGTCAAGCTTCTTAAGAGTCTGATTTTGGGGGAAGAGAATGAAATTGTGTTTAAAACGGTCTTCTTCTCATCTTCGACCTTTATGGATTTGAATTTTTTCTGACAGAATAGGGAATATATGTTATGTCTGTGATTTACTTATATATTGTAATAATTACATTTCTTTTACGCAATGTTTCATGGCTTGATTGCTCAATTAAGGCGATTTCAGTGTCAAATTGAATCCCTCATTAACATCAAGATATATAAGTAAAAACTAACATTAATAAATGCCCAAATCAGTGAGCCGAAGCACTAAATTAAGCCCTTTAAAACCCTAAAATTCGAACAGGACAACTGAAGTGCAGCAAACTAAACCATTACCGTGCTAAACTGTAAAAAACAGAATAAAATTCTTCTCCTTTTCATTAAAAAAAACAAAAAAAATACCATCACTTCTTTTTACGAAAATACAACTTCAATTTAGGAAACTACGGCATGGAAAAGAGGGGAAACGGAGGCAATTGAAACCTGCGAGGGGAGAGGAGTGAGAGTGGTGCGCAGCTTGGTTTGCTCCAGCGCGAACCGGACGAACTTTTGGTAGGATGAGCCTCCGCCTGCGCTCAGCTCCATTGGAGTAGTATTCATCAAGCTTAAGGTTGAAGAAGAGTCAAGTGAAAGAGGAGAAGATAGGATGCGGGGCTTCGGTACAACGGTCTAGATTTAGTTCGTTAATCGGGCGGTTAATAAAATAGGGGTCGGGGTTGTGATTTTGGAAAGAATAAAATAATTTGATAGGAACATAAAATTGTTTAGGAAAATGATAATGTCTAATTATACGAGTAAAAATGAAATGATAATCTCAATAATAAATATGTTAATGATATAAAAATCTCTTTAATTTTTTGATAGTATCATGCTCAATCTCATTCATCTAAATCCATATCTTATTATTCCTAAAAGGGAAATGTACAAACACGACGCACTGTAGTACGACACACTATAGATATACTGTTATTTTTCATTTTATATATTGTTTTCTCATTTTATATATTGTTTTGTCATTTAATATATTGTTATTTATTCTTTGTGTATTTCTTACTTTTTTTACTTTTATATATTGTTTTCCCATTTATATACTGTTTTTCCATTTTTATATATTTTTTCACTTTTTTATCTATATATTGTTATAAGAAAATAAATTATATATACCGTTATGTATATATTGTTATTAGAAAATAAATTATATATATTGTTATTGGATCCCGTCGTGAACAGTCATGCTACAGTACGTCATGTTTGCTTCCTTCTGTAGTATAAATACTATATACTGTATAGCTTCCTTTTGTAGTATAAATACTATAAACAAGGGGAAGCACAAGCGTTGCGTGGAATTTTTATTCTTACTTTTGATTTTGAATATCATCGATGACAATATCAAATGGGGAAAAACAATGAAGCACATTGAAGTGAGATAACATAAATATTTCTATTATGCATTGTGTTGCATACCATGACTTTATGAAAATTGATAACATATCAATATATATACATTTCAAAAAATGAATTGTTATTATCAAGCATTACATGTTCCCACAAATTTTAATATATTTAATGTATTATTAGTTAAAAAATTTGGTCTATATTCATGTATAATTTTTTGGCTTTCATATATTATGTTCCATTTCTGTATAATTTGTTGGCTTTTCATATATTTCATTTTATTGGAACTAATACTTTGTTTTATTTATCTCGTATATTCATGTAAATTGTAATGGTTAAAGTTTAAAAAAAATTTGATGTAAGGGGGTCGTGAGCTTTTTAGACATTTCCAATGTTCCCACGTCCTTTATTGGCGTTATCCCACTTCAAATATGAGCATTTGGATTATAAAATCCAATAGTAAATTGAAATGATGTGATACATCCTAGAGAGAGAATTGTAGGTAAGGATATTCAAATTATAAATAGATAATATATTGTCTTCTTTCATAATGAGCAAAAAAAATTGATTCATGCTTTGTGAATAAAATTGTTGACTTGCTTGATGTCAAGTAAGTGCAAGTTTATATTTTGATCAAATTTATTATTTTTACAAAATTAGATAAATTATTATAATATATATTATGAATTTCAAGGATATTCAAAATATAAATAGATACGTGGATTAGTACTTCTTTCAAAAAAAAAAAAAAATATATATATATATATATATACATGTGTGTGTGTGGATTAGTACGTGGATTGAATCCACTCGTTAACTGGACATGTGATTAGAACTACTTTATATAGTATAAAGACTATAAATATAATGTGTGGATTAGTATGTGGATCCACTCATGATTCGGATTAAGACAGTAAGTATACTTTGAAAATAGTAGTGTCAAAGTTTTTGTTTTTCATTCCGATCGAATTAATTATTCAGAACATTTGAAACACAATTATTCAACCCAATTATTACTAAATAATATACAGTTACACACAAATTCTGCACGACATAATTAATTTATTCACCAATTTTATCAATTAAAATCAACATCAACTTTAATCAAACAAGTACTTTATTCCCCAAACAAGCACCATTTCCCATTACTGACCTATTTTCACAATCCCGACATTGCATAGTCCATTGCATCAACAAGAAAATCTGTCAAACAAAAAAAAAAAATCAATTATTTCTCATTCATATAATTTTCAAATACATTAATAAATGATCAACCTGCATCAGCTTTGGTGAAACACATGGGCGGTTTAATCCTGAACACGTTTCCGTGCAGACCTCCTTTCCCAACCAGCACTCCTAAATCTGCATAACAAAAAATACAAAACAATAATAAAAAAATCATTTTCATTAAATAATAATAGATCGTTTTTATAAACCTTTGAGCTTTTCGAATAAAACCCCAGTTTCCACTTTAGCAGGAGTTTTCTCCTTTCGATCGGTCACCAGCTCGACTCCTAGCATCAATCCTCTCCCCCTCACATCACCAATTACTACACAGAACAAAAATAATATTTCAGAAATTTGCAAAAGGACCCTCTAATAATGCAAATTGCAAAAAGCCCCTCTCATCTTACAAGTGGGACCTGACTCGATTGACTTACCGTCGTCTAAATTACAGAAATTTGCATAAATTACAAAAAAGATCCTACATTTTCAAAAATTCAAAACAAATACCCTAGCCCACCCATAAATTTCTAAACATATAAATATTCAAAAACAACCCTAAATCTTTACAACAATAAAAAGTTCGAGCGTCCTTTGCAACATTCATCAAGTTAGGGCCTATATCTCCATAACAATCCGCAAAACCCCTTCTATTATCCCTCCTAAATTTCAAAAAGAACCCCCTCTGATAATACAAATCACAAAAAAGGCCCTCAAATCTTAAGAAAACGCCCCTCTAAGCTTAACTTACTATCATATTTCAGCTACAAAGCTTTCAGTCTGTCCATCAAATGAGACCCAGCTTTAGCACAATGCTCCTGCCTCCTCTCCTTATCCAAAATGTTGAGCACGGCCAATTGGCCAGCCAAACAAACCGGGTTGATAAATTTTTAAAATGACCGTTTTACCCTCAACACATAAATTTTCTTGCCAACATATTGGTGGACTTAGATATAGTCTCTTACTTGTTCTTAATTATATCCAAGTCATTTTTTTTCAAATAATTTGCTTTCAACAAAAAATTATAATTTATATCGAATCTTTAAATATAAAAATTATTTAATTCATATTGAATTATTTAATAAATTATAATTTATATTGAAAATTTGCAAAAAGGACCCTCTAATCTTAAAAATTACAAAAATACCCCTCCAAACTTACTCTCGTGTTTCTGCTGTAAGGATTTCAGCCTCTCCACCAAATGAGACTCCACTTTAGCACAGTGCTCCTACCTCTTCTCCTTATCCAAAACGTGTTGAAATTTTCCCTTACTTAAATTTACTAAAAGCCCCTCTAATAATACAAATTGCAAAAAAGCCCCTCAAATCTCCCTTAATTACTTACTCTCGTGTTTCTGCTGCAAAGCTTTCAACCTCTCCACCAAATGAGTACCCACTTTAGCGCAGTGCTCCTGTCTCTTCTCCTTATCCAGAACGTTGAGCACGGCCAACCCGCCGGCCGAACAGACCGGGTTCCCGCCGAACGTGTTGAACTGGATCTTTTGTGACATGACCTGCGCGATTTGCGGCGTGGTGACTACTGCGCCCAATGGCAGCCCGTTTCCGATACCCTGTTGTAAAAATTGATGAGGGGGAATGCCATGTGTAATAAAAAAAATCATGTATATGTATAGCCCTGCTTTAGTTATTTGTTTTAGAAGTATGACGAAGTAGCGTTGATTTATTATCTTTTCTTATGTTTGTAGAATGATAGCAATAATAGTAATAATTATAATAATAAGGGAGGCAAAAGGGTAAATTAGAACATTTTCTTTGGAAGAATTAGGATAAGCGACGTAATGGATAAAATAAAAGGTGATATCACCAGAGATTTAAGAACAAGAATAAACTTAATCAACCAACCAACCAACCAATTAAACAAAAAACCTTGGCCATGGTGACGATATCAGGCAGGACGCCCTGCGTCTCAAACCCCCAGTAGTCCGAGCCCGTGCGGCCGAACCCGCTCTGCACCTCGTCCGCTATGCACACCCCGCCGCCCGCCCGCACCATCTCGTACGCCTGCTTGAGGTACCCCGGGGCCAGCTCCACCGCTCCTCCTACGCCCTGAAATGTGAATGTGTCAAAATAAGGTGGTGTTATGTGGAAGTAGTCTATGGAGTTAGTTAGTTAGTTAGTTAGTTAGTATAGTATAGTATATAAGGCTGTTAATTAATTTGTGTTAATTTTTGTGATTAACGGTTTTATATAATGGTTTTTTTATTAGTAACTGCTTGTGCAACGCCCTGGAAATAGAAATATATGAACTGTTGATAAGGGATACTTTGAGAATTACAATTTGATGGGAAAAGGACACTGTGTTAGTGGAAATTGCAAAAAAACACCTCTGTTATTGAGGAATGAAAGATTTGGAGTTGGTAGCAACCGTTAGTTAAGTATCTGACACGGTTAATTAACTTATCTTAATATTTGTAATTAACATTTTTTATGCTATATAATTGATGTTTTTATACAATGTTATTTTTTTTAATAAACACATCTTTATTCCTGCATCATTATTTTATTTTGATGCTATATAATTAACAAATTTATACAATGTTATTTCCTCTCTCTCTATTACGTGCGTTATTGATTTTTTAAATACTGCGGGGGCTTTTTTGCCAATTTACCTTCTCTGAATTATTACAAAATTAATTAATACCTGAAAAGTTTCAGCAATAAAACCGGCGATATTTCCAGAGCTGCCGTAATTAATATGCTCTTGTATCTCTCTCGCGTAGCTTTTCACGTCAGAGCCGAAGGGCCCGCGGTACGGATCCGGATTCATCACGTGATGAATCTCACCCTAAAAAAACAAAATAATTACTAAATTATTGCTGAGTTTGGAATAATATTTATTAGAGGGAATTTCTTATTTACCCTTCCAAAATTTCAAAATATAAAATTTGCCCCAATGAAATGCAAATATCAAATTTACCCTTCCAAACTCCAAAATATGATGCTTACATTTTCAGAACCGTTTTGGATTCTGAAAGGGTAAATTTAAATTTAAAATTTTCATTTTTAGAAGGGAAAATAACTAATATGCATATTTTGAAGTTTTAGAAAGGTTATTAAATTATTAAATTAGACCTGAGGGATCGGATATTTCCATGTATGAAGGCCAGTCAAACCGATTGTTCCAGCACTGCCACCATGATAACCATTTCTCAAAGCAATCATTCCAAGATTCCCCGTGTAAAGCCGCGCCATCAACATCGCCAGCTCGTTCGCTTCCGTTCCAGAATTCACAAAATACACAACCTAAAATCACAAAAAAAATTATAAAACATTTGCTGAATTTCTGTACCAAAATGGATTGTTTTTAACAACGTTGAGGTTTCCAGGTAATTTGGAGGCGAGGGCTTCGGCGAATTCTGCAATGGCGTGGTGGAGATAAATGGTGGTAGTGTGTTGCAGAAGCTTCGTTTGCTCGATAATGGCGTTTGTTATATCTGGATGGCAGTGCCCGCATGAGACCGTGACGATTCCGGCGAAGCAGTCCAGGTATCGTTTTCCTGTTTCATCGAATAAGTACTGCATCTTTCCTTCTACTATGTTCAACTGGTTAAAGAAGATAATAACAAGTGTTATGTTACGAATTTTGATGTAATTTGAGGTTGATTTGGATGAATTACTGGTTTTTGGTAGTAGTAGAAGAGAGAAGGGCCGAGGAAGGTTTTGCGCTTCTGCAAGATCTCTTCGCCGGAGATTCCTGTGTAGGGCCTCGGCTGGTGGTCGAACGGCGGCATCACCGGAGGCGGCGTCGCCACCTCCGGCGCGGCGGTGCCGATGCCACGCCGGAGGAGAAGGTCTGTCGCTGAGCGGAGGAGGAATCCAGTTCGTTTTGTAACGCCGCGGAGAAGCATCGCCATGAGTGAGAGTGAAGATGGAGATGAAGGTGGTGGGTGATTACGTGTAAAATGGTATATTTTGGATTTAAATAGAATATTTGATTTATTTTCTGAATCTTTTGGTAGTGAGAGAGAGAGAGTGAAGTAGAAGAAGATGAAGATTTGTGGAAGATGACATGTAAAATGGTATATTCTGAGTTATTAAGTTAATATTATATTTTTTACTGAATCTTTAGTTTTGTATGTATTTGGCGATGATGACACGACGCTTAGCTGTACAGATTCTTCGTGTCCGGGGGTAGGATAAATATTCCAAAGGAACTCGGTTCACACTTAAATGCTGATTATTCGTCCTAAATTTAATTACGAGTTAGCGAAATGTTTTTTTAATTCGTACGCCAAGTGCATGTAAATATGTAACAAGACAGGTGAGGCCGAGACGGATTGAATTGAATTCTGTTACATTTTCTTCACTGGCAAGTGGCGCCCACATGCAGTTGAATTAGAAATACGGTGATGGGGAATTAATTTATTAAGAACGTTACTTAGTTAGACTAATGGGCTGTTGATTTATATCAGCTCATTCCGTTGAATAGAGGTTTTGGGCCTTAAAGCCGAAAAAAGAAAGAAAACAAAGTTTTAGAATCCGGAACTAAAATCCTGGATCTGATCACATCCGGGATTTGAAATCTTGTTTATTTCTTTTTCAATTACATTACATAGCTCGCCTTCTCTTTCTTTCTCTCCCATTAGCGCTTGTACTGTACGCTGCTTCACCACTCTGTTTCCAAAACCCTAACCTAAAACCCTGCTCCATTGATGCGAATCTCCGTTCTATTTTGATCCGTTAGTCCATTAGAGAAGGATGGCAATGGCTTGTGAGATTCGTACTGATTCAGGTATAGTATAGTATAACAATATCGCGTTTTACAGATTTCTTCCGTAAACTGAGTTATGACGGTGATTTTGTGCTGAAAATCCTCGATGTTGTTGTGTAATTTTCTTTTTTGTTCATTTTAATTGTGTAAACAATAGTTTGTGCTAAGATTTCTAGATGCCATGTTTCGTCTAATTGCAATTTGCAAGGTAGTGTAGCTTGTGGGATTCATGCCTTTTTTTTTTCTTACTTTCAGTACCCAAATCGGGGCAAATAACAAAGCTTAAATATTCTCAATTACTTAATACATTTCTGATTTCTAACTCTATTTTCAAATTAAATTTTCACTAAACAGGACCATTTCACAAAATCAACGGATTTCAAACCAGCAATTCAATCACAAATATCGAATCCACATTACCAACTTTAAATTCTTCAGATTACTACACCGTCCCATCTCTCCATGAACTATCAAAATCCGAGAAATCAAATCCTGGTTTCCTCTCCCAAGTCCCTGATTTCAAAATCGGGAGATTCAATTACGGCCATCTCAAATTCCCCAAATTTACCGACGTCCGGTCCCTAAATCTGGACCAAATCGTAAAATTCGATTCCAATTCAGTAACAGTTTATCCAAACGAGGCTGATAAACCACCTTTAGGCCAAGGCCTGAACAAACCGGCCGAAGTAACCCTAATTTTGCAAATTCCAAACTTTCAGTGTTCAAACTGCAAAAACATCACAAATGTGTTAAAATCTCGTAATGAGAAACAAGGGGCCCATTTTATCTCATTTGACCCTTCGAATTTTGAGTGGAAATTTAATGTGGACCATTTCAGCCGGTTCGGTTTGGACGATCTTTCAGATGAAGAAGAAGAATCAGAAGAAGAAGAAGATTTGGAAATGGAGGGTTTTGAAACCCAACCCGTTAGTGACCCGTTAGTCTCAAACGGGTCGGAATTGTCTCGTTCTTTGCCTGCTAATTTAAGGCTTGATCCAGCCAAAATGCAAGAAATTAGGTTTTTAATGCTCAATAATTTGGACGAAGAATCCGAAGAAGAAGAAATTAGGGCTCCATTTACGCAATTACCCTCGAACCGAAAGTACAACCGAAACCCTAACCCTAACCCTAGCAAAGATTCCTCAATTTCAAATTCAAAAGGCAAAAGTATCGCCTTTGGCTCCCCTTTTAGTAATACTAAATCGAATCTAAAGTCAACTCAAAAGTCAAACGAGTTATTCAGCCCATCTACAAGCAAATCCCCTCAACCCTTATTGGAGTACAACCCTAACGGGTCAGATCTCGACCCGTTACAAGATCCGAGTCCGTCGAGCAAAATCCTTTTAACAGGCCAAAACAGAGGTCCATCTGTACAGCTGTCGAAAGTCGTGGGATTCAAACTAAACGAGGAAAATTCTCACAAAACCCTAATTTCCAATAAAAACCTCTCGAATTGCGTAACGGACTCGGGTTTGTTCATGGGCCGGACTTTTCGGGCCGGATGGGGCCCAAACGGGATCTTAATCCACTCTGGAAACCCTAATTCTTCATCAAACCCTAAAAATCAGGGTTTATCTTCAGTGATCCACATAGAAAGAGTGGATTTGGACAAAATCGCGCGAGACAAAACGGGCAAAGTAAACCCTAATCTTGTCGAGCAATGTTTCGAATCTCCGTTGGAATTTCACAAATCGATCCAGCACGAATCGCGAGAAATAGAAACATCAGATAAAAAAATACTAACTCTCTATAAAGTCGTTACAGATGTAACAATGCTGGACTTTATTTCCACCACTTACATCTCAATATTAGAAAAACAAAATAACGTTTCCAATAATCTCCAAAATTACTCTCAAACAAGTCTGATGCACAACATTTCAGTCTGGCAACTAATCAAAGCGCTCTTCTTTGTGGGCGAAAAAACCGAATCCCGCACGGAAATCGATGCGATGGATTCAGATTCTGACGAGCCTGATGAGCTGGCAGTCCCGCTGGCTCGCCGAGCCGGGTTCAGTTACTGGGTACAAGAGTCCGTGGTGGACCGGGTCCATGAACAAATCAGCCTTTTATCTGACGAAAATTACCTAGAGCAGATTCTGTTGTTATTAACAGGGCGCCAGCTGGACCAGGCTGCTGAGCTGGCGGTCTCCAAAGGTGATGTCAGACTCGCGATTCTGATCAGCCAGGCTGGCGGGTCAGTTTTGACCCGTTCCGATTTAGCTGAACAATTGGAAATTTGGAGAGAGAATGGTTTGGATTTTGACTTTGTTGAACCAGACCGAGTGAAAATATATGAGTTGTTGAGCGGAAATGTGTTTAATGCGGTAAATGATTTGTTTATTGATTGGAAAAGATATTTAGGGTTGGTGATGTGGTACCAGTTGAGTCCTGAGACGCCAGTACAGGATATCGTTAAAACGTACCAACGACTTTTGGCCGAGTCGAAGGTTCCGGAACCGGTACCGGTTTACATAGACGAGCCTGAAACCGGTACCGGTTTATCGTCCGTACCAGTTTTAGAAGACCGGTTCGATATTTTATACTATTTAATGCTCCTACACGCGAATCAAAATTCAGATGAAAATTTAACCGGATTGATAAAATTAATGTTTAGCGCATTATCCAGTTCGAACGATCCGATGGATCACCACATGATTTGGCATTTTAGGTCAATTTTGGAGCCAATTGGGGTTTTGAAAGGGGATGTTGTTGATTTGGGTGTTTTGGACATGAGTTTTGTGTATCAGTTGATTGGATTAGGATTGGTGAATTGGGGTATTTATGTAATTTTGCATATGGAGTGTGATGATTTTGTGCGTGAGAAGGTGATTAAAGAGGTTTTGGAGAGATATGTTGAGATTTGGAGTAAAGATGAGAAGCAAGAGAGGTTTATTGAGGAGATTGGCGTGCCGAAAGAGTGGATGCATGAGGCCTTGGTAAGCTAAAAGTTTTATATTTGTTTTATATTTTATTTTGTATAGCGGATTTTTTGGAAATAGAAACTTTTTTTTATGGATGTTTTTGGAAAGCTGTGTTTTTAGATTCTTTTGTTTAACCTATGTGAAGTGGGTTGAATTTATTTGACCTCTGTAAAAATGAGGTTTGAAATGTAGTAGTTTATAAAAAAATGTAATTTTATTTTTGATATTTTTGGTCTTATTTATTTATTATTTATGTATTGTTATGATAAATATTTTTACGACATACTAAGAGAAAAAGTCGACAAAAAGAAGATACGGGGTTAAAATAGCTCAGTCCACTTTAGAGAGTATCTGAATGTATAGGGTTTTTTCCAAAATATTCAGAAAACTTTTTTTTTTAAATATCCCTTTATTTTTATTCTTATATTTATATTTTATTTCTGTCAATTATACAGGCCATATACTACGAGTACTATGGAGAGAAGTCCAAAGCACTAGAACATTACATAGGCTGCGCCAGCTGGCAGCAGGCCCACACGCTCTTCATGACATCAGCGGCCCATTCCTTATTCTTATCATGTATATGTCGCTCAAATTTAAAAAAAAAAACTTCCATTATTTTTTTCTTTTTTTGAGTTGGGGCGATTTTTTTTTTTAATTTATTGCAGCGAATCACTCGGAAATTTGGAGAATTACAAGTGCAATGGAAGAATTTGAATCAGAAATTCCAAATTGGGATTTGGGGGCTGGAATTTACATCGATTTTTATGATTTACGGACTTTTTTGCAAGAAGACAACGCGATGACCGACTCGGTAAAAACTTATTTTAAATTTATTTTGTTTATTAATTTTTATAATTTTTGTGTAATATTTAATTAATTAATTTGTTTTGTTTTGAAGGATCCGCTTGAGAAGAGAAGAGAAGCTTGCAAGAGGTTTTTCGACCAGTTGAATGAATCGTTAAGTATTTGGGGAAATAAATTGCGTCTTGATGCAAGGTAAACTAATTTATTATTAGGGGAGAATTTTCATATTTACCCTTCTAAAAGTTCGAAATATCATATTTTGACCCTTTTACTAGGTTAAAATAAACCAAACATGACATTTCAAACTTCCCCGAATTGTAAATACGAAACCCCCATTACTACAACGGCACCGACTATTTTTCTTTACTTACGTAATTATTTTACCAGGGTTGTGTACGCAAAAATGTCGTCAGAGCTGAACGCCCTTCTCACGGCGACACCTGGCGAGGGGTCCGCTTCTGACGTACCGATGAAGTGTTTCGGTACGATGCTCAGCGCTCCGTTGCCTCAAGACGACAGATCGTACCAGTTGCAACAGGCTCTTTCTGTTTTCACCTTTCTTATTTCGAATGAGAGTTAGTTAGAGTGAGGTTGAGTTTTATTTTGAGGTATAATTTGAGAATGAGGGACACGGATTTAATATTTTTTATTTTTGTGATATTTGGATTTATTTTTGGTACTATGTAGGTAAGGTGGTATGGTATATTTGTTTTATTATTGTTTGTTTATAATTTTTTAATGCTAGATGGATTTGAAAGTAGTGTATTTGGAAAGGTTGATGAGAAAAAGTATGCTTTTCGAATGGAACAAATAATAGAAGTTCAGGAAGCTTGAAGGAAAATAAGGAGGGGGCTAGATGCAAAATGACAGGAATATATTCCCTATGTTAGGTGCATCTCTCCTTTCCTCTCTTGAATTCAGGAATCTAGTACTGTACTAGTATAGTATATCATGATTCATGAACCAAGATACAAAGATTATGTTTCATGAACCAAGATTTTTATAATGGAAGAAAGTTGGTCTTCAGTTGGGTGTATCTTTTGGCACCTTAATATATATATATATATATATATATATTGTATATTGTTAACCCTTTAGTTTTTGAACTAGTGACATTTTACATTTAGATGTAATTATGTAAATAATACAGCAACTCAATTATTGAAAGGCCACATTAACAATTCTCCCTTTTATACATTCGTTGAAGGAAAAAAGAATAACACGATTAATCTAGAAAAAAGGACACAATAAAATGGATTGATGACGAAACATACCATGCTTGAAAGGGAACATGCAATGTGACTTTGTCTTCGTCCATTAAGCAATTGAAACTTTCTTATATACCTCTAGAAATATCAGATTATCTGAAATACTAAACCATATAACTTGCATATACTTAATATACCCTTTTTTTAATATTCAAAGTAACATATTGACTATTTTTTTTAATTTCAACATATTGACCATTTTTGGCGTGATTATAGCACTTTTGTCAAATAAATTGGATTACTAATAAGTAATAGGCCATATCATATATCTCATTTTATTTGTTTGTAGGGATATAGATATTATCTTGAGATTTTGCAAGGGGTGATCCAAAATTATCAATTTCTTAAAAATTAAGTCTGTGGGTTCAGACCTGGATTCAAATAAAAAAGGATCTTATGTAAGCAAGGCCCACAGCACAGTGAGTCTCTGTGGGCCTAATCCACCGAAATTTATTAATTTATTTTAGCCGACCATATTTACTTATTTATTTTATTTTATATAGTAGGATTGCTTCCTGACTTTAATTTGTAAATTCTAACTTAAATGAAACGTAATATTCTTTGAGCTAATTCTTGCGCCTATTAAAGTCAGTCTAGGTCCATTATTTAAACCGAATATCCCCTAATCATAGGATTGGTTGTTATTTAGCTCCATTAATTCAAATTTAAGTTGACCCAAATACCCATATAAGGCACTTTTAGTCTAAACATTCACTGCTTCCAAAATAATTGGCTCCATGAAGTTCTAAATCATACTTGTCGAATATATTTTCTTTTTTTAAAATCAAAGTATTTTTTAAAGAATTCTTCCTTCAACGACAATTAATTTTCATTCAAAAATTTGATTGAATAACTAGGCCAATTCTCTTTGTAATATGCCGTACCAAAACACTAACTAGTTTTATTAAATCTTAATTGTATTTTTATATGTTTATGATGAATCTTTATAGAAGCTGGGTATACTAATTACAATTCTAATTTATCATATTGTATTTTTTTTTTACATTTTTGTAAGTACTTAATTTATTTTATTCATTTGTATAACTAAATTTACCTTCTAAAATCTCTAAGTAGTTCAACTTCATGCGCGAGCGAATCAAGCTAATAAATTCATCAATGCTCTTTTTTACATAATGGCAATATTAGTATTTATCACACTATGCTGAACCTTCAAAATCATATATATATCCAACTTTTCAATTACTTTTAAAGAATAATTAAAAAAACAATGAACAGGAAATTTTGGCTCTTCATTACTTTCGGTCAATATCCACCACCACTAAAACTATAGTCTAGATAAATATTAAAAGAAAAAAAATGAGACATTACCTATTGGCCCTTCCAGCAAGCAAGGCACATTCCATACCGTGTTCCTCTTCCTCATGAAAACTACCATACCATCTCCCCTTGACTCCACCCAAAACCAGAAATCTCTGATCCTCTTGCAACACTCACTTTGTGGCCGTATGTCTTGGCATCAAACGAAAGCATGTTGAGACTTGAGACAAATTTGGAAATTTTATGTCAATTTGTTTAAAGTGTATTTCAAATTGAATGAATACTTGGTATGTAACTAATATTTCGAATTATGTATTAGGATAGAAAAAAGATTAGGAGTCTATCTTACTAAATATTATGTAGACAATACTATACTATCAATGAATTTGGTATTTTAGTGTTATTCTTAACAAATCTGAATTGCCAACAAACTTGAAATTATTTTTTTCTCTTTTTTCTTGTTCGAACTCTCAACTGTTATTTTGAACTACTCATTATGACTTAAAATGTTCATTTTTATATCATTATTTATATAAGCAACAAATATATACGCCACATGAAATCATCCTATCCGTACAAATCTTTTCGAAGAAACCCCTTTGCACTCACAAAGAAAACCGTCAAAACCTAATAAAAGAAAAGAAATCAAAAGAAATTTTTCTAAGTGCAAATAAAGAAAGAAGAAGCCATTTGATTAACCTGTCAGCCTTATCCATTAATCTCAATCACCACCGACTTAATAATGCGTATATAAATAGACCCATATTCACAATTCCATCATTCACTCACTCACTACTCAATCAATACAAAACTAAAGAAACAATACAAAAATGGCTGATATAGCTCTTCTTGTGGTAGAGGAATTTGAGAAGAGAAAGGATGGCGCAAAAGAAATCGAGGAATTCAATTCCTGGATTTTGAATAAGGCTTTAGATGTTGGGAAGAAGATGAGAGAAGAGATGATTTTGATGAAGGATATTGCCGTTAATGAACTCGAGAAGCCGAAGAGCGCTTTGGGTTTGGCTGCTTTTGATGGATTTTTCTCAGCTTGATAATTGATTTTTGTATTTTGTTAGGGGGAGAGTGTAAATATGAAGTTCCCATTAAACTTTTGATATTTCTTTTCGGGTTTGATTATAGTATGTTTCCTTTTTGGATTTGATTTTAGTTTATAATAGATGTATATTTGACTTTCCTGATTTATAAGAAAATTTACTTATGGTATTATTATTTTCTTGGTATATATTATTATTGTTATTATTATTATTAAATTTCAGAAATTTTCACTACGAGATGAGAATAAATTTTAGATTTTAAATAATGAAAGTTCAGTGTGATTAAACTAATTAGAGCTCCAATTTTTTTGCTCTTATCTAATGGTCTTAAAATGAAATTTACTAGTTAAAATACTAAATCCTAACCATTACAAAACCTTGCAACCAGACATTCCATGCTTATATCTGCATCATATTTGCTTTTAGAATCAGACAATGCATACTATTACCATAACACAGAGCAGAGTGCACTCAGGTCCAAAGGTCTGATCTACTGGTCTCTACTTTCCTTTAAAAAAAAACCTGCATTCAAAAGAATTATATTAAGTTTGAATACCATAGCCAATAAAAAATCGAATTTTTTTGAATAGTAGCACTATTTTGAAGAATAATTAATCAGATAGCATGATTTTCAAAATATTTGGGTAGGTATCACTTCCGCCAGACCTTCTGGCGGAACTAGGGAATTTTTTTTTTTTTTGCTAATCTCGGCCATTTGGCACCCTTAAACAGCCTTAATTAATGAAAAGGCTAGTTCCGCCACTGGGTCTGGCGGAACTAGGTAAAATTTATTTTTGGCCCAATTTAGAAGGTGAAATTGGCCCAAAAATGACGAAAATATAGGTTAGTAACGGTTCTGCCCTAAAAACCGTGACTATAAAAGCAGTTAGTAACGGTTCTTCCATAAAAAACGTTACTAAGTGAAAAAAAATTTGCCGCATTTTCCACTTAGTAACGGTTTTTATGGAAGAACCGTTACTAACTGCTTATTTAGTAACGGTTTTTACGGAAGAACTGTTACTAAGATTTAGTAACGGTTATTTTATAAAAACCGGTACTAAATGAAAAAAAAAATTTCCTGATTTAGTATCGGTTCTTTGATAAAAACCGATACAGTACTAATAGTTAGTATCGGTTTTTTATTAAAAACCGTTACTAAACCCTAAATTTTGAAATATTTTTCGGTCAGATTGTAAGTTGGGAAAATGGTCTAGCTAGTTCCGCCAGAGGCTCTGGCGGAACCTATATTTTCGTCATTTTTGGGCCAATTTCACTTTCTAAATTGGGCCAAAAATAAATTTTACCTAGTTCCGCCAGACCCAGTGGCGGAACTAGCATTTTTCATTAATTAAGGTTGTTTAAGGGTGTCAAATGGCCGAGATTAGCAAAAAAAAAAAAATTCTCTAGTTCCGCCAGACCCTCTGGCGGAACTACTTCAGTTCCGCCAGAAGATCTGGCGGAAGTGCTACCTACCAAAATATTTTGAAAATCATGCTATCTGATTAATTATTCCTCAAAATAGTGCTACTATTCAAAAAAATTCTAAAAAATCGACTATTAAATTTAATAATTCAACATGTACATTGGCAATTAGACTTATTTTGCACGAAACTTTCAGTTTCTGGCCTTTAAGGATGTGGGAAATCATCCATCAAGAAGTCATCCCACTGAGGAATGGGACTGGTCAATACAACTGTCTATTTTTATAAGAAACTTGCTAAGTTTTGTCTTACATCATGCCTGATGCTTTCCAATTTTATAAGGCAAATTTCTTTAACAGCCATGATATTTATGCCGGACAACACAATTTAGCAAAAAATGAATCTTATTTTTAAACTGAGCCGGACCATCTAAAATAAATTGCCGGATAACTGAAATTGCATAGGAGGCAGCAAACATTATCAGATAAATTGGTTTTCTCTAACATCTCAATTATAAGATTTTAATAAAAAAATCAAATCATTTTTTTTTATTCTTTTCCGACAAAAGATTATTTAGGCTACAAGACTATATATATGTATAAAGAATTAAAAGATTTTATATAAGGACTTGACATGCATTATGTGTTAAATATCACATATTTCGCATTATGCAGGCAAATTGTGCATGACAGATTTTTTGAAATGAAAACATTTAATATTTTACTTTTCATATTTTATTAAATTTTAAACTTAATCTCAAATGATAAATCCTCGTGGAAATGTTTTAGCATAAATCTAATAAATAACAAACAATTCATATCATTATTATAAGATCATTTTGTATTCTAAAAATGCACAATAGTGATTATCAAATAAATAACACATAAAAATCCGAAACTAATAAGTCACGGAAAATCAACGATTAATCAATAATTTAGATTTGCCGATCAACGATTAATCAATAATTTAGATTTTTGCCGATATTCAGTAATATTCGGGTGGTTCAAATAATTAAGTTAATCTAATGTGAAACAATGAAAATGCTAAAAAATAGTTGAAACATGTGGTGGGGTTTTTGACTAGTAATTAAATTAATGCTAATCAGTGATTCACGTTTTGTTTACCGTCTGTCAGCAAATAATGAAGTGAATTTTTGACATGTCATCTACTTGTTATAAAATTGTGGCGTATCATAATTATTAAAAAAAAATGATCACTCCCGTAAAATATGAAAATTTACTCAAAGTGAAATATTTTAGGGGCGTGATATCGACGTTACATTCACAGAAGATAAAAATACAAAATTACGAGTTATTGAGAATTAGTTTCATTTTAAACACCAACTAATTTAACAAAAAAAATTTCTATCACTGTATTTGTTACTCGCGCACAATTCATTTTGGGCCTGAGCCCATATATTACTAACTATTGTTTGAAAAGAGAATTTTTGGACCATCATTCACTAAGACTATAATTTAGCCAGCCCATTCAATTGCCCGTGATTAAGAAAAGAAGTGAAACCAAAATTCAGAAAATTGTTTTCATTGATATGGGGAACGAAATGGGAGCAAGTAAATATTTTTATGGAAAAAGATTTGGTGCTTCTGTCATATTTATCTCATATTGTCCTCCACACACTATGGGAGTCTAATTTAGGGAGTACAGACATATTTGAAATTATTTTTTAAGTATCTCATAATAACTTCAATTCAAATCAGCTCAAATATTCAACAAACCCAAATTATTGACTCTCACCAGGCTTCCATCCATATCATCTCGCAATATTTTGATTTCGCACGATATGTTCAGATTGGTATATATTTTGTTTAGACATGTATGGATTTATACCATTATGATATATGTTTTGTTTGGACTGGTATGAGTTTGTCAACATTTGATATATAATAACTAGTATGTGTTTGTTCAAATCTGGTATGAACTTCAATTCATCTGATATGTGTATTGTTTAGACTTGTATGAGTTTATACTTTACTGGTATATCTTTTGCTTTAGCTGATATGTGTTTGTCAAATTTTGATATATAATGACTAGTATGTTATTTGTTGAAATCTAGTATGGACTTATATTCATTTGATATATGTTTTGCTTAGACTTTGTATGTGTGTAATAACTTAATTGTATGTATTTTATTTTCACTGGTATGAACATCTATTCATCTGTTTGTATGTGTTTGTTTAGACTTTATATGTGTTTATATTACTGGTATGTATTTTGCTTACACTGATATGGACATACATTCATCTGAAATGTGTTTATTTAGATTTTGTATGTATTTATACCTTACTGATATGTCTTTTGCTTCAACTAGTATGAGTTTGTCATAATTTTTGAAATATAAAGACTAGTATTTATTTGTTGAAATCAGGTATGGATTTCCATTCATCTGATATGTGTTTGTTTAATTAAAAACTCAAAAAAAAAAAAAAAACTGAAAAAATCCGAAAAATTATACTAAAAATATTTCGAAACAATAAAAAAAAAATACTAAAAACAAGCAGGAAAATAAAAAAAATACTAAAAACACGAAGAAAAAATAAAAAAATTACTAAAAATGTGCCGAAATAAATAAAAAATTTCTGTTAAAAACACGCCGAAAATGTCCATATGATATTTGTCCAGCTGATTGCAGGCAACATCAAAAAACGCGATGAAAATATTAAATTTTTTTACTAAAAACGCGCGGAAAAATTAAAAATCTATTAAAAACGCACTGAAAAAATTAAAAATTATACTAAAAATGCGTCGAAAAAATTAAAAATTCTAATAAAAACGCACCGAAAAAATTAAATATTCTAACATAAATGCATCGAAAAAATTACAAATTCTAATAAAAATGCGCAAAAAATAAAAATTCTATTAAAAACTCGGTGAAAAAGTCACGCGCAACGCGTGCGACCCTGCGAGAAGCTGGGGACATGTGTACAGGTGAGCGCAGGTAACATAAAAAAAACGCGCCGAAAAAATTATAAATTCTTATAATAATGCGCCGAAAAAAAATAAAAAAATTCTATTAAAAACGCGCTGAAAAAGTCGCGTGCAGCTCGCGCTACTCTACACGAAGCTGGACAGATGTTCGGGACATTGTCCAGCTGAGCGCAGGAACCGTTAAAAAAACGCACATAAAAGATTATAAATTCTAATAAAAACGCTCCAAAAAAAATCAAAAAATTATATTAAAAATGCACCGAAATAGTTGCATGCAGCGCCCGCAACTCTTCGCGAAAGATATCTGTCTAGCTAAGAATATGCAATGACAAAAAAAAACGCGAGAAATTGAAAATATCACGATAAATTAAATCTTGAGAAATTGAATGGGAGCTAGTGGGAGGTAGCAGAAAGAATTGTATGCTTAATTTTTATAGGAGATAATTTTGGAGCTTCTAATAATGTCACAAATATAAGAGTTGATAGGAGGTAGTAAAATTAAATTCCGAAATGATTTTCTAAATAACTCTCATTTAGGTGTCACGTAACGCGTTATGGTTGATCGGGAGGTAGGGAGCCACTAATTATGAGAGTTAAATAGCCGTTCTCTATTTTTATATGTACAATGTTTAAATTCTGGATTTTCAAAGTCGGTATTTCAGTATAGAGAATTTCGAATTATGATTTTACATATACATTATTTTTTTTTCTCCTAAACATTATCAAGTAAACAAGTTTAAAATAAAGAAATATTAAAAAAACTATGTTTCTAAAACAAAATATTTTTGTAAAAGAAAAATATTAAATTATATTTAAAAAAAATTCAAGTGATTAAGCTATTAAAATGAACGGTGTTAAGTTCAAACTAATGATAAGTTTTTTTACAATTTAGTAATAAAGCAGGGGCTTTTCTGTAATTTTCAATAATATATGGCCTTTTTGCAATTTAGGCATCATCCAGGGCTTTTTTTTTGACAAATTTCCCTTTTTAAATAGACCCAAATTCATAAAGGACATGAAGTTGCACGATAAACTTTCTTGTCGTACAACACGAATATATATATATATATATATATATATATATATATATATATATATATATATATAGGCAGTAAAACAATATATACGTAAAATAATAAAAACAATCGAGGGATAGGCAATACAATTAGTTGATTAATTCTTACATCCTTAAGAAGTTGGAACAAAAAATAAGCACTACAATTTCAAAAATTAAAATTTTTACGGCAAAACTATGAATTATGTGTACAAAAATTAATATCTCGAGAGAGGAGATCAGGAGCTGACACATCCCTTCCTTTTGTACTCTAAGCGCGTACCGTCCAGCATTATTTCGGCGAATTTTTTGCATTGAACCTTGCAAATTTGGAAAAATAAAAAAATATGTAATTAATAAATGTGAAGGACTAAAGTGTAGTTTTATACAAAAAAGGGTGAAAATGCGATAAAAACCTCAATGTGGCGTCTGAGATGATGTCATCTTCTTTTTCCAAAATAACCCTATTCATGTTACTGTTGGTTTCAGTCCTGTTAAAACATGAAATGCATAAGTTAAATTAGAAGATATATAGGCTATGTTACGCTGATACTTTAAAAAATCAGCCGTACGCGTATCGGATATGTATCGGACACGGATACGGCACCGATACGTTTCGGACACGCAGCGTGGCGTATCCGAATATTTTAATATATGTTGACTTTCGGACACGGCTCCGATACGGCAGGACACGGCGGGACACGGCTGAGGACACGGCCCAATGTTTTAAATCCTAATTTAATTTTTATTTTTTTCTATAATTCCATTTTCGCTTATTTATTTATTTTGTTAAAAATGATCTTTTTAAAGCCTATTTTTTTTAATATTATTTTTTTTCTTTTTTTATTAATGAAAATCATTCATGAGAAGTATAACTAAAGATGATAACATATCTCTTCTTTATTTAAAAAAATGATTTTTTTCTAATTTCTCACTCTCGTTCTTTTTTTTCGTTTTCTTTATCATATTTAGTTATTTTTTATATTTTTAAAATATTTAGATGTATAATTAATAATATAATAATATATATATTAGACGTATCGTGTCCACAGATTTTTTGAAATTGCCGTATCGCCGTGTCCGTATCGTATCGGATACGACGCGCGTATCCGTATCGGTGCAACATAGCATATAGGTAGTTATTTTTGCATTTAACCCTCTAAAAACAAAGAAATATTCTTTTTTGCAGTAAACACCTTGAAAATTAGAAATATTTATTTATGTAGCTATCCCCTTGAAAATTGGTTTGTAATTTTATTTCCTAATATTTTTTTATCAGTCACATATTCATTTGTGCTAATTAACTGCTATGAAGTTACTCAGCAAGTTTCTTCCTGTAATAACATTCCAAAATAAATAAAAATAATAATTAAAAAACTTACCCAGCATTAAATATCATTCCATTAATTAAATCATTGTGTGCGCTTGTTCCTAAAAGAGGCACTTCTGCCATATTCACCTAGGGGTTTTTCCTGCCAACTAGGCCGTCTAATTTCTGCCAAATCTGCACGCAATTCCAATCAAATCAATCAAATTCCAAGAATTATAAAAAAATGTCATAATTAATGCATTTCAATGAAATATAGAGCATCCCACTTCAACCATCAAACAATAAAACAAATTAGTTAATAAATTACCTAACAAGAATCGTTGGAGAATCGGAATTGTATAGGAGGTTGCGAATGGAATCATATAAGTTGGTTTTCTCCAACATCTCAGTTGTAAAAATTCTAATAAAAAAGCACACAATTTTTTGTTCTTTTTCCCTTTTTGACAATATAATATTAGGCTATAATCAGTTATGTATAAAGCAAGGACTCACATGCATCAAGTGTTAGAGATCATATATTCCGCATTACATAGGCAAATTGTGCGTGTTCAAATTTTTGAAATTTAATTTATAAGTTGGGAAATTCTTCAAAAACTCACTAACTTCTCTAGTATTTTATCAAAATATTCCTAATTTTTCAAATTCTTCAAAAAATCCCTATAAAGTGAATTAATTTTTTTTACGTCCCTATGGGGATGAAATTTAATTTTTTTCATCCAATTTAATTTTTAAAAGACCAAAATATCCCTCATATATTTTATTTTCAAATTTATTTTTTCAATTTAAAATAATAAATAATAAATAATAAATTTATATTTATATTTTACATCAAAAATAAATTAATAAGAACTAAGATATAAACAAAATCACGATAAACAATAATGAAGAAAACATATTTTACGTAATATAAAATTATAATTTAAATATATGATAATAAAAGATGTTTTTTGTAAAATAATACCATAAAATAAGAAATAATACAACATTTAATATCATAAAAATAAAATCTTGAAATATTATATTCAAAAAATATATATTTTTTATTTATTGATTATTTTAATGAATATAATAAAATATGAAAATAAAAATATGAGAGGTATTTTAATATCATAAACAGCTTAAGCGAAATGCTCTACCAAACGGATTAGAAAATTGTTTTCATTAATTTAAGAATTAAGATTAAGAACAGGTGAAGGAAAATGGAAGCAAATAAATATTTTTCTATATACAATGTCTAAATTCTAGAGTCCCAATCGGGTATGAATTTGTATATACATTATTTGTCCTAAGCTTTTTCAGGTAAAAAAGAGTTTAGATCTAAGAATTAGAAACACTAACTCTAGTCTACATTACTCGTTAAAATAATGTCGATGAAGCGATGCGATTTGAACCTCTTGTCAGGTTATATCTCAACTATATTATTCATATGAGATATTCTTTCTTAATCATTTTAATCTCATCAAGCAATCACTTATTCCAATAGTAAACCCACTGAATGAGACTGGGAATATCCAGATTCGATTCCCATATACCTAAAAAAATTAATCTTAAAAATAATTCCTGGATTTCAATCTTAAAAATTCTAAATTATGATGTGACATGCCTATACCCGAATAGATTATAATCCAACATTTGAGATTTCAAATCCTGGGTTATGAGTTTTGCTTTTGGATGTCCATCCAATTCTGAGAGAGAGTCTTTTGCAAATGTGTACACAAGACTTGAATGCCTTTCATTTTCTCTGCATGCATAATCTTTTAACTTCGTCTTTTTTTTCTCTTCTAGATTCATACTAAAAAATGATTCCAATACTAAACTTAAATCTCTTCAATTCCAACCTTAGTCCAATGAGAATCCCCTGTGGAACTTCTTCTGATCCACATCGTACAATTTCCATGGATTTCTCAAATCCAATCCAGAGTTTTTGATTCTTACGCCAAGATGTTTTATTGGGCTTCAATTGACAAGTCAATCCGTGCAGTTTAATCAAGTAAACTTGCTTTCTTGACTTGTTTCGAACCCTGTTCAATCATGTCTAACAGGTGTTCGATCGAAATGTATTTATGTTTGTTTTAAAATTATACATATCATCCATATTATTAATATACTACATAATAATTATTAAATCAAAATCTTCATTAATAATTTTTTGAACAGACATTATTTGTTAATCAAACACCAAGACCAGAACAGAAACATACTTCATAATATAATTCTCATTGTCATACAAATTCATAATTAGGAGTCAAAACAATAACATACTTCATGACATAATTCTTATACAAAAAAAGGGTGAACATGCGATGAAAACCTTATTGTGGCGGCCGAGATGATGTTATCTTCTTTTTCCAAAATAACCGTATAAAGTTTGTTCATGTTACGGTTCGTCTCGGTCCTCTTAAAACATGAAATGCATGAGTTAAATTAGAAAACATATAGGTATAATTTATAGCATGTTCTAATAAAATTCCAGCACAAAAACCGTGCATGTAATTTAATTCAAGCTCTTATTATCTTTTAAGCTAGGATTTACGGACTCTTTGGCATAAATTGACTCTTCACTGAGACTGAATTAAACAGCTCAAAAGTTGTTCTAATAACCATACTTACAAAAAAATCATACTTATAAAGAGATTTTTTGGAGTTAAGCCCCTGAAAAAAAAGAAATAGTTATTTTTGCATTTAACCCTCTAAAAACAAAGAAATATTCTTTTTTGCAGTTAACACCCTGAAAATTAGAAATATTTATTTATGCAGTTATCCCTGCGAAAACTGGTTTGCAATTTTATTTCCTAATATTTTTTATCAGTCACATATTCATTTGTGCTAATTAACTGCTATGATATGAAGTTTTCTCCTGTAATAAAATTCCAAAATAAATAAAAATAATAATTAAAAAACTAATCCAACATTAAATATCATTCCGTTAATTAAATCCTTGGGGGTGTTTGTTCCGAAAAGAGGCACGAACGCAATTCCAATCAAATCAATCAAATTCCTAGAATTATAAAAAATATCATAATTAATGCATTTCAATGAAATATAGGGTATCCCACTTCAACCATCAAACGATAAAACAAATCAATTAATAAATTACCTAACAAAAATCGCTGGAGAATCGGAGTTGTTTAGGAGGTTGCGAATGGAATCATATAAATTGGTTTTCTCCAACATCTCAGTTGTAAAAATTCTAATAAAAGCACACAATTTTTTGTTCTTTTTCCTTTTTTGATAAAATAATATTTAGGCTATAAGCATATATGTATAAAGCAAGGACTCACATGCATTAATTGTTAAAGATCATACATTCCGAATTACATTGGCAAATTGTGCATGATCAAATTTTCGAAATGAGAATATCTAATTTATAAGTTGGGAAATTCTTCAAAAACTCCCTAACTTTTTTGGTATTTATCAAAAAATGTTAACTTTACAATTTTTTCAAAAAATCTTATAATTCAACAGTTGAGATTTTAAATCCTGGATTATGAGTTTTGCTTTTGCATGTACATCCAATTCTGAGAGATCAAATCCCGGTTGTCTTTTGCAAATGTGTACACAAGACTTGAATGCCTTTCATTTTCTCTGCATGCATAATCTTTGAACTTCGTCTTTTTTTTCTCTTCTAGATTCATACTAAAAAATGATTCTAATACTAAACTCAAATCTCTTCAATTCCAACCTTAGTCCAATGAGAATCCCCTGTGGAACTTCTTCTGATCCACATTGTGCAATTTCCATGGATTTCTCAAATCCAAATCCAGAGTTTTTGATTCTTACGCCAAGATGTTTTGTTGGGCTTCGATTGATAAGTTAATCCGTGCAGTTTAATCAAGTATAGCTGCTTTCTTGACTTGATTGGAATCCTGTTCAATCATGTCTATCAGCCTATCAGGTGTTCAACGAAATGTGTGATGTATTTATGTTTGTTTTAAAATTATATATATCTTTCATGTTATTAATATACTACACAAATAATTATTAAAATCAAAATTTTCATTAATAATTTTTTTTGTTAGACATTATTTGTTAATTAAACATCAAGACTGAAACAAAAACATACTTCATGATATAATTCTTATTGTCATACAAATTCATAATCAAGAGTCAAAACAATTACAGTATTACACACTCCATGATTTAATTAAACATCAACACTGAAAGAAAAACATAATGCATGATATAATTCTTATTGTCATATAAATTCATAATCAAGAGTCGAAACAATTACATACTCCGTAATATAATTCTTATTGTCGTACAACTTCATAATTAGAAGTCCAATATTTTAATTTGGAAGTAATGTTATATTTATATTTATATACATTTTCTTATCTGTGTTTTGTACTATCCTTGAGAAATTTCACCAGCCGATTAATGCCTGAACTTTTGCAACTGCACACAACAGTTATCAACTACAGGTGACGACAACCAAATCTTTCAACTTTCACCCTCTGCAATTAAAATTACAATAAAAATGGAGATTTTTGGAATATATAGCATCAACCTGACAAAATTAGAGGCCTGTCAACACTCCAATTGAGCAAGTGACTAGCATACCTTACACGGACAAGAAGCATCATGAAGCAAAGTAAGATGCTCCAAATTAGGGCAATGCTTCGGGAAAGTTGTTAATAGACCAAAACAACGCATGCAAGATTGGCCAATGGTAAGGTCCTTCAAGTTCTGAAATATTGGGAATTTTGGCAATCCTGCTTCTAGAATTTCCTACAGCAAACATAAAAGACAATTTCAGTACTTGATCAGTCAAAACAAATTAAAAAAAAAAACTGAATATAATTCATCAGGTTAGAAATTCAACTTGTACAAATATAAGTTCCCACATCTGAAAATTAGTATAACCAACATGATCCACATGTATTCAATACCAGATTCAATACATCATATTCAATACCAGATTTGATTTTATAAGAAAAATAGAGTTGTGTACAATTTAAGATGAATACCTTCAAATAACAAGGGTTGTTTATCTCCAGATTCTCGACATTCAAAAGGGCACTAAAAAGTTCACAATTGTAAGATTTGTTGAAGTTAAAGTCAACTTTGCTGATTTTTGCCCTCCTTACCTTAGGCATATCTTTCAGTTTGATACCCTTCCCACCTGAAACTTCAAGACATACAAGGCAGAGCAGAAATATAACAAGTTGGTGGGTCAGGTTTATCATAAAACCAAGAATTGATGTGCAGTTCCTTCAAAGTCTGAAGTGAAATACTTTGCATCGTCATACCATGAAGATCCAAGGTCAAACTCTCGAGAACAGGGCATCCCGCAAGAATTTTCTCCATGCCACCACACTTGCATATGTGTAATTCTTTTAACTTCGGGAAAACCAAATTATCAGGTAGATTATTCAACACACAAGGAAAACTCAAGTGAAGATACTCAAGTGATTCACAAGTGAAAAGGGAATCAGGCGGCACATCAACAATGGAACTTGGTCCATGAAAGTCTATTTCAAGCTTCCTAAGGTTATAATTTAATGCATAACTGACCCACCTCATTATGTACCGGGCTGATCTGTGATTGACTCTGAAGGTGAGAAACCAGCAAGCCTCATCGCGCATATGCAAAAATTTGGTAACAAAACTATCAAAAGTTCAATATGCTGTATCAAAATCACAATAATCAAAGTTTAAACATGGGACTACGGACCAGATATCACGCCATCTTTTTGAGAGTACACATGTTCGTACCATCTCCCTTGGATCCAAAAAGGGCAAGATTGCAGTAAGAACATCATCAAGCAAATCGGTTAATCTGTCATCATTCTTATTAATGGTGGTTTCCTTCCTTGTAGACATCACTACATTACCTTCCAAGCAAACATGGGAATTTCAGATGCTACGTACAATGCTATATAGTATATACTACTTGCTCTTAAATTTTTAAGAAAGCTCATAATGGTTAAGTTGGGAATAATAACTTTAGTCACATATTTTAATATTTAAAGCAAATTATTCGAGGAATGCAAGGGAGGGTGCGAGAACCAAACGATACTTTCTGATGAAGTATCAAACAAATTAACTATAATAAAAAAGAAAAAGTTATGGTTTTTTTTTGCCAAAAGTTTATAAATTGAGAAAAAAATCCTAAAGTTAAGTAAGATACCACTAATTGTAATCTAGGAGAGAAAAGAAGAGATGCATGCATGCAAAACAAACTGATAGACAGAAAGCAATATTTAGATACTCAGTAAATCTATCCAGCAAAAATAGAAATTCTTCTACATATATATGCAATTCACGGAAAAACGTTCTAAGAGACTCAATTGTTACATGAAAGTTGTACAAATACTATATATTTCTTCTGTGTGAGATTTCTCCAGAGATAAAAAAGAAGTTACAAAAGACTTATCAACTGGTATAAGAATTAAGATTGCTCGTTTACCACTCTTTTTTTTTAAGTAATTTTGGAGGTGGCTTAAACTATCCACCGTCCAAAGCAAAAAAAATTATTATTTTCTCTATAGTTACATTTTATAAAACAACGAAACTATAAAAGAAAATAAACAAAAAACAAACAAGAAAAGCAAAACAAGACTCCAGAAACGGAACTTAACAGAGACTGGAAGGGGTCATGACCTCTTAAGATTTTAAAAACGTAATATATATTAGTAGTGTTTGACTAAAGAAATTTTTTGAATATATGTATTTCTATATATTTGACCCCTCACAAATTTTAGTTAAGTGCTATGTAGAAAGTACTCAATAAATGAAAGAGGAGAATTGATTGGGACCCCCAAACATAAAATTTAACTTTTACCATTCTATCTAATAATAGTGATTAGAAACAAATAATATTTTTTTATCAAGAATGTTTGCAAAATTTTAGTATCAATATATCAATAATCTTTCACAAATGTAAATATAAGTGAATGATATTTGAATTATGAACCTCTCATTTTAACTCTCTCATATATAATTCCTATGAAAAACAATAGCATAACTCCTGCCAAAAAAAGCAAATAAATCATGTATTACCAAATTCTTTTTGGATTGCAATTGCATATCACTTTCTCAGTTTGACAGCTCAAGTTCCATGACAGAATATAAACAGACTTCCACACTGGGTTCCAAGCACCGTTTTAGATTTTTGATGAGATCATTTATGCTTACACATAACATAATAGAATACTGGCACATAATTGCCGCTTGGGGCAGTTCGAAGTGGAGGCCTTGCATGTATCCATTGCATTGGGTTCATGTTTGTATTGTTAAGAATTTTACACTTGAACAAACTCAAGTTCGTTTCCTTAACTAAAGCGAAGCCCATACCGTACTTTAACAATTGCTTGAACGATCTTAGTCTCTAATTAACTTAGCCCATTCAATATACATCTAATTTTCAAATGTGGACACGAGAATTTACTGCCTTTCATTTTTTTCTCAGCATGCAGAATCTTGTAATTTTGTAATTCTGTCTTTTACACTTCTCTTCTACATTAATTCTAAGCTTAGTCCAATTCGAATCCCGTGTGGAACTTCCTCTGATCCACATTGATCAATTTCCAAGGATTTCTCTCAAACCCAATCCAGAGTTTTTTATTCTCACGCCAAGATGTTTTGTTGGGCTTCGATTGATAAGTTAACCTGTGCAGTTTAATCAAGTCAATTTGCTTTCTTGACTTGATTTGGGCCCTGTTCAATCATGTCACGTGTTCGATGAAATGTGTGTGTTCGATGAAATGTGTGATGTGTTTATGGGCAATAAGTCAATTGATCAGTACGAAATGGAATTCTTCAATTGACTTGACCTACCAATGATACTCGTAAGTTTAATTGGTCACTGATTTTCTCAATTTTCCTCCACATTCATGTAATCAATTGACCTAACTTTAATTTAACACGACGGCACTGTAGTACGACTGTAGCATGGCGACAATGTAGATATACTGTTTTTAATTTTTATATATTATTTTCTCATTTTATATATTATTTTGTCATTTTATATAATGTTATTTATTCTTTATATATATATATATATATATATATATATATATATATATATTTGGGGCCGGTTATATTGACCCCACTTTTACCCCGTGATTATAAAAAGCGAAAATTCAAATTTCAACCGTACGGATGAAATATATACGTTTTGAATATGTTGTGGATCAATTTTCACAAGAATCAGAATATTATATCATTGTCATCGTGTATCATCAAAATTCATCATGTATCATCAAAACATATAAATACATATTTTGATAATACATGATGGCAATGATATAATATTTCGATTCCTGTGGAAATTGATCCACAACATGTTCAAAATATAAATATTCCATCCGTACGGTTGAAATTTGAATTTTAGCTTTTTATAACCAATTTTTTCATCGGGGTAAAAGTGGGGTAAAATTAAGTGGGGTCAATATAACCGGCCCCTATATATTTTACTTTTAGATACTATTTTCTCATTTTATATATTATTTTCCCATTTTTATATAATGTTTTCACTTTTTATGTATATATTGTTATTAGAAATAAATAATATATATTGTTATGTAAATATTGTTATTAGAAAATAAATTATATATATTGTTATTAGATTCGTCGTGAAGAGTCGTACTATAGTACCGTCGTGCTCTATCAGCTCCCTAATTTTTTTACTCTCAATTCTTCCAAATTATCTCTATGCTATTGGTTCTGATAAAAGAACTCAAATTACACATTATGACATTAAATGTATTAATAATCAGAGGGAATTAAGATAAAATCATTACATCTCGTTCTTTAATCTCAAGTGGAATCATGAGTTATAAACTAAATTAAATTTTAGTTTGAATTTATATTTCATTTTAAGAATAATAAAAACATTGTTAAAAACATTGTTTATCATTAATCAAAACGACTTTTGGTTATTATATTTCTGATTGAAAAATATGTATTGAGTAAAGTATAAAGGTCAACTGGTCAAGTATACAAATCTTAGTCTATTATGATTAGTTGGTGGTATATCATACTCAGTTAGTTTGCACCACCAAAAATCTATCTACCAAATAAGAAACCCTAAACTATAATTAAGTTAGAACAATTCAAAATACCGAGTAACTTAAAAAGAAAAAGGTCAAGCTAATCATTTTATTTAATAATTTATCGAGGTTGAAGATTTATTAATGATGATTAATTTAATTTAATTTAATTAATCATGTGCTTAAATTCAGATGTACTGATCAGAGCAAAGTGACATCAGCAAATAAAATTAGAGAGTTTAGAAAATAGAATTAAAAAAAGTAAATTAATAAACAGAGTAATTTAAACTTATATGAAGTGATATTTGAAATAATGAAATTGAAATGAATTTAAATATGCTGCATGCATAAATAGGGGGAAAAATAAGTATATGCAAGCAAAATATGAAAAGAAATGAGAAATTAATCCCAACCCCGTATTTTTCACCTACTTTTGAGCCTCCTCAAAAGGCCGCATCATCATTTTTATCTCGACCGTTTGATCAATTTTTTTGTCGAATCTTAGTCATTCATTTTCTCAAATTTATTGATATCTTATAGCAATATTTATGTGGTTATTAAAACATAAGCATATGATTGGTTGAATTGATCTTTTGTGTTTCATACCCGATTTAGTGAGAACCATTCTGAGTTTGTTTGTGACTGTCAGATCTTGATCAGATGGTTTCAATGAATCATGATGCAAAGTTATGTTCAATTATTAATATCAATAGTTAATGAAGAGTTCACTCATTAAAATATAAATAATTTTTCTTTTCTTCTTTAAAAAATTATAATTCTTAACGAAATATTTTATTTCTAATGTTAAAATCATTAAATATAAATTTGTTAGAATTTTCTCTTTATTTTAAGTTCCATATTGTTATGGTTTCAAATTTTTTTCTTGCTAAAATATGTGAATATATACTATATAAAAGAAGATGCACAAAAATAATATACTCATTAACTTATACCTTATATCTTATTTTCATCTCTCTTTGAACATTCTCAAGAGGCATATTGTCAATTTTATCTCGGCCGTTGGATCAATTTTTTTTAAATCTTAGATTTTCATTTAAACTATTATCACAATATCACATGTACCAATAGTTAATGAAAAGTTTTCTTATTAAAATATAAATAAGTTTTCTTTTCTTCTTTAAAAAAATTATAATTCTTAATGAAATATTTTATTATTTATGTTAAAATCATCAAATATAAATTTATTGGAATTTTCTCTTTATTTTGAGTTTCATATTGTTATGGTTCTAATTTTTTTTTTCCGTGCTAAAATATGTGAATATATATGTACAAAAATATTATATTCATTAACTTATATCTTATACCTTATTTTTTTATCTCTCTTTGAGCATTCTCAAGAGACCTATTATTAATTTTATCTCGGCCGTTGGATCAAATTTTTTTGAGATCTTAGCTTTTTATTTAAATCATTACTACAATATCACATAAAGACATATTGTTATGATTCATTTTTTCTTGATAAAAATATGTGAATATAAACTATATAAAATAATATGTAATAAAATGATAAGCTCATTTACTTTTATCATATTCTTTTATCCCTCTTTGAAAATTTTCAAGAGAACTATTATCAATTTTCTCTCCACCGTCGAATCAAAAAATTTATTAAATTTTAGCTTTTAATTTAAATTATCATAATATCACATGATTAGTTAGATTAATGTTCAGTGCTATATCTCAGTTATGTGAGAACTATCATCCCAAACAAAATTTCAGAATATTGCAAACTATATTATATTACTTAATGTATTACGGGTTTCATAATAATATATGTGTAATCCATACCATTTTAACATCTAAAAAAATAAGAAAAATAGCGGCGACAAATTTTTGAAGAAAATGAGTAATGTTACATTTTACTATGTAGTATACATATTTTTTCTATATATATAATATTAAATATTATTATTATTTTTTATTTTTTTAAATTAATCATCTATTATTTAATCTTATGTAGTTTCAACTAAAATATTCGAAATAAATTAACTTTTATTTTTATTTTTTTTATTTCATTAATCTAAACCTCGATTAATATTTAATTTATTTTTCTAATATAATATGTCAAAAACGTAATAACATAAGAAAACCAAAGACAATAATTTTGAATTCTCATGTATTATTTATGTACTATAGATTTACAAACTTTATTTTTGAATTTTCATAATTGCAAGTTATACATTATTAGATTGAAATAACTACTAAAATTAAAATACTCGCCGCGAAGCGCAATCATTATCCTAGTATGATATAATTAACTAGCTCTCATGTCGGTTCATTTATTTGAATGATTAACTTTATTTTTTGAAAAATAATTGGAATAATTTATAATTGACTTGCCCAAAACAAACGTTTGATTTGGTTCAAATTGATTTGTTCTCCTAATGAAATTATTTTAATTAAATTTCTTATGATGTCTCCTTTTAATCAAATACTAGAATTAGGTCAACTTGTATTTTTCTTGCAATGACTTATTAGATAACTTACTTTAATTATCGGTAGGTCTAGATTGATGCAAAAAAACATAAAACTATAATCAAACATGTTAACTTTATACATATTATATGCTACAAGTAGAAAAAAGTGTTTTTAACATACGCACAAGTCAATCCTTCGTTTTTTGTTTTGTTTTAGGCAAACATCAAATGTTTAAAGTCAATTGAAATTTTGTTATTTTGTAATAAGTTTGTAAGTCCAAAGTTTTTAACCTTTTATTTTATTTAAAATCGTATGCAGTCTTCAATAATACAAAGTATTTTTCGAAATAAAATTTTGTCTTGCTGAAAATTTATTGAAAAACACCTGTTTGAATCATTTTGTAAAACCCTACATGACATGAATTTTTTTTTACAAAATCATGTAGTAAAATTTTTTAGAATGGGTTATCAGACTCAGGGAAGCATTTATTTAGAGTGATTTTAGTTTTTCCCTCGCTTAATGTTCCTTTTGATTGATTTTCAAAAAGGGGATGAAGATATAAACTGCTACATTTTCCAAAATTATTTTGAAAATCATCAAAAAAAATAACTTGGTCTCTTGATCAAACAGATGCATAAATAAATAAATAAAAATAAATAAATAATAAAATATTTATGATAATAATAATAGTAATGATCATCTCATATTCTTTATCATTTGTATTAGAAATTGATAATATTACATAAACATTAATGATTAATTCATTACACGTGGTATATTAAGTTACAAAACAGATAAAAGAGTAAATTTCATATTTGAATTTTATTTCCTAATTTTCTCCACATTTTTTCACTTTTTCTAGTAAATTATAGAATAGATATAATTGATTAATCGGTCGAGACTTCATAGATTTTGTAAGGACCACCTTAAATATCTTAAATTGCATGGAAATAATGCCTCATTTTGAAAATTTTGAAATTTTGAAAAATTGAAAATTCTAAACCACGTTCTTAAAGATTTCCATCTAGAATTCCAATTCCCATTTCACCATGTGAATTTAATATCAACTTGTTAAGTTAAAACTCTACAAATATTATTTTCTTGTTTAAATTCTTATTTTGCTTCATGGTCAAAGTTTGGATTTAGTACTATTAATACCAAGTCTTGTGATTTTATTATTTCATGCTCGTACGATACATAAACATGTCTCAATCAAAATAGACATGAAACGAAATAATAAAGGTGTGTACATTAAGAAAACCTACTTTACTATAAATCAAATGATTTCAAAATTCAAATTTCCAAATCAGTTTGAAACCACTTCTATTTGGTTTTTTACCATGGAAAACTTTTTCAAACCGGTTTTGGATCAAATATTAATATTTGGAGCCTATAAATACCATGCTAGGCATGCCAAAGCTACCAAACATATTATTATGTTTTGAGAGCCTAGGTTTTAGGTTGCATAATTGATAATAGACATTACATATATTCTCTTTCTTAACCACCTTTAGAAATTAATCATCATGCAAGCACGAGTGATCATGTCTAAGTACTTCTCTCTATAGATTTATTCATGTTATTAATGTAGTTTATAGTTTCTTTAGACTATTTATTTTTTCATCTAACTTTTTTCTTTCATGTTTTGATGTTTCTAGTTGTCCAAAAGGTGCTTATTCATGCAATGCTATAACTCGTCATGCAAGAAATAAAATTCCAAAGATTGGTATATGTATATTCATATTAAATCTATTTTCTTTAGTCTAATTATGTTTATTCATGCACAAAATATGGTATATATTTCAGTGTATGAAACAAAGGTGTCAAGAAGTGCAAACATGGAAAAGCTTAGAAACGGATATCTTTTTCCAGAGGTAATAATTAATATTAAATCTTTATCTCGTTATCTTTTTATTGAAATAAATAAACATATATATGTAATGAACTTTTTGTTTGTTAATGAAATAAAACAGATAAATATAAAGAGAATTGAGCACATGAACAAATATCCAGATGCAAATATTATAAGTTTAGGGGTCGGAGATACAACTCAACCAATTCCAAAAATTATCACTCAAGAAATGGCTCAGGTTTGTAATTATATATTTATTTTTCTCTTTATCAAAACTTTATAATTTGAATAGAAATACTATTAAGTTTGTTAATGGATCATTACTTAGCTTTGTTTTGGCAAAGAGAAGATAGTATAAAAATTTCTCTTATATATTTGTTATATATCAACACATAAGTATATAACAAGAATAATATCATTTGTTTTAGAACAAGATTAAGTTTAAGCACCATTATAGCATTCTTGATCCATTTTATTTTAGCATATTATTGTAGTAGAAATATAAATCGAATTAAGTTAAATTAAATTGAATTGAATTTAGCTACGTCATAGATTTGAACATAGATATTGCTTCTCTATGTTTTCTTTTTATTTTTCAAAAAGAAATTAATAAACTAAAAACAGATAAGGATGAATCTCATGTCATCTTCAAAAGTGTCCAATCCTCTATGAAATAAAATAAAATTGTTTTAGAATGATTCAGCAGGTTTGAATTATTTGAACTTGACAAAGATTTGAAAATTTTCAAATAACATGTATTTATATTGTTTTGACACAGATGAATTACAAATAACATTTTTTGTTGATTAATTCTAAACTTGTGAAACTAAAAAAAAAAAAAAAATAAATGTATTATTGTGATAAGAAGCATGCCAATGAATATTAAAAAATAATAAAATATTATTTGGCTTTCACATTTGATGGTAAGAAAACTGAAATTATATCTCCATGTATTTTTTTATTTAATAGTTACTTAATGATGTGCAATCTTATTACTAATTCTACCTTTTACTAATTTGTTAATTCAATCAAAATTAAGTATTTAAAATTTTTCACTTTTTTTCCTGTGTTCTGTTTCCCAATAAGAAACCTTGTATCGTGCATAATAAAATAATGTAGCAAAATATTATTTTGATTTGTTGGAAATAGTTTGAAAAATGGAAAATAAACAACTGTAACCAGAATTTTAGCAAAATTTAAAGCAACTTTCAACTTGATACATCATGAACTATTATTTTTTTCCTTTTCTTGTTTTGAAATGTCTTAAAAATAATATAATAATAATTTTAAAACAGTTAATGTCAAGCAGCATAAAGTGATATTGTTTCCTTAAAATTGGAGAATCAAAGATTCAAATTATTATAATATAAAAGTAAGTTAGAGCTAGACAGAATGTTCAATTAATATTATTTAATTAATAAAAAGCCAAAACCAGAAACCATCTGGTCAAACTTCAAGTCTAGTATTTAAAAATATACATTAAAACCAGTCAACCGTCAAGTCTGGTCAAGTTTCAAGTTCATTCTCTCTTGTTCAATTACACTTTTTTCTTTTCAGACCCCTAAGTTTTGAATATTTAGACTTTGAAGGACTTGACCTGAAAATTTCACTCCAATTCAAACCAGAATCTTGAATTCATCTTTTTGGCCTTTGTTCTAATTCTTGCAAAACATAGATATTTCAGGATATATTTATTTATTTATTCATTTTATATAATCCCTTGGTTATATTTCAGATTTATGTATTTCTATATTTCTATATTTATTTAAGTATTTGTTAATTTTATATAATCTCTTATTCATTTTATTTAATCCCTTAGATATATTTTCAGATTTGTGTTTTTATTTATTTATTTTATATAATCCCTTGGTTATATTTCAGATTTATGTATTTCTATATTTCTATATATATTTAAGTATTTGTTAATTTTATATAATCTCTTATTCATTTTATTTAATCCCTTAGATATATTTTCAGATTTGTGTTTTTATTTATTTATTTTATATAATCCCTTAGATATATTTTTCAGATTTATACATTTATTCATTTTATAGTTTCTTAGATATATTTCCAGATGTGTGTCTTTATAAATTTATCTATCTATATATTCATTTATTTGTTTTATATAATCCTTTAAAGTTTAGATACACTTTCATATTTTTCTACTTATTTATTTATTTATTTATTTTCTGATATTATTATTTTTCTCTTTTTAGTATACACTTGGATTATCTACACCTGAAGGTTACAAAGGTTATGGTGATGAACAAGGTGACAAGGTAATTTATTTAATATATTCAAAAATTTGAAAACACTATAATATTACAAATTCAAAATTGAATGAGATTACGATAAAATAATTAAAATTTACAGAATTTGAGAAATGCAATTGCTAAGAAAATGTATGGAAATTTGGGAATTAGTTGGTCTGAGGTTTTTATTTCGGACGGAGCTCAATGCGATCTCGCAAGGTTACAGGTACTTTTTTATTTATTATATATATCATTTCTTTTTGAGAAAATTTGCAAAAAAGCCCCTGTGTTATATGTTATGCTTGAATTGCAAAAAAGTTCCTCTGTTCTTAGGAAATTGCAAAAAAGCCCCTCTGTTCTATAGGAAAACAGAAAAAAACCTTTATTTTGTATAGTTTTGATATTGACTGCATATTATTTAACTCGTATAATATTCATATATTATGTACTTGTAGTAGTATATAAATATTTTAGGTATATACTAAATGCTACTCACTGAATCTTCTTTTTGAATACTCGACATTATTATACACTCACTAAATATTCCATAATAATTTTGTATTTATTTATTTATTTATTCATCATTTATTACAGATGCTATTTGGATCAAACCTAACAATAGCAGTACAAGACCCAACCTTCCCAGTATAAATCCTCTCACAAACATTTCAAAAATTGAAATCTAAATTTCAAACTTTATTTCTCTCATAAATTAAACAAAACTTTACCTTTGAAACCAGGGTTATGTGGACATAGGTGTAATAATGGGCCAAGCAGGCGAATTTTGTGAAAAAACCCGCAAATACAAAAAAATCGTGTACATGCCCTGCGGCCCAAAGAATAATTTCTTTCCTGATTTTTCCAAAATTCCAAGGACTGATATTATATTTTTCTGCTCGCCAAATAATCCCACTGGTCAGGCCGCTTCAAAAGAGCAATTGGAAGAATTGGTTCAAATCGCGAAAGAAAATGGATCGATTATTGTTTATGATACAGCTTATGCTTGTTATATTTCTGATGATAGTCCTAAGTCCATTTATGAAATTCCTGGCGCGAAAGAGGTATATTATTTTAATATTTCTGTATGTTTTTATTGAATCATTTTATCAAAACAGAGAGTTGAAAAAATTTGTAATAAAGCCCATGCATTAGGCCTCAATCGAAAAAGTTTGCCTAAATTGGGAAATTTGATAAAAAGGCCATGATGCCTAAAAAGCCCTGCATTATTAAAAACTCAATACAAATGGACCTACGAAGTTCAGCCCATATGCAATTTAGAGGGGTTTTTTTTTTCAAATTTTCCAAACAAATAAATAAAAAACACGAATATTAATCTAAACATGTATCTAACATAGATGGCAATAGAGATATCCTCATTCTCAAGTTTTGCAATTTAGCCACATTCCGGGGGCTTCTTCGAAAATTCCCCAAAAATGTTAACAAACTAAAAAACACGAAACTTACATAATTTTTTTCTTCTGAACATTTAATCAAACTCTGTTGGCGATAGATAGAGATATCACCAATCTCGCAATTTGTAATTTAGTAACACAATGCGGGGGCTTTTTTGAAAATGCCCACAAAAATATTAACAAAATAAAAACACGAACCATACATTTATAAATTGCAAAATGCTACTTTTTCTTAATACACATTTAATCCAACTCAGATGACGAAAAAAATAACAAAACAAAAACACAAACCATACATTTATAAATTGCAAAAAAAAAGCCTTCAGCATTATATATGAATATACACATATACATTTTCTTAACACACATTTAATCTCACGTAGGTGGCGATAGAGATATCCTCATTTTCCAAATTCGCCGGCTTCACAGGGGTGCGTCTCGGATGGGCGGTCATCCCAGACGAGCTCATGTTCTCCGGCGGCTGCCAAGTCTCCCGCGATTTTGATAGAATTGTAACGACATGCTTTAATGGGGCCTCCAGCGTCGCCCAAGTCGGGGGGTTGGCCTGCTTATCAAATGATGGATACCAGGTTTGTGCTATTCGGACCCAATAAAGAGTTTGTGCGATTAGATTGAATTGTAGTTAGTAGTGATAGTAGGCCTGACCGAATTGTGCGAGAAATGTGTACTGGTGAATAGAACTTTGTTGAACATTGTAACATGTTTTGTTTACCATCAAAAGAAAGAATGGAGGAAAATTAGGTAAGGCCTTAAGAGTGTTCATTTGGTCTTTTTGATTCGAACTGAATGAAAAGGCTAAATCCGAATAAAACTGAACATAATTTTATTCGAACCAAATTTTGAATCAGAGCGAATAATCCGAACTTTATTTCATTTCTAAATAGCAATAAGTTAAAATTAACAAATTTTAATTTTAGTAATGATTACATTAGTTGAACTAATATGCATAATCTAAAAATGCAAGTTTATATCATGATAAATTAACAACGAACCAGATTAACCGAAATTGACCGGTCCGATTCAGTAACCAAAGGAAGCACCCCCTAAATTTAGGTCAGTCACAAACATGTAACATAACAAATTAATCAAATGACATTTCTTTTTATAGGCCATTGAAGATGTAATACACGTCTACAAAGAAAACGCGAAAATTTTAGTCGATACTTTCACTTCCCTCGGAATGGAGGTTTACGGCGGAATCAACTCCCCTTACGCGTGGGTCCATTTTCCCGGTTGTAAATCTTGGGATATTTTTGCCGAAATTTTAGAGAAAAGTCACATTATTACCGTTCCGGGTTGCGGGTTCGGACCCAGTGGCGAAGGTTTTATTAGGGTTAGTGGTTTTGGTAGTAAGGAGAACGTTGAGAAAGCTTGTAAAAGGTTGAAAAGCTTATTTGGTTGATGATTTTAGATGCTGATGGATCGAGGGATGTGGGGGTATATATGTTAATTGATGTTTTGATTGATGTATTAGGTATTTCTATGGAGAATTATGAAATAATAATGATTTGGTGTTATGATAAAGAAAAAAATGTTGGTCAGTTAATGGATCCATCCTTTTTGGTTCCAATGTATGTACCTACCCTTAATTGGATCGAATAATTGTTGTGTACCCGAACGAAACAATCACCTCCAATAATAATTTCGATTTGGGTCGAAACCATGTTTTCTTAAGATTGAAAGAAAAAAAAAAGTAAAAGACATTATATTTGAGATTTATTTCTTATAATTCTATGCAAGTTTTTTCTGTACAAAAAAATTTACACGAGATTATATTTTTTAGAATAGTGATATTTTATTTCTTTTCATAGACAGAATATTATATGATGATACACACTCTTTTTTTGGATGAAATAACACTTAGCAATACTCACTCCTTTCATTTAGAAGGAATGAAACTAGATTCCAAAAAGTGAAATGTGTTATCACTCCTGTCGCTCTTTTCCTCTCCGATGCCACGGCATCTTCCACCAGCCACTACTTCTAGCCCAGCAACTTCTCGCATTGAAGGAGATAATGTCAAGGAGTGGATCGCGCAAGGGCTCTTCCAACTCCATCAAAGAACCCAACAAAACAAGACACGGTTGAAAGGACACCCCTACTCACCTCACCTGAGGAACCGGAAGGCTGAATGGAATGGCCGAGTCTGGCACGGAAGAAGAATTCCATTCTCTTAGATTCTTTTTCCCAAACTCTATTCAATCAAGTGGGTTGGATTGGACTTGAGTCATATCTAGGAAGTCCGGGCATTCTACTTTTCTACCATACATGTGTTGTCTGCTAGATTTCTTCTTATATATAATCAAAATCTATATACTATTACTGTTTTTATTATATATATTGTTATATCACGCTTGTATACTGACTGATATATATTATTTTTGTCTGAATTATATATTGTTATATTATTATTTCTATATATTATATGTTGTAACATTCATTCAATTTATGTTGCTAACAGTAATATTATAGGATTGCAATTTTATTTATAACATATATGTTTAGACTGAACTACGTGCGGTAGGGCAGCACAATACATGGTTATTTTGCAATACCAGATTTCTCAAAATAGTGGGCAGAAAATCAACTTGCGTGTAAGAAACCTCAATTTCACTTTTTATTTATATCAAAATACATGGTTTGCTTTTTAACAAAATAACGTATAATAATTAGTTTCTTTAATTAGACGGAACGGATGCGACAAGAGTAACACGTGGCTATTTATTTACACCAGATGTCAAAAAGGGCATAAATCAAATAACGTGTAGCGCAACCCTTAATTTAATTTTCTTTTACTTATATTACTCAATTTCTTTACGGAATGACACGTACCACTTTATTATTCTTTTATATTACTCCATTTCCTTACAGAGTGACACGCGTCAATATTTCTTTTCTTTTCGTGCACGAAATATTAGTTGGCAACAAATTGTGAGTCTATTGCAATACCTGGTTATGTAAAACAACATAAATTTTTGTAACTTTCCGAGCGCCTATAGAGATTTCCCTTCTCTTTATAAGCCACCCTCTCATTTCTCAAAAACCCAAAATCAAATCAAATTTCAAACAAATATCTCCGAAAAAGTATAGATAATATTTTCCAAAATGACGTCTGTAGGCTTCAGTTACGCGCAACTCAAAGTTCAGAAAGACAATGTGAGGGAGAGGACAGAGAAAGAAGGAGAGAAACCTGACGTCTCCTGTGTCAAGGTTCATCCTACTAAACCGTCTGAGCAGGAACCAGATGCCTCTAGTGCTAATGTTAATTCTACTGAATCGTCTGAGCAGAAAACTTCAAATTAAGGGCGTGGATCGGTGGAGAATGAAGTGTTTGTAGTTGTGAGATCTAATGTATGTTTGCAAGTTTAAAGTTAAAAAATGGTGTGTGTGTGTTTTTTTTTATGAAATTAAGGTTTTTATGTGTACTGCCAGTGTCATATATATGTTTGAATTATGAAGAGTTATATTATGCATATGTTTCTAGAATGTTTTTTGCTATTTCTTTCTAAAGTGTTTTTTACCAAACCATCTTTAATAAAGTGATGAGCCATCACCTCACTAACTCAAAAATTGTGAGTTTAATACTTAATAAAATTAATTTTTTTTAAATATAGATGAGAGACATATAAATATTTTCTATAAAATGAAAAAAGAACATAAAGTATGTAAAAGTTAGAATTCTATATATATGTAAGTCTAAATTTTACATTTCCACAATTTCTAATATCCAATTCCCACAACTCCTAGACTTCAAATTAAGAGGCAGGAGACTAGAGAAAATATTGTTGTGAAATCTGATACTTGTTTGCAAGTTTAATCTATCCTTTTATATGTATGAATTATGAAGAGTTGTATTATAAATAATTTTACAAATTTCCTTAAAAAAAATAATTTTGTTGCACATATAAAAAAAAAAATTATATCTGATATGATACTTATATGACTATATGATAATTTTAAAAATTATAGGACACAAACACGATAGGTACATGACCATTTGGCCTACACATAATTCAAATCGCATTGACACATGATTACATGATTTTGACTCGAGCTAAGATTTGTCAGTAAAATCTAATTATAAAAACGAGTAAAATCTAATATTTATCAATAAATCTAATATAAACAAGTCATAATAAGAGTTAAAAAAAAGAATTAAGGTTTTTTCAATCTTTATGCACTAAGGTAGATATAGTTCTTTATATATTATTATATATAATATATAATATATAATATTTAGAAATCAAATATCATATCCTATGTGTTGCGACACTTGTGAGAATATCAACAACATAAAATGGGCTCACGGGCTGAAATTCTCAAACGAGTACTTTACAGTTCGTACTAAGCCTGATTTATCAATTCTGTGGGTTGACTAGTGGTAGTGGAGTTTGGTTTCTTTTGTTGCCAATATACCTTCCCTTAATTGAACCATATAATTGTTATGTGTGGCCAATATAGTCATCTCCAATAATTATTTGGACTTTTAGGTAGAATACATGTTTGGTTTACGATTGGAATAAAAATAATAATAGGTTAAAAAAGATTTTTTATTTTGTCATGATTTTGTGAAAACTTAATTGTAAAAAATATAAGAGATTACACTTTTTTGGATATAATATTGTCCAACAATATTTTTTTACTAGACTATAGGGTTTCTTTATATAGAGGACGACATGTAATTGCATTTTACTTATATTATTTTGCACTACTAGCTAGTAAAAAAAAAAAAACTGGCGGTCGAGTATGATCCCTTCCTCCAGTTGGACATCTTCTAAACTATATTGCATCTCATTTTATTTTCTAATTGTATAATATATGTTCTTTACAACATAATAACATGAAGCAGCAACTAATTTTCTTTTTAGATAGACTACATGCATTGATATTTGGCTATTTTGCAATATCAAATTTCTAAAACAATACGTAAAAATTAAATAGCATGTAGCGAACCTCAATTTCTTTTCTTTTTATATTATAATTTGTGGTTTTCTTTTTTACAAAATAAGATATAACAAAAATCAATTTATTTGTTTATACAAAACTAATTTATAGCACGATAGTAACACATGACTATTTCACAATATCATATATCTAAAAAGTTATAATCAGTGGATAAAAAACTAAATAATGTGTAGCAAACATCAATTTTTTTCTTTATATTACTCTATTTCACTTCAGAACGACATGTATCATAGTTTCTACACATAGCGACAATTTTTATATTGTGTGAGACAAAATAATTGGCAACAAACTGTGAGCTTATAGCAATACCCAGTTTTATAAATCAATATAAAACAATGGGCGGAAAAGCAATTAACGTATAGCAAACATTAATTTTTTTCTTTATATTACTCTATTTTATTTCCGAACGACACGTATCTTAGTTTTTACACGTAGCAGCGATTTCTTTATTTATAGGACAAAATAGTTGGCAATAAACCGATGGCTTGTAACAATACTCAACTTTATAAATAAATCATTATAAATGCTTCACTTTCAGAGAGGGCACACAGATATTTCCTTCTTTAAAAATCACCTCTCATCTCCAACCCAAAATCAAATCAAATTCCAAATCTCAAACAAAAATCTCCAAAAAACTTGATTTTAATTTTCCAAAATGATGTCAGTGGGCTTCAGCTATGCACAACTCCAAGTACAGAAAGACAATATCAAGGAGAGGATTGGCAAGATGGACAAGATGAAGAAGAAGGAGAGCAATTGTACATCTCAAGTGGCAAGGTTTATCCCGAGTTGTCTCAGGGGCAGAAAGCTTCGAAATTAAGAGGGTGGAGACTTTAGGGTTTATAGTTGTGAAATCTAAATATCTAATGCTTGTTCTCAAGTTTAAAGTTTGAAGTGAACATGGTCCTTTTTGTGTTTGATAAAATTTAGGGCTTTATGTATGGTTACTATGCATGAATTATGAAGAGTTTTTTTTTTGTAATTATGTTTTTTGTTTTTGTTTTGTGTTTGCTTTGTTTGCTTTAAAATTTTTTATTCTTTTTGAATTTTGATACCAATTGCTAGGTATTACAGTATTATTATTATTATTTATTTTTTTTAGAATTTAGGTATTACAGTATAACTCAGTATTTTGATCTACTAAAACTACAAGTCATAATTTGCCCTCGATATTTTATTGTTCTCATTATAAGATAATTAAATATTTAAAGTTTAAACCTATGCTTCAGATATTCAGAATTGTTAATAGGCGGTTATACAATATTGTCTTTAGGTGATTGTTTATTTTTTTTAGGTAACAATGACGGAATATTTAATTTAAAAAAAAATATATTAAACAAAAATTGTCTAATTTTCGATTAATCTCTCTTGACATTTGGCGATGATGAATGTCTGTCTAACGATTTCTGTAACATTGATAATATCTAAATTTGCTTACAACTCATATTAAGAGAAATAAAAAATTAAAGGTCCTTTCAACCTTTTTGATGCACTAAATTTCTATGATGTTTATGTATTACTTTATATTTCAAATATCAGAACCCATATCTGACGATTGTTTTTTTTTTCCATTTTCCTTTATTTTTGTATAGTAGTCCTAATCCTAAAATTGTAACACTTGTTAACTAGCAAGAACTTAAATGGCCCAAGGGTTGATATTCTCAAAAGAGTGCTTTATACTGGGCCTTCCAATTCAATGTGTTGACTAGTTGGTCCAGTGGAGTTCAGTTTTTTGACCCAATAATTGTTATGTGCATCCAAAACATTCATCTCCAATAATTATTTTGATTTCCAGGTCGAATTCATGTTTGATTTATGATTAAAATAAAAAATAAAAAAAATGTTAAAGAGAGTTTTTTTTTATTTAGTTTTTGTTTCAAAAATTATTTAGATTTATTTTTCTTAACTTTATGTAAATTTATTTGTAAATTTCCGAATATGATGTTGTCAATGATATATTTGTTCTTTTTTCATATAAAAATATGACTACACAACTTCTTTTTTTAGGTAAATTACTAAGCTTCGGTTTCTCTATTTAGAATGAAAAGCATACAATAGTAAGTCAATATTGCCTATTTTGAATTATTAATTTTTAAAAAGTTGATAAAAAATAATACAACGTCTATCTTCTTTATATTATAATTTGTTTCTTTGTTTATATGTGGTAAGGCATCATGGCTATTATTTTGCAATATCTTATTTCTAACAAAAGTGGGTAAAAAAATCAAACGAGTATAGTTTAGCAAAGACACAAATACCAATAGCCAATTTTTTGTTTATAGAACAAAAATGCAGTAAGGGTATAACACGTGATTGTTTTATAATATCATATGTCTAAAAACAGCAGATAAAAAATCAAATGCGTGTAAGAAACCTCAACTTTTTTCTTTTGTATTACGCAATGTCTTTACAGAAAACATGTAACAACAATTTATTACTTTATGTTTTTACAGAATAACACGTAGCAACAATTATTCCTTTTTTTTTTACTAAACGAAACGTAGTAATAATTTTCCTGTGATATCACAGTAATTTATTATTTTATATTTTCATTGAAGGACATGTAGGAATAAATTTATTACTCCATGTCTTCACTGAACAACACATAATAATAATTTATTAATTCATATATTTACTGAGTGGCACGTAGCAACAAATTATTAATTTATGTTTTTACTGAATGTAATACAACAATAGCTTATTTCTCTATTTACTAAGTGACACATAATGACTTATCTTTCTTTTTTGTATAAAAAATATTAGATGACAACAACTTGTAGACTCATAGCAATACTCATTTTCTAGATCAAAATAAATACCCACCTTTTCCCATCTCTTTATAAAACATCCATCCTCGCATTTCTCAAACCCAAAATAAAATAAAATAAAATCTCAAATCTCAAATAAAATTCTTCATAAAATTGAAATTAAATTTCCTAAAATGACAACTATCAGATTTTATCATATTGGAACTATCAGAATTTATGTGCTATTTGTACAAGGTAATCTTCGAAAGACTTGGCCGGGACTGTGCATGTATGCATATATTAATTTATTTTTTCTTTTTGATCTAACGAAAAGAGTTTTTTTATTATTATTTTTATTATTTGATACTAATAAAATTTCCACTTATAATTTTCAGTCGGAAGTGAGAAAAAGATCAATTTTGTCAAATAAATTCAAATTTCAAATAAAATTCTCCGTAAATTTAAAATTAAATTTTCCAAAATATTTGACAAATTTATCCCTTTTCGCGTTTCGGAGTGATAGTTATAAGTTGATATTTTATTGGTATAAAAAAATGAGGAAGAACTATAAGCGATCGCTTGATTTTAGTTCTATTTAAAGTGGACTCATATATATTCATCTAAATTTCAAATCAATTCTGCTATATGCGAGATTCAAACCTCTCACCTATGAATAGGTGGGGTAGATAGTATACCACTAGACTATTCTATTGGTATCAAATAATGAAAATAATACAAAAATGTCTCTTCATTAGATCAAAAGGGGAAAAAATTAATACCAGCATACATACATGCACAGTCCCAAGTCTTTTGAAGATATATATACATTGTACAAATAGCACATAAATTCTGATAAATCTGACACGATGAAATGGAAATCTAATAAACATGAAGCGAAAATGTGGAGTTCGGATTTGTTGTTGAATGTGTATGGTCTGAGTAGCGAGTTAATATGTCAGACTGAGAGTGAATTTGCTTTTAAGTGTGATGTCAATTCTAAACTGGGTTTTAACTTCTAAGCAACAAGCTAGGCTCAGCATAATCTTCCCTTAGGGAACAATTATATGATCTCAACTTGGTACACTTATTATTTGATATAGAAAGATAATATATAAAACAATATAAATATTAGAAAGTATATAAACTAAAAACAATATATAAGTGGTATAGGAAAATATATATGTATAAAAAGAGTATATATAGGAGAGGAGATGATAAGGAAAGTGTTAGAAAATATAAAAAAAGAGTATATGGGATATAAAAATATAGAATTTTAAAGAATATATATGTGGTAAAAAAAAGTATATTTATTTAGTTAAATAATCAATCCGGTCCATATATTTAAGCCCAGCCCAAAACAGTACAATAATGTTTGTCATTTTCCAGTTCTATTATTTGATGCCAGTCAAATTATCATCATTATTGTAGTTACTTACCACATGCTGTTACTACTCCAATTTAATTTGCCCACAAAATGAAAAAAACAGAAAAAGAAAAGCATCATCACATGGGATGATGGGAGCAGAATGTTTATCATTTGATGATCTTTTTGGATCCATAAGTAAATGAAGATAGATTTTCACAAAGTAGAAAAGTTTAGATTGGAAGCAAAGAGATCAGAGTGGTGGACTTTAAAGAAAGTGTGAGAGTAGCTGGTTTGGCACGTGCTTCCCTTTCTTTGGATCCTTTCATTTTATCCATTTCTAGGTCCTACATTCACCATTTTTCATCATTTCTTAATTAGTTACCAGGATTTTATATCATATCGAACTTCGATTGTTTTTCTGTTTTATTTGTTCTGTATAGTTAGATGTCATTATTTCTTTAATATTTTGATTTATTGATGGAGTGTGAATGGTTTTATTGAACTGATAGTGAATTCAGACTGTAAATCTACTTATTGGACAATAGATTAATGGGGTCTGTCATAAAAAAGAAAATTGGATAATAGATTAATGAAACCTGTCTCATAAAAAAGAAATATTGGGGACCAAAAGTTTAAATTGGATAATAGATTAATGAGGGCTGTCCTATAAAAAGAAAAGATTAATAATTCATTAATTTAATAGGGTGGAATCTATGAATTTTCATGCACAGCCGAGGAGAATTGACCAGCTTACCAAGTCATGCTTTGCTTATATTTGTTCTGACATAATTAAATGAGTAACATAAATTATTTTCAGTTCAAAGTAACATAAATCAGTACTTTTAGATTACATAATAAATTAAAATATTTGTTTTTATAACAGCATTTCTTTTCTCCTAATTAGTTCTTACATATGCTATTATATAATAAAATATATTACTTTGTCTTACTTTCTTATATCCAGATTATTATTACAAACTAGAATAATGCTCGCGTTACGCTGTGAATATTTTAATCGTGATGCTTATTTCGATACAAAAGTACACAAAGTTACAATGCAAATTCAAATAATATAGATTTAAGTTGCTATGTACTTATGAATTATCATTTATTTTAAAAACAAATATGTAATTCACAATTCCAGTATGAAAAATAAAGAAATATAAGTAATAACTTTTTTTTAAATCAAAGAGAAAGGTCAACGATTTACTGAACAACCCGATTGAATAATAATTGATTCGTGGTCAGCATCAGAGATTACGTATGTATTTCTAAAATTAGTGTACAATATTTTTACTCATTCTCTTAATTTTTCTTATATTATAATCTCTTTACACCATAATGAGAGAAAATTTAAAAAATGATAAGCCAAAGAAAATAATGATACTAACATAATGTTTGAAAAAGAAAATAAACTATATAAGGAAAAAAAAAAGTAAAATAAATGAGAAACTTATGTAACTCATCTTCTTAAAATATTGCCCCATTAACTCTATTATTGTTATTTTTTTCCTTGAAATGACAAAATAATGAACAATATATATACATTATGTGAATGAACATGTCACATAAACTATTTTTGTAACTTGTAATATACAAAAAAATAATACAATGAGTTCTTAACAACTTGAGAAATATTTTTTCACGAAATTGAGGATATCACAAGAAATATTAACCCAATAAATCATGTGACGTGATACTGATATTCTTATCTAAATTGTCAAAGTATATTAGTACGTTAAGAAACAAAACGGTGTTGTGATTCTCAAAAAATGATGATGAAACATAAAATATGAAGTATTAATGCAACGAGTCATAAATTAAGTTGTTTTAATAATATCATCTATATTACAACATAATAGCAGGCAGTTTGAGAAATCAAAGATTTTGATAGTTCTCACCAAACAAGAGATGAAAAATAAAATACCAATCAAACAATTATATGATAATGTGTTAATAATCATATATAAATTGGTATAGAATATCAATGAATTTGTGAAATGAAACATGTAAGAAAAATATCATAATCTGATGCTTAAGAGAAAATGAGTGATGTGACTTAAGAAGAATTGAAAAAATAGATTGAATAACATTGTAGGGGGTTAATCAATATCATAATATGATACTAACTTTTTTAAAATAAAAGAAAAAAAATATATGTGTTTTTATGGATGAACTCTTCATCTTCTCTTTGAATTAAAGCTCATAATTAGTTCAGACTTGATTTTCTAATCATCTTGTCAAGAGGGAAAAAAAAAGAATATGTGTCAAGTGAATCAATTGAATCTTAAAAATAATCTAATTCGTCGAATTCATATATAATGGTCGTAATATAAATGAGGATAATGACGTGATATCTTGTGAGGACTTAAAATGATGTGTAAAATAACTATCACATAAATAATTATAAAAATATATGAATCTCATGAAATTAAAACATGAATCAATGATTGAGATATAAATATTTTCTAATATTCGACGACTTAGATTATTTGGATGATATGATTTTTAGAGAATTTTCAAAACTAGATGAAAATTAAGAACTTGAGGTTAATATGATAAAAGAGAAAAATTAGATAAACTCGGTGTAGGACAAACTTCTATAGACCATCCAATATATCATGGATCCTGTTAAGCAGCAGTGTGCTGGTTCTTCACCACTTTTCTGCTCAATGCGCATTTAAACTCTAAATAAAATGCCAACACGTCTAATCCATCAATCAATTTCTAACATTCAAACTCCAGCTACTTACATAGTTCCGGAAATTTTTGTTATCTCAACTATTCGAAAAAAAAGAGCACTTCAATTTTTAATCCACTAAAATTCCTCAAAAGAAAAACAAACTAAAAAAAATCACAACACATTGCTCTCCAGTACTGGGATGAATCATCCAGCTTATACATCTAACTGGATCCCATTACCACAAAACGGGGAGAAGTGAAGTGAAAGTGGGACACAGAAACAGTATGACCCACAATTAAGTGACTGTATTATTATAATTAAATACTGAACTACCAAAGAAAAGAAGCAATAGTTCTGACTGAATTTTGTTATTAATCACCAAGGGGCCGGTCGCACGACCGTGTTTTAAATTACTAGAGAATTTTTTATAGTTGCATCTATAATTTTAGTGTCTTGACAGAAAAAGTCAATTTTCATGCTTGAATTTATGTAATTAAGATATATAATTTAACCATTAATTTAACAATTTTTTTAGTTTTATTTTTTTCGTAAGTCGGAAGCTCGTAAGTTTGAGAAAAAAAAAAATCAAATTACCCCGCGTAAATAAATATATCTACCAACTCAAAACTTTTGCAGTTGAAACAAATACTATAATTCAAAAGCTAAAAAAACCGTGAAGCAAATACTATAATTCAAAAGCTAAAAAAAAAAACTTTATTTATTACGGTAGGTGTACAGCCAAACAGGGCTCTAAATCTAATTGAATAATTAATATAGGGATTTGGCGGGACGTCGCTTTTCTTAAATACATTTTATTTCCCCTTGTTCTTTAATCTAATCCCACTCTCTCTGTCATTAGTGCAGGAGTTCCTCTCTCCCTTTCTTTCTTTCTTTCTTTCTATTTTTCTCTTTTCTTTCTCTCGCGTTTGTTGATCGCAGTCTGTGTGTTTAATCGAGTGATTTGCGGGCCATTTGCTTAATAATCAAGCGGCAATACACCAGATCAGGTATGACCCCGACATTTCCTTTTTATTTTGTTTTGGTCCAATTTCTGATTCAAGTGAGATCCATCCGCCGAGTTTGGGCATTTGAGTTTCGATCGGTTGGATTTGAAGTGACATTTGTTGGTTTTGAGCGAGATTTGGTACCGGGAAGGAGGTGTTGAGTTTGAATTGATTTATTGGCGGTGATTTGCCCCCAATTTTTGGGGGTGTAGTAGCATTGGCGTTTTGAGCATTTGTTAGTTATTTTCGTCTGTTTTGTTTATTTAATTTTTGGGCATTGACCTCAATTTGTTGATGTGTATACTTAATTTATGTAAATTTCAGTCCTCTGGAATTAAGTGTGGTATTGACTATTGCATCTCTGATTCAACATATTTTAGCAATTTTTGCATGGTTTGAATCACATAAAAATCCTCATGATTTTTAGATACATTTTTTTTTGTCAATGCCTTCTTTCTTCTAATTTATATTTTTATTCTACTCTTTATTTTCAGTGAGAATTAAGCTGTACTTGATCTTTGGAGCCATGAAGAGAGCTGATTAACGAGATAAAATAGTTTTTACTTTACAGCTAATCTTGATTAGAAGAAAAAAAATCAAAATGTCAAAAGTTCCAAAATGGAAGGTTGAAAAGAATAAAGTTAAAGTGGTTTTCAGACTCCAATTTCATGCAACACATGTAAGCCCTCACCTTATTACCATTCTTTCAATATTTTTTCTGAGCAATTCTTTCAATTAATTATCATTTCATCATGTGGTTTGCCTTTTTGAGACTGGTTGAATCTGGTAAAATATTGTTTTCATGAACTTTATGTCTCACAATTTTATTTAATGACACTTTTGTTTTTTTACTTTTGATTAGTTTAGACCGTTTAGTTAGATCTGATGGTTTAACACATGACTTTTTTACCTCAAAAAAATAACACATGACATTTTTTTCTTCATTTATGTTCTTTGCTTCTTAGTGGAGGGTTCTAAACCAGCCTTATGCTTTCATTATCAAATTTAATAATATAAGCCTGAAACTACACTTTTTTTTCACAATTAATTTCTTCAACATTTTCCTGAACAAATAAACAATATTAACAAACACTTATTGTACTGTAAATATAACTTTTTGTTATTTAATTCAATACAGTAATGCTTTTCACCTATTAAAAAAACGAAAAATTGCTCTTGACGGCTTTACCAACCATCTTATGTCTCGATTATTTTTTTAATTAACTAAATTTTTTGTTATTATTTTTGTTCAGCTACCACAGACAGGATGGGATAAACTATTCCTATCCTTCATCCCGGCCGAAACTGGGAAACCGAGCGCCAAAACTAACAAAACCAACGTCAGAAACGGGATTTGTAAATGGTCCGATCCGATTTACGAGGCGACGAGACTCCTCCAAGATCCGAGGAGCAAGAAATATGATGATAAGTTGTATAAACTTATCATTGCAATGGTAGTTTTAAATTTTGAGTTTTTTCTCCCTTTTTATTTTAGCATGAGTATGTAAAGGGGGATTTTAAGAGACCCCGTAATTTTTTAGATTCATTTCAAAATCATGGTCATTTTTGAAAATATAGCTAAAAGGTTATGGGATTTTTGATAATATTCGGAGAAGTTTGGAGGTTTCTAAGGGAACCTAGAAAGTTAAGGGGTTTTTGAGGGAATCTGAAAAATTAGGGGGTTTTGATAGCATTCTGAAAAGTCAGGTCTTTTTTGAAAAATTTCCCATACGTAAAAAATGTGTGTGATATTTATTAATATTTTGAGGTTTGAAAAATAATTAGGGTTCGTCTAGGGCAAGTATTTTAGGGGAGGCGGATATAAACTTGGCGGAATTTGTGGATGCCCTAAAACCCTCCTCTATTTCTCTCCCTCTTCATGGCTGTGATTTTGGCACCGTTTTACATGTAACTCTCTCTCCCCCTCTTTCTCTCTCTTAAAATACGAATTTTTTGCATATAATTTGCTAAATTTCTGTGTATTTATTTTTCCCTTTTAGGTTACGGTGCAGATCCTCACCACCAAAACGGGTTTCAGGTACTGAACAAGCAGTACTCATTGACTTTCAAATAAATAAATCATAAGGATAATAATAATAATATCACAATTAATCTTTTTATTTCTCTTTCAGAGAATTTGAGCAACAAAGTGTCGTTAAGGCCCCTCAAATGGTACCTTCTCCTCCTAACGTGGGCCCGTCTTCAGACGAAAAGGTATTATATTTATTAAACCACTTTCTTAATTCCATTTATTTCACACATTCTAATATACCTTTTTACTTCTCTCTTTACTAGCCAAACACGAGACCCAGACTAAAAGAAACAAACTCAGAATCAACAGAAGACGGAATCGACGGCTCATCCCACACCTCAGACAGTCTCCACTTAGAAAAGACCGAAATACCCCTCTACTCTCAAAATTACGATTTTACCCCCGTAACAAACCTGCTCTCTCCCCAAGGCAGCTGGGCGTCGGATTTAGAAAATCCTTCTTCCGATTTTGCCCTCGCTTTTGAGGAGAATAACAGATTAAGGGTCCGTTTAGAGGTCGCTGAGTCAGCGTTTCTCCAGCTGAAATCTGAGGCTAAGTCTTTACAGAGGATTACTGACGATTTGGGAGCTGAGACTCAGAGCCTGGCCTGCCAGCTGGCGGCTGAGCTGGACTCGGGTCAAACTTTAGCTAGAGAACTCAACGTGTTGAAAACCGAATGCTCGAATTTAAAGAGGGATGTGAGAGAACTGGAATTAGAAAAACCGGGAAACCGATTCCTGGATAAGGGAACTCTGAGTTCTCAAGCACTGGTTCTGATCGAGAATAAAGTGCTTGAGATCAGGGATAAGGCGTGCATCGGATTCCGTGCGGGGTTTGATTTTCTGGATCCGGATCTTGAGGCGCTGTTATTGGATATCGAGGGGTTAAAACGGGGATTGGGAAACAATAACGGGTCGGAAAGTAACCAGGATGAAGATCCGTTAGTGAAGAAGGAGAAAATGTGCGAATTATTACAAAAACTCGAAGATTCAAAGACCGAAAACGAATTATTAGTCAAAAAGATGAACCAAATGGAGCGGTATTACGAGTCGTTCATCCACCAGCTTGAGGAGAGTCAGAAAGTAACAGTCAAAGAGCTCGAAACCCTAAGAGAGGCTGAATCAGGAGTTCTCCAGTCTCAGATTGAGAAGCTGAATCGGGAAATGGAGAGTGAGGTGGCGAGATTCGAACAGGAGAGGAAAGCGCTGGAGCGGGTTAAGGAGGAGATGGAGAGGAGGGCGGTCGCCTCGGAATCCGCGCTTAAGCGGGTCCGGCGGAATTATACTGGCGCGGTCGAGAGGTTGCAGAAGGATCTGGAGCTGCTTTCTTTTCAGGTTTTGTCTATGTATGAGACTGGCGAAACGCTGAGTGTAGCCAAACGGCCTGTTTTAGATTCGGATTTGAATTTGGATTTAAAGAGTCGAGTTTGTTCGAATGGTGGTGCTTTTCTTGATGTGGAAGAAGAGAGGAGTAATGGGAAACCTAGATGCGTCGAGATCCGTGCGGATAAAGATGATGAGATTGTGAGTGTATTTGTTGGTAGTGTTCAGTTGGGGGTTTTTTCGGATTTGTTGGCTGGAGCTCTGAGTTGTGTGAATAATGGGGCGGAATTAATGAGAAAAAGAGAAAATGAGATGGAAAATGAATTGGTTAGTTCGAAAGAGAGTGAGGCTATGTATGCATTGAAATGTGATGAGCTGGCGGCGAAAGTTCGAATTTTGGAGGGAAAATCGAGGAGTTTGAGTGAAGAGAGAGACCGGTTCGAGAGCTTGTTGGCAGTTGAAATGACTGAAAAAGGGCATTTTGAAGCGAGAATTTTAAATTTGGAAGAAGAATTTAGGGTTTTGAGGGAAGAGAGAGACCGATTTGAGAGCTTGTTGGCTGTTGAAATGACTGAAAAAGGGCATTTTGAAGCGAGAATTGTGAAGTTGGGAGAAGAATCTAGGGTTTTGAGGGAAGAGATTAACAAGCTTAATAAGGAGAAGTTTGATTTTGAAAGCAAGTTGAAAGAGGCTGAGTTGGAACTGGAAGCTTCTAGAAGGAATCTATCGGAAGGAATCAAACAGAAGGATAGTTTTGAAGCTGAAACGAAGGCTTTGGTACAAGAAATAAATGCTTTAAAAGAAGAAAATAATAGCATTAATCAGGAGAAAGAGATTTCAGAAAAACTGAGGGTTAATTTTGAAAATAAGTGGAAAGAGGCCGATTCGAATTTAGAAGGTTCTAGATTAAAACTGGAGTTCTCCAGTGGAGTCATTGAGAGCCTCCAGCAAGAATTGCAAGATGAAACAGAGAAACTTAAGAGAGAAAATAATGATTTAATGGCGAAATTAAAATTGGTTGAAATTGAGTTGGAGCAAGTCGGTGAAGAAAGCGAGTCTAGAGAGAGAAACTTGCGAGAGGAAAATAGAGATTTGGGAAATGAAATTAGGGTTTTGACTGAAGAAAAGGTTAATTTGGAGGGTTTAGTTAGAAAAACTGAGTTGGATTTACAAGAGGTTTTGGAGAAATTTGAGAGAGCTAAAGAAGCTGAAGAATTACAAAGGAGAGAAAATAGAGAGTTAATAGAGAAACTGGAAATTATGGAAATGGAGATGAGAAAAATTACTGGACAGAGCCGTGATTTTGAATGTACTGGAGAGGAACTGGAGAGGATTAAATCGAGTCTTGTGTGTTGTGAAAAGGAGAATAAATTGATGGAAAATGAGTTGAATAATTTGAGGGAATTGAAGGTTGGTCTTGAATCGGATCTAGAAGCTTCTAGAAGGAAGCAGGATGTTTTGAGCAAAATTAATGAGAAACTAGAGAGAGAAGTGCTTGAGGTGAGAGAGAGTTTCAGTGTCAGTTCAGAGGCGCAACAAATGCATGTGAAGAGTAATTCTGAGTTGGTGTCGAAATTGGAATTAATGGAGAAAAATTTGAGTAATTGTGAAGATGAGCTTGAGAGGAATAAAATTAGGGTTATTAATTGTGAAGAGGAAAAGAGGGAGTTGGAAAATGAATTGGAGATTTTGAGAGAAAAGAAGGGTATTTTTGAAAATTTGGTAAAAAAGGCTGAGTCGGATTTAGACCTTTCGATCAAAACAGTTGAGAAGCTCGAACAGGAGTTGAATGAAGTGAGAGAAATTCACACAAAGGAAAATACGGATTTAGTTTATAAACTGGAAATGCTGGAAACTGAATTAAAAGATTATAAATTAGATCTTGTTAAGACTGAAGGGGAGAAGAAAAACTTGGAAACTGAGATGCGAATTTTGGAAAAAACGAAGGTTGATTTTGAAAATTTGTTCAGAGATTCTGCAACAAAGCTGGATGTTTCTGAAAAGAGTTTGGAAAATCTTCAAAGAGAATTTGAAAAAGAAAATTCGGAATTGAAGTCTAAATTCGAAAAAGAAAATTCAGAATTAAATTCGAAATTTGAGTTTGTGCAATTTGAGTTGGAGCAATTCAGATATGAAAGCGCTGAATTTAAAAGAAAATTTCATGAATCTGAAGGAAACAGAGAGGAACTGGAGAAGAATAAAGAAATATTAGAAAATGAGATAATTGAATTAAATTTAAATTTGAGCGATCTTAATCAACAGATGGAGGAGAGAGAAAATGAGATGGTTTTGTTTTTTGAGGAGAAAACCAAACTAAGAGAGAGAATCGTGGAACTTGAAAAATCGAACATTTCGATGCAAAATTTAATATCGCGAAACGAAGAAAATAATAAGAATTTAGAATCTGAATTTGAAAATCGGTTGTTTATAATTCTAGAAGAATTAATCGCGAGCGATGTAGAAGCGAATTACATGAAAAACCAATTACTCGAACTTAATTCCCAATTTAATTCATTAAAAAATGAATTTCAAAATGAGAGTGAAATTTCAAAAAAAGCGGAGTTTTTACACGAGACAGAAATTCTGAACCTAGTTTTAAAATCCAAACTTGAAGAACAAGCTACTACCATATCTGCATTAAAAGAATCAAAAATCGAATTGGGAGATTTAAGAGAGAATCAAAGAGTTCTAACTCGCCGACTTTCAGAGCAAACCCTAAGAACCGAAGAGTACAAAAACCTCTCAATTCACTTGAAAGAAAAATCCGAAGAGCAAAGTATTTCCCAATTAATCGAAAAGCGGGAAACAGAATCCCTCAGAATCGTGTTCATCAAGGAGCAATATGAGTCCAAAATCCAGGAAATGAAATCCCAGATTTCAGCCTCAAAGCAATACTCAGAAGAAATGCTCGTAAAACTCCAAAACTCGCTCGATGAGCTGGAAACAGCAAAGAAGAACGAAATCTCTCTTGTGAAAAGAATAGAGGAAATCTCCATTACTCTTTCCGAACTGGAGAGAGAATTGAAGGAGGTTAAAACTGACAAAAGAGAGATTATGAGCGATTATGAGAATCTGAAAGCCGAATTGGAGTGTAAGAATCTGAACTTTGATTGTTTGAAAGAGGAGAAGCAAAAGCTTGAGGCGAGCTTTCAAGAGTGTAGTGAAGAGAGAAGGAAATTGAAAGTGGAGGTTGACTTGGTCAAACGGCTGATGGAAAATATGGTTTTGGCTGGAAATGGAGATCTCCAGTTGAATGGTAACAATGGATCTATTCGAGAGATTTTACAAGGGGAGCAAAATTCGGATCGATCTGTAGAGGTGAGTAATTTTGGATTTGTTAATTTTGTGAGAAATTTACAAAAATGTAGAAAGCCATTACTACTGGTAGTTAACGAGTAACTTGATTAACATATTTTTAATCGAATTTCTCTTAATTTTATCTTCTTTGTCTTTTTCTTCAAATTTCTCTTTATTTTATCTTTTTTTTTTTTGAATCAAATTGAATGCAAGAACCGAGTTTTGTTTTACAATTTTGAGTAACCTATTTTTTTTTGTCTTTTCAAATTTTGTTTATAATTGTTCGTTTTCTTTTTCCATACCTATCTTGAGAGTTTAAAATGGTCTGTCAACATTCTTACTTTCTCAAAATAATAATGATTGTAATTAATCTTATGACAGAAATGTGAAGGAGAAATAGACGGAAAGAAGGCCATGAAAGATGAACATATTGAAAAGCACCAAAAATTGAAGGTCGCACTGAGTCTCTTTCAGAAAGAGGTACATTAAAATATTAAATTACACCAAAATCTCACATTTTTACTGCTCACATTCGAATTTCAAATATTAAAATTAACATTTTTTTTATTATTCACAGCTTGAAAAGTTGAAAAGTGAGAATATATCCTATCTTATTCCACAAGAAGGGGACCAAACCGATCCGTCTCTTCACGGTCTTGAAAGAGCCTTATCTCAACTCGATACAGTAATTCCAACCCTTGTACCCTAAACCCTAAAAAAAAAATATCATTTACACCGATCTCATTTTTTTTTTTTTTTTTTTTTGAAGGCAAATGAGCATTTAGGAAGTATATTTCCTTCATTTAAAGAGCTGTCTGGATCTGGAAACGCATTGGAAAGAGTTCTCGCTTTGGAATTGGAGCTCGCTGAAGCATTACAAGAAAAGAAACGGACCGATACGAGATTCCAAAGGTAACTTTTATATTGGAAAAATTTTCAAAAAAAAAAAAAAACAAAATCCTAACTTTTCTGAATATTTCAAGAAAACCCCCTCAGTTGTCGGATTCCTTAAAGAAACCCCAATAAAGATGATTGAATTTTTTATCTTGCTATTTAACATTCCATCATTTTTTTAATAATTCTGTTATCTAAGTTAAAATAATAAATATGTTGGGTGTTTTCAAGGAATCCAAGTTAATACATTTCATGTTTTTCATGCCAGCTCGTTTTTAAAGCAGCACAACGACGAGGAGGCGATATTCCAAAGTTTCAGGGACATAAATGAACTTATCCAAGACATGTTACACCTCAGAAAAAGACAAGTAAATACAGAATCTGAATTAAGAGACATGCACGGCCGATATTCCCAGCTCAGCATTCAGTTCGCTGAGCTGGAAGGAGAGAGACAAAAACTGATGATGTCACTCAAGAATCGGTCGCCTCGTAAATCGTAATAATGTTTGGGATGTTTATTATGTAAATAAGAGGAGATGGTATAGTATGATATTATGTATGTTCTTTTTGCCCCATTTAGTTTTAGAGAGAGACTGGATTAGACGAATTGTAGGGGTGTGTTTGTAATTTTTGGGGTGTTTATAGAAGTTATAGGAACTTTTTTGATGTGCTTAGTTTTGCCCGTTCAAGGGACGTTGTGTTGATTTTTACTATTCTTTTTGTTTTTGTTTTTGTTTCTTTATGAAGTTTTCGTACTTCCATTTTTGTTTTTGTTTCTTTATGAAGCCTTTTTTATACTTTCATTGCAGGTTACTCTTTACCCGTGTAAAGTCGAGCATTCATTTCATAAGCCATTGTTTTATTATGATTATAATTCATAAAAAAATATCACAAATATTGCGAAAACGTAGTTCATCGACCAGCTGAAATTCAGGCAACACAAATCAACAAAAAGTTCTCCATACAAAAGATATTTATCACTGGACAAGTCCTATTCTGATCAAGCACCACCAAATTCAACCAACAAATACAAATGTTTTCTCCAAGCTTTTCACTAACCAAATATTTCTCAAAATTTTAAATTCTGACGACCCAAAATTATAATTTTTTCCATCTAAATTAACTTGAAAGATGCAAAATATATACCATTTCTTTCTCTAAACTAATATTAGAAGAAAAATGTATACCATTTTTATCTAAATTATATAGTCAGACGCCAAATATACCATTTTTCACTACACAAACATTTACAATACCCATAATACAACAATTCTTCTCTACATAAACATTTAAAAGACGCAAAATACACCATTTACCCCTCCTAACTAAACACTTCTAACACGCAAAACAAAATTTCCTCTCTAAACCATACACTTAAAACACACAAACTACACCATTTTTTTCCTCTAAATCAAACATTTCCAACACTTAAAAAATCAAACGTTTAAAACCTGACAGCTAACGAGCCCCCCTCAATCCATTCTTTCTCTAAATTAAGTACTTAGAAGACCGAAAATATACCATTTTTTCTCTAAACCGAGTATACACCCTTTTTTCTCTAAATTATATATTCAGACGACAAAATATACCATTTCTCTCTAAATAAAATATTTAGGAGACGCAAAACACACCATTTCTTCCTCCTAACTAAACATTTAGAACACACAAACTCCACCATTTCCCTCTAAACCAAAACATTTACGCCAAATTTCCCCCTAAAATCAAACATTCAAAACCTGACAACCAACAAGCTCTCCCCCCTCAATCCCTCTCTTTGCCACAACCCTCCAAACCCCCTCCCCATCCGCACGCATCACGCTGACATCACCCTCCACTTCCCGCCCCACCACATGCAACTCCCCCAAAAACCCGGAAACCAAATACTGCATCTCAAAATCCCGGAAAGGCACTTCCCCCTTCATTTCCCTCCACACATCCTCTGCACAATCGTACCTCTTAATCTTACTCTCACACTCAGAACTACTGGAGATCTCCAGTGCGTATAATTCCCCATTTACGACAGCTGTCAGTTTGCCGACAGCCTGGCGGGCCGGCCAGCCTGCCCCCATGCCAGCTGGCATTTCGCTCCATTTATTACTCACAGGGTCGAATATTTCGCCCCCAATATCCACAAAAAACGGCCATGAGTACAAACTTTGCGGCACGAGTAGTTTATTTTTATATGTCATGATTCCACTCGCCATGGGTTTTAATAACTCGGCCAAAAAAGCGGTCGGTAAGTTTTGCGCTTTGGAAAAAGGCATGAGGGGGAGAGACTGCCAGGTGTCGGATTCCGGTTCGTACACCTCAGCACTTTGCAGAGGTGACAAACCGCCAGCTGGCAGTCTGTCGACTCCTCCTACAACATAAAGTTTATCGTTCAAAACGCTCGTTTTACAAAACGCGCGAGAGTGAATCATTGGTGAAACTTCGCTCCATGAATTTGTACAGGGGTTAAATCTCAGCACGGATTTTAAAGCGGAGGATTTGGAAAAACCGCCAAGGATGTATAGACAGCCTTTCGCGACTCCGATTGATGACCCGCAAAAGGGCGAGTGGTTCAGTTCGTCTTTTTTGGTGAATATTTGTCTGATAAACGAAGTTAATTGAGCTGGTAAGCCTTTCTTGGACACTTCTTCTTGGGCTAAAATCGGCATTCGGGGCAGTTTTTGCCAAATTGAGTTAATTGGGTCTAAAGCATGCCATGATAAATTATCGTCTTTTTCGGATTTTGTGAGTATGTAAAGCCATTCTTCGGTTTTACCGAGGTCCTGCCTCACTTGGCATATTTCGTCGTTTGTCAGAGCGTTTTTCCAAGTGTGAGAGATGGATTTTAGGGCTACGTAATGGCGCCTCGGAATCCGTGCGAGGATTTGGAGCGAGATTTCGTCCGGAAGGGCCGGGATTAATCTGAGGTTTGAAGAAGAGAGAGAATCGTTCGATGAATTTGATGATGGTGATGATGTCGTGCATAATCTTTTGGAGACGTCGATTGTTTTGCATTGATCCCATTGTTGTTGGTTGGTTTTGATTGGCGGCTGGCTCCAGAATCCACCCATTTTGATTTGGGTGCCAAATTTCTACCAAATTGGGGATGAAAGTTTGGTTTTTTAGTTGAAATTTGAAGGTTAGTCTGTTGGGTTTTTTGGATTGAAGCTCGTGGAGTGGAAATTGGGGAGTAATATATCGAAATTCAGCCACAGAACCTCTAATAAATTCACCACAATGTGTGAAACCCCAAACCAATTATAGTCTTAGAGCATAAGATGAACAAAACAAACAAAAATCGCAAATATAGTCTTAAATTTCCCCCACGAATAAAAATTTGCGAAACAGTTGAATCATACAGCATCTAGCATTAATACTTACAGGGTCAGTAGTAATACTCATCACTGTGAGGCATTAGTATCTGGTCAGAGAAACTAACTGAAATTTATCATGAACCTCTCAGATTTTTGCCCAAAAGTAGAATTTGTGGAAAAAATGAAGGGCTATTGTTGAGTATGATTTGTGATAAGAATAAGAAGAGGAGCACTACCTTTGGAGTTGGGCTATGTATACTGGCCGTATCTATACTAATCACTTTCAATCATTTATTTATTTTTGGCAGCTATTTCATTTTCATTTTTTTAATTCATGATTTTTCTGTCTTTTTATTACCAGTTCTCACTAGAAAGGTTTTCTGAGTAGATATCCTCTCCATTCTTAATATAACTGGAGATGTCTCTTATTCATTTTTTCTAGTAAAATGGAAAATTCATTCGGCGGAATCCGCCGACACAATTTCAATAAGTAAGAGATCATGGGTTTAAATTCCGGAAAATACAATCATATAGCACATATGAAATAAAGTTCCTCAACTCAATCAATGAGTTAAATGTAAAAAAAAAAAGAATACAAAAAAAAAGGATTGTTTTGTTCATCAAATCAACTAATATCTTAACTCTACGCATGTATTATTGACAAATTGTTATTTTTTAATTTCTGTTTTAGAATTCAGGTTTGTGTTGTTTTCTTCTTTTTCTGGGAATAATAGATCAAAGACATACTAAGACGTGTATTAAATAAATACTGAAATTAGAGATAAATAATTGCAACATAATAAAGAGATGGAAAAAAAGGAAGGAAAAATTAAGCAACGGTGAAAAATACTAACAAAATGACAAAGTTATAGAACTCTCTCTCCCCCTCTAGATAAATTGTTTCCAAGTGTTGATATATGAGATCGCCAGGTTTCAGAAGTTCTGAACTGTTGTAATTCATGCATTAAAGATTTTGTCATTACGTTTTTTCTAGAACCGTCAAGATAATGCTATCCAGGATAAATTTCATTATTTGCATTTGTGTTTATCATATATCATTACTGATACTGTCCAGAATTGCTTTGGAATGATCGTGAAAACGACATTGAGGAATAAATGTTTATGATTTTTACTCTTTAGTGATCTGTCGTGTGCACAGGTTTCAGTTACTACCATATGCTAGCCACATTTTAAGTAATTTGTATTGTGTGCGTAATTTATTTTTTAACAGTCCTTGCACAAAGATTTGGGATAAATTTTTACTCTTTAACACCTGAGTTTTATATTGGAAGTTATACAGTGGTTTGGTTGAATTAATTTTTTTTTGATAGAACATAGAAGATTTTTTCTCTCACATCTATTATTTGATACAAATAGATTTTGAATTCATGATTTATATCTTATTGTGTTTTTTACTCATTCACTAGGCCATTAGCTAATTTGAGATTTGATTAAGTAAATTATATGTAGTAAATGAGTATTGACGAAGTCAGATTGGAGACATTGTTATAAGTATGTGTATTTATGAAGTTGGATTGAAGGTACTGTTACAAAGATTTTCACATTCTATATGTTCTTTACTATTTTCTTTATTTGACAAGAGGGCAAGCAGATTTGCAGAACTGGAGAGCTGGAGTGATTTGATAATTTCTTTTCTAGTGTTAATTATTGACTCAGTTGAATTATTGTATAAGAGTATTTGATAAATTTAGATAATTAATAATTGATTAGTGCGAACATGCCCATCATGATCAACAAATTCTATTGGCTTAGCCGAATCCAATCTTTTTATTATAACAAAAAACAAATATATGTCTCAATTTTTAAAAGATAATAAGTAGATTAACTAATTAATCAAATAAAATATGTCTCATAAATAAATGTTGTATGGAGGCAAGATGGAGATGGTTTGGGCATTTTTTATTTGATTTGACAACATACTCACCAGTTTCATTCTATGCATGAACTAGATTTTATTGATATTGATATAGTTGAGTTCTGTTGCATCATAATATGAATTACTCTTCATATATATGAACAATATTCGTTGAATCTTCATTTGTTCATTAAAAAAAGAGAACATATGAAAATCGATTTGTTATTTATTTCAGAAAAGAGAGTCTATTGTGTTGTTTTACACTCTTGACCTTGAGTAATATTTATAGATAAAAAGTCGTCTTATATTTAAATCAATTATATTGATAATAAACTCCTCTAAGATTATTTAATACTAGGGAATACCAAAAAAGGCGAATGATATCTGTTATTACACATAATCAATCACATGATAATATTAAACTCCAAGATGATACATTAGAAGGTTCTTTGTTTACTTTTTTTATATTTAAATATGGATTGTAACAAGTTGAAGTCAAGCAGCAATAATAGAATAGAACAAGTATTAGCCCAGCCTCCCTTAGTCCATCTAGACTAAAAAATACATGAAGAGAAGAAAAAATAAACCATTTCTCCATTTTGTACAAAGAGCTAGACAGATTTATCATAACATTCTGCTCAATATGAATGGCACTGGACACTCCATTTTAAGAACAAAAAAATGCAGATATATAAACAATACGTATACACTGTTTCGTCAGCAAGTACTGATTAACGACTTTATATTGCAAATAAAAAATTGGCTGAAATAAAGATGGGGCTACTATTTGATTTTGAACTTGAGTTTCTACACATTGAAAGTTTGATATACCTGTCATAAAACCCCTCGTAATTAATTGTATAATTTTCTGTACTAATATTATTCATTTGTTTTTTTTGCGTCAACCTACAGAATAGATTGCTTTGAAAGAATAAGTAGATATTAGAATACACAGAAAAATTGAGAGGACTTTATAAACTTGTCAATCTTTATACATATAAAAGAAAATGTAGACAGAATAGTGGAGATACAAATATATGTATTATAATACTGTTGCTGTTCTCTAAAGTAATAAATACTTCCCCTCCAAGGTACCCTATTATAAAATTCAGTCAAAACTAAAAGTTTGTAATGATTTGTTTTGCATTAATAACTAATTTTTCAGCGTAATTTTTTATATTGGATCAAAATAAATGAACTTCAACTTCAACAGAGAAAACTCATGCTGAATTTATTAAGTTGATCTATTTTTAAGCTGTCAACTGTCCTCTTCATATCAAATTTAGCTCTAGAAGGTTTTTTGGTGCATTGTTTTTTGTGATATTATCCATTTCATAATATACACGAAATACATTATGTAGAACAAAAAATATATATCTAAACAAAATAATAAAATAGATAATTAGATATTGCAAACAACTTCTCATACATAATACATTATTATTATAAATCCTACATCCAAATACACCCCCCAAAAAAAAAAAGAAAATTACAAAGCAAAAAAAAAAAAAGATAAAAATAAAAACCAAAAGAAAGATATCAAAAATAATATACCAAACAAGCTGAACTACCCATAGTTTGTACCACACTAGTACATTACAAACCTTTTGGATTAACTAAAATATTTTTATTTTTATTTCCAGCAAATTAAATTATTCTTCTTCACTTTCTTCTTCTTCTTCACTTTCTTCAAGGACCAAATGGTTAAAGTTTTTTTCAAGAGGGGGCAATCCGTCATCTTCCGACTCACTTCCCGACCCCTCTTTTACATTTTGGTCCTTCTCATCTAAAAAATAAAAAAACTAATTAACCACTCATATTTCTCAACTTTATTTTTCAAATCAAATTAACCTAGTCTGTACCGTTTGAGGAAGGAATTTCCCTTGAAATTTTTGAATTTTCTGACAACCAAGTATTTTGCACTGTAATCATTTCGGAGCCGTTTTCACATTGCGAATATGCTTTCAGCAATTCCCTGCATTTATATATTTTTTAAATAATTTTGAATAAAGACTAAAAGCATAATCTTTGAACAATTCAGTGTATCAAATTTGAAGAGAATAGATAGTATTAAATACGCTTCCTAACTTGGAAAAGTATAGGCTGAATTTATGAATAGTTGTTGGCATATTATTAAGAAAGAGAGAGTTACTTGTTAAGAGATAAGAAAGAATGCCCCCATTTAAATTTGGACAAAATAAAGTGACCCATCTCTTCTTCTCCACTGCAAAAATAATAATAAATAATAATAATAATAATAATAATAATAATTAATATGGGGCATAATTATAACAATATTAATTAAAGTATGGGTTATAATTTACTAAATTATATCTTGCTTTTATTTTCTCGTACATATGCATGTGCAAATTAAGAATACATATTTCATAAATAAACTAAACAAAGCTCCGCCGAATACCAAAATAAAACTAAAAATGGTCCTAGAAATAAATGCGCTAATAAATGCACTAAATCCAAAAAACTAGGAAACATACAATTTCAAAATTCTCAAAAACCCTTGAAAAATCTCAATATATCACGCATGCCCACAAAGTAGTGTAATTTAGATATTTAAAAAGGGTGCATACAATATCCTAAGGTTTTTATTTAAAGAATTTCTTTAATTAATGGAACTTTTCCAAAAATAATCACGTCTCCTATTAAAAAAATGCCTAAAAAACAAGTTTAGAACTTAATTCCAAAAATAACACAAATGATATACGATATTTTAAGGAATTTGTCTAAGAATTTTCTTTAATTAATATATAAAAATTTTCTTTTATTTAAAAAAATAAAATAAATACCAGATAATTAATGCAGCTGATAGAGCTTCGACACACGAAAGTTCGCACGGCCGTCCGTAATTCACCGGATTTGCCGCAACCAACCAAGGCACTACATCCAATTAAAAATATATTAAAAATCAGGGACCTTTTCGTAATTATACCCCCAACTTTGCAATTAATCCAAAATTGAGCCTCAACTAATCCTCAAATACGCAATTAATGCAAAACATATCTACAATTCTACATATCTATTGAGCCTCAACTAATCCTCAAATACGCAATTAATGCAAAACATATCTACAATTCTACATATCTATTTATCCATACAAGAAAAGAAAAGAAAAGAAGAGAGCTGGACCGACTTTGGTACAACTCACAAAGTACCAGAGCCGCAAAGCAAACTTACAGAGGTGAGGGGCCCCACATCACACCCATTTGAAAATATAGTAAAAACTCAGGGTCTTGTCCGTAATTATACCCCCCTCAAATCCCTACTCTATTTGAACCGTACAACAAAAGAACAGAACAGAAAAGAAAAGAAAGGAAAAGAAAAGAAGAGGGTTGGACGGAATTGGGTCCAACGAGGAGAGGACGGACTTACAGAGGCGAGGGGCCCCGCATCGGAGTTTTATAAAAGGCACGTCGTTCAGGCGGGCCCACGAGCAGTCCACCACGGCTAATCCTCTTCTTTTTATCAGCTCGCTGTCTTCTTTCGACACGCACTGTTTCCCCACCGGACTGGAAAATAAATAAATAATGAATAAACATTAAATGATAATGATAATAATTGGTGTATGAATGTAATTATGAACATGTAGTGTGGTTTTGTACCTTAATACAACACCGCCAAAACTATTGGTGACGCGCAACTCCTACAAAATGTAATGGATTTTTAACATTAAGTATTTTTTTTTTGATAGAGAAAGTTTGTAAATAATGTGAAGTTATTAACAATTTAATTCAAATAACCTTTAAAAGGCCGAATCTGGCGAGTTTGCGACCAGTACATTTCTTGGCATCACATTGCCCGAAATCCTGAAAATTGCAATATATTATAATTTAGTTTTATAAGACTTAGAGGGTAATTTGGTCACATGCAGTCGGTGTGTTTTTTATAAACTCACCCACATTGCAAGCTGAATTTTAGGGACTTTTGATTCTTCATGGCCTTCTTCTGAAATTAACAAAAATACACTCAAATTTTTTTGAGCAAGAGCAACGCACTACATATTCGAACTTAAACTCTTGAGCTTATATTAAGGTAAGTGTATTTCCATGATATTCTTCTATCAAGCAAAAAATAAATAAAAACAGAAAATAGAGAAGAAAAAAAGTAAAAATGGTCATACCTTCATTTCTTGGAAGTGATGTACCAGCTCCATCATCCCTAAAACAACACAATAAATCAAACCAACAACCTCCAATTTAGCAAACAAAACAAAAAACAGAGAGTATCATCCTTTTCCAATCCTTAATCCTTTTCTTAATGAAAAAATTAGAAGACCAGAACTGAAAACAGAGCATCATATATATACACATACCAACAGAGTTCCCTCTTGGTGGTGGAGCTATCGCGGTGGCCGGAAGAAGCCCCGCGCGACCGCCGCGACCGGTTGTATCCCATCGGAGTCGGCGGAGGAGGAAACGGCGGTGAGATGGTTCTGAATATGGTTCTAGTTAGGAATCAGTATGAGATTTCTCTTTGTTTGGGCCTTGAATAGTAAAGTTACAGGAAAAGATAATGATAATTGAAGGAAAAGTTGGCCCAATAAGGAAGAAAAAAAATAGGAGAAATAAAGAATTTATAAAATACAACCCTAGTTAGCATTATCAAATCAATTAAAAAAACAATAATAAAATATGGTTCAGATATGGAGTGCCAGCATTTTGGAGCTCCCAGTAGCGCCCGATTACAAAAGATAAAGTGAAATTACAAAAATGTATTTTTATAAATACAAAAGATATAGTGAAATTACAAAAAAATATATTTTCAAAAAAGTATATTTATAAACACAAAAGGTATATTCAAGTATAAATATATATGTGTACAGCTAAAACTGTATGGTGGATGCTTCTGGACACTCCAAAACTTATTTCTCAATAAAATAATAACGTTAGACACATGACAGGAAATTCCGCTTGGTGGCGGAGCCACTACAGTGACTGAAAGAAGCGCCACGACCGGTTTGTATACCGTCGGACTCGGACTAGGCGGAGGAACTGACTGCTAATGGCGGTGACTGAGATGGTTCTTATTTTCACGGCTACCGAATCTGATTATGATTCTGGTTATGATATTTTTATTGGGCCTGGCCCAAGAAGAACTAGAGCAAAACATGATAATTTAGGGAAAAGTTTTTTTTTTTTTGGAGGTAGTCAAAATAATTCAATAAGTAAAATTTTTAGTATGGATATATTTATTGTATCTACAGCTTTTATGTGTGCAATATGTATTCTTGAAAATAATGTCTTTTTACTCTTTTCACTTGTTACAAGATTAACATTACTTTGTTTTTTTCCAATGAATTGATTTGATGAATATACTAATATTGTAAGTCGCGCTTGATCAGCATCATAATACACTTAATAAATTAAGTTTATTTTGTGAATTATCGTTTTTACTTCTGTTTAAGCGGATTGAAATAATGTAAACAATTTTTACAGCTCGATGCATAAATTAATTTGATTGGCTTATGGAAGTTCTGTATTTGAGTTATTTTAAAATAAACTTTTGAAATAAGTAATAGGTTCATCCAAACAAAAGTTATCATTTAGAAAATGGTAAAAAAAAACTTACAACCATCCATTCCAATTGGGTTACCATCATCTAAATGAACGAAAATCTTTAATAATATTTGCGCTGATCATCTAAATAAACTAGAATCTTATTTAAATTGATAGAGTATTAGGATATTGATAGAATATTAGCAAGATAATTAAAGAAATGATCACTTAATGTATGGTTACAATTGAGTTAATCTAAACCACTACAATTGTATGGCTATGATTAGTTCACTAAATTAGTGAACTAATCATAGCCATACAATTGTAGTGGTTTAGATTAACTCAATTGTAGTCATATATTTTGAGTGATCATTTCTTTAATTATCTTGTTAATACTCTATCATAAATGCTAGTTTTACTTGATTTTCTTCAATATCTTATAATTATTATTGTCTTTAGCTTTTGAGAAAGCAACATCAAGAAAAAAATCATAGGAAGGAAAAGAGAAATTAAATGAAAAAAATTCAAACGTGGATAACTCATAATTATTGCAAGTCGTAATATATAAAGCATCTCATATCATACAAAGTGCATGAACCAACAAAACCAACCATGTTATTAGAATGATTATTTTATACTGTTAGTAGTGATTTTGGTTTCAAATTCAAACGCTTTTCATTTTGTAATGTCATCCATTTTAAGCTTTATGTTGATCACTCATCATGCATGCAACTTGGTGGTACTTCATGTAATCATGTTTTTTGCATTCCTCCGTGAGGACTCCATAAAAAGTCCCAAACATTTATGCCTAAATTGAAATACACATTAACTTTTTACCAAGTTTGATCTTTTATGAATTTCATAAAATATGAAGATATTATTTAATTAGCATTTACTAATGATTAAAAAAAGGAAAAAATAAGTGAAAAAATATATTTGGCAGAGTTCGAACTCGGGGTGGTTGGTTATATAGCAAAGAGAAACTCCATTAAGTTAAAGTGTCCAAATACTAATTTTGCGGACCTAGGCACGTGTCATCACAGGATCCAACCTGCAAGCTTTTATATATCTATTATAATAATAATATAATATAATTATAATTATAATTATAATATAGTATTATAAGAGTAATTATAATTATAATATGTATCTTTAGGCCCGTTCAATATATCTTTTGGAAATATCAATATATATTTTAACTTGATCGGCTGTGCTGCTGTGTATACCGCATCCAATCATTATTTCAATTCCCGTTTGTAATCAAAACCAGCAAACATAAATCAGACGTCGATTTCTCGATTTTTTTTTTTTTTGAGGGAGAACGGCAAACAATTGCTTAATATTTATTTTCTTTTTAAATGGGGTCATATGACTTCACCTAAATTTTTAAATCAATCCTGCTATACACGGAATTCGAACTCCTCACCTATGGATAAGTGAGATTGGTACCATGACCATTAGACTAATCTAATGATGATAATCGATTTTGTTAAGAACATGGATACAATACAATACATTAAGTTGTCAGACTTAAACACTCCTATTACAAACTTATTATACCAGAATATATACCACAACACAAAGTTGACTGAACACAGCACAAATTCTGAATCTCATCTCAAAATGTGACATATATAAATTCCTCACATTATGTGAAAAACATGTTCTTAATTTATTAAAAATCAAACATGTTCTCTCTTAGAAGAAAGACAGGCTTGCATTGCGTCTTGTACTGTCATGAAGATCCAGTCAGCTCCGATCGTTCCGACCAATCCTGACAACTTCATTTTATGAATCACTGTCCATGCCGGATTCACAATTGCCATCTAAAATAAATCAAAAATTTCATTAGTAAACTTGAAATAATATAAACTGTTACTTATATTTTGTCCAATGAATGTTATTTTGATATTTTCTAACCTGTAAATTATGAAAGAAGAGTTCTTTGTGTATTTCTGATAATGCGGTGAGCCCTGACGTGTCTATATTCATCACATCTGGTAAAAATAAAAGTTTAAAACTTTGCAATTTGTTCATATTTGAAATTCACTTGATTGCAAAACTAATTTGTTTGTAAATCTCACTTGACATGTCAATAATTACTGATTGGAGCTTATCGCCCGCCTTTTCTTTAACTGTATCACATTCTTCAGAGACCCATCTCATAATCCTATCTCAAAAAGAAAAAGAAAAAAACAATAACAATCATAAAAATGACTTGATTGCAAATTATGAAGAACGAAAATAAATTATTTTATACCTCTCTCTTATGAAATTGGCATTCATGAAACAAAGAAATGATGAATCAATGCGAATTAAAAGCACGCTTGGTGTCTGACATGCAATTGGATACTGTCTGACACTGCAAAATATTTCCGTTCCTTCTAATCTTCCAAGTACTTCCATACGGGGTCGTATCGCTCGTATTATAATCTTTACAAAAGATATAATTATCTAACAAAATTGTAGAAAAAAAAACCAGTAATATATCACATTAGCCATGTTTATAAAAAAAAGAAACAAACTTGGTGAAAGTTGAATTATTATCGTACTGCAACCGAAAGACCAATCTCAACCGATCCAAATAAAACTCCAACAAAAGCCCCAAAACAAATTAAGAAATCCATTTTGTCAATTTTCCAAATATTCATTGCTTCTTTAAAATCGATTAATCCAGGTAGAGCTGAGAGAATAATCGACGCGAGAATCGCAACTGGCGTGTAGTACAATAATCGTGTGAAGAGTTGTAATGCAAGAAATACCGTAACTGCCATTACTATGTTTGATACTGTACTTTTACAACCGGCACTAAAATTCACAGCGGTTCGAGAGAATGAACCTGAATATTTTTTCATGTAATTAGTAAGCTAGTTAGTTAAAGTTGTTTATCGGATGATATCTTTTCTTCCTGAATGGAGATGATTTCTTTATCTTACTTTCGTTTTATTATGGCAATGAGATTTGAATCCGTGACATGATTTAGTATGTTTTGCACTGAAGTTATAATGATAATTTTTTTTTTGAATTGTTATAATGATAATTATTTCAGAGTTGTAATGATAATCGATTATTCTGATTATATAAATACTAGGAACATATTTTTAATTTTAAGATAAGATTAATTACCAGTTGCGACATAGCATGATGACATAGATCCAGCAACATTCATAAAACCCATGGCCAACATTTCCTTATTTCCATCAAGCTGGTAACCTTTTACAGATGCAAAAGATCTTCCTACTGCAATTGCCTCCTAAAATCACAAAAAAAATAAAAAATAACAAAAAAATTTAATTAACAAAATATATATTTGAAACATTATTTGAAATGAAAAATTATTAAAATTACCGTTAACGCAATAACAGAGCAAACAAGAGCGATTTTAGCGCATTCTCCTAAAAATGGTTGTTTGAGCTCTATTTTTTGAAGAGAGCTAGGGTTTAAGCCGCCATGAACGTGTTGTATAATCTTGACTCCATGTTTGTCAGATCTCGTCACAAAAACCAAAAGTGTTGAGATAATGACAGAGAGAAGCGGCGCAATTGCCGCCAGCCAGAAAAACTTCTTATTCCTCCTTGCCTGTATTTAATATTTTGGTTATAATGGTTTTAAAAAAATATGTTTTGGTTACAATGATTGTGAAATTTAGTTGAATGCTAATAAGGAAAAAAATGTTGTGAATTTCTTTAGTAATTGATACGTTGTATACTTACGATGAATCTGGCGACAAGGATTAATATGAGGAACGAGCATCCGATTAGAAAATTACTTGAGTGCCACTGCCATCAAAAAGTTAGATTGATCAGTCTAAATTTCTTTCTTTATCTTCTGAATTGAAGGCATATTTTTCAAAAGAAAAAAAAATACTAATTACCTACAAAATTTTTGTGAGAATTAATTTGCTAATATAAGATACAATTGCCTAACAAGAAATATTTTATCAATTAATATAAACTTACGGGTTGATGAATCGCAGACCAGACAGCCTGCACGACTGAAACCACATCAGTATTATTCGTAAAGTGGCTGAGCCCAAGTAGTCCTTTTAATTGTTGCAATCCAATTACGATTGCCGCTCCCCCCATGAATCCGACTATAGCCGCATGAGACAACAGATCGACTAAAAACCCCAATCTTTCATAAAAATATAAAAGAAAAATAAATATTTGAAAATTTTGAATTTCAAAGTGTAAAAATAACAAATAATGGAAAAATTGCATGTTTGAATTATTTTCTGTGGTTATCCAAAAATTAAATATAACATAAAGAGATGTTTAGAAGGTTTGAAAATTGGCCTTTTACACAATTTTTTGTGATGTAAAAGGTTGTGTTTTTACTTGTCATAACAAAAACTAAAACTTAAAAGGAAAAATATGCATGTTTTAACTCTTTTCTTTGTCATCCAAAATAAGTATATATCAGAAAGATATATGTACAAAGTTGGTAAATGGGCCTTTACATAAATCCGAATAAATAAAGGGTTATCATGTAATCTTACTAGTCATTACAAAAAAGAAGAAAAGGACCCGCACCTAAAGAGGCCAAAGGAGACTTGAAAGATGCCAGTTAAGAATGTAACGGTAAACACCAGCTTTTGATATGTGGCTGGATCCACCGTTGGATCGACTACTTTTTGGATCATGGATGAAAGAAGAAGAGATACAACTGCAACTGGACCGATCGCTAATTCTTTTGAAGTCCCCATTACTGCATATATCAGAGGCGGTACTACGCTCGTATCTGTTGTGATTTGAGAAATTCTAAGTTAGTAGTAATTATGTTTTTTTTTGGAAAGTTAAGTTAGTAGTAATTATGAGAAATATGTTTTTGATGTGGAAAGATTGGGGTGAGTTTTGAGTTGTGAAGTTGAAGACTTACATAAACCATATTGAGGATCAAGTTTGGCTAGGTTTGCATATCCAATGCTCTACAAAGACAAAAGAAAATAATAATTAAATAAATATTTATGTTACTTTTAATACTTAATTTCATAAAAAAAATTAAAAGGGACAAGAAAAAACAATAATTAAGCACATTTGTTTTGAGAAAATAACAATAATTAAGCACATAATATGCTACAATCTTTTTGGAGATATGTCATAGCATAAAAATATTAGACTGCAAAAAGAAATTCGCTTCTAAGCAAAATGACTTTTACGAAGAAGCTCTAACAAATAAATCATGTTTAACTTATCACTAAATCAAATTTTACTTACCGACATAACATGTTTCGCATAAAAATCAATCAAAACCTCAAAAAAAAAGTTATTTCTACCTGTGGAATGCCAAGGCTAGCAAGAGTCAAACCAGCCATTATATCACTCCTAAAAGACTTCAAATTGTAGCTCTTCCCCCATTGAAGCACTGGAAACAAACCTTTAATACACGACAAAAGACAAGCCGGTACCGACTTATCTCGTACTGGTACGACCGCCTTTTTAACCGTACCACTCACCTCCTTCCATACCGATGGCGGATCTGGCGAGTCCAAAACCATCGTATTTTTCGATATATTTTTATTGGTCTCATGTAATGTAGTTTCCATGACTGATTGAAGTGTTTGGGCGAACTCTCAGAGAGAATATATCTCTCTCTAGATTTGATCAAATAATATTCTTGGTAAATTGACCATCAAAGATAGAGAAAGGATTAGGCAAAGATTTGTTCTTTTCTTCTTGTTTTTGAAAGGGAAATGAGAAGAGGTTTTGAAAATAAGGATTTTGTGCATGGTATTTTATAGAAGAGATGGGGCTAGGGCCTAGGGATTTATTGGTATTAATTAATTATTATGATATTACATGACCTATTTATGACTTATTAGTGATAAAGTTGACCACATGATTGGAATTTGGATCATATTATTTGTACTTTTTATTTTACTTATTTTATTTTGCTGTAGTTTTTTTTACTTATTTGGTTATTGGTGCATGGTGCCAAATTTGAACAAGAACCAATCAATTCTGATTGGTATATTGTTCTGATTCAGGGATATGTACATTTTGTAATGAGCCAATGTGCCTCAATCGGGAAATTAATTATCATATATATGAATGAAGAATTAAATGTTTTTACATTTTTTAACTGTGGATTCAACATCAATAATTTTATTGCAATCTGATATCACGGGTCCATGTCGAAGTTTTTCTACCCAAAATCAAAAGAGTATATAAATCACAAAAAAAATCATAGCACCGGAAAAAAGAATTTACAACCGGTCGGCGCGCATCCATGTCCTGTCCTAATTTCCAGTGGAACTTCTCTATTGAACTTCCATTGATTTCAGTATGGAGTTAAGAGGCACACAATCCAATGGAATCCACTGCATCTTGGTTGCTTCATTGCTTGCATTATTTGTAATCAACAGCATCACCACAATAGATTCTGGTCCCAATGTTTTTTATTTTTTTGGAGAATTCATTTGGCAGAATATCATATCGACCAATTAAATGAGATATTCGAAGTTTGATCAGTTGTATCTATTAAATTATTTTCATATTTGACATAGATTCTCTTTTTAGTTAACAAGATCACAGAATAATCAGATTATGAGCTAGATATGGGAATCAGATTTCATATTCCTGGATTTTCTATATAAAGAGAGAGAAGTTTTTTTTTTTTGACAACAGGCTTATTTGGACAATGGTGAGAGTATTGCTTATAAAAAATAATAATTCAAATTTCAATCATACGGATGAAATATATATGTTATGAATATGTTGTGGATTAATTTTTAAAAGAATTAGAAAATCATATTATTATCATTATGTATCATCAAAATGCGTATATATATATTTATAGCATGTTTCTATAAATATAAATCATATTTTGATGATACATGATGATTAAGATATATTGTTTTGAAAATTTGATTACAATATACTTAAAACATATACATTTCATCCGTACGGTTGAAATTTGAGTTAACACTTTAGATTTTAATGTATAACGAATGTTGTCACATTGCCCAAATAAACTTGTTGTCAAAAGAACATGTAAGAGTCTAGTACATTAACTAGTACTGCCCAACATTCAGTTCACACCATATTGTACTGAAAAAAGATTAAGCTTGATTGGTGCTAGTAGTTAATGCACCAGCCTATTTAAGTAATTATTTTCTATTCAACTCTCAAGATGAGATTAATCCCTGTTTTCCAATTTCGTTCCGAGGGTGTTACAAACTTCACCACTTAAACTTCTGACGTCTCGTCAGAACTCATAGATGGTCCCATGTTCATCCTAGTACACACCCATACGCATCCGAGACTTCTTACGTGCCACAGATAGACCTCTTACTTGTCCGTACAAACGATAGTACCCCAGGATTTTGCTTCTGAATATCATTTGTAAGAGCGTATCACATTAACTGGTCCAGCCCAACTTTCCTGTCCACAACATATTGTCCTAAAAAGAGTTTAAATTTAGTTTGTACTAGTAGTTAATGCATTAGTCTATTTAAATAATTTTTTTTCTATTCAACTCTCAAGGTGAGACTAATACCTGCCTTCCAATTTCGTTTCGGGGTTGTTAACATAACCCACCTCATACATATATATATTAGGCCTGACATTTTTATGGTTCTTTGGAGGAGGCTTCGCTGATTCCTGTGACGCTAATGATCTCAGCGTTTCTTCGGTCCTCTGCCTCTTTGTCGAGTGAGGTGATGACTAAGGTTCGATTCCCGCTATCCGCCCATAGTTACAAGAAAGTAATATGGAGATAGAGAGTATCTTGAGATTAGGACTAGATATAGATACTCTTATATCTCAACAAGCACATACTAGAGATGCAGCATTCAGAACCATTCTTTATAGTGGTGTAAAAGTCAAATGCATACGTGATGGAGCACCTTTTCCACATGTGAATCCACAATTAATAGAATTGCTACTCTTAATTATAGAACTTACTAGTATTTTCTTTCAATCTTGAAAAAGGATTCAAATTCCAATATAAAGATTGAAAGAAAAATCATGAAATAAATATTCTGAGCTTAATGAAAAACAATAAAAGAAAATTAAAATGTGAAACTTTTTTGACCAAAAAGTATTAATCCATGTATGAATCAACTTTTTTCTTCTGGACGTTATCATTTCTATAAGATAGAGCACTTGAACCTTTATATCATTTTTCAACATCAAGGTATCTTTCAAGTGAATCGTATTCCATGAATATGATCTTGTTGTATTAAATTCTGTTCGAAAATAGATGCGTAATTGATTCTTAAATTATCAAACATCTTTACACAGGTTCTGGTTTGGATTAAAATAAGATAAACTCTTATGGGAAGTAATGAGCCTGGTAGACTCATTACTTCCATTTTTTATTTCTCAAACTAATTTATTCTATTTGGATAGACAAAGTAGTATATGAATAAATTCCCATTTTGGTGTATACTAGATTCCAATAACTGACATAATTCTTATTTTACTATTTTTCCTGATGGGAAAAATCATCCTTGAAAAAGAAAGAAAAAGAGAGAAAAATTATATTATTTATGGTAAAAAATTCATTCATTTCCAATATTCCACAAGAAGACAAAGAAGAAAACAAAGGTTCCGTTGAATTTCAAGTATTCAGTTTCACCGATAAGTAGGGGTGTTCATTCGGTTTGGTTTATTCGGTTACCGAACCGAACCGGTCTATTTCGATTAATTCGGTTCGGTTGTTTGGTTAAATCGGCCCGGTTCGGTTAGAAATTTCGAGTTATTTGGTTTATTCGGTTCGGTTCGGTTTTGTTTTGGTTTAGAAAAACCGAATAAACCGAACCGACCGAATCATATATCAACTTATTAAATTACAATGATATAATCTTAAATTTTTGATTACACATATTAATATTAATAAATATAGTCATTATCTAGGCTAAGAAAATATTAACTTTGACTTAATATTGTATAGATTTCTTGCTATTTTGGTTCAACCGAATAAACCGAAATAAAATTCGGTTTATTTGGTTCGGTTCCATTTTTATTCGGTTCGGTTCGATAAAAGATAAGATACAGAGAATTGGTTCACATTTAGAATTACACAAAAAAAGATTTCTTATCGGAAAGGGGTCTACAAAGAATTCTGGGTAAACGTCAATGCTTGTGGCTTATTTGTCAAAGAAAAAATGAGTACATTATAATAAATTAATTGATCAGCGTTCCGTAGAGGATTGGCTTTTTTGGTAGCTGATTGCCATAGTGGGCTATTGCGGCGCTATGACTTTATAGCGGACGTGCAATATAATTTATAATTTAAGTAAAATTTTCAAAAATATTAATGATAAAAATATAATCATAATAAGATTTTAATATAAAAGCAAAAAATTCAAATGCCATAAATATTAAATAAAATAATATGATTATTTATCATAAAATAATATGATTTATAATTTAAATAAAATAATATGATTATTTATCATAAAATTTTCAAAAATATTAATGATAAAAATATAATCATAATAAGATTTTAATATAAAAGCAAAAAATTCAAATGCCATAAATATTAAATAAAATAATATGATTATTTATCATAAAATAATATGATTTATAATTTAAATAAAATAATATGATTATTTATCATAAAATTTTCAAAAATATTAATGATAAAAATATAATCATAATAAGATTTTAATATAAAAGCAAAAAATTCAAATGCCATAAATATTAAATAAAATAATATGATTATTTATCATAAAATATCATACAAAGTTCTTTGTCCATAACTAAACATACTGCATAATTATCCAAAATAAACACACGAATATTAATTATCCAAAATAAACAATAAATAAATAAATACAAAACTAATACTTTGAACGCTATAGCGGCTGCTATAGCCGCTATTTGAATGTTATTTGACCGCTATATCGGCGTTATTGGTTCATAGCGCTCACCCTAAACGCTATTTTAGCTATATTTCATTTCGTATTACGTTTTATGGTCGAAATCCGCTATTGCGCGCAATTGAGGCGCTATATATCTCCGCAAATATAAAAAGTGGTAATGCAAATTTCAACCGTACGGATATATATCTCCGATTCATTTGAAAATTGTGGTATAATATACTTAAACCATATATATTTCATATGTACGGTTGAAATTTGAACTAACAATTTAGATTTTTGAAATAAAGTAATATTATTATGCATTGCCCAAATAAGATTGTTGTCGAAAGAACCCAATATAATATATATATATATATATATATATATATATATATATATATATATATATATATATTGCAAAATAGTATACAAAACAATGAAAATAGTTTTCTTATAGGTGTATTTTGTTCTTTTATATACTGATTTTTATAGTGTTTTGCATTTTATGTACATCTATATAAAGAAAATATATATTTTTCAATTATCTTTTCCATTTTTTTTATCTGTATATATTGTTTTAAAAAAGGAGTTTATATCTTATTTCATAATAAAAGGACGGAAATCGATCCCATCGTGCAACATTATATCTCTTGTTTGTTTTCTCTAATAATTTCGTAGGTAATTCGAAGATGAAAACCATAATTTTGTAAAAAGAGTTAGTAACAAATTTAAACCCAACTCAAGTTCTACCACAAAAGAAAAAACAAACTCAAAACCTAATAATGAAAATGAAAAGCTACATATCCTGATCCTCAAAATTAAGTTTTTTATTTTGTAAAAAGGACTGTTTTTCCCCTGGCCCTGGTCGGTAACATGTTTTTGTCTCAAACAATGATTTATCCAGAATCCATTTATTTTAGTAATATATAAGATCTCTCAATAGGACATGATATAATCCAAATGGTCACGGATATTAATTAAATTTTGTCTATTTTGTTTACAATTATTTTGGGTTCTCACCCATGAGATTCTTCGTGTCCATGGATTTGATTTGACTATAGAATATTTTCTTTTTTAATAATATTGAGGCATGCATAACCACTGACTTATAAATTAGTGTGTACAATGACATATGGAGTAATAAATTGTGGATTAGTTTTATTAATATTTTTCTGTTTAGTTAAATACGCAACAGGCAATTTGATTATTACCTATCTTGGAGCTTTGCCTTTTGAGCACTTGAGGAATATATCTCCATATAAATTGTATTAACTATATATCATATCACATGCTATTTGAGTATTTTATCTCAAATATGTTTTTTATATTGGGAAGATAACATTTTAATAGTTTATAAGTTAAAAAAAATAATATTTATGTCAACAATAACACTGTTGTGGCAATTGCATTTGTCTGATGTTTACATTTAAGAAAATGCAATACTATGCTTTTTCTGACATTTATTCTATACTGATTCATTATATTTACATATTTTTTCCAAAGGTATATTGGTTGGATGTCTTATGCCCACATGGGGGAATCTGAATGTGACACATGAAACTTTTTCTGTTTTCCCAAGTCAACATGTGCCTGGCGAGAGGTGGTGCTAGAAGTTGAACCGTCAAATTCTTGAAATATATACCCTTTTTTGTTATCTGGAAAATTCACAATCACGCACAGGATTTCGAGCGTGGGTTCAGGAGAAATAATGTGCATTGCATTGTGTATCAGAAATAATGTGCATTGCATTGTGTATCAATGGCCGCCATTGTTTATGATTATTGAGGGTTAAAAAAAATTTCCTCTAATGATTAAGACCACACAAAATTTTTGAAAAGGCTAAATACATAAAGATATATGTATTTTAAAAAAAATTCACTAAATTATCACTACTGATATATATTATTCTATCAAAATATTAGAAAGGTCATGAATCCCTCTAATTTCTATAAAACTCCGCTACTACAATCAGATGTGCAGAGTGGCAAAGACATGAGAGAGATGATGTGTATTGGCTTATTAAGTATATTACGCATGCTGCGTTTTGATATTTTTTTTATATAATGGAGAAGACTCAAACTCTCATATCTATTTTGTTGTCACTGGGACTGATTCCAGAAAAAGAAGATCATTACTTGTTTGCATGAGAAAGCCGAATCCATAGAAAGTTTTCTTGGAATGCTCCACTATTCTTGATGGAAGGTGGAAGATTAAACTTTTAACATCTTGAATTACATACATGATACATAACCAACTAGTCTTGAGATTATTGACTTTTTTTCGATATTAACCATATATATCATGTTTAATTTTTTAAATTCATATATTTACATTATTTTATATTTTATATATAATCTTTTAAATTATCTTTTTATACATATAGATACAAATATATATTTTTTGAATACTTTTTTATATGATCTTAATTTAATCTTATACATTATATTTTTGAAAAAAAAGTAATATTTTTTCTTATGAAGAATAGATGGGTGCACGTCCCCACCAAAAAAATGGGACACCTTTTTTTAAGGGAGAAATGGGGCACCTTGTTATTTCACAAACATATGAATCTGGATACGAAGCGCTATCTTATGTAGTGCTACACCGCCAGCTCAATTACAGTGCACCACGTCGCGTAATGGCACGTCCCATATACGTGTCTCCATATAGTATCCCTCGCGCGCAAGTTCTAAATTATTCCAGCGATGCATCAGATCCCCACGTCGCTCACTGCTTCTATTTTTTTTTTTTTTTTTACAGCCCAACAATACAAAAATGTATAACACTCCACTAAAAAGCATACTGAGTAACTAAAAGTTATATAAAAACAGCTAAAAGACATATCAATCCAATACAAAACACAAAAAACATGATAATCAACTAAAAGATATACTCAATAATGAAAACAATCATAGAAACACAACTAAAAAATATATGAATCTAATACAATACAAAAGACATAACAGTCCATTAAAAAGACATATCAATTTAACATGGTAGAAAAGGTATAACATTCCATTAAAAAGACATAATCAGTAAACATTAAAAGACATCCCCAATAACTAAAAAGTCATATAAATACAACTAAAAGACATATCAATCCGACATAATACAAAAGACATATTCAAAACCTAAAAGGCATAACAATACAACTAAAAAGATATATCAATCCAACACAATACAAAAAACATAACAATTCAACACACTGCCAACAAAAAGTATATCAATCAAAATAAAAGAAATAATAATAACTACAAAATCAAAACAGAGTGAAAAGGGGCGGAGCGGAATTGGGCTAGTGTGAATTGAGTCGTGGACGTAACTAAGTTGCACCACTGGCGTAAGTTAAACCCGTGCATGACTAGGCCGCATTTTTAAATTGCCGGACGCAGTTTACTTCCATGGATGATCTACTTTACGATTGTCCAAAACCGTAATTTTCTTTTGGTGCCTTGAGACAAAATGGAGCCAAGCTTCAAGAGGGAAGTCTTGTTCTAGAAGGAACAAGGTTCGAATGAGGATTCAAATCGACCAAGGAGGCTCTAGCTTGAATCTCCATTTGTGGTTTGATTTATTTTCTTTTTCCGCCTTAATTTCTCTCTTTTTTGTTGAATGAATAATTTGTCAAGTATGTGTGTGAATAGTGTTTGTGTGTGCATCCTTGAGTAGCTTTTGTTGTTCTCAGTTTGATGATTAAACATATTTCGAGCTACAAATATAATTTTGAGAATGATTTTCAAAGCTAGAAAAATTTATATCGAGAAATCGGATATGGAGAATCAGTCGCGAAAAAACTCAACATCTCAACTCTCCGAAAGATAAGAACGCGATGCACACCTCTCAAGCTATCAAGCTTCGGAGCTCCTCTTAAGTCTTTTGTTTAAATAGGTTTATTTAAATTGAGTAATACTATTTAAATACTAAATTGAGAGAAATAATATTGCTAAAACATACAAAACTTGCTTATTTCGTTCTTAACGGAATAATCCATTCAAAATGGATTAATTCCGTCCAGAATGGACCTTCACTGTAAAAACGTCTGAAAAATTAGACTAATTCCGTTCTGAACTGAATAACATATTTTTAGCCATTTGAAATAGAAAAATGTTCCGTTCTGAACGGAATAACCGTATTTCTGCCTTTTTGACTTGGTTTCTCCTTCCTCCTTTATAAGGAGTTCACAAGATTCATTTTCATCAATAAATTCTCTCACTTTCTAAAGTCAAAAATCAATATTCTCTCTCTCTGTTGTGTTGAATAAATTTACTCAAAATCTTGTGAGATTCGAGAGAAACCTTGCAAACTATTTGTTAGAGCTTTATTGTTAGTTTGGATTGAAAGAAATCTGGTTCAAGTTTGGTTTCATTACTTCGCTACGAGTTGTAAAGCGAGCGGTGATGCGAGTCTTGTAAAGAAACATTATTTCGATTAGTGAACACGGAGCCGAAAGGTAAGATCCGGAGAGTAGGCACTTGTAAAAGCGGAAATGTTAGCTAGCAAGAAAAATGTGGTTAACGCTCACGCAACCACTTAGCCGAACTTTGTAAATAAGTTCGCATGTTTAGTATTGTTTCATTTTACTTTTCTATTGTTTGATTTTAATTACTATTATTGATTTATATTAACACAACCATAGATTAAAAGTCAAACAAACCAAAAGTTATAATTTGCAAAATTTTATAAAAAAATTATACTTCTGCATGATTTAAGCCTATTCCCACCTCCCCCCAACAACCATAGGCCGTAATTAGTCAATAGTTTTGTGTAGGAAAAGATTTATTGTATTACTGTGATGAAATCTTGTGTTTGATTTGGCATTTTTTGAGGTTTAAGAAGATTAATTTAAGAACACGTAAATTGTTTAAATTGAATTATTTGGAAGAATATATTTGATTCAAAATTTAAATATTAAATTAATTCTAATTAGAAGATTAGTTTTGATTTAAATTTTGATGTATTTAGGAGTTATTTGATCATTTGAACACTTGGAAGAGGTTTTTGTGATTAAATTAGGTTTTAAATCGAGTTTGTGTAAAACTTGAAAGTAGAAGTTTTTGAGTTGAATTTAATCTTCGATTTATTAATTGATTAATTTTTGGAAAAAATTTTATCAAACTTTTCTTTTTGAACCATTTAAATAAATTATTATTTATTGTGATTAATGATTTACATATTATACAAATTGTCATAATTCCCTACATTTTTTTATTAACTTTTAAAAAATCAAAAACAACAAAAATATTTACTTTCTTTCATTATTTCTTGCACATGTTTCCATCCTCTTAAACAACTTCATCACACACTCTTTTACTTTAAATGGTTAAAACTTGGAATTGCATTAAATAACTAGCACCTGAGAAATGATTTATGAACTTGTTTTATTTAAGACCGGTTTACTTATGTTCGACATGCTCTCATTCTGCATATACATTTATAAAATTAATTAAATAACTTATAAATAATTTTGTTAAGATTGTAAATTGAAAAATAACACCATTTACACTTCTTACAGCAGTATAGGCGCTAAATGGTGGAGCCCTGAGAATAATTTCTCTAAGCTAATATCGAAGTCCCACCTTTGGGAGAGCATCAAAAGTCACATCTTGAGTCACTCAGATATTAGTAACAATATATACATACTAATACATTTATTTCTTTTTTGGAACCCTTTTACAATGAGAATATGAAATTATCCTCTCTTTTTTAGATGATGAAATTGTCATCTTTTAAAGGAATGAATAATTGAGCACTATCTCAATACAAATATCAGGTTCCAATGCCCAAGTGTCAAATCGTATCAAATTCCTTTTGTATTTCAAAATCAAACTTTAAACAGCAACTAAATCCAAACAGTTTGACATGAACTATAAATCACTTGCACAACATGCAGATGATTGAGTATGAAGAGTTTCAGAATTAATAAACTGAATTTAACACATGGACAAAATATTTTCGTGGAATGGAGCTAGATCCTCATCAAAATGAAAACGAAATGAGAGATTTTTTTACGTAAATATATTCCAAAAAATACAAAATTTAATTGATCAGTTGTGTTGATTGTATGAAAGATAACCCGAAAGCCTTAGTTTATCTTTTTCCATTGAAGCTTACAACAAACAATTTTTGTACTGAAAATCAAATTTTAAAAAATAGGAAATGGAAACGTGACAGGTTAGAGCAAAAATAGGAAATGGAAACGTGACAGGTTAGAGCAAAAATAGGAAATGGAAACGTGACAGGTTAGAGCATGCTCAAAATGCGATAAAATTATATATATATATATTATAAAAATGGAAAAACAATACATACAAATGCACAAAAATAATAGTATATTAAAAAACAGAAAAATAATATATATATATATATATATATATATATATATATATATATATATATATATATATATATATATATATATATACTGTATTATGTATAACTGTTTACAAAAAAAATCTTTTATACTGTTTTTTCTTTTAATTTTATACACTGTTTATTGCCTATTTATACTGTTTTTTCACGAAAAATAAAAAAAGTAGGTCGTGTTGCACGACTAGAAACCTTCATCGTGTTGTATCAGATCTCTAAAAAAATAATTGTACTGAAAAATCCCCTTATGTGTTATGTGTATGGATAAATATTTATTTTTTGAAGTCCTCGAATGAAAATAATATTTACAAGAAAAAAATATAATCACTAATTATTAATACATATTTACATATGAGATTTGAACTAAGAACTGGTTATGACCATCTGTGTATGTGTATAAATATACACGTGTGTCCTTAAAATAATATTGGGTGCTTATTATTCTTCTCACAATAGTTTTTAAGCTCACAAATCACAATACGTATTGGTTATTCTTTCTTCTTCCAAGGCCTTTTGGGTGAAATGTGCCACTAGCTAGTTCCTCAATTGGAAACGTTCGGCTCAGACTGTGGAAACGTTCGGCTCAGATTGCTTGCTAATCCTTGAAAAACGTTAGAACATTATATCTACTAGGATACTTTCCGCGTTTCATTGCGATTTTTATCATTTTGATTATTTAATAATTAATACATTAAATTTATCTTACGAATTAATAATCATAAAAAAAACTATATAAATTATCTCAAAAAATAACTCATAACAGAATAAACAATGAATAATTCATACTTTTGTTAGAAATTATTTCTGAATCAAATAAGATTTATACAAGTCATAATAAAAAATATGTAATACTGACATGAAATTATAATTCAACAAATTTAAACTTTGTTTTCTCATCAATGCGATATTTAAAAAAATTAAGTACAAAAAAATATTTTTATAAATTGATTAAAATTTCATCATTATTTTCACAACAATTAATTTGCATATTTCTCACAATTTATATTAAATAAAAAAATTTGGTTGTTGATCTCACACTTAAATGTTAATCTCTTAGTTGAAAATTTAATTATGTACTTCTTATACAAACATTATTTGTATCTTGGTGTATCGTAACTGTAAGCATCTATAAGATAAAAAAATAGATAAATCATATTTTTATTACAATCTTGAGTCATAATGTCATCTGGCATGGTGATATTCAATTCAATTTATTAAAAATACGAGATATTGAAAGTCATTATGAGAAAACATAATTGTGCATTCGAAAGTATAACAATTGAGATCTTGAATGAAAGATCTCATCATCCTTGTTCTATTTTTCATTTTTTCACAAAAAAAATGAGCTACTGAAAAACTATATTTTGAAAGAAAACGTTGAGAAAAAATTACCTGAGAGAGACACATGAAGTCCACATTCTTTTTTTTGAAAAATGATTTATTTATTTTCTTTTTTTAATTATTTGAGGGAGAGAGAAAGAGAGGACCCACTTTTTTTGTGAAAAATAGTAATCTATTTTTTTTATTTATTTGAGGGAGAGAGAAAGAGATTGAAACGTGGGACCCAAATTTTTTTTTTTTTGATAAATCATTATTTTTTTATTTATTTAGGAATGAGTAATAATGTTATCTGACATAATGATATTCAATTAAGACGATTAAAGTCACGAGATATTGAAAGTTATTATGAGAAAACATAATGGTGCATTCTAAAGTATAACAATTGAGATATTGAATGAAAAATCTCATCATCCTTGTTCTATTTTTCATTTTTTCACAAAAAAATGAGCTACTGAAAAATCATATTTTGAAAGAAAACTTTGGGAAAAAATTACCTGAGAGAGAGACACATGGAGTCTACATTCTTTTTTTTTTTTTGGAAAATAATTTATTTATTTTTAATTATTTGAGGGAGAGAGAAAGAGAGGGCCCACTTATTATTATTATTTTTTTAAATCATTAATCTATGTTATTTATTTATTTGAGGGAGAGAGAAAGAAAGTGACGTGACCTCTTTTCTCGAAAGAAAGTTTTTCTTATCCTATCGTACGGTCCATATCGTACCACGTCACCCCATCCAACGGTTCCCAAAATAGAGGTGACGTGGCCTCTTTTCTTGAAAGAAAGTTTTCTTATCCTAGGGGAAGGTACAACCTAAGTTTAGAATTAGAAAAATGAACTTTGTAAAAGCAAGATATTTGTCTTAAATTCTTTTTAAGAGATTTAATGGATTGTTCTCTAACATAAAATATTTTGGAAAACCTTTTAAACAGAATTTTTGGGCCTAATTTCTTAAAGAAAATTTATCAAAAATCCTCTTTCCAAGTTTTCAATATCCCTTAGAAGGATTACAATAATTAAACCATGTAATTGATAATCTAAAATCATGAATCGTGTCAATTCATTGTTTGCCATATGGCGTAAAAGATGTAACAGAATTTTCAGAGTTGAAAAATACAATACCCATTCACTCCTCAAACTGACGACTAACAAATTCAATAGCTGGCAAAAATGCGACCAACGAGAAACACAATTGTCACGACAAAACAGACAAGAGATAAGGAACGGAAGAAGGAAGGCGGAGCGAAGCTCGGAAAGGAAATGAGGCGCGGCAACATTTAGTGCCACAACTTCTAATTTATTCCTCCCTAACTTCTCTGGATGCCAATAATTAATTAATTTGGCTTATTTTGTATTATTTTGTAGCGTGGCCAATTAACGGCATGCCATTTAATTTTCCTTTTCTACATTTTTTCTTTATTTTCAGAAAAATTAATTAGACTTTAATTAATAGATATACGTAAGAGATAAAAAAAGCTCTCCGTAAATTAAAATTTTCTTTTTTTTGTAAGTGCTCATCTTTATTATTCACTTTAATGTCGATAGATCATAGATGTTTTTTTGATCAAGCGAAAGATCATAGATGTCTTCAACAACTTTTTATTCTCCGGCATTTGAAGCATAACTGTATTTTTCTCAATGCTCTATTATTTATGTTGACTTTATTTTGCAAAGTCAGTTCCAAACCCCTGTTAACCACATACATACATTATATATATAATAGCAATAACAAATGACGGATTAACATCGTGTATTGAATCACGATGCTTAGCTCTTTTGTGGCATCTAAAGAGTAACACTTCATGTAATATAATGTGTGCTCTGAAAATATGGCTCAATATATAATACACCACATAAATCGTTACATTTCAAGTGTGACAAAAAGTCAGGATGGGTTTTTCTCTTTAGATTCAATGAATCTGGTTAATTTCAACCACTTTGATTTTTGATGAAATAATACATAATATCAAAGTAATTATTCAAGTTAAAATAGCTAGCATCTCTAACTATCAAGTGAGATCAACCAAATCAATATAAATACACCACCGATTACAATATTCAAAATTTTAGAACCAAAATTAGTATGTTTAAAATGTAAACGATAATTAAACAGCTAAATATATAAATTTGACTAATAATTTTAATATCAAATTATTATTCCGCCAAAATATTGAGGGAGTTTTATATAAAATATGTACATAAAAAATGATATAAACTCTTTAATCTATAGTTATTGTATAACTTCAATCATTTTTTGACAACTTAGAAATGACAATGATAAGATATATAACTGCTCATCTCAATCATTCTAACGGAGTTGAAACACTACAAATGGTCGAAAATTCAGACTTTTAAACTTTTGATACCGAAAGCTTATCTAAAACAATACTTTCATATTCTTTTGACACTCGAAGCAATATATATATATATATATATATATATATATATACTATTATTTCGTTGACTTTATCCCGAAACGCCAATCCCAAAACCCAACTTAACACGTACAAATAACATATAAACATCACGACGTTAGCTCTTATGTGACATCTAAACAAAGACACTTCATAGAGTATAATTACATACTCCACAAAAATATACATCAACAATACTCCACATAAATTTATATATTTCAAATGGCACAAAAGATCATGAAAATTACAAATTCATTGAACCTAGACGGTTTCGACCATTGAGTTAACATCTCCATTTTTGTGTACAAAATGCCAAGTGGTCTCTGGCCACCCATGGTGGTGTATTGGTAGGCCCATGATGACTTCTCGCAAATATGCCCCAACTTTCTATGAAGTTTTATAAAGTTTTACAAGAGGACATTTTTGTCACTTTTTCATTTGGCAAGTTTTTCCTTTCATTGACTCGAGGGTAGAATCAGTAACAGTTGTTGCATGAAGAGTTCAAAGGATCTGAAAGGGACCTACTTATTAAAGAAGAAAGGTAATCTTGCATATGCATCATTGTGAAATGCAAATTTGTGAAATTATGTCAAGTTGATTGTCATGCAATTAATTTATTGCTTAGTTTTGTAAATGTATGTCGAATGAACACTTTAATTTGAAAATTCAGAGTGTTATAAGAGATAAATCTCATTGAATCTGAATTAAATGCAATTCAATGAATGTGAATACAAGAAAATAAATAGTTGGGATTGTGACCTTTTTGGCCATTGCAACTTTTCTAGTTTTTACGAAATTTATATTGAGTTCCGTTATGATAAAATCATTTGATTCTTGACTATGCTGGTGCATGTTGGTTTTTAGCATTTGGTCTTGACTACTTTAGGATCAAAAGACTTTTTTGTCATTTCTTTTTTTGTGGTGGTATATACGCAAAAGCACTCTCTTGTTGGAAACCATTATTGATTACTCCGAACTCCCCCACTTTTGGCTCTTTTGAGTGGCTTTATAAAGGTATGATTTTCTCTTAATCTTTTTTATTCGTTGTCTTTATCTTTTTCTCTTAAAAAAAGAAAAGCATCTTAATTTTCTTCAGTTATTTTATAATTTATGCACATCATTTCTCTTGACTCTGTCGATTGGATGCTTTAACACACTAATGATCTCTTAAATAATTTACTTTGTATTAAGAAAAAAATTAAGTTTATTTAACCATCATTAAGTTTTTTCAATGATATTGGATCTTTGGTTTAATGGATTCTACAATCCATGGGCTGATTACAAAATGATATTTTTATGTGCAAATTAAATATTATTTCAGTCCTGTTCAGTAGCCTGTCTGAAAGATTGGGATTGGTTTAAAAATTCCGAAATCATAGAGAAGAAATGTCCTTTGTTTATTAAAATGTCCAAATTCTGGCTTTATTTACAAAATGAAAAAAAGAAATGCAAAAAAATACCTTTGTCTATTAGATATTGAACATATACAAGTCTATTATCTTTTCTGAGAAGTGTATCATTTAATTAATCAAGGTATAAGAAAATAATATTCAAGGTTCTTTACCCTTTTAATTTACTGAAAATTGCGCACTGATATCGAGCTGTATCCATGCATACCTCAAAAGATTTTTTTTTTGTTTTAACAAATGCAATTGCATTAGATGCCCCTTTTATCTTTGGTCAACAAGACAAAGCTGACAAGTTGCTGTACAAAATTAATATGTTATATTTTTTATGATGTCCTAAGTTTATCTTCACAATTTAACTTCAAACATCACAATTACATAAACTAATCTCAATTATTGCATCCTTGATTTTTTTTCCACTTCTGTCTCTTATCCTAAATAATTTCAAACTAATAAGTTGACTTTAACAAATATTTAAAAATTGAAGCTTATTTTTCTTTTCTTTAACATAGCTTTGAGGATGTATCAAGGGATTGTATTTGAATAAAATAGCGTATAGAAATTCTCTTTCATTCTTTTGAACTTAGTCTAATTCCAATCTAAATTCATTTCAGACAGAATAAATTTGGCTGGCTGATATGCATTGACCTTGATTAGTATTATAATTTTTACTAGTATATAAGACTTGCTTTGTACTTGCTTATTTCAAACACCAATTCGCATTTCGAGTTCAGTTCTCATTTACAAGTGAGTTCTAATTCACTTATTTTTTTCTATCTTTTTTTGTTATTTTGAATTTGATGGAATGACAGAATTGTATTATTCATCTTCTAAAAGAAATAAGAATGCCTTCATAATTATTTTGTTTTTGAATTAGTAATGCTCTCATGCATTGGGTTGTAATTAGTTCCTTTTTTTAATCTTTATTATACCTTAAGTTCATTTTTCAATCATCAAATGATACTCCAAAAATCCAATATGTTGATTTTTATAATTAACTATATAACTCTATTTTCGCACTATATACTTTTTTAACAAGCCCTTTTCTTTTCCCTTTATAGACAAGATGAAAAACAACTCGGTTTCTGACGAATCAACGGAAACCGAAATACACCACCATGGAATTCCCTCACAAAACCACAAAAATGGAAACAACATTTCTCATGGATACTCAGTTGGATTTCCGCCAAAAAAGAATATGTTGGATGATTTTACGCACACTTTTAAAGAGACATTTTTTCATGACGATCCGTTGCGGCAATACAAGGATCAGTCGAAAGGAAGGAAGCTCTGGCTTGGAGTCCAGTCATTTTTCCCAATTCTTGATTGGGGGAAGAAATATAATTTGAGCAAGTTTAAAGGGGATTTTATCGCCGGTTTGACCATTGCAAGTTTGGCCATTCCTCAGGTATGAAGATTTATTTCTTTTTTTCTGTTTGAAAAATAGGTTCGAAGAGTTAATCACTCGTTTAATAGCTTAGTTGCAAGATATGGATGGATTTATTGTCATATATTTTGTTTTTTCAAAGAACTTTTGGGATTATATTTCGCTAATTAGCTATATAATATTTTGAAAAGAAAATAAAACCAGAGAGATTTGGCAATGAATTATAGTTTTTATTATTAACTATTGAAAAGATCTTAGTGGACTAGTAGTCATAAAACAAAAAAATATATAATGGCTGTAGGAAAAATTATAATACTATGCATGCTTCCCGTTTTTATTCATAAAATATATAAATATAGTGCTTAATCATAAAAAATGAATTTTATGAATAAAAAAATCATGTGAAAATTATTTCCCTATTTACATGTACTAACATATATATTATTAATTTTCTTTTATTCAGGATATCGGGTATGCAAAGCTGGCGAATCTTTCTCCTCAGTATGGGCTTTGTAAGTTAATATACCCTTAATGCTCAATTTCAGATTACAATAAAAATATAAGAATATGAAAAGAAATAATGAGAGGTTATGATTTTCAGACGGAACCCCTAAAAGTTTATAATTAATTATGAACTATACAACCACTAACACTGTTAGTGGTTCATTAGTTATCTCCTAGTACTTTTCATCTCATCTAATAGAACCAATCAATAAACTAGCTTAACTTGCCTACAGGCTTTGAATCAAAACAAAATTAGCTTACTTATTAAATTTATATTGATTAAAAATAGATTCGAGTTTTGTGCCGCCTCTGATATACGCGGTAATGGGGAGCTCAAGGGATATAGCGATCGGACCAGTCGCGGTGGTGTCTCTCTTACTCGGCACGCTTCTCAAAGCGGAGATTAACCCAACAAAACAAAAGGAAGAATACCTCCATCTTGCCTTCACTGCCACTTTTTTCGCCGGAATTACCGAAGCTGCCCTTGGATTCCTAAGGTATTTAATTATAAAAAAATGTTACACATAATGATATGAAAGCATGATGACAGCATGATGGTGCAAATATTACATCTTTAATTAACTAAAAACAATTGTAATATTTGCAATGTAGACCACACGTAATGTAATCTGCCGTCATACTTTTTGGTCATGTTGTGTAGCGTGTAACATATTTATTTTATTATTGTTGTTTAATCGGCTTAATGTTTATCTTTTCTTTTTTTGTTTCAGGTTGGGTTTTATTGTGGACTTTTTATCGCATGCGGCTATAGTTGGATTCATGGCTGGTGCAGCTATTACAATTGCCCTTCAACAGCTTAAGGGCTTTTTGGGGATAAAAAATTTCACCACAAACACTGATATTATCTCTGTTATGAAATCTGTGTGGGGAAGTGTTAATCATGGCGTAAGTTTGAAAAAAGAAAAGGACCACTCAGTTATTTTATATCCAAAAACTAAATTATTTTAAAAAATATTAATAATTTGTTTTTACTTCGGATTTTTTTATAGTGGAATTGGCAAACAGCAGTTATAGGGTTGTCTTTTCTGATATTCCTTCTGATCACCAAGTACATTGTAAGAGCTATGAACTATATAAACAAAAGAATTTCAGCTAAATTATTGTAACAAGAAAAGAAAAAAGTTCATATAATTATAATTTTACTAATAATTTGAATTTACCAGTCAAAGAAGAACAAGAAGCTCTTTTGGGTCGCGGCAGTCGCACCGTTGATCTCAGTTATTATATCCACTCTTTGCGTGTATCTAACCCGTGCTGACAAGGATGGAGTTAATATTGTATGCTCATAAATATACCTCTATACATAAAACCTTTTAGGATTTAATAAACAAAAAAAATATCAAATAAATAAAATAAAATGTTTGTATATTTACAGGTTAAGCATATAAACAAAGGAATAAATCCATCATCAATTCATAAAATCTACTGGTCGGGACCGAATCTAGCTAAAGGGGCTAAAATCGGTATTATTGCAGGGATGGTCGGCTTAACAGTAAGTACCCAAAAAAGTTAAATAAAAGTACATTTATAAAAAAAATTAATTACTAAAATCAAAATGATATTAATTAAATAATATTATAATAATTCAGGAAGCAATAGCGATTGGAAGAACATTCGCTACATTAAAAGATTATCCGATAGATGGAAACAAAGAAATGATTGCCTTAGGAGTTATGAACATTGCCGGTTCCTTCACTTCTTGCTATGTTGCTACAGGTAATTTGCAAACAGATCCTTCCGAAAGTTGCTACACACCATAGCAATAAAATATGATGACAACTCTATAATGCAAATATTATAACTAATTATACCTAATTAAATAAGTAATATTTGCATTATTTAGTGTCATGTCGTTTAGAATTTTCGAATGTAAATAACCTCATATTACTTTGTTTTTCCATTGTAGGATCCTTTTCAAGGTCTGCAGTGAATTACATGGCGGGATGTAGCACGACCGTGTCTAACATTGTAATGTCAATCGTGGTTATGCTAACCCTACAAGTAATCACGCCTTTATTCAAATACACCCCTAATGCCGTTATTTCCGCGATTATTATTTCGGCCGTGGTTGGATTGGTTGATGTTGGCGCGGCTTACACAATATGGAAAGTTGATAAGTTGGATTTTCTCGCTTGCATGGGGGCCTTCTTTGGCGTTGTTTTGAAATCCGTTGAAATTGGCCTCTTAATTGCGGTAATTATATAGTTTTCACTTTAAAAATAAATAAATTATATAGTCTTCACTTTAATTATCTCAAATTAATGATACTTTGAAGGGAAATTATGATTTTAATATACGGATATTTACTTTTAAATGAAAATAGGTTGTGTTGTCACTCGCTAAGATTCTACTTCAAGTTACTAGGCCAAGAACCGCCTTATTAGGAAACCTTCCAAGAACTACTATTTATAGAAATATTGATCAATATCCCGACGCGACAAAAGTGCCCGGAGTTCTAATTGTGAGGGTTGATTCTGCGATTTATTTCTCTAATGCTAACTATATTAAAGAGAGGTATTATTCTAATAATGTTTTTATATACAATAATGGTGTTGCTAAATTCTAATTATATTACTTATTTACTATATGATTTTTTTTACCTTCTAGAATTTTGAGATGGTTGAGAGATGAAGAGGACCTAAACACGGAGAAAAGCCTTCCGAGAATTGAATACTTGATTGTTGAAATGTCACGTAAGTAACTGAAGAAAAATGAGACTAAAAAAATCGTAACTCATCCATTTCATGAATTTAATTTATCTGTGTTAATTATTTTTTACTTTATTTTACAGCTGTAATTGACATAGACACTAGCGGTATCCATGCCCTAGATGAGCTCTTCAGAACCCTTCAAAAACGCTCTGTTCAGGTTAGTATGAGAAATTTCACAAAAAAAAATTAATAAACATAATGCTAAACCCTAAACTCTAAGCTCTGATCTAACTTCTTGTAATCACATCTCACACATGCAAAAATGTATACTTACAAAATTGTTGTTAAACCCTAAACAAAATTCACTTTTGTTTCTACAAAACCTGGTATTATCACCAATAAACCCAAAAAAAGAAAAATAATTACTAGAAACTCTTGCTATCTTTAGTATCTCACACTCACACATGCAAAAAGGTATACTTACAAAGCATACTGTTTCTATAATCACTTTAGCTTGCACTTGCCAATCCGGGACCAATTGTTATGGAGAAGATCCAATCTGCAAAATTAAACGTCCTAATTGGACACGAAAATATATACCTAACTGTTGGAGATGCCGTTGCAAATTGCGCTCCAAAATCATTGGACGATGCATAAGAAACAGAAATATCTATCATATACTGTTTAAAGAAAAATAAAATATACATACCATGTGAGAATTTTGTTGAGCTTTTGTTGAACTTTCTAGAGTAGAGCTTTGTACACTGTGGGGTTGCCACTAATGTGTAAAGAAAGAGGAGAAGGGTGTTGTGGATATATTGGAATATTTGGTGGGGTAAAGAACAAAATTGCACTTAATATTGGTGCATGACTTTATAGTGGACCTTGGTGGAGTACTTTGTGGAGCATGCTTTGGATTTTGTTTTGCTTTTTTTATATTTGCATATATGCTATTTTGATTTGCTTTGGCCAATGGATTGCGTTTGGCAAAGGAGATGCAATCTTTTTGTATCTATTTGTATTCGTGCTTACTTTTTAATCTGATTTAAATGTGTGGAATATTGTTGTTTTCAATTGTGTAAAATTTTCCAATCAATTTGCATGAGAATTTTCTCATCGGTTATGCCTTGTTGCTCTGTTCACAATTGTGGCTGTATCCCATTAAGTCAGTTGGGTAGGCAAGCTAGGCTGCAATCTAAGACCTTCAAAATAGTGTTCGTCTACTTTTAGTGAAATATAATTTTAGTTGCTTGTAGAATTGTTGATATATGTGCTTGCGCTTGATTGAATAAATACCGATTAAAATTACACAGTTATATATGAATACTTAATGGAAAGCTCGGTGTTAAAGCTTCATAAAGATCTAATTGCTCAAGTGATATTTTGTGAGCAACTGCCTATATATGAGAATGTGTGTGCAATGCGAAGCGCACAAGACTCGTCAGCTGTAAGTGTTAAAAAGACTTGTTTGTCATATTTAGGTCATTGATTAACAAAAATCTTAGTTAAGTGAATTAAAAAGGTGTATAACTTACTATATTTGAGTGCCGTTCTTGGATTCAAATTTTTAAGAACTTAACAAAGAGAATCAACCTTATATTTATTTTATTTTTATTGAGTAAATTAAACAACCTTATATTTATTTGAAAGAGAAAATCCAACATAGAACTTTAAAAATACACTAGAAAATTTATTTCAACAAAGGAATAAGTATAGAAATTACAGTCCCAAAAATACGCCGAAAATAGGTCATTTGAAAAACTACAACATGAAACCTCACAACACAGAGTTCTAGCCTGATAGCAGTTTTACATCAACAGGAAAAATACTCAATAGATAGACAGAACAAAAATATAATGTCATGCGAATAAAGACCCCGATATGTTCTTCCCTTGATATATATATATATATATATATATGCATTATTTATGCCGACCATCAATAAATTAAGTTTTGAGAAACAATAAATAACAGCACAATAAATTATCTATCCAAGAAGCTGCTTGATTTGCTCCACTAATTGCGCTTTCCCAGAACTTCCCATCTGCATTATTAAACAAAAAAATATTAAAATAACATCATTTAAAAGAAAAATAATGGCAAAACTCAAGAATTGAACGCGACGCTCACCTTGTTCAGAAGAGAAGAAATATCCTCTACAAACTTAGACCCAATTTGAACCCTCAATTCGTCAACATATCGTTCATAATTCTTCGGCTCCTCCTTCCAAGCAAAGAAAGCCTCATCATCCTCCCACTTACTCGCATCTCCCACTTGCTCCAAAAACCACTTCTTGACCACCTCGTTGGTAATTTTACCGTTCGACCCCTCGCCAACCGCCTTAATTACGCTCTTCACAAAATCCCCTTCACAAACCCTCCTCTTCAACCTCTTATAAAAGAACGCCCTCGATTCTTCCCAATCCACCACCTTTTTAATCACGCCTTTGGCCTCCATTCTCAACGAGCTATCGTGAAGCTCCGCGAATTTGGTCGCGATTTGGTTGTACAACGGCACGAGTTGCTTCTCTCTCTTCCTTATCTTCTTCCTCAACTTATCCACTTCATCGCTCGGCCCCGCGTTGGAAACCAACTCTTGGAGATTCGCTTTTAGGGTTTTGATCCCCGGGTCGAGCCGGCTCATGCACTCTATAAGCTCCCTTTGTCTAAATTTAATCTCTACCAAACCTTCCGGCTCCAAAACGTTTCCTTTCGCGGTTCTTTCCGCGTACATTTCAATATGATCCGGATTAATTTTGCTATCGACCACAACCCACGCTCCACCACGTAACTCACCGGCCTTAGGAATGTAAACAAAAGCGGGTTGTTTGTAAGTCCTTAAATTCTCCACTATATTAGATCCGGCTTGGAGAATCCCTTCGAAAAGATCTCTTTGGCCTCCGGAAAAACCTCGCCAATTGGCCATTATAAACAACGGAAGCTCCTCACGGTTGAAATCCATCAAGGCTTGAGCGGTTTTGGTCGCAGAGTCTGGGAACCAAACTTGGCCGGCTTGAGGAACCACTCGCTCGTGTGAATCTGGTTGGCCTGGGTCCGCCGGAATCGCCTGCATCACCGTTTGGGTTTCAACTGCAATAACTCCAACTGGTATTCCACCCAATTTAGCCCGGCCCGTTATGACCGTCTTAGCCCAACCTTCTAGGGTTTCTACGAAACTATCCTTGTCGAAGATTCCTCCGAGCCAGTTGCCTCTTTCGTCCTTAACCCCACAAATGGCCGCGCGAGGATCGCAGGAGGTTTCAGGTAAGTAAGCCACAGGCCTTTCGAGCGGGTCTAAACATTTGGAAATCGGAAGAGGCCCGCCGACAAAAGGAGGCACGTAGCTCAACCACTTCAAAATCGAGGAAACGCCCTCCAAATCGTCCGCCACGGTCAAGTGTGTTACTCCGTTCGTCCCCATAATCTTCGGTCCGCCCAATTGCATTTGAGAACTGTAAACCTCCCTTCCGAGAAGCTTGTTCAAGGCCGAGAATCCGGTCAAGATGATCGGTTGGTCGAGTCTTTGAATACACCGCATCCCCAAACGGGCCAAATAAGCTCCGATACCAACAGTGCGGCCCGTGACAAAAGTCAACGTGAAAGTCTCCTTATACGCCTTGGAATACGCGCTAGCAATCGCGCCGCTCCCCATTAAATTCTCAACCCCTAATCCGTCTTCTTTACCAACAATCGCCTCCAAAACCCACCTCACTTCACCACTCTCCAACTTCAACTCATGAGCGATGACCGATTCACTAATCCTCTTATAATCCTCATCGCTCAGATAAATATACTGAAACCCCTTATCAGTGTTATTGTCGTCCGACCACCCAACCTTAAAACAAGATTGCACCTCCTTCGCGACGCCCAACCTCGCGCCCGAATTCGCGGCTAAGTAAATAAGCGGTAATTTCTCCCTAACCGCGAGCTCGGTGACCGCGTCGAAAAACGTGTCCTCTTTGGGCCCGAAAGAGCCCGAAATGACTGTCATGTCGTTGGCCACCACGATGATTTCTCGGCCGGACGGGAATTCTGGAGTGCGCATCTCAAAGCGCCACGCGACCATTCCGATTTTGTTTTGGCCCGGCTTGCGGTCCGTGGGGACCACTTGAGTGCCCCACGAGCCCGAGTCATTGGCAAACACGAGCTCCTTGTAGTTGAGACACTCGATGTTTTTGTTGCTTCCGTTCCACAGTTGTTGTAATACCGTCTCGAATGCCTACAAGGGTTGGTAAGAATATGAGTTGTTAGTATTAAAATAATGGGGAGTTCGTATTTGGAAGAATGAGTTTAGGAAGGTGGGATTTGGTTATTACGAGTGGGAAATCGTAACAGTAGGTGGTGTTGTTCTTGCGAGCGTTGAGCCGCTTTATGTCGATGGTGCTCAACGGTTTGTGTGGAGCACTCAATGGCAAACTATGGAGCGGGCCCCGTGCTGAGCTGGCGGAATGGTAAACCAACTGGTGCGTTTGTCCATCTTCCACTTCCCGATAAACCTACATACCCAAAAATTTAAACAAATAATATCAATTATAAGCAACAAACACAGCATGAACAATCATGGAAAATTAACTTGGTTTTGAGGTTTGAGCTTACATGGACGGTGCAAGTGTGACCCGTTACGTTTGTGACGACAACCCGCCACGCGCCGCTTGAAGATCCTTGGCATTCTAACAAAAGTTTCACTTCCCACTCACACACGGAGAGCCGGTGCATGCGGACCCCCACCAATTCATGCAACTTCAAAACCATCTCCTTCAAAATCTCGCACACCGTCTTCTCATCCGGGTTATTCACATCCACATCCACACTCCTAAAACCAAAAAACAAACAAACAAAAAAAAATAAATAAATAAATTTAATAAAACATACATAAATAACTAAATATGTGGGGCCCAATCTTACCTCGAAGGAGGGACAAGATCGAAGAGTTGTTGGCCCCTCAGCACGCACAAATACATGTGCGAGTGATCCGACCTAATACTCGCGTTATGCGCGTACAATTCAAGCTCCTCAAGAGCCGCATTCAACGACCTGAGCACGCTTTTCGAGGTGAACGAGAGGGCGGACTCCACGCGTCGGACCTCCGCATCGAGATCCGTGCGGGAGAAGATCTGAGTGCCGAGGGTGGGGCCCGGCTGGCGGACAAGGGTGCGGAGGAACATGCGCTGGATCGGGCGTTTGGTGTCGAGCACCGTGTACATGTGCCATTGACGGTCGCGGGACGGAGTGTATTGGATCTTCTCGTATCCTTTTAGTTTGTCCTGTGTGAAGGAAATGGAAAGAATAAATATTACAAAGGGAAAAATTCGGATTTTGTTAAGGAAATGTTAGATAGAGATATGAAAAAATGATAAATATGAAATTAGAAAGAAGTAAATTGAATTTCTTTTTATATTAAGTTGAGTTATCCTATGTATTGTTTAGATATTTAGGGAATGTTAGGTATCCTTCAACTTATCATATACATTGCTGTTTAGAAATATATGGAATGGTATAGAGCAAACAAAATAATAGCAATAAATATGAAATTAAAAAAAGGAAAACATTAAATCATCTCATATCCCGCCAACTTATCATATATCTTCTTTTAGAAATACACGAACCATAAAACACTAAACAAAGCAAAGAAAAAGACGATGAATACAAAATGAAAAGTAAAAGCATGCGTACCAACTCAAGGAAGGTGGAAAGCGGCGGCTCCAAGTGTCGCAGAAGGGGTTCCTCGACATAATACATCTTTTCGGGGACCCAGTGGAAAGAATGCCGCATCGGGGTCCGCCCCTCGTCGCGCTGGATGATGCAGCTTATTTTCCTTATTCCCGCCTCGCATAAATCGGCGCTTAATGAGGACTCTTTGAGGATCTTGGCGAGCTTGTCGATTCTCTCTTGCGCTTGGTCTTCGTCCCCACTGTAGAACAAGAAATAAATATATTAATGAAATGTGAAACAAAACGTTGAGAAGGAAATAAAGCGTTAAAAAGAAGATAGAATAAAGATATCTTTTCTTTTTGAAAGAGCCGGAGTAGGCTCAGCACTACTACTTCCGTTATTTCATTAAAAGAAATATTACATCATCCTTACAAAAAGTTCCCAAAATAAAACAGAACAAGAGGAGGGGGGGGGGGGGTATAAAAGAAAAAACCTATAAACCGACAAAAAAAAGAAAGAAAAAGAGAACCCGGACCTACAGATCCAGGAATAAGAAAGATTGAAATGAAATTATTATTTTTTAAAAAGAAGATAGAAAATGAAATTAAAAAAATAAATCAATAAATACTAAAACAGAAAAAGGGTACAATACAACCCATGAGAAACTCCCAAAATAAAACACAAAAAGAAAAATCCAAAACCTAGGGGGAAAAAAGCAAAGGATGGCAAGAAAATCCGGACCGAAATATCCAGGAAAAGATACTCCAAAAAAAAAAAATAATAATATTAACAACAAACCTGTCTTGAAGAGTGCTCATCTGATTATTAATCCCCACGAGCGCCACATGCAGCATATTCCCCTCACTCTTCCTCGGGCCCCCGTTGCTCCCGCCCTCCGGATCCCCGGGGGTCTCCTTCAGAGCCGCGCTAATAGCATTAGGCAAAAACTGGAGGGATTTGGTGATGACCATCACGCCCCACTTCTTCTCGGTGTGTTTCTCGACTTGGGACGCGTTCGGCTTCTCGATGTGCTCCTCGGTGAATTCCCAGACCGCGATTAGGCCGGCTCTGTGCCATTGCATTCGCACGCTGCCCTTCACGAGGTACGGCTGTAGGGGGAAATGAAAGGAATGTTGTAAGTAAAGAGTAGGAGAGTTTTGAAAAATAATCCTTAATATTTCGGAGTACTAAAAAAGTATATAGTTTAGCTTTTGCATTATTCGAAAACCCCATGGCTGAAGTTTTATTTTTAAAAAAAATCGTAACTGATTTTGAAATAATAGAGATAATATGTAACGCCTTAAATTACTTCAAAACAATAGATAAATTATTTATATATTAATTCAACGGCATTTTGAACTAGGGGTTTTCGTTTTTTCACAAATATACCAGAAAACATATAATTTTTTTTAGAGGCTTATTTTTTTCAAAAGTAACAAGTCAAAAGTAGGTTTTTATTATATATATATATTTTTAAATAATTCCAAAAGTAAAGGGGTCATTCATAAATTTGCCAAACCCCAGGGTCAAATACCTGGTACAGTCTCCTTATGTAGGTCTCAACAACCCGTCTTTGAAGCGTGTTGTCACCGTGATCGAACAATGACACAAGCGCATCCTCCACCGCCAACGGGGCGCTCACGAGGTCCTCCATTCTTTCGTTGATGGCGATCTTGCGTCTCGGAGTTGAGAGCCGCTCGCCTTCCTCCGTGAACATCTCCAGCTCTGATAGACTCCTCGCGATGCCCGCTCTTAATTCACTCAGCTTGGTTTGCTCGAGAAGTTGGGATGCTTTTAATGCGAGCTGTTGAGAGAGGATTGGTTGGTTAATGTTTGAATATGATGATTTGGATGGATGAGTTAATGGATTGATTGAGTACCTCGGAGTAGAGAGTGTGGTTGAGAGAGGAGAAGCGGATGAGTTGGTCTCTGTAGGCGGCCGGGTTTGGGTAGACTAAAGCTTCCATGAGTCTGAGTATCAGCTTGTTCTTGCTCTTCACACCCTGTTTTGGATAAAAATGTACAAATTTCATGTTAATAAAAGACATAAGAGAGAGAATCTAGAGAGAGAGAGAGAGAGAGAGAGAGAGTATATACCTGGTGTGAGAGCACAATATCGACTACCTTGCTTAGATCCTTCTTGTGTTGCAACCGGAGTCGCTCTATCACGTCCGACTAAACAAATAAAAAATCAAGAATCCATTACAAAAGGAATAAAAGTGAGAAAAATATATATAAAATAATATGAAATAAATACCTGAAGATTGTCGCTGAACAACTCTTCAACTGAAAGATACTCTTCAAAAAGCGATTGCACAATAATTCTCGCGTGACTCTCTCTCCCACCTTCATACGACTTGACGAGAGTCAACAGAGGCTCGACGAGCCGCTCTTGCGTCGCTTTTTCTCTCTCCGCACACGAAGAAAGATGCCCCTGTATAAAAAATATAAAGAAAACATTAAAACTCTAGAGAGAGAAAGTTAAAATCGTTTTCAAACAGTTTAATGAGAAAGAAACTAAAATAAAACCTCGATGATTCCTATGAGCATTCTAGAAGGGAAATCACGGTTCTTGATGAAACTGGTATTCTCGTCGTACTCCTTGTACTTTGTTTCCAACTGTCACAACAAAATAAAAAATTAGTACATGAAAAAACGGAATAAATAGTGAATAAAAGAAACAAAAATGAAATTTGAATATACCTCAGCTCTGAGATCTTTAGGAAGGCGAGTGGCCAAAACAGACATGCATTCCTGCCACTGAAGGAATGGAAGCTCTGGATCATCTAAACAACTCAATAAATCCTGCACTACCTGCAAAAAAATAAAAATAAAATAAAATTAGCAATCGGTGATATAACCTAACATGAAAAAAACAAGGGAAGGAAAAAGGATGAAGACTAAAGTATTTAAAGAAGTTCATAAAATAACTGAATTTGATATAGAATCCTTCTTATATAACCACCTAACTTAAACATGCTGCTAGTGGAATTAACAAACAAGTTAGAACTAATTGGAAGTTACACCACAATAACTGCCATATCAGCTAGAACTATTTCAAATTGGGAATTTCGCAAAAAAGGCCCTTTCATTACTCCAAAATTGCAAAAAAAACCCTCTCAATTCTTGAACATTTTCATGGGATAAAGAGAGATAAAAAGCGTAAAATGCTAATTTATTAAGAAGTATTAATTAAATTATCAAAGGAAGCTAACTAAAACCGCCAATCAATAACAAACATAAGGCCTCTTCTGAATTTCTTTCTACTATATTCGGTTTTATTTTTTATTTTTTTGTCAAAGTTCAATAACAAAGGAATTTTTCACAATTCAGGCATAATTCCAGCCAGGGCTTTTTGCAAATCTGTCAGTTCTAACTAATCTATCTCAGTACCTTGCTGATGTCGTGTTCGTATCCGGCGAGGATCATCCGCGCGAGATTCAAGCTCGCGTCGCATCTTTGGTGGACTTTGCCGGAGACCGGCGTCGGGTGCCCGAGCTTCGGAAACTCCCCCATGAACGGCTCCGCCCTCCGCACCGCCGAGGGGTCGTCCAAGTCCAGTTTCGCTATCATATCCCCAGCCTAAAGTTTAGAAAAAAAAAAACATCAGAAATAAGAAACAAATTTGTTTTGGAAATTTAGCGGGTGAGTAACTCACCCGGGATTGTGATTCTTTTTCTTTTGTAAATATCGATGGTTAATACTTTTTGTTTTAATAATAGTCTAATAGAGCGTATGTTTCAAGTACTTGTTGGATGAGAGCTAGATACCTTTTAATATATGAACAAATATACTTATCAATTAAATCGTTATACATAACAAATGTTTATGTTCGCTTAAAAAAGAAACTATTACGAGTAAAATCACTACTTTTTCTATATAGCGGCCGTATCACATCCTATATATTTTAAAGATTATCATATCACAGTATCCATATCAGATACTCGTATTTATTGTTCTTGCACATAAAACACAAATTCGCAACATTTCAAGAGCTAATATTTTCTTTGGTAAACGGCCTACCTGCAGGGGCTGGCCTTCGGAGAGGAGGAAGTGGATCTTTCCGGAAGCAGGCAACAACAAAGGCATGCACATCTTCATGACCTCGACCTCGGCGTACGGCGAGTCGGCCTCCACGTGGGACCCGTCGGGGACCAAGAACCTCATCAGCTTGCACGGGGTTTCCGCCATCAGTTTCGAGGGGTCGTGATCGTTCTGGATGAGAATAGATTAAAAAAGGAAATTAACGAAAGAAGAAACGGAATTGTTTTGCTTGTTGTTTTCTTTTTACGGGAATGGTTTTCGTGATTCGTTTTTTATACTATTTTTTGGGAATTTGTTTGTATATATATATATATATATATATATATATATATATATATATATATATATATATTTTACTACTACATTTTGGTTAAAAGAAGAAATTTTATACTATAGGGGAATTTATGGGAAAAAAAGGGAAATTTTTTTGTCTCTTGTTTTATAACACCCCTTGGCTTTTGGGATAATGAAAAATGTATGTGCATTGTATTTTTGTATATTTATGATTGAACAAAAGGTTTTTTGAGTATATTTTATTGAATGTCACAAAGTTAAGGGGTTTGTGAAAACAGGATAAATAAAGGTTTTTATGAAAATTCCTCAATTTTGTACAAGTCCAAAAATGGAAATGTTTTTTTTATTTTACCTGTAAGAGGCAAGTTCTTCCATTAATAAGAAGGCGGCTACCAGCAGCCTCTTCTTCCGCATAAATCAGGTGACTTTTCCCATCCAACTGTACAAAAACAAACACAATTTTAATATTATATTTCAAAAAAATAATAAATAAATAAATAAATAATTACGAAAATAAAAATAGGATATTTGCCTGCATTAATAAGCCGCCATCAGGCTGTGTGTGAATTTCGGCTCCGATTACCGATCCGTTCATTTTCAGTCTGTAGCTGCCCGGTCCCCTTCTTGCCATCTCAATCTGTTAATAAAAAATATATAAATTAATTTATTAAAATCATAGCGTTAAATAATATTTCAAGATAAGTTAACAGAAAAAGGATAATGAATTGGAATCATACTGTATATTTGACCCCGTCTATATTTAGAGTGATAACTGAGTTGACAAGCGATATGTGCTGCAGAAAGAAAAAAAAGATTAAAATTTAAAAATATATAAATAAATATATATACATTGTATAAGTATTTCATATCATTTTATACCTTGGGCGGAATTTGTCCTTTGACTAAGTACCCAACATAGTCCGAAACAATGGCAGCACTGCTAGACCATGCTTTCTGAAAAAACAAAAAAAAAATCAATAAATTAAACTTACTAAAATTTGATGATAATAAAATATTATTTTCATTAATAAGATTAATAAGTAAGAAACATACGTATAAAGCGCCACCAACAACCGAAAGATACCAAGGCAGCCTCTCAGCTCTGACTCGCATCGCGATTCTACTGTCGAGCCAGCCCGTGTGGATTTTATTCTCTCTATATTCCTTCGTCTGATAAACAAAAATTAAAATAAATAAATAAATAAATAAAGGAGAATTGTTTTTAGTAGTTAGTTGAAACGTTGATAGTAAAAAGGGCTTACGTTTAAGAGATCAATAGCGTAGTCAACATTCGTGCGAATTTCACCACGGATTTGGATCTCTTTTAGGCCCAAAAGCATATTGGCTATGGCTAGATTTCTTGACTCGCCAAATGCAAATACATGTCCTATTTAAGTAAGTAAATGATAATAATATATTAGATCTAGTAATAATAATATCAAATCAATAAAACTTGGATAATTCCTTGATATTTTTTTTGGTTTTTCTGTTCACGTACCGAATTGAGAATCAGAGAACTCGTGAATTCCTCCCCCCGACTAAAAACGATAAAGAAATTAATGAATCAATTAATTAATTATGAAAAAGAATGATTCCAATTCTCATGCAAACTAAGATAATATCAATACCTTGACAGAAAAGTAGGCCCACACATTCGGCTTGCTCTTGAAACTCAACTCCTAAAAAAACCCAAAACCAAATATCAAATCAACACTTCACCAAATCCATTCCAAAAAAGAACTTCCAAAAACCCTAAAACGTACCTGGACTCTACCGCCAGTGGGCTTGAACCCATCGTCAGGATCCTCACTCGTCACGCGGACGGCCACACAGTGGCCTTTCGGCTTGACCGACTGAGCCTGGTCAAAGTCGAACTGCGTGGCCTTCTGTGAGGTCTCCCTCCACGCATTGTATCCGCCTCCGTTGTCCATCCCGTAAAACCTCCTTATCTCTGGTTAAGAAAATATATATATGTTAAAATGTTGTGGTGATAAAATATTATCATGTGTATGTAAATACCATCAAGAAAGTGAAACTATAACTGAAAAGAAAATACTAACAAATACGTATTTTTCTTAACATTCCAAAAATTACGTATTTTTCAAAAAATCCGAACAAAAAAAATAAATCCCAAACCCTAAACCCTTAAAAACCGAATCATCAACCAAGATTCCCACACAACCAAACCCCAACAAAACCCTAATTTAATACTTCTTCTTACCAGGAATCTGCCAGAGCGGAATCCCCATGCCAACCGCCACCTGGGCAGCAGGCAAATTCACCTCGGCAATCCACTCGGTCACCGGATGCTCGACCTGCAGTCTCGGATTCAATTCCAAAAAGTAATAATCGCCCGTCTCCATGCTGTATAAATATTCGACCGTCGCGGCGCCCACGTACCCCACGGCCTTCGCGAGGCGACGCGCGGCCTGCTCGAGCTCCACAATTGTGGATTGTGGGGCGACTGTTATTGGCCCCTCTTCGATGATCTGGAAATATACCGTTTAGGGGTTTAATATACTGTTTTATGTTGATGGGTGGAAACAAATGGATATATCACATGGGGGCCCAAATGCCAGTGATTAAGTTAGTGGATTATTTGGTTGGTGTAGATTTATTGTATTCATTAGTATGGAAGAGCTAGATTTTGAATTTTGATTAAAAAAAAAAATTTTTTTTTGCAATTTAGGAAAAATGCGGGGAGTTTTTCTTGTGAATTTCACTTTTTCTTAATTTACGGATTTCTTCTTCGCTGATCTATTTGATATACCATTTATTTGTCCAATATACCGTTTTAAACTTTTAATATGGAAAGTAGTTTAATAGAGATAGAAAAAGGAACCTTTTGATGACGTCTTTGAACACTGCAGTCTCGGCTGTGGAGAGCAGCCACGTTTCCGTACTGGTCACAGAGTAACTGAACTTCCAAATGACGACTCTGCAGAAAATAATTATAATTCAGTGAGTATTTATTATTTATTTAAAAATGTAACAATTAATAAGTTTTGTGATTTTAAATATAGTTTATTTATATCATACCTGTGAGGCGAGTTTCATGATGAAAATGGGGGAACCGGGGACTTCGCCCTGCACTTGCTTGAACAATGCCCTCACTTCATCATCATTATGCACCTAAACAACACACAAACATAATTAGCATAAACAATAATTATTATAACAACAATAAAAACAAATTAATTAATTAATTAATTAATTAATAAAGAGGGAGTTTTATCAACGGACCTTTCGGATGCCTTTGCCGCCGCCTCCCCAGGAGGCCTTGATCATGGCGGGGTAGCCGATGACCTGACAGCTGGCGACCGCCTCTTCAGTTGAATAAACACATGCCTGTTTGTATATTTCCTCAGGGATCGAGATCAGGGAACTGTCCGGCGGCATTGTCACCTGAACAAAACGTCACAAAATGTCAAAAACCTCGTGATTGAAAGGGAAAACAGCAAAGAAACCCATGCATTGTGCCTAAATTGCTAAAAGATCCATCCGGTCGTAAGAACAAATTGCAAAAAGAACTTGTGTACTGATGAGAGTTCCAAATTTAGTCACTACTAATAGTTATAACTTGACACGTTCTAATCATATATTTTCCAAGACTTTTCTGCAATTTAGGCAAAATGCATAGATTTTTTGGCAAAAAAAATCCCTCCAGTATTAGAAATTGCAAGAAACAACCTTCATTACTAGAAATTGCAAAAAAAGAAACCTCATGTACTAATCATATCATCAACATTTCCAAAATCTTACCAGCATAGGGCTGGCTTTCTTGGAATTTCCAATACACGAAGACCTTTTAGCAAAACAAACAATCAAAATTAATCAACAAATAAAAAGATGACTCACGTGAGACCCGCTCCAGGGAAGCGTGGGCACGCCGGCGGCCTGGGCGATGAGCGAGGAGCCGATCTTGTCGCCGAGCGCGGCCATGGACACTGACGGCGGGCCCAGGAACACGATGCCTCTTTCGCCTAACGCGTCAGGCAATTCCGGGTTCTCTGACGCGTGGCCCCAGCCCGGCCATACTGCGTCCACTTGCGTCCGCTCCGCTATCTGGTTGAGGAAATTACGTAAAATTGATCAGAAGATGGTATTAGATTAGGAAAGTAGTTGGGTTACGGTATGGTTTGACGGGTTAGGAAAGAAAAGGAATGTGATTGGATGGGCCCGCTTTCGTTTTCAGGAACTAACAGAAAGTATCTTTGTAGAAATTTATGAAAAAGACTTGGAACGTTATTAATAAACATCCAAATTAGACTAAAGACTGCTATTAATAAACGTCCAAAAAGGCTAAAGACCGTTCATAACTTCCTATCTTTCTGAAAAATCATTTAATTATAAAAAATAGGTACGAATAATAATAATAATAATAATAATAATAATAATAATAATAATAATAATAATAATAATAATAATAATAATAATAATAATAATAATAATAATAATAATAATAATAATAATAATAATAATAATAATAATAATAATAATAATAATAATAATAATAATAATAATAATAATAATAATAATAATAATAATAATAATAATAATAATAATAATAATAATAATAATAATAATAATAATAATAATAATAATAATAATAATAATAATAATAATAATAATAATAATAATAATAATAATAATAATAATAATAATAATAATAATAATAATAATAATAATAATAATAATAATAATAATAATAATAATAATAATAATAATAATAATAATAATAATAATAATAATAATAATAATAATAATAATAATAATAATAATAATAATAATAATAATAATAATAATAATAATAATAATAATAATAATAATAATAATAATAATAATAATAATAATAATAATAATAATAATAATAATAATAATAATAATAATAATAATAATAATAATAATAATAATAATAATAATAATAATAATAATAATAATAATAATAATAATAATAGTAACTAATATGATTAGATGGGCCCACTTTCCTTTTTGGGAAAGAACAAAGAAAAACCTTTATAAAAAAGAGTTTGAACCGTCAAAACACTAAAATATTTCCAAATTAGGCAATAAAAATCACAAACCTCGACGATCTTCTGCACATTCGCATAATTATTATTATTCGTGCCGCCGGGAACCTCCACGAACTGGTCCGCGATCCTCACATGCTCGGCATTGATCCTCATATCCTCGGGAGTCGCCATCGCGACCAAACAAATCGCCTTCTCGTTGCCAAAGGTAGCGAGGGCCCACGTGCGGATGCTGGTGATGAACTTGACGGCGGCCATCCCGTTGTTGGCGACGAGAATGCTGCGGATCGGGCGCGACCCGCCGAGGGCGGTGCAGAAGGACAAGATCTCGGAGTCCGTGTCGGAGAGGCTGCCGTTGGCGGCGGAGCCGTTGGTGAGGGAAGGGTCTTCCATGCTGGAAAAGGGAAAAGGGGGAAGGGGAAATTTGGTGTTAGAATGAAAGGGGATTGGAGGTTAAATAGGAGGAGAGGGAGTAATGATGCATGGTTAAGGATTGGTTGGTTGACGGGGTTTGAGTGCTTGTGTAGAAGCAAAATTAAATTGAATAAATTAAAGTGGGATTGTAGAAATAAAAATTAAATTAAATTAAATTGGGATTGTAGAAATAAAAAATAAATTAAATTAAGTTAAATTGAAATTGGGATTGTGGAAATAGACAGCTAATAATCATGAAAGGAAAAAGTCTGGAGTACCCGAATCAAACAAGAGAAATTAGTTAGTTAGTACATGATTAAGTAATAAGTGGACTGCTGCTCATACTAAGATTCTTTCAAAACAGTGACATTTTCCCTTGGATTTTCTTTCTTTATTTGTGATTTTTCCAAAACAGTGATTAAGTATTCATAGTTTTCCTTCGACTGTTTGAAGTAAAAAAAAAAAAACTAAGTTTCTAAAACAGAGAAAATAAGCATAAAGCACGAATTCACTTAGGCTGGCCAAAGAAGCATGACCCAACTACCCAACCCTCCTTACTTAAATCCCAATCAGCTCAAATCAATCAAAATCCAAAATCAACCAAACCAACAAAAACACACGAAATTCAGCAAAAACCAAACAAACCCAAATCCAATTTCGACCAAAAAACTAAAGAAAAAGCACACAAACAAACCACTCACTTGAAAAGAGCGAGACAGCAGAATGCCCAACAAAATTCCCCAACAAAGGGTCACTAATTCCCTTCAATTCAGTGCTCACAGCCCATTAACTCAGCAACGATCACTGATCTGGATTGGATGCTTAGTAGTAGCTACAGAGTTAATACGAAAACAGAGTTTTAAATGAGGCTGATGAGAAAGCACGTGATTGGCACCTGAGCGTTTCTTTTCCCTCTACTATTTTCTCACTTTGATATTTATTTCTTCCCTGTCTTTCCTTCTTTTGATTCTCGGACGCGCACAAGAGAGAGAAATGTATAGAAATAGAGATGTCAGACAGAGAGCAATGTATACAAGAGAGAGCGAGAGTTGAGAGAGAGAAATGTATATAGAGAGTTGAGAGAGAGAGAGAGAGAAGAGGGAGGTGAGACTTGAGAGAAGGGTAGTTGGGAGCTACCACTTTTATATAGAAACACACCATACGGTCCAGTTCCATATTTCTTTCTTTGTCCGAATGAAAGATCTCTTCTTTTTCTCTTGCGAAGCCGCCACTTTGGACTCATAAGATTCAGTCTCCAGTTTTGAGGCTTTATTTGCCTCTTTTGTATATGTATAAGGACGATATTAGATGTCTCAAGTTATTAGGAACTGGAGAGGAAGTGAGTTCATGTTATTGGAGGGGTCAGAGTCAACAAATGTGAACTTGCTCTCCAGTTTGGCATTGAGTGATTGCTCTCCATTGAGAGAGAAAACTTGATTGATTCAGAAGTGCATTGTATTTTTGTAATAGTTTAATGGGTGGTATTTTTATATTGGTATGTACAAAGTTTCGTGATCAACTAACGAAGGGAATATAGTTGTCAAACAAATAATTTAATAGATTATGTTATTATGTGCATTTGTGGTTTTGTTTAGTTGTATGATTATGAGATGTTAACAATCAAAGACTTGTTATTTTATTTTATTTTATTTTTATTATTGTTGTGCAAACTAGTTATTCCCAACTAAAAAAAGGTTGAAATTAATTAAGAGACTTCAACGTATAAGAAAGATTCATATTGCAGTCCAAGAAATAATATTTTTTTTTTATGGACAAAAATATATTTTTTTTAAATGTTGAATACGGAAAGATGAGAGATTGGTTGGTAGGGTTTGTGTGTGTTGCCAAGATTTGGGAGAATTTGACTGAGTAGGTGTGCTGATGGCCAACTAACTACTATTTATGCTATTATTAAATGTGAAAATGGATAATAATTATTAATAATGAATAATAACTTGATGACAATGAAAAATGCTTCATGTACATATTATTTTTTCCCCGGTGGCATTCTTCAATAACCACGATATGTGAATAAAAGATTTTGGACCACACAAATGCACAAATCATGTGAATAAAAGATTAGTGAATCTGAATCATTTAATGAGAGGAATTTTACTATTATCATTTTCTATGTTTTATTAATGCTAAAAACATTTGCCTGCTAGTTGCATAATTTCTGAAATAATATATATATTTAAAGAGAGAATTGAGTTTATTCCACTGATATATTCTATTATTAAATCTCTCACATGAAATAGCAATAAACAATTAGGCCACCAATATCACCGTTTGTATTGATTGAGTTGAGACAACTTTATCGTTAGGTTTTCAAATTTAATTATTGATGCAATAGTAGTTGGATATTATGGCCCTAACTAAATAGTGAGGGCCCTCATGAATGAACATCCCTTTGTGTACTTAATGCCATCATTTCTAAGAATTTGAGAGCTATTCATGATTATAACTTTTCATGGTTAACTTTAAACCAACAATAGAAAACCTAATCTCACATCCAAAAAATTAAGAACTTGTGACAAATTCAACACTGAGAGTGACTTGTCTAGTATCAAATATTGAGGAAAAAAAAAAAGGTGAGGTAGGTTTTTTTGGCTTGTTTCCCCTTAACAACCACCACGCGCCAAGTAGTGATAACCAATTTTGACTAATTCTTTGTTTCTGTTACTTCCTATATTTATACAAAATAAATTTTATATATTATATGAAACCATTGAATCAACCATAGTATAGTCAAATATGCTTGTAAGTGAAAAAGGAGTAATTTAGTTTAAATGAAATTTCATAAATTTAAATTAATTTATTTAAAATAAAGCAATTAGAATGTATTGGGTTTTAAAAAAAACTATGGTACTGAGATAAAATTATTTGGATTAATTTTGACACACGTAACTCTAAAAGTGACCAAGATTTTCAACACTTGTCAAAATCTTATGGCAAAAGTTTAAAAAATAATAAATAAAAATGTTACTCCAAAACCAACAACATCCATCCATTCTACCTAACAATTTATTTCCTTAAAACCCAAAAACCTAATTCAAACCTACTCAGAATAATTCTTAATTAATACACAACCAATTAACCAAATTAATTAAGATTCGTTGGCAACAAAAATGCTTTGGAGCACCAGCAAATTATCAACCAACTTTGTGGCCCGTTAATTTTTTAGTAATTAAAATAATATTTGCTCGAACCCCTCAAAATTTATTTTTGTGAAAACCAGAAAATAATATTTTGTTCGAACCCCTCAAACTTTATTTTTGTAAAAATCAGGCAATTAGAGCCGAGTTAGTTCTTAAATAATGCTTAATTTACTGAATAAACATTATTTCATAAAATAATGATATTTTCATCTATTTTAACTTCTAAAATGTCATGTTGAGAAAAATTGAAAATTTTCACATATTGAGAGCGACTTTAATCTAATTCTGTCTGAACAGTCAAATGGACTAATTACTACCATTTTCATACTATTTCACTGAAAACTTGATCAATTTAATAATATTTTATCTGAATAATATACGATAATATTGCATGTCATATATATGCCACAATATAATAATAATAATAATAATAATAATAATAATAATAATAACTTCATGAAAATACAATGAAATTAATGACATGGGCCAATGTGGACTATGAACATCTAAAACTAAATCAATACGGGCCAACATGATCTATCTATCTATCAATTGGCCCACACAAATGCCCTGTCTGACTTGTCATGCAAATCTCATCTGTCTTGTTAGATTTGTTTGTTCAACAAATCTTATCTGTTTTTTTAGTTTCATTTTCTGTTATAATTTCCCATTTTTTTCATATTATTACGATGATAAATTGAACTAAAAAGCAAAGTCGCATGATAAACCCTAAACCCAAAAAATGTTAATATCTAAGAGTGACGGCTCGATCCAGCTCATTGTTACAAATACTTTCTAGATAAATCGATTTCACAATTTATTAAGAAAATCAATTTTCACAAATCTGAGCAACAGATCTACATCTAATAAGCTCAAAATCAAGACATAAAACTGATAACACCAATGTAAATCTCACTCAAAAACATCAAACAATCAATCAAAACAAGCAAAAAAAAAACAACCATTCACAACAAAAAAAAAATGAAGAAACACAATCATACCTGTCGGGATCGTCGGCAATCGGAGATTCCTTGAGTGGCACGGGAGTGAGCGTCGACATTTTGGTCTCCTTCTTCGCAGCGAACGCCCTGAGATCCGGTCTCCTCGGCACCAATTCCTCATTCCTCCGCCGCATCAGATTGTACCTGAGCGCCCGCGGCACGATCGGCGATTTCAGCCCCAAGTACAATTGGAGATTCAGATTCTCCATTTCAATCTCACACTTATCACTCGTTAACACTGTTCACTCTCTCTTCGGTTTTTTTGAGCTCGATTGAGAAACAAGGCGGAAAAAACGAGGAAAGAAAGAGATAAAAGAGAGAGAGATGAAAATGGAAGATGAGGTGAATATGGGAAGTTGAGGGGGGTATTGGGAAATGTTACCAGGGTATTTAAAGAGAGGAGAGGAATTTTGACATAATATTTGTTTTTGTTGTGAAATTAAATATTTGTTGTGAAATTAAATTTTTTCCAAATCTTGGTACGACAACAAGAGCATGCATTGCTGTATAGCTCAAAGAACCTTCTGGATGAAAAAAATTATGTTTTTACTTTTTAATTGTTTTATTAGTGCTAGTAGCTTTTATTTTTTTTTTTAAATGTTATCAGACATGACAGAAAATTCCGACGGTAATCTGATATCATGTTGTGTAATATTTGCAAAATATATTCTGGAGGGATGCCGTCAGATTTTTCATCATGTTATGTGGCATTATTGTTAATTTTTGTATTATTATAATCTCCGTTTCTATTTTTTTAATTATTTTTTTCTGCTTATATAGGCTTTATTTTTGTATTATTACAAATTTTCGTTTCTAATTTTTTTAATTGTATTTTTAGTGCTAAACTCATTTTATCGGGCTTACTAGGCACTTTCCTTTACTTGATAGGCTTTCTTGTACTATTGATTTTTTTGAGAAATGCGCAAACACGACGGCACTATAGATATATTATTTTTTCCATTTAATATGTTGTTTTCTCATTTTTTGTATATTATTTTGCCATTTATATATTGTTGTTTATTCTTTGTGTATTTTTTATTTTTTTACTTTTATATACTATTTTCCCATTTTATATATATATTTTTCTCGTTTTATATATTGTTTTCATTTTTTTATGTATATATTGTTATTAGAAAATAAATTATATATATTGTTATTGGATCCGTCGTGAATAGTCGTGCTACAGTGTCGTAGTGCTCTATTAGATTCCAATTTTTTTTAGTGCTATAGGCTTTTATTTTTGTATGATTATAAATTCCCATTTCTAGTTTCTTAATTGTTTTTTAGTGCTAATAGCTTTCATTTTTGTATTTTTCTATTATTATGAGCTTTTGTTTTGACCGTTATAATGGGACTGAATTTCACATGTATCACAACAAAATCCCAAAATATTAGCTCAGTCTACTCCAAACATGAAATGTCGTGTATGTATGACTGATCCTCAAAACATTAAAAACATCATTAATATCATTTTTCACACCTATTTTGCAAAAAAGTGCAGAAATTATATTTTTTTTATGTATAAATAAAAGTAATAAAATAATTGTGATCCATGAACCGTTTGAAAATGGAAAAGTGGAGTGTATAATATTTTTTTTTAATGTTTTCTGACGGTATTTATGATATTTCATAAAGTTTTAGGGCTATCTATGACATTTCCTATTTTAAGGATAAACATGACATTTTGAGCTTTTTTCAGGGGTACAAATAAACTGCTCCTTAAAATAATATATTTCATATCTCTCAGTTCATGTGAAACTAGTGAATGGTTGCTTTTACCGTTTCAAGCTTTTCAGAAGAAAATATGTGCTAAATGTTAAAAACAAAAGAAGAAAATAAAAAGGTATATTTCCATTCACGTTATAGTTGAAAGCAATACACATTTATTATATCATTTTACACCATTTTTGAGAGTGATATCATATTGTATGTTATTTGGATATTTTAAAAATTCAGTTATATCGTATCGAATATCGACATCCATATTAGATAATCGGGATATCATATCAGATGTGTCATGTAACGTATCGCAATATTTTAGTTCAAAATAATAACAAATATTTTATATACTTTCTGTATCGGCATCGAATATCTCTAACGTAAGAACATTTATTTTTAAAATATATGATAACAAATCTAAAATCAATAAAATAAAATTAAGACATCTACTTATATAGCTAAGATGACAAACAAATATTTTTCATCAAGATATTTCAATAATAACAAATTTTAGACACTCCTACATCAAAATTTGATATCTAAATATATATAAAATAATTAAATATAATATAATTAATAAAGTAATAAAATAATATATAAATTTATCATATCGTATCTTGACTTTTTTTTTAAATTATCATATCGCAATATCTGTATCGTATTTAATACGATAACATAGGCGAATTATGATTTGTTACTACATTCATGACAAAATTACTGCATGAATAGTAACATGAAGAATTTGATAGAAGATCAAGTTTAATAGAAAATTATGTTATGCTGCTGAGTGCTGATTAAACTATGTTTATATAATTAGATTATTAATTAATTTTTTTAATTTGATTATTAATTAATTTACAGCTGGGATCTTTAAAAGCCGGATCAAATGTCACCATAAGTTCAAATAAATAAAAAACTGACAGTAATTATTATTTATTAAAGTTGTTTGTATTTGCTGGCTCCCAAATATTTGACTGATTCAAATTGGTGATTGGTCCCTCACATTTTCTTCTTTTTGTGTTGGATAATAAATTGGTCTCTCACTTAAAAATTATGAAGGCATAGGCGATGGCTCCCAAATACCTTTTTTTTTTTTAATTGTAGGCATAGGCAATGCTCAATTATACAGTATACTTGAAGGGTATTTTCATAATTTTATAGGTGATATTAATAAAAATTGAGGGGCATTTTTCATAATTATTATTTCATAGGAGTACAAATGTACAATACATGCGCCAGACGTGACAAGTGTCATTTGGTAAGAATGCTTCTAAGTCCAATTTTTATTCTAATTTGTGAATTAGTTTTAAATTTAATTTTTGCACGACAAATAAATTCAGTAAAATTTCATTATAAATGAAATGTTGATGCATTTTATATCAAATTGTTAGTCTTGAAATTTTAAAATTACACAATTAAAAAAAATATTACACATTTTTCTTTTATGAATTGGTCCTTGCTTTCATGAAAATCAAAATTTTTTATACTAAAGATAAATTCAAATTTGTTTTATTTATAAACCAAAATTTGATGAATTTTATATCAACATTTCCATTTTGAAACTTTGAATATGAAAATATAATTTCTTCTAGCATGCAAGCTATATTTCTCTTTTGAAAATTCAATTTGCTAAAAAAATTTATTTAAAAATCTCTTTTGGACTATAAACGACTTCAGTTTTCTTAAGCCAAAAAACGCAAACCCAAATACTTAAATCCAATCTAAAAAGCACGTTCTCATTACTATCAAATCTAAAATTTGATATATTATATTTTCTGACTTTGAAACGTTGAAAGAAAACAAAATCTTTAGACTTCAAAGTCCCAATAATAAGCTAATATTAATTAAGAGAAAAATAATATTAATGGGAACATAAATTGGAAATCACGCCGGGGGTACTGTAACGATCCTATAACGACGGATTGAAATTATATACTATTTTCTCGCGTTTCTATGTACGCTATATATCGTTTTCATTTTTTAAAATATATACCATTTACCGAATGAATTTTTATATACTGTTTGTTTTCAGTTTATATATTTGTATATACTGTTTTCATTTTTTTTTTAAATATATATTGTTTTATCGAATGAATTTTTATATATTGTTTGTTTTCAATTCATATATTTGTATATACTATTTTTTATTTTTATATATTATCGCTATAAAGTTGTTATAGTCCCCGCAACACAGTATCGCTTCCAATCTGGAGGGCATGTTTTCTCGCGCAATTTTGTAAAGGGAGTAGCTGAGAAATGAATGTCCGGGAGTTATGTCAAAAATAAGTGTTTTATCAAATCACATCAAGATATCGCGCGACGCACACACAATAGTATTGATGAAATCATGTGAAATTATGAATAAAAAATATTATTTAAAAAAAGATATGTTAGATAAAATGAATCATTATTTGGTTATCACACACAATTTTAATTTACATTATATTTTAGTATTATAAAGTATTATTTTTTATGTTTAAAATAAAAATAATAATTTTTATTTTTGGTGTTATTTCAATTCTGTAACTACAATTAATCTCAGCCCAAATAGTCAAATTAATTCCAACTTTTCTTTCAAGTATGCACTCCTTAAATTGCATTCAATTAGTTAAATTAATTACATTTTGCTTTCTAATCTATGCACAGTCCATAAAATATGTCCAATTAAGCAAAATTAACCGCTAATCTTTTGGAAGAAAAAAATAATAATCACTAATTACATTGTTCTATTTATACCAATCCTTTTAAAATAACACACACAAGAAATTATCCAAATGAAATGTATTAAAACATGATTAACCTTAACATTTAAAGTAATGGCAAAGCTTGACTGTAAATACTGAGGCCAAAAATAATTTCTCCCTGTAGATTAGATAAAAGTTTGAAAATATTAAATACATAAAAATATATATATTTCAAAATAAAATCACTAAAATACTATTAATATATATTACTTTGTAAAAATTTTTGTAAAAGATCTTGGAGAAAGGGGCCGATCCATATAAAGATTCGATACTGAGCTAAAGTAATGAACTTATCCAAATGAAATGTAATTAGAAATGGGACCAAAAGATATATTTATTCCTTTCTTTCACCTTTCCCAAGCAAAAATCCAATCGCACATCAATTTTCAAAAGCTGAGAAATTTGTTGGGTTTAGTAGCTTTGGTTTGCCAGTTTTGGTCGGTTTGCTTGGGATGCAAATGTGTGGCTCCAACACCAATTTTTACTTCGTATCAAATTTCTGGAATCCTATCCAAACCTTGAACTGCCCATAGTCCGCAATACAACTTCTTCGACAGAAGCCAATGAACCCACACATAAATAAAACATTTTGTTATGATTTTTTAAAGTAAATTAGGCCATTCGGCTTATTTTTTATTTGTAAAAACTATATAGTCTTACATCATCATTTACAAGAAATATCTGCTAGAAACTACAATAATAACCAGAACTGCATTGCCTCTCGAGTCTTGCAACAAGCAAAAAAACAGATCAAAAGAAAATTAATCAAATCTTTTATCTTAGTCTCAAGATGCCTCCTCGCGTATGGTGAGCTCCATTTTGTGATCCCTAGCAGTATTTCAATTGTTGGCCCTTGATCATTTAATGTTTATCGTTACTGTCGTTTCGTTGGGGTTGCCATTGTTGAAGGTTTTCTTGTTCCTTCCTAACCAAATTTCCCAACAATAGAACTACCATGCAATATCCCAGCTTTGACCGGTTACGCGAACAACCAGTATTGAATATTTGGTTGTGAATTACTGATATATGGATGAACTCCTCTAGTAAGATATTTTGCTATTTTATTTTATTTTAAAGGCAAGATATGTTCATGGAATAGTGAGAGAAACTAAATGTTTTTATTCGATAAAGAAAAAGAAAGAGAGAGGGAAAAAATTTGTGTTATTTCACTATATTCTATTATTTCGTCTTTCGTGTGGAGAAACTCTTTTATTCTTTAATTCATTATATTATATCCCATGCTTATTGATCAAAATAAACATTGTATATTCCACTTTATTCTACTATTCATATACTATTTCATTTTTACATAAGAAGCTGAATAAATAGGTTAATATTACTTCACAATTAAAAATATGGGCCTAAATTGGGCTTAAGTAAATATTTTATACCAAATTTCATGGGCCTATGACTATAATTTTTTTTTAATGTTCAATCTAACCTGTTAGGTTGAAATACTTTGTTAAATATGTGTTAATTTGAATTTGTCGGGATTTGAATCAATAACCTCTTGTTACACATATAAATGTCTTAACCAATTAGGCTATCGATATAAAGAACAAAAGGATAATCAAAGAGAGAATTAGAAAGAGAGAATTTCATTGAATTGTGGATTAAGAATACAATAGTCACTGCCCTCTTTATATAATAGAGGGTGAGTACTGGTCAAAAAATCTCTTGCATGATTTAGAATTACAATAAAGGAAATAATCTAACCTAAATACAATAGAATATACAGTAATAAATATCCTGCCATAACTCCTTCCATTCTTACAAGTATTTCCTAATTTATCTTTTCTTAGGGGCCAAGCAATGAACATCCACATTAATTATATTCATAACACTCCCCCTTGGATGTCCATATTTTATCTTTCATACGCATTAGAAGTTGCCTCATTAAAAACCTTATAAGGAAAACCTAGTAAGACAAAACCTTGGCTAAAGGAAAAAGAGTGCATCGCATATTATCATTATTTCTCATTATTTCATATATTAAATATGCCTCGTTAAAACCTTACTAGGTAAAACCCTATGGGCAAAAATCCTAGTGAGGAAAAAGAGTGCATCATCATTCTATATATTACGCACAAAAGTTGTCTCGTTAAAAACCTTGCTAGGAAAACCCATTGGGACAAAAACCATAGACAAGGGAAAAAGAGTGCAGTGCGTATTATTTCTCCCCCTCATATATGCAACTATATGTGAGATGACAAAGTTCAATCTCTGTAATATATGCTTAAGAAGAGATCTGCTGGATCATTATTTGAGGAGATTCGTTAAATATTCGTTTCACAATCATCATGCTCATGCATGAAAATAACTCAGCATCCTTTACTTCAATTGTCAATACATCAAATAAGTTATCTTGATGATCTTAATGGATGCGATTTCTCCACATTATATCATTGTAATAGATGGATTGTGAAACAATAACTCCTTCCGGAAATAATATTCAATTTATGATTCAAGATAATATTTTATGCCTTAAAGAATTTAATCTTATTTTCTTTTAAATAATATGGTAGCATTTGGAGCTCTTCGAGAGTACCATAAGATTTTAAATCATCAATATATATATCAACACTCAAAAGGTAAATATATAGTTTCCTATACGTAATTTTGATCAATTACATAACATTCATTTAACAAACATTTGTTATAGCAATTTTATCACATATTTCAATATTGCATTAATTAGTACAAAGATCTTTGTAATTTAATAGATTAAATCTCTCTCGAGTTTGAAATGCTTCAGGCATTCTAAATCCTTCAGGGATTTTCATTAATATATTACAATCAAATGAGATATGAATAATTTGGTACTACGTTAATAAGTCCATCAGGGGCGACAAAATTAGAAATATAATTGCACATCACAATTTAATTTTCTTATTACATATTCTTAAAACACCCTCTTATAAGTTATACCCGCTTATAAGTTACCGTTATATCAGGTGTTTGGACTACATGTGCACAATTTTATATTTCACTAGTAAAATAATGATGCTTTAATCACATCTTTCGATTTGGCCAATACTTTATCTGCCGACATTATACAAATAATTTTAATTCTAGATCCTCATTTTTATTTATTATATCAAATGCAATTGCATAAATAAATTTTGATTAATCTTAATTTTATTACGGTTCCATATTTATTCTAGTAGAGACATAATTTATTGAGATCTCATCATTTTTAATATTTTCAATATTATTAGGTACCTGAACCTCTTCTGGGGTTATTTGCTCCTCTATGTCTTCTACTCTTTTATCGTTAATATTCTTTTCAGAAGAATTTATTTCTTTAGAAGTATCGTTAACTTCAATTATGTCAACTTTTTTTATTATGCTCCTTTTTCTTCCTTGGATCTTTATCATTGGAACCGATTGGTCGTCCATGCTTCTGGCATATATCAAACATAGAATTATCCAAGGGTACTTCAATATAATTATGAGCACATAATGCTGGAATGTATGATATGATAATCATTTTTGCATCAATATAAATAATATAATTGCATGTTGTTTCACATTAATAAATTTATGAACTTCTAGTTCATATTAACTTGTTCAAGGATCTAAGTGAAATATATTAATGATGCATTCTATATAAGATATAACTTACATTTTCCAGCTCTTGTTTCTCTCCCCCTAATGTTATCATTAATTATTAATCAAGTTCTTCAAGACTTTCATTGTCTATTATATCTTGAACATATTCATTAATATTTAATTGTCTCACAACAATCACTTGGGTATTCATTCAATTCTTTCTTCTGGAATTTTGTCTATAAATATCTAACACACTTCAGGTATATTTTTGGATGATCCTCCAGGGATATCCATCCGAATTAAGATGTTGTCAGATTACTTTTATGAAAGAACAAATATATCTAATAATAGATTTGCTATATTTTACAAATGAGTTACATTTTAACTTATAGTTCGTATATATAAGATCAAGTATTAAAATTAGATAATGATTGAAGATCTGTCACATCAAATTTATAATCAATAAATCATGTAGTGAATATATTCAAGTAATGAAGTTCAAGATATCAAATTATGCAGGGCGATTTTACTTAACATATATGCCCGACTTTTATTTGTGACCCATTTTTGTGTGTTGCGGTGGAGCTATCGGAACAAATATTGCACATCCAAAATATTTCAAATAGTATTTACTTGGCTGCAGGCCAGTCACAAATTATAATGGGGAGTACTTATTATAAAATATTGGCTTTACTCTAATTAGTGCTGTAGCATATATCATTTCATGACCTCAATCAAAAGACGAGCTTTCATTTCATTATTAGGGGCCAACGATTAATTATAATCGCTTAACAAGATATGATCTTAGATCATTCTAAGTGCGTTTGTGGGCCAATGCTCAACTATAATCTAAATCAACGTACAATAGTCAATTATTACTTGGGATGTAGCCAACTGATCATCATCAAGACGATTTTTCTTAGTTGTACGATCCAGAAATTATTATCTTAATTAGAATATTCGAGCAAGCAATCTCGCAAATACAATATTTCAAGATTAAATAAATGTACATGTGACCATCTAATAGATGCATCAATTAATATCATAAAATATCTAGATGGTCCACATGAAAGAGTAATAGGGCCACATATATTTCGATTAATACGCTCAAGGAAATTGGGTGATTCATTCCCAACCCTGATTTGTAATGTCTAACAATTAATTCTCCTTTGATAACATGCAGCACATGATAAAAGAATCTTTTGGTTCTTTAATAGATGCATATTTGAATTCTCTGTGATTATTTGCATCATCATTGCTCCGAGATTAGTGGACTTCTGGGTTCATGCCAAACAAGAAATTTCTCTTCGAATTAGTGAACTTCTGGTTCATGTCAAATCATAAAATTACTTCTCAAATTATTGAACTTCTAGTTCATGTTTAATGATAAAGTTGCTTTTCTAATTAGTGAACTTCAAGTGCATGTCAAATTATAAAATTACTTTTCAAGTTGGATCAAATCTATTATGCAAAAGCATAAATAAGTTTTAAGTCAATAAAGTTCTGATTTACTAATAAATATGACTTAATTGTATTAGTCCTTCATAATACAAATCAATAGAAAAGCTGCATTTTGTTCTAATATAGATTTTTTTCATGAACATTTCTCAAAATGCTTCTTAAAATGCAGAAATATTGTCCACTACAATGAGGCACACATATTTATAATTCTTATTGCGCTCATACATACTTTGATTCATATTAGTAGTATCAAAAGAAAGAAAAATAATGATAATGATAATAACAATAATAATAAAAATATTAAATAGAATAAAAGAAATTTTTCTTACTCGGTTCTCTCTCTAACTCGTTCTTGCTAATGCACTTTAGATCCAGTGGATGGTATCATTATCGGTTATCAACATTTTCATTATCGTGATAACCAACATCGATATTATTATTTTCTCTTTGCCTTCAAGACGGCTAAATAAAACTCCACAAGATTCTAGGGCATGCAGACACATGGATATACCAAATGTCCTTTAAAATCACATAAACTTTTAGACCATTTAAAAGTTATCTTTTGTGTGCTATTTCCACTTTCTTGTGCGTTTTTCTGAATATAATCATCATAATGGCAAGTATAGTTTCGACGTTGACCTCTTTTATGTCCACATACACATTCACAATCACGACTTATATATGTGGTACATTCACTTCTGGGAATGATGCAGAATCAATTGTATAAAATTCATGATTTTTCTTATATACAAGAAACAATTATAGTAATTCACAATTTTAAAGCATTATCTATTATAAATTTTGTTTATTCAGGGAACAAAATAGTAACTCTTCTAGAGTCTTGAATTACATTTATAATGCATGATATTGTATTAACACTTGCCTTTCAATTTCTAAGTATTATTTTAGTCGTTCAATGTCTGCTGGACATATCTTTATCTTCCATTTGGATTTCACAAATAAATAAAATATATTGAATAAATATATATGTCTTGTAATATTTAAGAGCTTACTGAAATGGTTTTTAATTACAAACAAAATTAATCATTTTTTTTAAAGAGACTTAATAAAATTCAACAAAATATTTTGGTGTACAACATGTACTTAACCAATGCTCTTTCATAAAACATCTAAAAAAAAAATATTTTAGAATCGGTCATAAATTATATCTTGTTGTATCTTCTCATTGTCTTGTATGATTTTCTTGTAATGACTTCTGACATCGGTCTCATTTGTGTTATTATTTTGCAACATTCACTTCTGGGAATTGAATGCAATTATTTAGACAAATTTCATAATTTCTTCTTTTATAACTCATTAGTTTGCTTATTCACAATAAGACATGATATTGGTTTTCAATATATCTCACAACTCTCTTCATCTTGTTGCTACTTCAAGAGCAAAATAAAACGTAAGGAATATCTTTATTTAATATATATATTCTTCATCTTTTCTCGAATTATTATTTGAGAGTTGATGTTTGAGATTTAGACAATATTTCTGATTTATATTCTTGCAACTACTGGTGCTATATTTTGCAACTTCTGGTGCATAAAATAAATTTTGCAGCTTGTGTGCAAAGAAATTTTTTTTATTTCAACTACATGCATAAATAAAAATAAATTTGCATAAAAATAAATGTGCAGAAAATAAATGTACATAAAAGTAAATGTGCATAAAAGTAAATGTGCATAAAATAAAAGTACATAGAATAAAGATAAATATACTTGCAGCTTCTGGTGCATAAATATACTTACAGCTTCTGGTGCATAAATAAAAATAAACATGCAACTTCTGGTTGCGTAAATAAAATTAAACAAGCAACTTCTGGTGCGTAAATAAAAATAAACATGCAACTTCTGGCTGCAAAAATAATTAAACAAGAAACTTCTGGTGCATACAAAATAATTTAAACAAGCAACTTCTGGTGTGTGAATAAAAATAAACACACAACTTCTGGTTGCAAAATAAAAATAATTAAACAAACAACTTCTGGTGCATTGATCTATAAAGAGAATCTGCAACTTCTGGTGCAGAGATATGTTGCTTAAAAGAAGCTCGTAAAATAATGAATTTCAAGAAAAAAAAAAATCGAATAAAAAAAAATCCAAAATGAATAATACAATGAAATATTAAAAATTTGAAATTGTATCTTTTGAAGCGGAGTTTCAGTTATGTTATTTAGAACTTCAAATACTTATAGTAGAGTCGTGCTGATAACGTGTTATAAAATAAAGAACAAAAGGATAATCAAAGAGAGAATTAGAAGGAGAGAATTTCATTAAATTGTGGATTAAGAATACAATAACCACTGCCCTCTTTATATAGTAGAGGGTGAGTGCTGGTCAAGATATCTCTTGCCTGATTTAAAATTACAATAAAGGAAATAATCTAACCTAAATACAATAGAATATACAGTAATAAATATCCTGCCACAACTCCTTCCATTCTTACAAGTATTTCCTAATTTATCTTTTCTTAGGGGCCAAGTAATGGACATGCACATTAATTATATTCATAACAAATATTACTTCACAATTAAAAGTATGGGCCTAAATTGGGCTTAAGTAAATATTTTATACCAAATTTCATGGGCCTATGACGATAATTTTTTTTAATGTTCAATCTAACCTGTTAGGTTGAAATACTTTGTTAAATATGTGTTAATTTGAATTTGTCGGGATTTGAATCAATAACCTCTTGTTACACATATAAATGTATTAACCAATTAGGCTATCGATCATTTCTATAATGAAATTTTTGAAAAAATAAAATAAAATAATTGAGAATATTACACGGTCATATAAATATTTTGAAAACTAGCAGTGAGAACTATTTTATTTATGTTGTGGGATTCTAATTCGGGTCTTCTTTGTCTTATCGAATAAATTTTTTGAGAACTATTATTTGTTGTGTTTAAGGAAGGGCTGGATTTCGTTAGGTGCTTGAATACAATGTTGATGTTAAATTTAAAATCCAGAGTTAGCAACTCTTTATTATTGATGTCTACGATTAGGTCTGGATGCGCTATCTGATAATTTTCGTGTTACATGTTAATATTTGGGAGATGTGATATTGCGACGCACTGTAGGATTATGACGGACTGTATATATACTTTTTTTTTTATTTTTCAATATATTCTTTTTTTCTATATATTGTTTTCATTGTTTTAGACATATTTTTATTTTTTATGTATTATTTATTTTTGAAATTTGTATATTATGTTTTAAGCTTTTTAATATACTTGTTTTGTTTTCTATATACAATTTTTGTTGTTTACATATATACTATTACCAAAAATTTATTATATATATCTTTTTTCAATTTTATACATTGTTTATTAACTATATATATTATCTTCGTAATTTGGGTATACAATGCGTCGTGATGGTCCCTTAATATTTATGCATGTTACTGTGTGTATTATTTTGTAAACATTTTTGTTGAGTTGTATTGATATCCATGATGAAACAATTATTATTATGTTATTTTGAAATCTTTGTAATGATTTATCATGCCTTGTGCTGAAGTCTGATAAAAAAAATGTTAATTTAGACATTTTACTTAAAATTTGGGTTTTTGTGATTTTTCTTTTTAAAAGCTGTATACTGATGAAATTCTCTTTTCTATGATGCCATCTTTATGTGAATCTGAACTTTACAAGAAACTGCTGGCAATTTTACCGACGTGTTTGAACAACCATTTTTGGTAGTAGAATAACTTCATAAAATGCACTGACAAGACATTTAAATAAACCAACCAAAATATTATAAATATTTAATCAAATTTTATGATCAATATTTCTTTTGAATAAGATGACAATTTGTAATCAATAATTACTCTAAATGTATGAATTATTCAATTATCGGCCAATATAAGAAGAAACCCAACAGTGGAAAGAAAAGGACATAGGAAGGAGAAAGAAAGGGTTAGAAAAAATGTGAACTGAAATAATTCAAATGGATGGCTGCTAGATTCTCTAGAAAAGTCTTGAATGGAGGATGCTTTTATTTCCACCTTGGAAAAAAATAATAATTCAATTAATTTTGAATATCCACATTTTATAAAACCTGTAAATTAGTAACTTGTATTTGAAATTGTTTGATGTCATTTTCTGGATATAATGTTTCATATTATCACTGAATTAGTATGATTAAAATATGATATACTATTAAATGTCACTACAGTAGTATGATCACATGCGAACGCTTGGTCTAGTGGTTTGAACACTTGCACCGGATGGAAACCACCCTGGTCGAATCCCCTAAAAAAAAAGTAGTATGATCAAAATATGATTAAAATATTTAGGATTTAGAATTCAGCTCTAGAAATTAGAAATATTTAATCACATAAAATAATTTCTAATTAAATTAACTAAAATCATGAGCCATATTGTTATCTATGTATCAAGATTCCAGAAAGAAAGATTCAGAAGAAAATGGTCAATCCAAAAGGACCAAACTTTAATCTCTTAAAAATAAAGATTAAAATGATTAAATCATTGCATGATTTGGCAGAGAATCTGGGCCTTGCGTTTCCTTCCTTTGCATCAGGGCCAGAAATCAAACTTGTGGTTGATATACTTGGCCTATTTGAAGAAGCTTGTTTTTATTTTATGTTTTGTTTTTTATATATATTTTTAAAGATAGTTCTATTTTCTGCTTTGGATTAGATCTTCTTTTTCTTTGTGGATCATTACATAACATTTTATGTACTTATTTATGTTTTTTTCTTAATATTTTTGTGTACTTATTTATGTTAAGTTGTCACGTGTGGCCTTTTTTATGCAAAGAGTCAATTTGTGGTGAAGGGACCAGGAAAAGGGAGATTCAAAAAGAGCAACTCTCTAGTAAGAGCAGGATTTTTGATAGTGACTTCTTGAATCGATTAATTTTTTGTTCTGATTTCTCTCAATAATGCAGTGACACATCTTGCTAATATTTGTCGATAAGTCAAAAATCACAAGTACAATAATGGGAAAGTGTGTTTAATTGTTATTATTATTTTTTTCTTTGTTTGCTTTCAACAATCACTGTAATTGTAAATCATAAATGAGGACGAAGTATGTGGTCAACAATTGTAGATAACAAATAATTTTGTTGTCAGCATCACGTGTATATTTATGTCTCATTAAAATCAGTAATGAAGGGCAAATGATGCTGTCAAAATTTAACATAATTTTTGTTTGACTCACAAGCCTAACAAAGTAAATAGAATCTGAGACGGGGATTCCTATCATGCAACATGATCTTTTTTTTTCGAAAAATATTATATAAAAATAATAAATAATAGATAAAATTAAAAAATAACATATATTATTCATTTTTTATAAATAATATATACGTAACAGTGAAATCAATATAATAGAAAAGGAAAAAATATTTTGAAAAGTGGAAAAATAAAATATACAAATTTAAACAGGAAAAAATGTACAAAAACAATATACAAGTAAAACAATGAAAATAATATATAGAAAAAAATTATATATTGAAAAGCGAAAAAATAATATATATAAAATATCGTCACATTTTGATCGTGCTCAAACCCACCGTGTTTTCAAATTTTCCATATGAATATATCCTTGGTCTTTGAGGCTTCATCTAAGGTAGGTCTCACCTCAAATATAGTACATGCACCGAAGTAAATACATGGTCAAAAACAAAACTTACAATAAAATCACATTAAATTCTTTTGAGGAAAAACAATAAAACCATATTAAATTTTTTGCATCATAACATTTCTTTGAAGTTTGAACTTTTTTCTATAATATGTAAAATGTTGCCAATTATGTGACAAATAATTTATAGTAATTATAGTGAAAAAATGGAAATAGTTTATGGAACACGGATCGTGTCGGCATGATTAAACGACATTTACCGACAATTAATAAACATGCACAACTTAATATGATTCAAGACTTAAACGTTACATTAAGACACATATCTGGATATAACTTTCATATCCCACATGATACATATCAAACAATATAGTAATGTAAAAAAGAGTAAGGCTAGACAAACAAATCAATTTGACCGACCATTAACAAACGGCTAATTTGACGCTTGCCTCTCCCTCCACATCACATACTATTAAATCCCTATTTAGAAATAAAAGAGAAAAAAATCATTCTTTAATTTTCATATTCAGCCATTTGTCAATGGTCGTCTAAATTTATTTGTTTGTTTAGCCTTACTCATAAAAGAATATGAGACATCTATTATATATAACATTTTTATAGTTTTATTAATGATAACATATATTTACAATTAACATATATATAATTTATACGTTTATATAGAAGATACAAAAATTTTGTTATTAAAGAAGTATTGTGTTGCAAAGGTTACTATTTATTTTTTCTTAATTATATTTTTATATTTGCCGATCTTGTTATGTTGATTACGTCCGATATTTTATATTCCAAATATATGTTCACTCGTCAGGCGCATCCAACGTGTATCTGAGAAGTATACGATAAGTATTTGCTATTATTTTAAAATAAAATATTAAAATTTATCCGACGAGTATCCAGATGCAGCTTGATTTATACAACACAACTTACAAACCTAAAATGCAATCATATTGAATATGAACAACCTATGTATAATATATAATGGTATATGTCATAATTAAGTTGAAAAGTAGGGTTATTTATTAAAAGGGAAAAAATAAAATAGAATGAACCCATAATTATATGATAAATTGTGGGTTGAGTATCATATTATTTTATAAATAAGCCGTTTCGTGTTTGAAATACAATATTTGTCACATAAAATCCCTTCTCTTTAAAATTGCTGGCACCCGATGGCACTCGTCCAACTTCTTCACTTTATTTGGTAATATTATCTTTAAATGTGTGAATATACAAGAAATTATATTAATTTTAATACATTATTCATAGTTATAATATACTTGGAATCATTTTACTTTTCCATAATTTACAATGTACCTAAGTGATTTACGATGTATTTTCATAATTTTCAGTAAATCGACATAGTCTAGGATACATTTACATGCATCTTATTGAATTTATACATGCATTATGTTGATTTTTACACTCGTTTTCCTAAATTTGACATCTCAAGTGATGAAGAAATTGATACCGATTCCGGAAGAGCGTAGAAAAAGCGAATAACACAAACAAAAAAATTTGTAAAAAATCATAAACAAATAATAACATACATATCATAATATAGGTTCTTCCATAAATCAATCATAACATAATATTATCATAAGTATATTATCAACAAGTTATAACTGAAATTATCAAAAATTAAGTAAATAAAAAGATGTTGATCACTAGTCACTACACATAACCTACTAATATACTATTCCACAAAGGCACAAATTAAGCTCTACTAAAAAACAGTAAAAACACCGTTTTAACTTCGACCAACTATATTACATTCCAACTAAACCTCCACTCTTTTCCAAACAGTAACGCCGTCAAAATTTCCCCACTGACAAACGGGTCCCACATTTCCCAACAGTAACGGCGTCAAAGATTCTTCGGGGTCCTTCTCCCGCGCCACGTGTCCCCCGCACAGACCTCCACGCATTCAAAACCTCCAACTAACACCCTTTTAAAACTCCCCTCTCACATCCGCCGTCCGATTCGAAAATCAACGGCCTATAATAATCCTCACGGAATATGTAGAATATAGAGAGAATTTGGGGTCTTCTAAGCGGTCACGTATTGAAATCGTTACAAGTGGCAACTGTAAAAACCGCTATATATACAGGCCCAGTGTCATTCAGACCGGGCACTAGAGATAAGCATAAGCATAAGAATAAGCTTCACACAGAGAGAGGAGAAGAGGAGAGAAGATAGGCCAAGAGAGGGTTTGAGTTGTGTGAGAGAGAGGAAGGGACTTTGTCATCATGTTTATTGAGAAGTTTAAGGTGGAGAGTCCGGACGTGAAATACGGAGAGACGGAGATCGATTCGACATACCGGTACGAGACGACGGAGCTGGTACATGAGAGCCGGGACGGGGAGTACCAGTGGACGGTGAAACCTAAGACGGTGGTGTACAACTTCAAGACCGAGACCGTCATCCCGAAACTCGGGTAGGTGAAACAAGGAAACCATTTCTTGGTTTTGTTAATTAAACAGCAACTTGTGATTGTTTATTTTCAGATTCTGTTGTTTTTATCTGGTTGGTTTGTTTAGTTTATAATTTCTGATTTGTTTGATTGTTGATTAGTTTAACTGAATTCTTGTTTGTTTGCTTTGTTTTGATCAGAGTGATGTTGGTGGGATGGGGAGGCAATAATGGCTCCACTCTGACAGCAGGAGTCATTGCGAACAGAGAGTAAGTGAAGATCAGTTCTTGTTTTTTTTTCTTCCTTTTATTCGGATATACCCTTTTACATATCAGAATCTTTTATCTGATAATCGAATATTATTTCAGTATTCCTAAGTTTATAAATATTTTGTTAGGGGGATATCGTGGGCCACAAAAGATGGGGTTCAGCAAGCGAATTATTGGGGGTCTCTGACTCAAGCTTCCACCATTAGAGTGGGAAGCTTCAATGGAGAGGAGATTTACGCTCCTTTCAAGAGCCTTCTCCCCATGGTAACAATCGCTCTTTGTTCTTATGTTAATTAAATTAATTCAATCTATTATGTGGTAATTGTTGTTGTTTAGGGCTTGTTTGGCGTCATTTTTATTTTTATTTGTGTTTTTTTAGAAATAAAAAACAGTTTATTGGTTTTGTTTTTGTATTTAAAATAAATAATTGTTTTTATTTTTACAATTAGTAATAATTTTTTTTTCGTTTTTCTAGTCTATTATATCCTTGTCTTTTACTAATTACCAATATACTATTTTCAATGTAACACATATTTGTATGTTTATATTTTTGTAGGGTCAATATAGTTTATATTTTTGTAGCGTCAATATACTGTTTTCAATTTCAATAAATCATTTTCAGTACAAATATACTGTTTTCAGTCCTAGTATACCTTTTTCAGTGATCCTTGTGTCTATTACTAAATAGCAATATACTCCGTTCAATGTAACACTTGTCTATTTATATTTTGTAGTATCAACATATCATTCTTAGTTTCAATATACCAGTTTTTAGTACCAATATAACATTTTTTTTTAGGGAAATTCTTCAAAAGCCCCCTAACTTTTCTGCTATTTATCAAAAGACTCCTAATTTTTCAATGTTCTTAAAAAACTCCCTATAAAGTGAATTCAATTTTTTTTTGCCCCCTATGGTGTTAAATTCAACTTTTTCATCCAATTTTGATTTGTAAAAGACTAAAATGCCCCTCATATATTTATTTTCATGTCATATTTTATTGAATTAAATAAATTAAATTAAATTAATGACTACAATATAGAGAAAATCACAATAAATAATAGTGATGAAAATAATATTTTACGTAATATAAAATTATAATTTAAATATAAGATAATAAAAAAAATTGTAATATAACACCATAAAATAAAAACTAACATATCATAAAATTAAAATCATAAAATATTATATTAAAAAAATATATATTTATTTATTATTTTATTGAATATAATAAAATATGAAAATAAATATATGAGGGGTATTTTAGTTTTTTATAAATCAAAATTGGATGGAAAAGTTGAGGTTAACACCATAGGGGCAAAAAAAAATTTTAATTCACTTTATAGGGGGTTTTTTATAGGGGATTTTTGAAGAACATTGAAAAGTAGGGGGTTTTTGATAAATAGCAGAAAAGTTAGGGGGTTTTTGAAGAATTTCCCTTTTTTTTATAATTTCCAATCTATAATTTTAATATTCTGCTACAGGTCAATCCTGACGATATCGTGTTTGGAGGGTGGGACATAAGCAGCATGAACCTGGCGGACTCGATGGCCCGCGCGAAAGTGCTGGACATCGACCTGCAGAAGCAGCTCAGGCCGTACATGGAGTCCATGGTCCCTCTGCCCGGCATCTACGACCAGGACTTCATCGCGGCCAATCAGAGCTCTCGCGCCAATAATGTTATCAAGGGGACAAAGAAAGAACAAGTTCAACAAATCATCAATGACATGAGGTATTGTGTATAGTTGTTCTACTACTAAGTTTGTTGTATGGATTTGTTAAGCGGGAGCATCAGATTTAATATTTTCTTATCATATATTCCTTTTTATATATTCTTTTTTAATTGCATATTCCTTTTTAATTAATTTTTTTTAATTTATATACATGTGAGATGCATGAAATTGAATATTCGTTGAGATATATGTTACGGCGTACGAAGTTAAACATTCCATTTTTGGCATGTGATTAATTAAATGTTGAAATTTGTAGAATGCATGAAATTAAACATTCCTTTTTTGGCATGAAATTAATTAAATGTTGAATTTTGTAGGATGCATATTCCCTTTTTAGCATGAAATTAATTAAACGTTGAATTTTGTAGGATACACGAAATTAACTATTCTTTTTTTGTCATGAAACTAATTAATATTTAACATTTTAACAGGGAGTTTAAGGAAAAGACGAAGGTGGACAAGGTGGTGGTGTTATGGACGGCCAACACAGAGCGATACAGCAACGTAGTCGTCGGTCTGAACGACACGATGGAGAATCTGATGGCGTCTTTAGACCGTGACGAGTCCGAGATTTCGCCCTCCACTTTGTACGCGCTCGCGTGCATCTTGGAGAACATTCCGTTCATCAACGGAAGCCCTCAAAACACCTTCGTCCCTGGTAAAATATTAAAAAAATTGGTTTGGTTGGGAGTATTATTTGTTTAATTTGGTAATTGTTTATGGAATTTGGGTTTGTTGATTGAATTTTTTGTTGTAATTAGGGTTGATTGATTTGGCGATTAAGCAGAATAGTTTGATTGGAGGTGACGACTTCAAGAGCGGACAGACCAAAATGAAGTCCGTGTTAGTCGACTTTCTTGTCGGTGCCGGTATCAAGGTATACATGATCATTTAATCTCTAACTAACTATAACACATTTCTTTCTATATTAATGGATTAACTAATTTGTTGTTTTATTAGCCGACGTCAATTGTGAGTTACAACCACTTGGGGAACAACGACGGGATGAATCTGTCAGCACCACAGACATTCAGGTCGAAAGAGATCTCGAAGAGTAATGTTGTTGATGATATGGTATCGAGTAACGCGATTTTGTATGAACCGGGCGAGCATCCCGACCATGTCATCGTCATCAAGGTACGTTATGTTATATATTTATATATAGATGTTAGGTAAGATTCTCACATTAACCCCAAAAAATTGGACCTTTTTAGATAACCCACTCTTAATAACTAGCTTGAGCAACCGTACCGTACTCTAAATTTTAAAGATTTTTTTGTTAATATAGGAATCTTACCGTGTATAACACACATTTAGTATTCATATATTTGTTTATTAAATGCAACATCCAATATAATTAATCAACTGATTAATGTAATTATTTATTTTTAATAGTACGTGCCATATGTGGGGGATAGTAAGAGGGCCATGGATGAATATACATCCGAAATTTTCATGGGCGGAAAGCAAACAATCGTGCTTCACAACACTTGTGAAGATTCACTCCTTGCGGCTCCTATCATCCTCGATTTGGTTCTTTTGGCCGAACTTAGCACTCGTATCCAACTCAAAGCTGAGAACGAGGTAAAGTAATTTAATTAAATAATTTAATTTAATCGTATTGTAAAAAGAAATATTAATTTGTTGCGTTGATTTTCAGGAGAAGTTTCACTCTTTCCATCCGGTCGCTACCATACTTAGCTACCTCACCAAGGCTCCTCTTGTAAGTATTCACAAATTAATTTGAAACTTCAAATATGTTTCTAATTCTGTTTCAAGTCATTGAATTTAAAAGGCCGGTAATACATTTATTAATTAATTTAATTTTTTTGGTTAAAAATTTTTGGTTAAAAAGGTGCCGCCAGGTACGCCAGTAGTGAATGCACTCTCGAAACAGAGAGCGATGTTGGAGAATATCATGAGGGCGTGTATCGGTTTGGCGCCAGAAAATCATATGATCTTGGAGTACAAATGAACCGGGCCGAGCTAGGCTTAGTCTATGTGAAACAGGTCCATTCTGTTTTTGGGCCTTGTTCATTTGGGTATTTCTTCTTTTGCTCTATTTTATTTTGTTTTGTTTTAATAATGAGTAGTGGAAGGATTTGGGTTGGTGTTTGCGGAGGTAACATTGCTGCTGCATTGGAGTGGTGGTGTTGGTTTTTCTTTATGATTTGTTGGCTGCTGCTGTTCAAATGGAATCTGTAATGGAGACTTTAATGATTTTGGAATTGTTGATTTTGGAATTGTTGGTCGAAATCATGTTTTGTGGGTACTCGACTATGAAGCAAGGGAGATCGAATTAATAGAATTGAACTGAGTTTTTCAAATGATATGCAAACTGAATAGATGGGCAATAAAATGAAAATCAAACTGAAAATCCAAAGGAATATCAATTCTTAAACCCAAATTTGATTGCTTCCATATTTAGTTCCTGACTAAATGGAAAATGAACCAAATGAATATCCCTTAGTTTGTTTGGAAATTAGCATCTTAAAAAGACTCATTGATCAAATTTGAAATTAAGTACAGAAACTAACAAATTTCTTGGCCAGCTTTTGAGTAACTTGGACCATAATAGTTTTATTTATTATTGCTATATATAATCGTAAAACTCGGTATCAATAAATATTTGGCATCCTGAACCAACCATACCTAACTAACTTATTTTTTTTTTTTATTTAATAGAAAGAACTCATAAGTCCCACATTTATTTTCAAAACAATTTGACTTTGCTAAGATTTGAACTCACAACTTTTGAGTTGATGGAGTTGAACTCATAACTTTTGAGTTGGTGTCTTATCACTCCTACTAGAGGAGTTTCGGCCCTTCGAAACTATTCTTTGACAAAGTAACATGCTATATATGGCATATATATGAAAACAAACACTTGCAAAATTGAACAACAAATCATGGAAATTTCGGTTTTTACCCCTGTATTATTTATTGAGATCTCAGAAAATTTATATATTTTGTTGTAATCCCTTGTGAATAATTATGGCTTGTTATGAGTTTGTAAATCAGTAAGGAAAAAGTTATATTTTGATAACATGTACTGACATTCAAGGTTGATAGTCAAACAATAATAAAAAAGTGAATAAAATGAAGTATCAACTTTCAATTGAGTTAGCTACATTATCTGATTATTTTTATGAGTATTGATTTACATCCGATCACATGAAACACATGTTTAGGAATTTGTTTAATAAATGATTTTTTTAGGAATTTAAAACTAAAGGTATTTTGTTGGGATTAAAAACCTAGCTTTAGTAAAAATAAATATTCTTTTCGAGATGTCATCAAATATTGTGTATTTAAAGATTGCTATATCATCACTTAACAATGCAACAAGAAATTCTTGAATAAGAGAGCTTGATTAAACAAAATGAAAGAATAAAGTAATAATATTTCCATTGATATTATGCGATTTTCTCTTGTATCTCAGCAATCATTTGACCTTGCGAATAAAGTAATAATCTTTCATTTGGAGGAATTAGTTGAAGAAAAATCTTTCTTATGGAGAAAACTTTCTTGAATTCTGATAGATTTATCTTGGCTCATCAATCTAAGACAATGCAAGCATTTATAATGTTAACTTAATTCAAATATAAAGTTACTGCATAAGTTGTTCATGAACTTATCATGCATTAACAATCATCAATGAATAAGGTGTGATACAAGATAAAATGTGATCTTTTTTTCTTCTTTAAAATCATCAAATATGTGCATATGCCTGGATCACTTTTGGGGCCGTTTGATGTGGAAGACATTAAGGGATATACCGGGACATACTAAGATATTAAGATGATGGTAGAGCAAAGGAAGGATATGTGTAATGATGTTTGTTGTTTGATGTGGTAGACTATTAGATGATGGAAAGTAAAAAATATTGTTTGATATAAAGGATATTCAAAAGTGGTATTAGATTAGTTATATTAAGTTTTATAAATAAAAAAATTTATAAGAATAATTTTATCACCAATTCACCATCAATATTGTTCTAAGACAAATATATTTATAATAAATTCATAAGATAATAATTTTATCACCATCATAAAAAAATATAAAATATGATATTAGTATTTATTGATAAAGAAAGCCCTAATATAATATTGACATCTAAGTATCAACTTCCTGGATGAAGCAACTAATGCATGAAGGAGTAGGAAGCGAGACGTAACAGTTCAGACCTACATCCGCAATCAACGATTAAGAAGTAAACATTATCTACAATCAACGGTTTAGATTATTTGGGTAATATGTCATTCTGAGAAGACTCAAAAGAAAGTGAAAAACAATAGGTTGGGATTAATCCGACAACAAATGAACTATATTAGTCACATCATATTTCTTTTCTATTCTTTCACTTAAAAAAAAAAAAACAATTAATCAAATATAGTTTTTTTCTTACTCGAATTTCATATTCCGTTCTAGGGAGATGCTAAACAACATACGTATGTTCGAACATATATTTTTTTAAAATACCCGTAAAGTGGTTATAAAAAGTAAAAATTCAAATTTCAACCATATGGATGTAATATATATGTTATGAATATGTTGTGGATTAATTTTCACGGGAATCAGAATAATATATCATTGCCATCATGTATCATCAAACTATTATTCCGATATATGTTTTGAATAGTGCTGCATATTTTTGATGATATATGATGGCAATGTTATAATATTCTGATTTTTGTGAAAATTAATCTCCAACATATTCATAACATATATATTACATCCGTACGGTTGAAATTTTTATTTTTATTTTTTTAATACGTATTTTGGGTGTGGCAAAAAAACGTATGTTGTGCATACGTATGTTGTTTAGCCACACCCTTCCGTTCTATTATAATATAATAGTTACTGTACAAAATAATTGTATTATATGTTTGTTAGGCTTTTTTTTAATTGCTTAGAATGGAAGAAACAAACACTTCTTTCCGAATATATAAAATAAAAAAATAGATCCGTTTTGCAAACATTTAGAAAAAGGACATTCACATTATTTCTCACTCAGAATCTGAAACTGCAGTATAATATTCATTTGAGCTATCGTAAAGTTCACTCATATGAATGTCTCTTTCACTAGAGTACTTGGGTGAAAATTCGAGGGATATGTTGTATAATATTCATTTGAGCTATCGTAAAGTTCACTCATATGAATGTCTCTTTCAATAGAGTACTTGGGTGAAAATTGGAGGGATATGTTGTAATTTTGACGTTAATTGGACCATACTTGCTCTGAACTTTTGTTTCATGGTCACCGAAGCATTTGGAGTGAATCGCACAACATCTTTTACATTTGCGGTTCTAGCCTAAAGACAAAGATGTTGAGGATTCTGTATCCATATATGATACATACGGAATGAAACACACATATTCAACCCATTCTAAAATCACCAATAAGAAAATAAAGGTACAGTTCGTATTTAAAAATTTACCTGGATTATAATAATCCGGTTAAGAGAAGCGGATGTAGGTCAGAAACGTACTTTCGTCTTGCTTCCTTCTCATTCCTCTTCTGTAACTTGATTTCTCAGACTCTTGCTCGACTAGAATAGTGCTTGATCGCTTCTAAATCTTCAAAGCACAAGGTGTCTACTCGTATCCATGGCGAACTCAGACTAGTCAGAATAACCGGACGAGTCCGAAAATACATTCAGGAATCTCTCTCAAACTCTCTCTCTCTTTGACGCTTAGGGTTGTGTACTTAACATAGGAGGAGTACCCCTCCATCCGAACGGACCTCAATATTTCCATTTCTGAAAACGCGTGAATCAGATTCAAAATCTGATTTTCCTTGCCCATATATGCGTTCGAACACACCAAACCATGTGTTCGGACACACTATGCGTTCGAACACACCCAACCATGCGTTCGGACGCACTGTGTAGTTTTGCACAACCAAGAATCTTATGCTTGTTATCTTTTACTATTTTATACATTATATGTATACTTGTTTTAAGAGCATTTCCATCCCTACTACATGTTGTTCTTTGTGTGACCGAGTAGCTTCCATTTAAGGCTGGTAACGATCTTCTAAAGATCATAAGTCATGAGTAACATTTAGACTGTCGTCATGACTACCTATGTTAAATGAAATGATCAGTGATCAATACCCTATCAAAATAGATAATTACTTATTCCTTTACAATATACATGTTGATCACAAGACACGGATCATGTCATCCTTGAGTTTGATTAACGTCTCTTTTCTCATCAAGAATTAGACCGAATGAATGAAAATGATACCAATAACTCCTTATTCATCCATTTCGACCATTGCCATGCATTTACTTCAATCATAGTTCATCGGGGGGCCCAAGTATATCTCCCTTGCAATGAGAGGAACAAATCTCATCTTAATCACTCACATTCCTCATCATGATTCAGGGCATATATCCAACAAAGACTCTAATGGTTATCTCGTTTAGGATAACATAAAATCATATCAAAGTATGCAGTTTCACATACACGAATCTATGATGACCTCAGATCAAATAAAAAAGTATATTAATCATATGAGAATTACTAATGGCATGTATCATAGATATTATCATAGTGTGATCAGTCCATTATATCGTCACTTACACGTACATATATTTCAGACTTGACATCTCTGTATCCATGATTATTAAAACATGATCATTAAATCTGCGAATATACTAATGCAGATATGTAACTTCTTTCTTGAAGAATGTTTATCTCTTCTTGTGCCAATATAATAGCATAATCATTCTTCTTTTTTATGAATAAAGTTGTTTCTAAAGAGGGCATTCCTACAATGGAAGCTTCGATACTACCGTAGATCATGGGGTGATTGTTTTGTCTAAAAATCATTTCAGGCAACTTAATTTCTACTGATATTAGCATAGATTTTTGCAAAATAGCTTAGGTTATAAGCGCATAACCATTATTTTCTTTAACCTTCTTAATTAATGTCTGATCAAAGAGTGTCTTGCGGTATGTCAAATAAATGTCCCAATGTTCCCCTTTGCTCACTTCACGGTTGCCGTCTTTGATGTCAAGCTCAATGGAGAAACAATCGTATCGTGGGCTGGGTATCCTTGGGCCCGCGTCAATGTGACAGTTTCCTTTTTTTTTATTTGTTTGTTGATAAAAAAAGGATACAGATGACTGCACTAAATTGTTGAGGCTATGACTATATTAGCTGTGTGATGAGAATTTGATGTTTTGAGCTTAATTTGACATTTTGTGCTTGAATTGATGATCCGTATATTTCAAAGTAAATAATCTCACATTTATAAATCTTGCAATTTTAAGTAAATTTGTGTGTATTGTGGATCATAAAACATATCATCTATTTGCCATATTTGTTTGACGCATTTTTGGATTAATTTTAATAAATAATTAGGCATATAAGACTTAGAACTTGAATGTTAAGATTGCATTTTTCTTAATTATGAAAGTTTGACACTTTGATATTAAACTAGTGTTTTTCAAAAAAAAAAAACTAGTGTTTTTCAGTACAATTATGGTAAATACCAACCCTTTAGGTCATGTAAAAGTTATTTTATAAGTTTTTAATTGAACAAATGATCATTGAATTCGCAAACCCTAATGTCATTGTAGTTATTGGAAAATCCAAGTTTATGTATATGTTATTCAGTCTTATTTTGTTTAATTGAGTCCCAATTCTTTCTGAAAACCAAAAATTGATTTCATATTAAATTTCCTTAGGAAGATTAGATGAATTTTAATACAAAAATCATACTAATCTCTGTTTTATATTCTGAAATTTCCTTGTTTTAAAATTGTTATTTTCTAAATTTCTTGTTTTCTGCTTGAATTTTCTATCAGCTTTTGTAAAAAATATAAAAAATATAAAAAAATAAGATCCTAAACTTCCCAATGGACCTATCTCATTTCCTTGTAAGCCCAGTTTTTGAACTGTCTCGTGTCGTTTTCCATGGTTGGATTGAGCTATATCATCAAAATACTGCACTCATAAGAATATGTAAAATCTGTGTTGTTACTGGCAAAACGTTGAATTCTCCTAATCTATAAGCAGTTTGTGGTTCCATTTTTTGTGTGCAAATCTTGTCTTATACCTTGAATTCTGTTAAAGTTTCATGAATTACGGTTGAGCCAATCTCTCTGAATTGCAATATGAAGTTGAATAAGTTTCTGAAACATGTTTTATGACCTGTTTTGATCTGTCAATTTGTTTGTATTATTTCTCAGTGATAAGTTCAAACCTTGATTTTCTTAAGCTAAAATTGTAGTGTTTGAAGTCTAGTTACCATTGATATACTTTTTGTAGCCATTGACTTTGTTTGACCTAGTTTGAGCTAAATTACTAAATTGTGACAAATCTGGAAAACAACATCTATTTGAATAGATTTTGAGTGAGGTTTAAAATTAAAATCTTTTTATTTGAAAATTTCAGTATTCATGTGATCTTGTGACATAAGTTTTGAAATTTGAGGCCCTCTTTGTGTTCAACTTTAGACTTACCATAATACTTGTTTGAACTTGTTTATCTGTTTTACATTCAGGGCATATATTATCTGCTTATTAGTTATTTTTACTTCTTTAACATGGAAGAAATAAATACATCATTAAGAAAATAAAAATAAATAAAAAATAGATCTGTTTTACAAACATTAAAGAAGGTCATTCCCAGTAATCAATGTTTTAAATAGTGATATGGCGGTCTGTAGCGGATTGCGATAGCGCGCTATGACCTTATAGCGGACATGCAATATGATTTATAATTTACGTAAAATTTTCAAACATATTAATGAAAAAATATGATCATAATAAAATTTTCAATATAAAAAACTAAAAATCAAAATACCATAAATATTTAATATAAACAATAGTACAATTATTCATTACAAAATACCACACAAAGAATATTGTCCACAACTAAACATACAACATAATTATCCAAAATAAACATACTAATATTAATTATCCAAAATAAGCAAACAAAAAAATAAATTAACACTTTGAATGCTATTGGACCGCTATAGCGCTCGCAATAGCTGCTATTTGGCCGCTAAAGCGACGCTATAGCCACAATTTGGCCGCTATAGCAGCCATTGTGCCCAAAACGCTATTTCCGCTATTTTTTCAATGTGTGTTGCGTTTTATGTCCGAAATCTGATATAGCGTGCTATTGCAGCGCTATTTAAAACATTGCCAGTAAATTCTCACTCAGAATCTGAAACAATATAATAATCATTCGAGCTATCATAAATTTCACTCATATAAATGTCTCTTGCAATAGATGTTTCTGGGTGAAAAATAGAGGGATACGTAGTAATTTTGACGTTGATGAGACCATACTTGCTCATAACGTTTGTCTCACGGTCACCAAAGCATCTCGGAAAGAATGGCACTTCCGTTCTCACAATTTATGATCTAGAGTATGAAGGCAAAGATTCCATGAAATGCAAATTAATTTTTATGGAACGTCCTATCGGGAGAGCTACAAGAGACTTGGACAAAGCAAGCGCACCCCCTTCATCGGGGCTGATGATAGCACAATTATTTTTTTAATCCTACGACTCTAATTAATAGTAGGAATTCTCGAGCCTGTTACCTCATCCCTCCAGCCGGTTAACCCTATTTAAAAAAACATATAATAAGGGCAAATTCGTAATTGTACCATTGAATAGCCGGTCATCATTCTTCCCCATTCATTTATCGTGCTCCTCTCCACTGCCTGTTCTAAGTCTTGTAGCTCTCTCTGTCTCTCTCTATTCGATTCAATCCGCGGCCTTCTTCTCTTTACGTGCTCTGTTATCTCGTGATACCTCCACTCCTCGTCGGCTCTCCCTGGACGTAGCTCAGGTGGGCGAATCTCAAACGATTTTCTCTGTTGCCCTCTTCCACTTTTGCTCGGAAGTTTAGATCAGATTTTGATTACTTAGGCATTTTATGTTATTTCTTTCATGAGCAAGACTATGCTTATGAAGTGTTTGAACAATGGTATTGGTTTATGGAAGGGAAGGAATTAGGACTAGATGGACCTCTTATGATCCGAATTACAACTTTAGACTGATGTAGTTGCTAATGTAAAAAGATTATCAAGTATTAAATGATGAGCAGACGAAACCCATGAATCCCTGGTACAGCGGATTGTGATGATTTATAAATTAAAAAATCAATTTGTGATAAAACTAAAAAATCAATTAAAAAATACATAATTGATACAGACTATATTCGTCAGTGAGAGCAAGAAAATGGCTGAACTGAAGATCTGATTTAATTGGTGCCAATAGTTGAATACACCATTTTTGTATAGTTTCTCAGTATTGTGTTACTCAACAAAATTCTAGATGTTGAATGATTGTTATTTTTTGTAGAACAAATGCTTGATTTTTTTTTTTTTGAATGTAGTGCTTAAATATTATTTTTTGGAATTTTTAATAACGATTTTTGGGTGGCTATATATCTTTTTGAGTATTGATATATGTTTTCAAAGTAATAATATGTTTTTTAGTTCTAATATACTACATTTGTTACATCGATATAAATATATTTATTGAGGAAATATTATGGTTTCAAAAATTTGGGTTTGATGTGACAAAATTAATTAATTTATTTGTGAACAATATCATTGCCGGAAATATTATGATTTATTTAGTTGCAAAAAAATCCAAAGGTTATCATGTCATGTATGGAAAGAAAATGAAATGGATAGATAAAATGGAGAGGAAATAACAGCGGAAAGAAGGGGAAGAAAAAAGGAAAAGATCCTTGTGTGTAATGAATTTACTAGGATCTAAAATACCCTTGTCAATCCAATGGCCTAGATTCAATCTATTATAAAAAATATAAAAGAGGTCCGGGTATGAGAAAAGAATTCTTTAATTTAACCTTGTGATTTTAATCTTTAGCATGCTCTTCTAAACGAGATCTCAAGAGGTTAAGATTTAAAGGAGGAAATTTATTTATTAATGGTCTTGTAGTTGAAATGAATATATTCATAATATATATAGGACAAATGTCATGTATGGATATTATAGCAAAGATTATGATTACTGGGAGCAATCTCGCACTACGTTGCAAAATTCAAAATACTGCACTGGTCAGAATATATAAAATCTGTGCTGTTACTGGCAAAACATTGAATTCTCCTAATCTATGAGCTGTTTATGGCTCCATTTTGTGTGTGCAAATCTTGGCTTATACCTTGAATTTCTGTTAAATTTCATGAATTATGGTTGAGCCAATCTCTCTGAATTGCAATTTGAAGTTGAATAAGTTTCTGAAACATGTTTTTTGACCTGCTTTGATCTGTCAATTTTTTTGAATTATTTCTCAATTATAAGTTCAAACCTTGATTTTCTTAAGCTAAAATTGTAGTGCTTGAAGTCTAGTTTCCATTGATATACTTTTTGTATCCATTGGTTTTGTTCGACCTAGTTTGAGCTAAATTACTAATAAATCTTAGCAGTATCTTGATTCTGATCAAAATAAACATGAAAATAATAAATAATACTTAAAACATGATAAACAAAAGATACAAAATCGACCCAAATGATAGATATGAATTTGGCTGATCCATCACATCATATTGTTTTATTCTTTACTTAAAAAATAATTATAATGACAATTATAAATGCAGTTTTTCTCTTACTGAAATCTCCATATACCGTTTTATTATAATATAATAGTTACCATGCAAATGATTTATATTATCTGCTTATTAGTTTTTCTACTTCTTTAACATGGAAGAAATAAAGACATCCTTAAGAAAATAAAAATAAATAAAAAATAGATCTATTTTACAAACATAAAAAAAGGTCATTCACATTAATTCTCACTCCGGAATCGAAACAATATAATAATCATTCGAGCTATTATAAATTTCACTCATATAAATGCCTCTTGCAATAGAGGTTTCTAGGTGAAAAATAGGGGGATACGCCATAATTTTGACGTTGATGAGACCATACTTGCTCCGAACGTTTGTCTCAAGGTCACCAAAGCATCTCGGAATGAATGGCACTTCCGTTGTCACAATTTGTGATCTAGAGTGTGAAGGCAAAAATTCCTCAAGATGCAGGCTGATTTTTATGGAACGTCTTATAGGGAAAGCTACAAGAGACTTGGACAAAGGAAGCACATCCCCTTTATCAGGGCGGATCATAGCGCAATTATTGTTCTTCGTACGGAATATAGTTGTTTTTATAGAGAGCATTTCTACGATGGCAGCGTCAATCCTACCGAAGATCATGGGACGATGGTTTCTTCTAAAAACTGTTACAAGCAACTTGATTTCAACTGATATTAGCATAGAATTCTGCAAAATTGCGTGCTGCGCATAACCATTTTTTCCTTAACCTTCCTAATTAATGTTTGATCAAAGAGTGTGTTGCAGTACGTCGAATACATGTGCCGATGCCATGCCCCTTTGCTCACTTCACGTCCGCCGTCTTTGATGTCGAGCTTGATGGAGAAACAATCGTATCCTAGGTTGGCTATCTTTGGGCCTTTCAATGTGACCTTTCCTGTTTCTTTATTTTTGTTGGTTAAAAATAGAATTAGGTGACTTCACTAAATTGTTGTGGCTCTAACTATATTATAGTATGATTGTAAAGTATACCTTATATAAAAAAAAAAAATTAAACATTTCAACAGGGTTTGATATTGCGCTATATAACAAGGATACAAACTTCTCTCCATGTGACACGTGACCATTTTTTGGGATTTTGGTGATAATTATTATACTCATAAATATGTAGCAAGTCATTTTCAAAAGAATATACTACCCATTGCATAATCCATGAGAGATGAGTTATTCCTCTGATTTTTTTTGTGGCCAAGTTTTTGCTTTTAATTAATACTCTTACATTTCAACATATAGATTGTCGATTGACTGCGGCTAAGAGGGGGGGGTTGAATAGGCTAATTTTGTGCGAAGTGTAGATTTGACTTTTAGATTTTAATGACTTTTGGGTTATTAGAGTTTTAGATAGATGGTCATATTAATAGACAAATATATAATTTGAATACGATAAATAATAAAAAATAAAGAGATATCGAACACCGAGAATCTTTGACGAAATTTCGGTAAGTGGTTGCTTTTGCTGCAACCATCCGTTCACATTAGCGGCGCTTATCGCATTTGCAAGTGTCTACTTTTCGGATATGCCTTTCGGCTCCTTGATTCCACCAAATAGTATTTTCTTTACAAGACCACGATTCACCGTTCGCTTTACAACTACCGTAGCGAAGTGGATGAAAGCATATGAGTCCATCGAAATGAGAACAAATATCAAGCGATCGTTTGTAGTTCTACTTAAAAAAAGAAAGAAACATGTTTTATGACCTGTTTTGATCTGTCAATTTTTTTGAATTATTTCTCAGTGATAAGTTCAAACCTTGATTTTCTTAAGCAAACTTGTAGTGCTTGAAGTCTAGTTTCTATTGATATACTTTTTGTTGCCATTGGCTTTGTTTTGAGCTAAATTACTAAATTGTGACAAATGTGTAAAACAACATCTATTTGAATAGATTTTGAGTGAGGTTTAAAATTAAAATCTTTTTATTTGAAAATTTGAGTATTTATGTGATCATGTGACTTAAGTTTTGAAAATTTGAGGCCCTCCTTGTGTTCGACTTTAGACTTACCGTAATATTTGTTTAAACTTGTAAAACCATATTGTAGGCAATTATAAATATTTTGAAATAAAGAAAATTAAGAAAATGAATTTTTGATATTTCAATCCAGGAGTTGTGGTATTCTAGAAAGTTTTAGCCTATCTTTCCAATGCATCTGAAAACACGTGAATCTGAGCTCCAAGCGCGCGTTATGACCAAAACAACGGACTGCTGTCAGCAGTCCTCTCTTGCGTGCAGGGGGCTACCAGCCGCGACTGCGACGGTGTGGATCTCAGACGCGATGAGTCTCTAACTTTTGCCTCCCTTTTCTGCCACACATACTTCCTGTGCATAGATCATTGCTCTTGGATTCTTTCCTTTCAACACTAGCATTTCATTTGCTCCATTTTATGCCCATTTCTCTCTATTTCGCTCTTCTTCTGCTTTTTTCCTGTAACTATCAATAAATCTTAACAGTACCTTGATTCTGATCAAAATAAACATGAAAACAATAAATAATACTTAAAACATGCTAAACAAAAGATGCAAAATTAACCCAAATGACAGATATGAATTTGGCTGATCAATGACATTATATTTTTTTCTTTACTTAAAAAAAATAATTATAATAACAATTATATTTTCTCCTACTTGAAATGTCCATATACCGTTTTATTATAATATAATAGTTACCTTGCAAAAGAATTATATTATCTGCTTATTAGTTATTTTTACTTCTTTAACATGGAAGAAATAAATACATCATTAAGAAAATAAAAATAAATAAAAAATAGATCTGTTTTACGAACATTAAAGAAGGTCATTCCCAGTAATCAATGTTTTAAACAGTGATATAGCGCTCTGCAGCGGATTGCGATAGCGTGCAATGACCTTATAGCGGACGTGCAATATGATTTATAATTTACGTAAATTTTTCAAACATATTAATGAAAAAATATGATCATAATAAAATTTTCAATATAAAAAACTAAGAATCAAAGTACCATAAATATTTAATATAAACTATAGTACAATTATTCATTACAAAATACCACACAAAGTATATTGTCCACAACTAAACATACAACAAAATTATCCAAAATAAACACACTAATATTAATTATCCAAAATAAGCAAACAAAAATGTAAATTAACACTTTGAATGCTATTGGACCGCTATAGCGCTCGCAATAGCTGCAATTTGGCCGCTAAAGCGATGCTATAGCCTCAATTTGGCCGTTATGTGGCCATAGTGCCCAAAACGCTATTTCCGCTATTTTTTCAATGTGTGTTGCGTTTTATGTCCGAAATCTGATATAGCGTGCTATTGCAGCGCTATTTAAAACATTGCCAGTAAATTCTCACTCAGAATCTGAAACAATATAATAATCATTCGAGCTATCATAAATTTCACTCATATGAATCTCTCTTGCAATAGAGGTTTCTGGGTGAAAAATAGGGGGATACGCAGTAATTTTGACGTTGATGAGACCATACTTACTCAGAACGTTTGTCTCACGGTCACCAAAGCATCTCGGAAAGAATGGCACTTCTGTTCTCACAATTTGTGATCTAGAGTATGAAGGCAAAGATTCATTGAGATGCAAACTAATTTTTATGGAACGTCCTATCGGGAGAGCTATAAGAGACTTGGACAAAGGAAGCGCACCCCCTTCATCAGGGCTGATGATAGCGCAATTATCGTTTTTCTTCCTGAATAGAGTTGTTTCCGAAGAGGGCATTTCTATGATGGAAGCGTCAATTCTACCGTAGATCATGGGGCGATGGTTTTGCCTAAAAATTGTTTCTGGCAACTTGATTTCAACTTTTATTAGCATCGAATGCTGCAAAATTGCGTAGGTTATAAGCGCATGACCATTTTTTCCTTTAACCTTCCTAATTAATGTTTGATCAAAGAGTGTGTTGCAGTGCGTCGAATACATGTCCCAATATAATGCCCCTTTGCTCACTTCACGCCCGCCGTCTTTGATGTCGAGCTCGATGGAGAAACAATCGTATCCTAGGTTGGCTATCTTTGGTCCCGTCAATGTGACATTTTCCTGTTTATTTATTTTTGTTTGTTAAAAATAGAATTAGATGACTTCACTATGTTGAGGCTCTATAGTATGATTTTAAAGTGCCTTATATAAAAATAAAAAATTAAGCATTTCAACGGGGTTTGATATTGCGCTATATAACAAGGATATAAACTTCTCTCCATGTGACACGTGACTATTTTTGGGACTTTTTTGTGATAATTATTATACTCATAAATATGCAGTGAGTCATTTTCGAAAGAATATACTACCCAATGCATAATCCACCACAGATTAGTTATTTCTCTGATTGTTTGTGACCAAGTTTTTACATTTAACTAATGCTCTTACATTTCAACTTTATTACCATCAATAACATTACATAATTTGCTCATATTGCGCACTTGAAAACTTGGTGGCATTATTGTTATTTTTGGTAACATTGAGAGTTTCGTTTGTCTATTATTCATCTCCCCACAAATCGTAACTTTTAAAGAAATTATAATAGCTCCAAGTTCAGCACCTTATTGGATGGTTATCTATTTTTTAGTGATAAATGATTATTGAAATAAGTAATTATGAATTATTGTATGATTGAAATTTTAATTATTTGATTATTTTATATATTATATAGTTAATGAAATATCAAACAAAATAAAAAACATATAAATGGCCATGTTATCATATAAATGACCCTATATACACTCTAAATTTTATTAGATATTTGTTCTGAAAACCTAAATTGTACCACAAAAAACTCTTAATTATTTTTTAAAGAAATAATTTCTGTTATATCCCTCCAAGATTCTTAAATATCAAATTTATTCTTAGTAAAGAAAATGTATCCCAAAAGCGAAGCAATGGCACTTGGTATTTCAAAAAATGCAATGATAAAATAAAAAATTCTCAGTATGGAGATCACACACTAACCTTGGTCGTGATTCTTTCTGTACTTTTAGGTGTCCTTCTAAAGATCTCAGAGATGCCATATGTAGAATGAATAGTTATCATGCCATGTATATTCAATTTGCACCTCCTTTTGGTATTAGAATGGATACTAACCGCGAAAATTTCTACGAGTGTTTCCCCGTTCCCTAATCCTTGTCCAAATAGGATTTTTGTGAAATCCTTCGCCAGCTCATCCGTCTGAAGCCAAGAGATTGAATTTTTATATTCCACCTGCATCTCGTCTGAGCTTGTTTCCTCATCCAACCTAGGATGACGTGTCTTTTCTGACATAACTATTCCTTCTCCTTCTGCATGTGGCTTGGACAAAACGATGAAATCCTCATCCTCATTACCATTAGGTGTCTGTGGGCGGATCAAAGAGATTGAATCATCCTTATAGTATTGCGGCTTTCTTGTTGTTGTATCAAAAAATGAATTTTTCTGTTCATAGTGTAGGGATATCATGGCGGTCATATCTGATTCAGTAAATTGTAACTTTTAAGTGGAGTGTGAGAGGGGGAGTTTTATGGGCTTGCTACTAGGACTCAATTAGGTTACCGTGTTTGAACAGTTATGACGTCTCCAACAGCATTGAATCTGGATTAATTATGGATTAGCTGTGAACTATAAAGAATATAAGATGAATTTGGTAGAAAGGGGATAACCAACTAGAGGTGGAGAATCGATGGCCAAACAAAGAGACAGGGCATTAGAGGCAAAATAGCTTACGGTTTTAACATAAATATTTTCCGTATTATTTAACAGAAAAAAGTTGCGGTAGTTTGTTGATATTATCTTGGGTTGGAGGATGGTCCAACTTCTGTTGGAGCATAATTCAACCATTTTAATTAATTTTTTTCCACCACTTTAAGAGTTATTATAAGCTACCCGAAGTATTAATTGGACGGCTAACTTTTTAATCCAACGACTCTAATTAAAAGTAGGAATTCTCGAGCCTGTTACCTCATCCCTCCAGCCGGTTAACCCTATTTAAAAAAACATATAATAAGGGCAAATTCGTAATTGTACCGGTCATAGCGCTCGCAATAGCTGCTATTTGGCCGCTAAAGCGACGCTATAGCCACAATTTGGCCGCTATAGCAGCCATTGTGCCCAAAACGCTATTTCCGCTATTTTTTCAATGTGTGTTGCGTTTTATGTCCGAAATCTGATATAGCGTGCTATTGCAGCGCTATTTAAAACATTGCCAGTAAATTCTCACTCAGAATCTGAAACAATATAATAATCATTCGAGCTATCATAAATTTCACTCATATAAATGTCTCTTGCAATAGATGTTTCTGGGTGAAAAATAGAGGGATACGTAGTAATTTTGACGTTGATGAGACCATACTTGCTCATAACGTTTGTCTCACGGTCACCAAAGCATCTCGGAAAGAATGGCACTTCCGTTCTCACAATTTATGATCTAGAGTATGAAGGCAAAGATTCCATGAAATGCAAATTAATTTTTATGGAACGTCCTATCGGGAGAGCTACAAGAGACTTGGACAAAGCAAGCGCACCCCCTTCATCGGGGCTGATGATAGCACAATTATTTTTTTAATCCTACGACTCTAATTAATAGTAGGAATTCTCGAGCCTGTTACCTCATCCCTCCAGCCGGTTAACCCTATTTAAAAAAACATATAATAAGGGCAAATTCGTAATTGTACCATTGAATAGCCGGTCATCATTCTTCCCCATTCATTTATCGTGCTCCTCTCCACTGCCTGTTCTAAGTCTTGTAGCTCTCTCTGTCTCTCTCTATTCGATTCAATCCGCGGCCTTCTTCTCTTTACGTGCTCTGTTATCTCGTGATACCTCCACTCCTCGTCGGCTCTCCCTGGACGTAGCTCAGGTGGGCGAATCTCAAACGATTTTCTCTGTTGCCCTCTTCCACTTTTGCTCGGAAGTTTAGATCAGATTTTGATTACTTAGGCATTTTATGTTATTTCTTTCATGAGCAAGACTATGCTTATGAAGTGTTTGAACAATGGTATTGGTTTATGGAAGGGAAGGAATTAGGACTAGATGGACCTCTTATGATCCGAATTACAACTTTAGACTGATGTAGTTGCTAATGTAAAAAGATTATCAAGTATTAAATGATGAGCAGACGAAACCCATGAATCCCTGGTACAGCGGATTGTGATGATTTATAAATTAAAAAATCAATTTGTGATAAAACTAAAAAATCAATTAAAAAATACATAATTGATACAGACTATATTCGTCAGTGAGAGCAAGAAAATGGCTGAACTGAAGATCTGATTTAATTGGTGCCAATAGTTGAATACACCATTTTTGTATAGTTTCTCAGTATTGTGTTACTCAACAAAATTCTAGATGTTGAATGATTGTTATTTTTTGTAGAACAAATGCTTGATTTTTTTTTTTTGAATGTAGTGCTTAAATATTATTTTTTGGAATTTTTAATAACGATTTTTGGGTGGCTATATATCTTTTTGAGTATTGATATATGTTTTCAAAGTAATAATATGTTTTTTAGTTCTAATATACTACATTTGTTACATCGATATAAATATATTTATTGAGGAAATATTATGGTTTCAAAAATTTGGGTTTGATGTGACAAAATTAATTAATTTATTTGTGAACAATATCATTGCCGGAAATATTATGATTTATTTAGTTGCAAAAAAATCCAAAGGTTATCATGTCATGTATGGAAAGAAAATGAAATGGATAGATAAAATGGAGAGGAAATAACAGCGGAAAGAAGGGGAAGAAAAAAGGAAAAGATCCTTGTGTGTAATGAATTTACTAGGATCTAAAATACCCTTGTCAATCCAATGGCCTAGATTCAATCTATTATAAAAAATATAAAAGAGGTCCGGGTATGAGAAAAGAATTCTTTAATTTAACCTTGTGATTTTAATCTTTAGCATGCTCTTCTAAACGAGATCTCAAGAGGTTAAGATTTAAAGGAGGAAATTTATTTATTAATGGTCTTGTAGTTGAAATGAATATATTCATAATATATATAGGACAAATGTCATGTATGGATATTATAGCAAAGATTATGATTACTGGGAGCAATCTCGCACTACGTTGCAAAATTCAAAATCTTGCACTGGTCGAATATATAAAATCTGTGCTGTTACTGGCAAAACATTGAATTCTCCTAATCTATGAGCTGTTTATGGCTCCATTTTGTGTGTGCAAATCTTGGCTTATACCTTGAATTTCTGTTAAATTTCATGAATTATGGTTGAGCCAATCTCTCTGAATTGCAATTTGAAGTTGAATAAGTTTCTGAAACATGTTTTTTGACCTGCTTTGATCTGTCAATTTTTTTGAATTATTTCTCAATTATAAGTTCAAACCTTGATTTTCTTAAGCTAAAATTGTAGTGCTTGAAGTCTAGTTTCCATTGATATACTTTTTGTATCCATTGGTTTTGTTCGACCTAGTTTGAGCTAAATTACTAATAAATCTTAGCAAGTATCTTGATTCGATCAAAATAAACATGAAAATAATAAATAATACTTAAAACATGATAAACAAAAGATACAAAATCGACCCAAATGATAGATATGAATTTGGCTGATCCATCACATCATATTGTTTTATTCTTTACTTAAAAAATAATTATAATGACAATTATAAATGCAGTTTTTCTCTTACTGAAATCTCCATATACCGTTTTATTATAATATAATAGTTACCATGCAAATGATTTATATTATCTGCTTATTAGTTTTTCTACTTCTTTAACATGGAAGAAATAAAGACATCCTTAAGAAAATAAAAATAAATAAAAAATAGATCTATTTTACAAACATAAAAAAAGGTCATTCACATTAATTCTCACTCAGAATCTGAAACAATATAATAATCATTCGAGCTATTATAAATTTCACTCATATAAATGCCTCTTGCAATAGAGGTTTCTAGGTGAAAAATAGGGGGATACGCCATAATTTTGACGTTGATGAGACCATACTTGCTCCGAACGTTTGTCTCAAGGTCACCAAAGCATCTCGGAATGAATGGCACTTCCGTTGTCACAATTTGTGATCTAGAGTGTGAAGGCAAAAATTCCTCAAGATGCAGGCTGATTTTTATGGAACGTCTTATAGGGAAAGCTACAAGAGACTTGGACAAAGGAAGCACATCCCCTTTATCAGGGCGGATCATAGCGCAATTATTGTTCTTCGTACAGAATATAGTTGTTTTTATAGAGAGCATTTCTACGATGGCAGCGTCAATCCTACCGAAGATCATGGGACGATGGTTTCTTCTAAAAACTGTTACAAGCAACTTGATTTCAACTGATATTAGCATAGAATTCTGCAAAATTGCGTGCTGCGCATAACCATTTTTTCCTTAACCTTCCTAATTAATGTTTGATCAAAGAGTGTGTTGCAGTACGTCGAATACATGTGCCGATGCCATGCCCCTTTGCTCACTTCACGTCCGCCGTCTTTGATGTCGAGCTTGATGGAGAAACAATCGTATCCTAGGTTGGCTATCTTTGGGCCTTTCAATGTGACCTTTCCTGTTTCTTTATTTTTGTTGGTTAAAAATAGAATTAGGTGACTTCACTAAATTGTTGTGGCTCTAACTATATTATAGTATGATTGTAAAGTATACCTTATATAAAAAAAAAAAAATTAAACATTTCAACAGGGTTTGATATTGCGCTATATAACAAGGATACAAACTTCTCTCCATGTGACACGTGACCATTTTTTGGGATTTTGGTGATAATTATTATACTCATAAATATGTAGCAAGTCATTTTCAAAAGAATATACTACCCATTGCATAATCCATGAGAGATGAGTTATTCCTCTGATTTTTTTTGTGGCCAAGTTTTTGCTTTTAATTAATACTCTTACATTTCAACATATAGATTGTCGATTGACTGCGGCTAAGAGGGGGGGGTTGAATAGGCTAATTTTGTGCAGAAGTGTAGATTTGACTTTTAGATTTTAATGACTTTTGGGTTATTAGAGTTTTAGATAGATGGTCATATTAATAGACAAATATATAATTTGAATACGATAAATAATAAAAAATAAAGAGATATCGAACACCGAGAATCTTTGACGAAATTTCGGTAAGTGGTTGCTTTTGCTGCAACCATCCGTTCACATTAGCGGCGCTTATCGCATTTGCAAGTGTCTACTTTTCGGATATGCCTTTCGGCTCCTTGATTCCACCAAATAGTATTTTCTTTACAAGACCACGATTCACCGTTCGCTTTACAACTACCGTAGCGAAGTGGATGAAAGCATATGAGTCCATCGAAATGAGAACAAATATCAAGCGATCGTTTGTATTTCTACTTAAAAAAGAAAGAAACATGTTTTATGACCTGTTTTGATCTGTCAATTTTTTTGAATTATTTCTCGGTGATAAGTTCAAACCTTGATTTTCTTAAGCAAACTTGTAGTGCTTGAAGTCTAGTTTCTATTGATATACTTTTTGTTGCCATTGGCTTTGTTTTGAGCTAAATTACTAAATTGTGACAAATGTGTAAAACAACATCTATTTGAATAGATTTTGAGTGAGGTTTAAAATTAAAATCTTTTTATTTGAAAATTTGAGTATTTATGTGATCATGTGACTTAAGTTTTGAAAATTTGAGGCCCTCCTTGTGTTCGACTTTAGACTTACCGTAATATTTGTTTAAACTTGTAAAACCATATTGTAGGCAATTATAAATATTTTGAAATAAAGAAAATTAAGAAAATGAATTTTTGATATTTCAATCCAGGAGTTGTGGTATTCTAGAAAGTTTTAGCCTATCTTTCCAATGCATCTGAAAACACGTGAATCTGAGCTCCAAGCGCGCGTTATGACCAAAACAACGGACTGCTGTCGGCAGTCCTCTCTTGCGTGCGGGGGGCTACCCGGCCGCGACTGCGACGGTGTGGATCTCGGACGCGATGAGTCTCTAACTTTTGCCTCCCTTTTCTGCCACACATACTTCCTGTGCATAGATCATTGCTCTTGGATTCTTTCCTTTCAACACTAGCATTTCATTTGCTCCATTTTATGCCCATTTCTCTCTATTTCGCTCTTCTTCTGCTTTTTTCCTGTAACTATCAATAAATCTTAACAGTACCTTGATTCTGATCAAAATAAACATGAAAACAATAAATAATACTTAAAACATGCTAAACAAAAGATGCAAAATTAACCCAAATGACAGATATGAATTTGGCTGATCAATGACATTATATTTTTTTCTTTACTTAAAAAAAATAATTATAATAACAATTATATTTTCTCCTACTGAAATGTCCATATACCGTTTTATTATAATATAATAGTTACCTTGCAAAAGAATTATATTATCTGCTTATTAGTTATTTTTACTTCTTTAACATGGAAGAAATAAATACATCATTAAGAAAATAAAAATAAATAAAAAATAGATCTGTTTTACGAACATTAAAGAAGGTCATTCCCAGTAATCAATGTTTTAAACAGTGATATAGCGCTCTGCAGCGGATTGCGATAGCGTGCAATGACCTTATAGCGGACGTGCAATATGATTTATAATTTACGTAAATTTTTCAAACATATTAATGAAAAAATATGATCATAATAAAATTTTCAATATAAAAAACTAAGAATCAAAGTACCATAAATATTTAATATAAACTATAGTACAATTATTCATTACAAAATACCACACAAAGTATATTGTCCACAACTAAACATACAACAAAATTATCCAAAATAAACACACTAATATTAATTATCCAAAATAAGCAAACAAAAATGTAAATTAACACTTTGAATGCTATTGGACCGCTATAGCGCTCGCAATAGCTGCAATTTGGCCGCTAAAGCGATGCTATAGCCTCAATTTGGCCGTTATGTGGCCATAGTGCCCAAAACGCTATTTCCGCTATTTTTTCAATGTGTGTTGCGTTTTATGTCCGAAATCGATATAGCGTGCTATTGCGGCGCTATTTAAAACATTGCCGATAAATTCTCACTCGGAATCTGAAACAATATAATAATCATTCGAGCTATCATAAATTTCACTCATATGAATGTCTCTTGCAATAGAGGTTTCTGGGTGAAAAATAGGGGGATATGCAGTAATTTTGACGTTGATGAGACCATACTTACTCAGAACGTTTGTCTCACGGTCACCAAAGCATCTCGGAAAGAATGGCACTTCTGTTCTCACAATTTGTGATCTAGAGTATGAAGGCAAAGATTCATTGAGATGCAAACTAATTTTTATGGAACGTCCTATCGGGAGAGCTATAAGAGACTTGGACAAAGGAAGCGCACCCCCTTCATCAGGGCTGATGATAGCGCAATTATCGTTTTTCTTCCTGAATAGAGTTGTTTCCGAAGAGGGCATTTCTATGATGGAAGCGTCAATTCTACCGTAGATCATGGGGCGATGGTTTTGCCTAAAAATTGTTTCTGGCAACTTGATTTCAACTTTTATTAGCATCGAATGCTGCAAAATTGCGTAGGTTATAAGCGCATGACCATTTTTTCCTTTAACCTTCCTAATTAATGTTTGATCAAAGAGTGTGTTGCAGTGCGTCGAATACATGTCCCAATATAATGCCCCTTTGCTCACTTCACGCCCGCCGTCTTTGATGTCGAGCTCGATGGAGAAACAATCGTATCCTAGGTTGGCTATCTTTGGTCCCGTCAATGTGACATTTTCCTGTTTATTTATTTTTGTTTGTTAAAAATAGAATTAGATGACTTCACTATGTTGAGGCTCTATAGTATGATTTTAAAGTGCCTTATATAAAAATAAAAAATTAAGCATTTCAACGGGGTTTGATATTGCGCTATATAACAAGGATATAAACTTCTCTCCATGTGACACGTGACTATTTTTGGGACTTTTTTGTGATAATTATTATACTCATAAATATGCAGTGAGTCATTTTCGAAAGAATATACTACCCAATGCATAATCCACCACAGATTAGTTATTTCTCTGATTGTTTGTGACCAAGTTTTTACATTTAACTAATGCTCTTACATTTCAACTTTATTACCATCAATAACATTACATAATTTGCTCATATTGCGCACTTGAAAACTTGGTGGCATTATTGTTATTTTTGGTAACATTGAGAGTTTCGTTTGTCTATTATTCATCTCCCCACAAATCGTAACTTTTAAAGAAATTATAATAGCTCCAAGTTCAGCACCTTATTGGATGGTTATCTATTTTTTAGTGATAAATGATTATTGAAATAAGTAATTATGAATTATTGTATGATTGAAATTTTAATTATTTGATTATTTTATATATTATATAGTTAATGAAATATCAAACAAAATAAAAAACATATAAATGGCCATGTTATCATATAAATGACCCTATATACACTCTAAATTTTATTAGATATTTGTTCTGAAAACCTAAATTGTACCACAAAAAACTCTTAATTATTTTTTAAAGAAATAATTTCTGTTATATCCCTCCAAGATTCTTAAATATCAAATTTATTCTTAGTAAAGAAAATGTATCCCAAAAGCGAAGCAATGGCACTTGGTATTTCAAAAAATGCAATGATAAAATAAAAAATTCTCAGTATGGAGATCACACACTAACCTTGGTCGTGATTCTTTCTGTACTTTTAGGTGTCCTTCTAAAGATCTCAGAGATGCCATATGTAGAATGAATAGTTATCATGCCATGTATATTCAATTTGCACCTCCTTTTGGTATTAGAATGGATACTAACCGCGAAAATTTCTACGAGTGTTTCCCCGTTCCCTAATCCTTGTCCAAATAGGATTTTTGTGAAATCCTTCGCCAGCTCATCCGTCTGAAGCCAAGAGATTGAATTTTTATATTCCACCTGCATCTCGTCTGAGCTTGTTTCCTCATCCAACCTAGGATGACGTGTCTTTTCTGACATAACTATTCCTTCTCCTTCTGCATGTGGCTTGGACAAAACGATGAAATCCTCATCCTCATTACCATTAGGTGTCTGTGGGCGGATCAAAGAGATTGAATCATCCTTATAGTATTGCGGCTTTCTTGTTGTTGTATCAAAAAATGAATTTTTCTGTTCATAGTGTAGGGATATCATGGCGGTCATATCTGATTCAGTAAATTGTAACTTTTAAGTGGAGTGTGAGAGGGGGGAGTTTTATGGGCTTGCTACTAGGACTCAATTAGGTTACCGTGTTTGAACAGTTATGACGTCTCCAACAGCATTGAATCTGGATTAATTATGGATTAGCTGTGAACTATAAAGAATATAAGATGAATTTGGTAGAAAGGGGATAACCAACTAGAGGTGGAGAATCGATGGCCAAACAAAGAGACAGGGCATTAGAGGCAAAATAGCTTACGGTTTTAACATAAATATTTTCCGTATTATTTAACAGAAAAAAGTTGCGGTAGTTTGTTGATATTATCTTGGGTTGGAGGATGGTCCAACTTCTGTTGGAGCATAATTCAACCATTTTAATTAATTTTTTTCCACCACTTTAAGAGTTATTATAAGCTACCCGAAGTATTAATTGGACGGCTAACTTTTTAATCCAACGACTCTAATTAAAAGTAGGAATTCTCGAGCCTGTTACCTCATCCCTCCAGCCGGTTAACCCTATTTAAAAAAACATATAATAAGGGCAAATTCGTAATTGTACCGGTCATAGCGCTCGCAATAGCTGCTATTTGGCCGCTAAAGCGACGCTATAGCCACAATTTGGCCGCTATAGCAGCCATTGTGCCCAAAACGCTATTTCCGCTATTTTTTCAATGTGTGTTGCGTTTTATGTCCGAAATCGATATAGCGTGCTATTGCAGCGCTATTTAAAACATTGCCAGTAAATTCTCACTCAGAATCTGAAACAATATAATAATCATTCGAGCTATCATAAATTTCACTCATATAAATGTCTCTTGCAATAGATGTTTCTGGGTGAAAAATAGAGGGATACGTAGTAATTTTGACGTTGATGAGACCATACTTGCTCATAACGTTTGTCTCACGGTCACCAAAGCATCTCGGAAAGAATGGCACTTCCGTTCTCACAATTTATGATCTAGAGTATGAAGGCAAAGATTCCATGAAATGCAAATTAATTTTTATGGAACGTCCTATCGGGAGAGCTACAAGAGACTTGGACAAAGCAAGCGCACCCCCTTCATCGGGGCTGATGATAGCACAATTATTTTTTTAATCCTACGACTCTAATTAATAGTAGGAATTCTCGAGCCTGTTACCTCATCCCTCCAGCCGGTTAACCCTATTTAAAAAAACATATAATAAGGGCAAATTCGTAATTGTACCATTGAATAGCCGGTCATCATTCTTCCCCATTCATTTATCGTGCTCCTCTCCACTGCCTGTTCTAAGTCTTGTAGCTCTCTCTGTCTCTCTCTATTCGATTCAATCCGCGGCCTTCTTCTCTTTACGTGCTCTGTTATCTCGTGATACCTCCACTCCTCGTCGGCTCTCCCTGGACGTAGCTCAGGTGGGCGAATCTCAAACGATTTTCTCTGTTGCCCTCTTCCACTTTTGCTCGGAAGTTTAGATCAGATTTTGATTACTTAGGCATTTTATGTTATTTCTTTCATGAGCAAGACTATGCTTATGAAGTGTTTGAACAATGGTATTGGTTTATGGAAGGGAAGGAATTAGGACTAGATGGACCTCTTATGATCCGAATTACAACTTTAGACTGATGTAGTTGCTAATGTAAAAAGATTATCAAGTATTAAATGATGAGCAGACGAAACCCATGAATCCCTGGTACAGCGGATTGTGATGATTTATAAATTAAAAAATCAATTTGTGATAAAACTAAAAAATCAATTAAAAAATACATAATTGATACAGACTATATTCGTCAGTGAGAGCAAGAAAATGGCTGAACTGAAGATCTGATTTAATTGGTGCCAATAGTTGAATACACCATTTTTGTATAGTTTCTCAGTATTGTGTTACTCAACAAAATTCTAGATGTTGAATGATTGTTATTTTTTGTAGAACAAATGCTTGATTTTTTTTTTTTGAATGTAGTGCTTAAATATTATTTTTTGGAATTTTTAATAACGATTTTTGGGTGGCTATATATCTTTTTGAGTATTGATATATGTTTTCAAAGTAATAATATGTTTTTTAGTTCTAATATACTACATTTGTTACATCGATATAAATATATTTATTGAGGAAATATTATGGTTTCAAAAATTTGGGTTTGATGTGACAAAATTAATTAATTTATTTGTGAACAATATCATTGCCGGAAATATTATGATTTATTTAGTTGCAAAAAAATCCAAAGGTTATCATGTCATGTATGGAAAGAAAATGAAATGGATAGATAAAATGGAGAGGAAATAACAGCGGAAAGAAGGGGAAGAAAAAAGGAAAAGATCCTTGTGTGTAATGAATTTACTAGGATCTAAAATACCCTTGTCAATCCAATGGCCTAGATTCAATCTATTATAAAAAATATAAAAGAGGTCCGGGTATGAGAAAAGAATTCTTTAATTTAACCTTGTGATTTTAATCTTTAGCATGCTCTTCTAAACGAGATCTCAAGAGGTTAAGATTTAAAGGAGGAAATTTATTTATTAATAATCTTTTAGTTGAAATGAATATATTCATAATATATATAGGACAAATGTCATGTATGGATATTATAGCAAAGATTATGATTACTGGGAGCAATCTCGCACTACGTTGCAAAATTCAAAATACTGCACTGGTCAGAATATATAAAATCTGTGCTGTTACTGGCAAAACATTGAATTCTCCTAATCTATGAGCTGTTTATGGCTCCATTTTGTGTGTGCAAATCTTGGCTTATACCTTGAATTTCTGTTAAATTTCATGAATTATGGTTGAGCCAATCTCTCTGAATTGCAATTTGAAGTTGAATAAGTTTCTGAAACATGTTTTTTGACCTGCTTTGATCTGTCAATTTTTTTGAATTATTTCTCAATTATAAGTTCAAACCTTGATTTTCTTAAGCTAAAATTGTAGTGCTTGAAGTCTAGTTTCCATTGATATACTTTTTGTATCCATTGGCTTTGTTCGACCTAGTTTGAGCTAAATTACTAAATTGTGACAAATCTGGAAAACGGCTATTTGAATAGATTTTGAGTGAGGTTTTAAGATAAAATCTTTTTATCTGAAAATTTGAGCATTCATGTGATCTTGTGATCTTCTGACTTAAAGTTTGAATATTTTGAGGCCCTACTTGTGCTCGACTTTAGACTTACCATAATACTTGTTCGAATTGGTTTAAACTTGTTTGATAAAGGAAATTAAGAAAATGAATTTTCTATATTTAATTTCAGGAATTGTGGTATTCTAGAAAGTTTTAGCCTATATTCCTAATAAATCTTAGCAGTACCTTGATTCTGATCAAAATAAACATGAAAATAATAAATAATACTTAAAACATGATAAACAAAAGATACAAAATCGACCCAAATGATAGATATGAATTTGGCTGATCCATCACATCATATTTTTTTATTCTTTACTTAAAAAATAATTATAATAACAATTATAAATGCAGTTTTTCTCTTACTGAAATCTCCATATACCGTTTTATTATAATATAATAGTTACCATGCAAAAGAATTATATTATCTGCTTATTAGTTTTTCTACTTCTTTAACATGGAAGAAATAAATACATCCTTAAGAAAATAAAAATAAATAAAAAATAGATCTATTTTACAAACATAAAAAAAGGTCATTCACATTAATTCTCACTCAGAATCTGAAACAATATAATAATCATTTGAGCTATTATAAATTTCACTCATATAATGCCTCTTGCAATAGAGGTTTCTAGGTGAAAAATAGGGGGATACGCCATAATTTTGACGTTGATGAGACCATACTTGCTCCGAACGTTTGTCTCAAGGTCACCAAAGCATCTCGGAATGAATGGCACTTCCGTTGTTACAATTTGTGATCTAGAGTGTGAAGGCAAAAATTCCTCAAGATGCAGGCTGATTTTTATGGAACGTCTTATAGGGAAAGCTACAAGAGACTTGGACAAAGGAAGCACATCCCCTTTATCAGGGCGGATGATAGCGCAATTATTGTTTTTCGTACAGAATAGAGTTGTTTTTATAGAGAGCATTTCTACGATGGAAGCGTCAATCCTACCGAAGATCATGGGATGATGGTTTCTTCTAAAAACTGTTACAAGCAACTTGATTTCAACTGATATTAGCATAGAATTCTTCAAAATTGCGTGCGCATAACCATTTTTTCCTTAACCTTCCTAATTAATGTTTGATCAAAGAGTGTGTTGCAGTACGTCGAATACATGTGCCGATGCCATGCCCCTTTGCTCACTTCATGTCCGCCGTCTTTGATGTCGAGCTTGATGGAGAAACAATCGTATCCTAGGTTGGCTATCTTTGGGCCCGTCAATGTGACCTTTCCTGTTTCTTTATTTTTGTTGGTTAAAAATAGAATTAGGTGACTTCACTAAATTGTTGTGGCTCTAACTATATTATAGTATGATTGTAAAGTATACCTTATATAAAAATAAAAAAATAAACATTTCAACAGGGTTTGATATTGCGCTATATGCTGATAATTATTATACTCATAAATATGTAGCAAGTCATTTTCAAAAGAATATACTACCCATTGCATAATCCATGAGAGATGAGTTATTCCTCTGATTTTTCTTTTGTGGCCAAGTTTTTGCTTTTAATTAATACTCTTACATTTCAAAATTATTACCACAGATTGTCGATTGACTGCGGCTAAAAGAGGGGGGGAGGTTCAATAGGCTAATTTTGTGCGGAAGTGTAGATTTGACTTTTAGATTTTAATGACTTTTGAGTTATTAGAGTTTTAGATAGATGGTCATATTAATAGACAAATAGATAATTGGAATATGATAAATAATAAAAAATAAAGAGATATTGAACACCGAGAATTTTTGACGAAATTTCGGTAAGTGGTTGCTTTTGCTGCAACTATCCGTACTCATTAGCGGCGCTTATCGCATTTGCAAGTGTCTACTCTCCGGATATGCCTTTCGGCTCCTTGATTCCACTAATCCAAATAGTATTTTTTTTACAAGACCACGATTCACCGTTCGCTTTACAACTACCGTAGCGAAGTGGATGAAAGCATATGAGTCCATCGAAATGAGAACAAATATCAAGCGATCGTTTGTAGTTCTGCCTAAAAAAAAAAGAAACATATTTTATGACCTGTTTTGATCTGTCAATTTTTTTGAATTATTTCTCAGTGATAAGTTCAAACCTTGATTTTCTTAAGAAAACTTGTAGTGCTTGAAGTCTAGTTTCTATTGATATACTTTTTGTAGCCATTGACTTTGTTTTGAGCTAAATTATTAATTTGTGACAAATGTGTAAAACCACATCTATTTGAATAGATTTTGAGTGAGGTTTAAAATTAAAATCTTTTTATTTGAAAATTTGAGTATTTATGTTATCATGTGACTTAAGTTTTGAAAAATTTGAGGTCCTCCTTGTGTTCGACTTTAGACTTACCGTAATATTTGTTTAAACTTGTAAAACCATATTGTAGGCAATTATAAATATTTTGAAATAAAGAAAATTAAGAAAATGAATTTTCGAAATTTCAATCTAGGAGTTGTGGTATTCTAGAAAGTTTTAGCCTATCTTTCCAATGCATCTGAAAACACGTGAATCTGAGCTCCAAGTGCGCGTTATGACCAAAACAGCGGACTGCTATCAGCAGTCCTCTCTTGCGTGCAGGGGGCTACCAGCCACGTGTTGGGTTTCAGACGTGCATAACGCAGCGGAAAATAAAAATTTCGTCCAAAATCAATCCGAGGATCCGTGCGTATCGGTTAAATCAAAGAAATAAATCTTAAAGATATCTTTCGGATTACGCTTAATCCGTGACGCTCAAACCATGCATATTGTCCATGCGTCTCTAAACCGGTTACCATCCTAACCGATTTTCGGTCTGTCTAGGCTGTCTAGGTCGGGTCGTGCGGAAGTCATCTACCGCACACACAATCGGTCTCCACCAAAACTCTCAACAAACCGTTCTCATCTTCTTAGGCCGAATAGATCAAAGCGCTGAAAGTACGAACGCCTCTACCAGTGTCCACACGAACAAACTTCTTAAAACGGGAAGAAGAACAATATATAAGCTAGTGGCTTGTTCTCCTCTTGCATAAGAAAACTCTTCTTATTTTATCTCACAAAAGATATATATAATTCCTCTCATATAATCGCACCTTTTCATTTTGTCATACAAAACAAGGCACCCTTTCGTAGTTATACAAAAAGGAAAGCACTCTTTCGTAATTTTGTCACACAAATGAGAAAGGATATTTTTCTCTCTTTTGTCTCACAAAAGAGAATGAGAAATAATGAGAGAAAGAATGATGTGGTATATAGAATTTGGAGTCCTCTATGTCCTTATATAGAGGTGAATAGTCATGTCTCCTCACACTAAAAGATGTGTATGACATCATTCATCATTATCCACATGCCATCATCTAGACTCTTCTAGATTACATGATCTTTTGTGCTCATAGCCCTTATATACATATATATCACATCTTATCACATAATATGACAATATATTTTGTGACATTCTTATGCAACTCATCATATAAGTCGTTAGGATTTTCTGCGCCCGTTTCAGTTTGTTCTTTGTGTGTGACCATGTAGGTTCACTTAATGTTGGCAATAAACTTGACAGTCTATAAATCATGAGCGGACTCTAGCAAGCCATCATGACTACCCAATTTAAGTGAATATCGGTGATCCGATTTACCTAATCAACAATCACGTATTTAGTCCCTTTGTCATGCGATATCTATATCGATCATAAGGCATGTAAGACGTCATCTTTATATTAATCGATTAATATTTCTTGATCCCGAATTAAACTGAATAAGAACAAATGACATTAATAACTCTTATTAATTCATTTGAGTATGGCCATACATTTCTTCCGTTCAATTCATCAAGAGGCCTAAAGATATCTCTCTCATTTATGAGAGGAACAAATCCCGTCTTGATTGTACTCATGCCTCTACATGATTCATTGTATACCTAATCATAACCGTTATGACCACCCGGTTAAAGGTAGTGTTAGATTATATTAAAGTATAAAATTACTCATGTTGGGAACCGAGACAATCTCAGGACAAAGGACTATAAATACTTTATGTTACAAGAATTGCTAATGACGTAAAACATGTAGCATTCTTATGGCGGGTCAATCCAATATATGGTCTCTAACATATACCTATGTTAATGACTTGATAACTATTTATCCATGATCAGTAAAACATAATCATCAGTCAACTAATATACTAGTGTACATTTATAGCTTGTATATAAATATATATTTATATGTATCTGCAAGTATATTTGTCTCCAAAAATATCCTATAAATGACCAGGGATGATTTAGAATAGCATTCATAACACTTTATAGTTTTACTATCAAAGTCACGTACTTTGATGACATAAAGTTGAATTGCATATTCATGATCTATTTTAATTATATTAAAATAACCTATACGCACCTATTATATGAAATATCTTAGAAAAAATATTATGTTTGTTATTACAATCCATCATCTAGATCACGAACACTTTGACCTAGTGCATAACACCATCATCGCAACTGTGACGGTGTGGATCTCGGACGCGATGAGTTTCTAACTTTTGCCTCCCTTTTCTGCCACACATATCTCCTGTGCATAGATCATTGCTCTTGGATTCTTTCCTTTCAACACTAGCATTTCATTTACTCCATTTTATACCCATTTCTCTCTATTTCGCTCTTCTTCTGCTTTTTTCCTGTAACTATCAATAAATCTTAACAGTACCTTGATTCTGATCAAAATAAACATGAAAACAATAAATAATACTTAAAACATGCTAAACAAAAGATGCAAAATTAACCCAAATGACAGATATGAATTTGGCTGATCAATCACATTATATTTTTTTTCTTTACTTAAACCTACTGAAATTTCCATATACCGTTTTATTATAATATAATAGTTACCATGCAAAAGAATTATTTTATCGGCTTAATAGTTATTTTTACTTCTTTAACATGGAAGAAATAAATACATCATTAAGAAAATAAAATTAAATAAAAAATAGATTTGTTTTACAAACATTAAAGAAGGTCATTCCCAGTAATCAATGTTTTAAATAGTGATATAGCGGTCTGTAGCGGATTGCGATAGAGCGCTATGACCTTATAGCGGACGTGCAATATGATTTATAATTTACGTAAATTTTTCAAACATATTAATGAAAAAATATGATCATAATACAATTTTCAATATAAAAAACTAAAAATCAAAATACCATAAATATTTAATATAAATAATAGTACAATTATTCATTACAAAATACCACACAAAGTATATTGTCCACAACTAAACATACAACAAAATTATCCAAAATAAACACACTAATATTAATTATCCAAAATAAGCAAACAAAAAACTAAATTAACACTTTGAATGCTATTGGACCGCTATAGCGCTCGCAATAGCTGCTATTTGGCCGCTAAAGCGTCGCTATAGCCACAATTTGGCCGCTATAGCGGCCATAGTGCCCAAAACGCTATTTCCGCTATTTTTTCAATGTGTGTTGCGTTTTATATCCGAAATCTGATATAGCGTGCTATTGCAGCGCTATTTAAAACATTGCCAGTAAATTCTCACTCAGAATCTGAAACAATATAATAATCATTCGAGCTATCATAAATTTCACTCATATGAATGTCTCTTGCAATAGGGGTTTCTGGGTGAAAAATAGGGGGATACGCAGTAATTTTGACGTTGATGAGACCATACTTACTCAGAACATTTGTCTCATGTTCACCAAAGCATCTCGGAAAGAATGGCACTTCCGTTCTCACAATTTGTGATCTAGAGTATGAAGGCAAAGATTCCTTGAGATGCAAACTAATTTTTATGGAACGTCCTATCGGGAGAGCTACAAGAGACTTGGACAAAGGAAGCGCACCCCCTTCATCAGGGCTGATGATAGCGCAATTATCGTTTTTCTTCCTGAATAGAGTTGTTTCCCAAGAGGGCGTTTCTATGATGGAAGCGTCAATTCTACCGTAGATCATGGGGCGATGGTTTTGCCTAAAAATTGTTTCAGGCAACTTGATTTCAACTGATATTAGCATCGAATGCAGCAAAATTGCGTAGGTTATAAGCGCATGACCATTTTTTCCTTTAACCTTCCTAATTAATGTTTGATGATAGAGTGTGTTGCAGTGCGTCGAATACATGTCCCAATGCAATGCCCCTTTGCTCACTTCACGCCCGCCGTCTTTGATGTCGAGCTCGATGGAGAAACAATCGTATCCTAGGTTGGCTATCTTTGGTCCCGTCAATGTGACATTTTCCTGTTTATTTATTTTTGTTGGTTAAAAATAGAATTAGATGACTTCACTAAATTGGAGCGGAAATAACAGCGGATAGAAGGGGAAGAAAAAAGGGGAAAAGATCCTTGTGTGTAATGAATTTACTAGGATCTAAAATACCCTTGTCAATCCAATGGCCTAGATTCAATCTATTATAAAAAATATAAAAGAGGTCCGGGTATGAGAAAAGAATTCTTCAATTTAACCTTGTGATTTTAATCTTTAGCATGCTCTTCTAAACGAGATCTCAAGAGGTTAAGATTTAAAGGAGGAAATTTATTTATTAATGGTCTGTTAGTTGAAATGAATATATTCATAATATATATAGGACAAATGTCATGTATGGATATTATAGCAAAGATTATGATTACTGGGAGCAATCTCGCACTACGTTGCAAAATTCAAAATACTGCACTGGTCAGAATATATAAAATCTGTGCTGTTACTGGCAAAATATTGAATTCTCCTAATCTATGAGCTGTTTATGGCTCCATTTTGTGTGTGCAAATCTTGGCTTATACCTTGAATTTCTGTTAAATTTCATGAATTATTGTTGAGCCAATCTCTCTGAATTGCAATTTGAAGTTGAATAAGTTTCTGAAACATGTTTTTTGACCTGCTTTAATGTCAATTTTTTTGAATTCTTTCTCAATTATAAGTTCGAACCTTGATTTTCTTAAGCTAAAATTGTAGTGCTTGAAGTCTAGTTTCCATTGATATACTTTTTGTATCCATTGGCTTTGTTCGACCTAGTTTTTTCTAAATTACTAAATTGTGACAAATCTGGAAAACGGCTATTTGAATAGATTTTGAGTGAGGTTTTAAGTTAAAATCTTTTTATTTGAAAATTTGAGCATTCATGTGATCTTGTGATCTTCTGACTTAAAGTTTTGAAAATTTTGAGGCCCTACTTGTGCTCGACTTTAGACTTACCATAATACTTGTTCGAATTGGTTTAAACTTGTTTGATAAAGGAAATTAAGAAAATGAATTTTCTATATTTAATTCCAGGAGTTGTGGTATTCTAGAAAGTTTTAGCCTATATTCCTAATAAATCTTAGCAGTACCTTGATTCTGATCAGAATAAACATGAAAATAATAAATAATACTTGAAACATGATAAACAAAAGATACAAAATCGACTCAAATGATAGATATGAATTTGGCTGATCCATCACATCATATTTTTTTATTCTTTACTTAAAAAATAATTATAATAACAATTATAAATGCAGTTTTTCTCTTACTGAAATCTCCATATACCGTTTTATTATAATATAATAGTTACCATGCAAAAGAATTATATTATTTGCTTATTAGTTTTTCTACATCTTTAACATGGAAGAAATAAATACATCCTTAAGAAAATAAAAATAAATAAAAAATAGATCTATTTTACAAACATAAAAAAAGGTCATTCACATTAATTCTCACTCAGAATCTGAAACAACATAGTAATCATTCGAGCTATTATAAATTTCACTCATATAAATGCCTCTTGCAATAGAGGTTTCTAGGTGAAAAATAGGGGGATACGCCATAATTTTGACGTTGATGAGACCATACTTGCTCTGAACGTTTGTCTCAAAGTCACAATTTGTGATCTAGAGTGTGAAGGCAAAGATTCCTCAAGATGCAGGCTGATTTTTATGGAACGTCTTAGAGGGAAAGCTACAAGAGACTTGGACAAAGGAAGCACATCTCCTTCATCAGGGCAGATGATAGCGCAATTATTGTTTTTCGTACAGAATAGAGTTGTTTTTATAGAGAGCATTTCTACGATGGAAGCGTCAATCCTACCGAAGATCATGGGACAATGATTTCTTCTAAAAATTGTTACAAGCATCTTGATTTCAACTGATATTAGCATAGAATTTTGCAAAATTGCGTGCGCATAACCATTTTTTCCTTAACCTTCCTAATTAATGTTTGATCAAAGAGTGTGTTGCAATACGTCGAATACATGTGCCAATGCCATGCCCCTTTGCTCACTTCACGGCCGCCGTCTTTGATGTCGAGCTTGATGGAGAAACAATCGTATCCTAGGTTGGCTATTTTTGGGCCCGTCAATGTGACCTTTCCTGTTTCTTTATTTTTGTTTGTTAAAAATAGAATTAGGTGACTTCACTAAATTGTTGTGGCTCTAACTATATTATAGTATGATTGTAAAGTATACCTTATGTAAAAATAAAAAATTAAACATTTCAACAGGGTTTGATATTGCGCTATATAACAAGGATACAAACTTCTCTCCATGTGACACGTGACCATTTTTTGGGATTTTGGTGATAATTATTATACTCATAAATATGTAGCAAGTCATTTTAAAAAAAAATATATACTACCCATTGCATAATCCATGAGAGATGAGTTATTCCGCTGATTTTTTTTGTGGCCAAGTTTTTGCTTTTAATTACTACTCTTACATTTCAACATTATTACCATTGTTTGTCGATTTACTGCGGCTAGGGGTAGGGGGGGGGTTGAATAGGCTAATTTTGTGCGGAAGTGTAGATTTGACTTTAAGATTTTAATGACTTTTGGGTTATTAGAGTTTTAGATAGATGGTCATATTAATAGACAAATAGATAATTGGAATACGATAAATAATAAAAAATAAAGAGATATCGAACACCGAGAACTGTTGACGAAATTTGGGTAAGTGGTTGCTTTTGCTGCAACCATCCGTTCTCATTAGCGGCGCTTATCGCATTTGCAAGTGTCTACTCTCCGGATATGACTTTCAGCTCCTTGATTCCACTAATTCAAATAGTATTTTCTTTACAAGACCACGATTCACCGTTCGTTTTACAACTACCGTAGCGAAGTGGATGAAAGCATATGAGTCCATCGAAATAAAAACAAATATCAAGCGATCGTTTGTAGTTCTACCTAAAAAAAAAAAAGAAACATGTTTTATAACCTGTTTTGATCTGTCAATATTTTTGAATTATTTCTCAGTGATAAGTTCAAACCTTGATTTTCTTATGCAAACTTGTAGTGCTTGAAGTCTAGTTTCTATTGATATACTTTTTGTAGCCATTGGCTTTGTTTTGAGCTAAATTACTAAATTGTGACAAATGTGTAAAACAACATCTATTTGAATAGATTTTGTGTGAGGTTTAAAATTAAAATCTTTTTATTTGAAAATTTGAGTATTTATGTGATCATGTGACTTAAGTTTTGAAAAATTTGAGGCCCTCCTTGTGTTCGACTTTAGACTTACCGTAATATTTGTTTAAACTTGTAAAATCATATTGTAGGCAATTATAAATATTTTGAAATAAAGAAAATTAAGAAAATGAATTTTCGATATTTCAATCTAAGTTGTGGTATTCTAGAAAGTTTTAGCCTATCTTTCCAATGCATCTGAAAACACGTGAATCCGAGCTCCAAGCGCGCGTTATGACCAAAACAGCGGACTGCTGTCAGCAGTCCTCTCTTGAGTGCAGGGGGCTACCAGCCGCGACTGCGACGGTGTGGATCTCGGACGGGATGAGTTTCAAACTTTTGCCTCCCTTTTCTGCCACACATACTTCCTGTGCATAGATCATTGCTCTTGGATTCTTTCCTTTCAACACTAGCATTTCATTTGCTCCATTTTATACCCATTTCTCTCTATTTCGCTCTTCTTCTGCTTTTTTCCTGTAACTATCAATAAATCTTAACAGTACCTTAATTCTGATCAAAATAAACATGAAAACAATAAATAATACTTAAAACATGCTAAACAAAAGATGCAAAATTAACCCTAATGACAGATATGAATTTGGCTGATCAATCACATTATATTTTTTTTTCTTTACTTAAAAAAAATAATTATAATAACAAATTATATTTTCTCCTACTAAAATTTCCATATACCGTTTTATTATAATATAATAGTTACCATGCAAAAGAATTATATTATATGCTTATTAGTTATTTTTACTTCTTTAACATGGAAGAAATAAATACATCATTAAGAAAATAAAAATAAATAAAAAATAGATCTGTTTTACAAACATTAAAGAAGGTCATTCCCAGTAATCAATGTTTTAAATAAAGATATAGCGGTCTGTAGCGGATTGCGATAGTGGGCGCTATAGCGGTTCTATGACCTTATAACGGACGTGCAATATGATTTACAATTATACCCCTTGAATTAAACACCAATTGGACCCAGCAATTAAAGATAAATTAAGCAGAATTTGAAAAATTAGTCCAACTAACAATATAAATTCATCTTTTGACACCAAATAAATATCAAACCCTATTAGGAAATCATTCCACCCCAAATTGTGTCAAATCATCTAAATTTTGAACTTTTCATCCTCCACATAAACCCTAATCATCCGCAAATACGGAATCCAAATTTTCACCAAAATAAGCAATTTCAGGTCTGGTAGAATAACATTTCAAAAACTAATTGATTCTAAAACCGTAGCCATTATTTCTGCCAACTTTAATTTTATCTCAAATTGGAGCCCAATCGATTTAGCTACAAAATTAACAATATCTTGCGATAAATTCACTCAATTTGGAATAATCTCTCATCATGTCCAATTTGGTCAAAATATGACAAACCCACAAAATATCAGAAACAAAATTCATCTCCAGCTCATGTAGTGCACCAAATTCCCTCTTTTTAAAATCCTCATATTTATCTAACTTCATAACAATGATTAACTTTACATAAATGGAAAAATTAATGGAGCTACATTGAACTGGCACCAAACGTTAAAATTACCCTTTTTTTTTCTTATATTTTCATTTATTTTAATCACTATTTATATTCAGAATTTAAACTTTTTGTAAATTTCAGTTAATACTATATTACAAAAAAAAATCATTTATCATATAAACAATTGTCAGGAGTCGAACAAAGTTTTGTGGACCGCATTTTTTTTTGCAAATATAAATTCTGATTGGTAAATATAAATAGTGGACGCATGGAAAACACACATGGACGTAATCAGAAAGGTGTCTTTAAGATTTATTTATTTGATTTAACCAATACGCATGGATCCTCGGATTGGTTTTGGATGAAATTTTTATTTTTCGCTGCGTTATGCACGTCTGAAACCCAACACAAGACACTTGATTTTATTGAGGGACTGATGCGACATATCATGCTGTCAAATCGTTACCTGAACAGATCATCGTACCATTTGCGACCCACCCGAAACCCAGCCTGCTTTCTGCTCCCCACTCACAGCCCATTCAAAAATCGGGCCCAAACAAGCAGCACCTTCACGTAGGAATGCCACATCAGCATCCTAGTCATCGTGAGATTGTGGGGCATTATTCAAGGCGTCGGATATAATATAATATAATATAATATAATATAATATAATATAATATAATATAATATAATATAATATAATATAATATAATATAATATAATATAATATAATAAATTTACAATATCATTTCTACTTATTGATTTACGTTGCTTAATAAGATTTATTTATGTATTATCATTTATTTCGAGAAAAATAGTGTGAGATTCACAAAGAGATATGTCCACGATCTACTGAATATCCTAAAAAATTTATAATTAATTCGTAATCAAAATTTAAGTTTGCGTTTGTATTCCTAAAAGGGAAATCTGAAATTACGACGAGGTTGGCGCAGCGACTGTATATATTGTTTCTCCCTCTATATACCGTATATATTGTTTTTATTTTTCATATATATATTGTTTTCATTTTTTACTTTTATATTATTTTCTATATATTGTTTGTTTTTAGTTTTTATACACTCTATATAATTTTGTTATATCACGACGAAAAATCTGTCATGATATATTAGGTTCTAAGGAGAAATTCGAAATCACGACGGGGTTGGTAGCGACCCCGCAGCGACCGTATATATTGTTTCTCCCTCATTTTGATATATTGTATATATTATTTTCATTTTTCACATATATATTGTTTTCATTTTTCGTTTATATATTGTTTTCTATATGCTGTCTTTATATCACGACGAAAAGTCTGTCGTGATATATCAGGTCCCTTCCAAAACTTAATATACAATTTTTTATTTATTGTCTTAAATTTTCTTATATTATCATCTCGTTACATCATAACGAGAGAAAAGTGTGAAAAAAGATAAGCGAAAGAAATAAATAATACTAACATAATGTTTGAAAAAGAAAATAAAATGTATATGAAAAAAATAAGGTGACGTAAATGAGAAACTAATATGCTCAATTTGTTAAAGGGGAAATCTAAAAACGCGATGGAATTTTGTATATAATATTTGTTCGCTTTAAATATACTATTTTTTCTCGTATGATGTTTCATTATGTTACGATATATTGTTTATTGTCTTTATATATTATTTACAGAAAATCAATCAGATATATTTTTTTTCAATTTTATATATTATTTATCGTCTCTATATATAATTTTTTTTTCGAGAAATGAAGGTCGTGATGAACGATGGGAAACCCACATCGTGCATCATCATGTCACTTCTTAAAGTATTGTTCCCATTAACTTTCTAATAACAAAATGATGAACAATATATATACAATATGTAAATGAACATGTTCCATAAACTATAGATTTTACTTGTAATATACATAAATAATGCAATGAATTCTTAACAACTTGAGAAATATTTTGATATGATAGTTTCACTAAATTGAGAATATAACATGAAATATTAATCCAATAAATCATATAATGTGATACTAATTAAATTGTCAAAGAATAGTATTGAACTTGAGAACAAAATAATATCGTGATTTTCAAGAAATGATGACAAAACATATAACATGAAACATTAAGGTAACATAGATCAATTTGTTTTAACAATATTATCTTGATTGCCACATTATGACAACGAGTTTGAGAAACCAAAGATTTTGACAGTTCTACGAAATTAAAGATAAAAAGTGAAATATCAATTTAACAATTATATGATACTATGATTACCATAACAATTCTTTTTTTAGAAAATCAATGGATTTGAAAAATAAAACACTAATATTTAAGAAAAATGCCATGATCTGACAGCCAAGAGGAAATGAGTGATACTGCTCAAGAAGAAATCATTTAATAGTCTAATTATGTTATTTAATTATCTAAATATATACATAATTTGTACCGAGGTTTCTTTAATGTATTTTTAATGCTAACAACAAAATACAGGTCCTTACCATGGCAAAATAATAGAAAATACAGCACAAAAAGAAAAGAAAAAAAAAATGTAACAAGAACTAATAATCCAAATAATCTCAACTCACCCTCCTACGCTTCAAAACTAGATCCTCAACTCAACCAGCCAAAATTATGAAACAAAGATCGCTAATTATTTCATTTAACATGGGTAGTCATGACATCAGTCTAGATGTTACTCATGACATTCGATCTTTAGAAGATTATTGCACGGTCACATATAGAACAACGTCTAGCCGAGTCCGGTTATTCCAACAAGAACGTCTAGCCGAGTCCGGTTATTCCAACAATTTGAAGTTCGACGTGGATACGAGTAGAGGTCTTCTACTTTGAAAACTAGTTTGCGATCAGTTTCTTTTTCCTAGGAGAAACAAGGAGTTCGTTCAGAACATATCTTTTCTTTTTTATTCTCAAGTAGGTTATTGTCTACTGAGCCTTGTTAACGAAATCGATTTCGCCGAGTTGTGAATTCACAACTTCTGTGTTCGTGAGGTGATGCTTTATCACTTTACTGGTTGTTAGCTACATTGTCACATATTTTTTAGTATTACTAAACTAGATCACTCTGTCAAATTTTCATTGTTAATTTGACAGAATAATAATATGATAGTAAAGTTATCACTTGAGTTAATATAATTAGCAGTTCATTTGTTATTGAAGACATCTTAAGCACATACTAATTTGGTTGCAATTTTCTGGATAGAAATTGAGGGTATTATTTACTGATCTTACTATTTACGTTGATATCGTGTTATTATTTAGTAAAATAATTAAAATATTTTTCACAATGACCAATTTGGACAAATTTGAACATAATGTAACCTCTAAAAGGATTTGAGCAAACTGTCAACTTTTTTTTTGGAGGAATGCCCAATAAACGATCGTTTATTGTTATTACAAATTCTTAAAAGAAATATGAACAAAAAATCAAAAGAAAAGATGTATTATCCGTTATTCCTTCATCGGCTAGTATCTTGGACCTCTAAGCATGCTATTACATCCGCTATTGTCGAATTTCGACGGGAAATCCAATGATTCCTCTTAAACCGGATGAGCAATTTGTGAGCCAAAAATCAAGCTTTACGTTTTCTCGTAATTGGACCATCGATAATGGAGAACCAAATCTTTCTAGTCACCATCTACAAATTCCTACGGCACACTAGATTAATCTCCGGTCCCAACTCCAGTAGCAAAAGAATTTCTCGCCTTCACCACCAAGCGTGAAAGAGAAGGAAACACCGCCTACTCATGCTTATTAAGAGACTGTTATCGTCTTAGAAGCACGTGCCGCCATTCTAGAGAAACACCGAGCCACCGGCATCCGTTTTTGCCGTCACGTCACCGACACGACCATCACGATAGATTGAAGTACACTAAATTGGGCGCGTCCAAAATAGATCAAGGATTTTGAATCTATAATCAAGTATCACCTTTGAAGCTTGATGTCGAACGAAATATCGCCACTTAGCGATAATCCACTAAGAACGGTTCGGAAAATGACACATGGCACCACTACCTTCTTTCCAAAGAAGGGAGGTCAAATTATAATGGAGAAGACGGGAGTTCGAGTAAAGAAAAAATGAACCACGGGGATAATTTGAGGCTGTGGGAGGGACGGAGCCACAAGAATTCGAGGGGAGGAGGGGGATCCAGCCACCTCCGCCTAGATCGGCGGCTCCTTTAGACGGCTAGAGTTCTGTAGGGGAGAAGAGGAGAAAGGAGAGGGGGGCTGAGGGAGGGGCAGAGCACGAGGACTCAGAGGGAGGTGCCAGAGAGGCCACCTCCCCTAAGATCAGAGGCCTCTTTTGCTGTGGCGGATGGGGTTAGGGTTTCACCCAATTAGATATTTTTTAGACTCAACTCACGATTAATGGATAGAGGGACTAGATAAACAGTAAATATAAGTTGTGCTAAATGTGTTCCTCGTATTTTAAATTGGGCTCTCTCCAAAAGTTCAAAAGGTGTCTATCGTTTGAGGTATCAAACTTTGGCTATAGATGTAAAACTTACAAAATTTAAAATTAAAGAGAAAATTTTGAAATCAATTGACCTGCCATGGTATATTGTCACCTCAAATGAGTGATGAAATGAATTACTTTGACATACTAGTGTTAGATTTTCGTTAATATCCTAACAAGCATTTGGTAATTTTTTTTATCAAGATATAGTATTTTTTTTAGATTAAATTACATGCAATCTAGAAAAGTTGGTGATTCAAATTAGTAGGAACCGAAAAAACCATTTACCAATTAAATAAATGGTGCAATCAACTTTTGTGGACAACTATAATGTCTATCTTAACAGATAAAATCCTACTTTTTTAGAAAGAGATGCCAATCTAATTTTATTTTAACATACGAAGATTTTCTGTTTGCAGTCACATTTTGTTACACCGATATATCCAAAAAGAAATTAGAATCCTTAATTTTGAACCAAATGCAAACCCTACAAACTTATCTTTAAAATTTAAACTCAAATACTAAGTTTTATATAAACCAACATTATAATCCAAATCTCAACACAACAAAATCCAGAGGGAAGAGAAGGAAGCATCCGACACTAAGAGAAGAGAACACTCAATTTGAACCAAAATGGAGTCACCAAAGTTGGCTTTGTTTATGATAGGCATATTATGTTTTGCATCCTTAAGAGAAAGCATAGCTTTGGGTGAAAGCATGGTTTTGGGAATAACAATATGTAACATGAGTCCAAAAGGTCAAGGTGCGTGTTGGCCTGCCGTGACTGGGTCGAATCCGCCACCCCCATCTCATAAATGTTGTAAGGCAGCAAGGAAAGCCGACGTGACGTGCTTCTGCAGAATAAAGTCCCTTCTTCCCAAATATGGAATTAATCCTGACCAGATGAGGAAATTGCCGGCAAAATGCGGTATGAACGTACAAGTGCCTTGTTGAGACCAAAACAGTGAATGCGTGAATTGATGATTATTATTTGATTTTATGATGTAAAGTATGGATGTGTATCGTCCTGTAAGAAGTGCAAGGGAACATTCTATTATCGTCATTTGTATGGAAAATATACTTATTATTATGTTATCTTTATGTGAAAAATGTTTGCGCAGATATACATTTTACGCATTCAAGCGATTTATTTGCTCTTAAAAACAAATCTTATGTCATCTTTTGCATTGATGATTAATTAGTACAATAGTACATGATATCCATGAACTAACTTATGAATTAATAGTATTTGCATTGAGTTATGAATGTAGCTCCACATATTTATATTGCATTTTGCGTAAAAAAGAGATATGTAAATAATTAGAAATATATATAAAAATATTTGGATGGAGGGTATTAAGCCTCCACCTAATTTTCATGGATGAGCAAAAGTACACGAGATATTCTCCTTATGAAAGATTACTTTATTCTAATACCAAATGTTTTTTAACATACATGTGAAAATCTAATTTTTTTTTTTAGGGAGAACCATAAGCGATTGCTTGTTTCATTCTTTTTAGAATTGATTATATGTCTTAATTTAAATTTTTAAATCAATCATGCTGACGCGGAATTTGAATCATTCATCTATGAAAAGATGAGGTTGGTATATTACCACTAGGATAACCTAGTGGTGAAAAATATAGAAAGTTATTATTCCGTCACCTGAATATACTAGTTCGATTGGTAACTTTAATTTCAAGTTATTATTCTGTCAAATCAACAATGAAAAATTGATCACAAGAACCCATTCAAAAAAAAATGAAAAATTGATATATAATTAATTATTCAAAAAAAAAATTGATATATGGAGTGATGCAATTTAGTAATACCAAAAGTATAATGACAATATATTAACAATTGAGAGTTGAATAACTAAATTTGAACATTAAATAAAATTTTGTAAATCTCATGTGAAATGTATCCACTAAAAGTATGTAATATAGTCAGTACATAATAAAGTGAATGTAACATAACATTTTGATGGGATTTATTGATCTCCTTGCATAGATGTATTATTTAACTTGGGGTCCATTTCAAAACATTACATCATCCCAATGCAAGAGTTCCATCATCAACTAAAAAGAGTTCATTAATTATTACAGAATCTTAATTTCCTGTCACGTTTTCTTTTTCCTGTTTCCCACAACAATCTCTTTCACACCTCTTTTCATAATCTTGTGTGAGTGCACAAGACAAGTGTCTAAATTTGCATTGAAGTTTACAAATTGATTTCCGGTATTTTACTAAAATTAGGAAATCAAATACTGAATAGAAAGAGAACCAGTGGAGAACCCAAATTACAAACTTAGTTGTTGGTTGTCGTCAAATCTTGTTACGACGTAAGTAGTTGAAAGAGAAATTATTTTGACAGGAATTAACATAGTTAGGTCTTTTACATATCTTCAGTTTGGCCTAAGAAATTGAAGTTCATTTAGTAAGCTCTTTTACACATTTTCAGTTTGGTCTAATTAGAGATTGAAGTTGAGATGAAATAACAAAATATACTAATTCTTCTCACTCGGTAAATTTCTGTTGAACCCCTGAAATTCACATCCGTTTATAAAGAAATACTTTCTCCCATAAACCCACAATCCGAGTGCTCCATCATTTCTTCCACTAACACATCAAAGTTTCAAAAAGAAACAATATATAAAGAGTTTATACCCATTTTACAAGTACATTCTACCTCCAAAGAGCAAAAATGGCGACAAAACAAACCTTCACACTCTACCTCTTCTCTTTCCTAGCCCTAATCCTGACCATCAATGGCGCTGATGTGGCATCACCAGCACCGTCCGTTGACTGCTCATCAGTCATCTTGAGCATGGCGGATTGCCTGACATTTGTGGAAAATGGAAGCACGATCGCAATTCCAGAAAAAACTTGTTGTGACGGTCTTAAAATTGTGTTGAAACAAAACCCAATCTGTCTTTGCGAAACGTTTAAGAACAGTGCGGATTTCGGAATTGTGCTTGATATGAAAAAGGCTCTCACTTTGCCTAAGGCTTGTCACGTTAAAACCCCGCCTTTCAGCGAATGCAACAGTAAGTTCTTAATTAACAAATCTAGAAATTTTGTTTTGTACTTGGAATTTTATTTTATTACTTTAGTTTGTGTTAATTCGGTTTTATTTGGTTAAAATTTTAGTTACTCTTCCTGGTGTGACTTCTCCCGCTACTTCTCCGGCTACATCTCCAGGTTTGTCAATTTTAAATAATTGAGAATTGATATTTCATAATTGACCTTTAACTAAATATGCATCAAAATTTGTAGTATGCGATTAAATAATAAACTTCTACATACTTCAAAAGAATAATTTATTTATTAATATAATACTATTCTTAATAGTATTTAATAAATAATGTCAGAAATATGAAAAATCAAATACCAATATAATATAATTCTTAATGCATATTCAATAAAAGATAACTCATAGATATGATCAATCAAAGTAGGTAATTAAATTTTCAACTGATTTTTTTTAATCTTTTATGACATTTCAGTTTCATCCGGTACACCCCCTTCTTCTGGAGACAACACTGCATTGCCCCCGACTGGATCAGTCTCAACTGACTCATCTGCTTCAGCTCCTCCTCCATCGAAATCCATGGCCGCACAAATCAACACTCATCTATTTACATTAATCGTGATCTTCGCTTCAATTATGGTCGTTTATCGCAATTATATATAATTGATTTGATTATTTGTGTATTGTGTGACTTGTAATTTGCTTTGACTTATGAATGTAGCTCCACAAATTTATATTGCATTGTCTAGATGGATGAGCAAAAGTACATGAGATTTTCTCCATATGACTGATTACTTATTGAAATACCAAATTCTTGTTAAGATACATGTGGAACTGATAAAAAGAAGATATATGTGGAAACCTAATATGCTAGTATATCAAAATAATTAAACACTCATTTGAGGTGAAGATACACCATGGCAGGGCAACTAATTTTGAATCTAATAACCTTATCACCATTTTGAATCTAATAACCTTATCACCAAGTTGACAGTATGCTCAAATCCTTTTCGAGGTAATAATGTATTCAAATAAGTTACTGAATTTTCAATTGTCGCGTATGGTCGCTAAATTTTTTATTTATCAAAATAGTTACTCAAATCAATTTATATATATAACATCTAAACTATCATATATGATCAATTAAAATAAACATAGACCTCAATTTCCATCCAAAAAAATTGCAACAAAATAAGTATATGTTTAAGATGATTTCAACAATAAATGAACTGCTAAATATATTATTTCGATTGATAACTTTAATATTAAGGTATCATTCTGTCAAATCAACAATGAAAAATTGATATATAGAGCGTCAGGAGTGTATATAGGTTGAGTTGAGCGGGTTTTGACTAAAATTGTAACCCAATCCAACAATGGCAGGTCTGCATTTTCTAACCCGATCCAAGTCATAATATCTCAAAATCCAGTAATATTTTTCTCAAGCGGGTTGGGCGGGTTGACCGGTTGGCCGCGTTTTGAACTTTTTAAGTTTTAAAATATTAATAGAGCAAATAAAATTCATAATTTTTTCACTAAAATACATAAAAATAAAAAACTGATAATTTAAATTGGGAATTTCATCAATATCCTTATTAAAACTTAAAATATCAAACATATGCTGTCATAAAATATCAATAAATCTGAGAAAATGGAAGATTAAGATTTGACAAAAATTTTGATTGAACGGTCGAGATAAAAATTATGATATGGCTCAAAAAGAAATGAAAAATAAGACGTTAGGATTAATTAATATTAATTTATACAAATATTTATTTTAGATGAGTTATAATTAGTAAGTATTAGTTGCAGATTATGGCAATCTAAATTAATAATATAACATCAAACCCGCCAAAATTCTTTGTACATCCCTATAGAGCGTCCAATTTAGTAATACTAAAAGTATAACGACAACATAGTATTTAGTTGGCTAACCAATTTGAACATTAAATAAAATTCAGTAATGTAAAATTTTCCCACTAAACTCATGCAATATAGTCATAATAATATAATACAGTGCAAGTAACAACAATCTCTTTCCCACCCCTTTTCATATCATCTTGTGGCTGCACTTACAAGTGTCTAAATTGCATTGAAGTTTAGTTTATAAATAGATTTCCGTGATTTACTAAAATTAGGAAATCAAATACTGAATAGAAAGAGAACCAGAGAACCCAAAGTACAACTTCTTTGTTGGTTGTCAAATTTTGTTACGATGCAAGTAGTTGAAAGAGAAATTATTTTAAAAAAAAAAAGAAATTGGAAATCACGCGGGGGTACTGTAGCAATCCTGTAGCGACGGAATGAAATTATATACTGTTTTCTCACGTTGCTATATACGCTATAGACCATTTTAATTTTTTTAAATATATATTGTTTACCTAAATTTTTATATACTGTTCGTTTTCAATTTATATGTTTGTATATATTTTTTTTTTAAATATATATTGTTTTATAGAATGAATTTTTATATATTGTTTGTTTTCAGTTCATATGTTTGTATATACTGTTTTCAGTTTTTATATACTGTCGTTATATGGTTGCTACAGTAACATCGTGATGTATCAGCTCCAAAAAAAAAAAAAGGAACCACTAGAAAAACTATGTTAGCAATTCTTTGACACGAATTGTTAACACAGTTGGGTCTTTTACACATTTTCAGTTTGGCCTTAGAAATCAAAGTTCATTTAGTTAGGTCTTTTACACATTTTCAGTTTGGTCTTGGAGATTGAAGTTCATTTTTTTCAGACAAATACAAAAACAAAACATAGTTTTTCTCTTTTGATAAATCTTACACGGTAAATTTCTGTTAAACCCCATGAAATTCAAATCCCTTTATAAGGAAATCTTTTCACCCATAAACCCATGACCCAAAGTGCTCCATCGTTTTTCCACCAACACATCAAAGTTTCAAAAAGAAACAACATAAAAAGATCTATTTAAAAAAAAACCATTTTGCAACTACCTTCTTCTTCCAAAGAGCAAAAATGGCCATGAAACAGACACTCACACTCTGCCTCTTCTCATTCCTAGCCCTAATCCTGACCATCAATGGCGCTGACGTGGCATCATCACCAGCACCGTCCGTTGACTGCAACTCAGTTATCATGAACATGGCGGATTGCCTAACATTTGTCGAAAACAGAAGCACGATCGCAATTCCAGAAAAAACTTGTTGTGACGGTCTTAAAACAGTGTTGAAACAAAACCCAATCTGTCTTTGCGAAACGTTTAAGAACAGTGCCGATTTCGGAATTGCGCTCGATATGAAAAAGGCTCTCACTTTGCCTAAGGCTTGTCATGTTAAAACCCCGCCTTTCAGTGAATGCAACAGTAAGTTTCTTAATTAACAAATCTAATTTTTTTTTGCACTTGGATTTTTATTTTATTTTTTTATTTGTGTTAATTCGGTGTTATTTGTTTGAATTTTTAGTTACTATTCCTGGTGTTACCTCTTCCGCTACATCTCCAGGTTTGTTGATTTTAAATTATTGAAAATTGATAGTCTGTGATTAAATAATAAACTTTACATACTCAAAAAGAATAAAACATTACAACACAATACAAATCTTAATGCACATTTAATAAATAGCAAGTCATAAATACGAAAAATCAAATACTTCACGAAAATATTTAACCCGCTTTCTAGAACAAAACTTTTATTCATTATATAGCATCATCCTTAATGCATATTCAATAAGAAAACAACTCATAATATGATCAATCAAATACTTCTATTGAATATTTTAACTGATTAAAAGACAACTCATGAGTATGATCAATAATCAAAAACTTAATTAAACATTTTAACTGATTTTTTTATCTTTTACAATCTTTCAGTTTCTTCTGCGACTCCTTCAACCGAAGACGACACATCATCGCCCCCGACTGGATCAATTATTGATTCTTCTGATTCAGCTCCTCCAACAAAATCCGTGGCCGCTCAAATCAAAGCTCATCCATTCACAATCATCACGATTTTCGCTTCAATTATGGTCATTTATCGCAATGCCATCTAAATGATTTGATGTTTTGTTATTGTGACTTACTTTGATTGTGTTTTTAATTGTACCACTCACTTTGTGCGAATTTATATCTCTCATCGAGTTAATTTAATTTTATCGGTTCATTCATCCATTCTTGCTTTGTTTCCTCACTAAAACAAGTGTTTAAAGACTAAAAATGAAAAAAAAAAGAACTCTCAAGTCTGAATTACACCATAAAAGCTATACAATCGCAAAAACACAAGCTTCTTAAGCTTTTCATACATACGACACCTCAATATATTGAATTTAGACATAAGATTCTATTTTTCTTATTCTAGATAGGATATTCTATTTTACTACAAGACAGATTTTTGAACGATTGAAACAACGGTAGTGACATCATCAAGCTTGCCACCTGCAAACCCTAGATAGCCGGAATCACGTGCCGCATCGGCAAACGGGCTCTTACCGGATCCGGATCTTCCCACTTCTTGCGCCCGTTTTGTTAAAATGTTGGCTATTTCCTAAAAATAAAAATAAAAATATCAGAAATGAAGGAATTATTGAAGCTACATTGGATTTGGGGCTCAACTAAAGGGTAGTTTATGATAATAAGGTTAATTGAGGTAAAATTGAGCTCAATGGGGCCTAATTAAACAAAAATAGGGCTAAATGAGTTTTTAGTTACAATTAATGAAAAATAGCGTTGACGCTAACTGAGGCATACTTGGACTCAAATTGGCCAAGTTATACAAAATTTCTGCATATGGTTTAAGTGCGCAAATTAGGGTTTTAATTGATCATTAAAATTAACTAAGAATAGAGTTTAGACTAACCGTAGGTTTAAGGCAATTCTCTAATGACTTAGAGACGACATCAGCAATTTCGTCTTCATATAAATTGTCAAATAAACCGTCTGATGCCGTTACTATCACATCTCCCACTTTCAGTTCAATCTCATAATTCTATACAACAACGAAAAATATAAAATTAATAAAAAAATAACAAAAATAAAATTTAAATTCATGAATAGAAAAATGTGAGAAATTCATTACTTGGATGAGTTTGGAGGGATCTTCGCCATGTTCGATTTGCAAAGGGAAATTGAATCCATAAACCATCGGATTTGATTTTTCATAAACTTTTCCGTCTCTTATTATTATAAATCCCGAATCGCCAATATTCGCCGCTCGAAGGACCTAATTGCAAAAACACCAACATTTAAAAAAAAATTAGGAAACTAACTCAGAATGTGTACGATAATTAAGATTGAAAATTGTATTCCTGAAAGACCTTATGCAAAAACACCGACATTTAGAAAATAAAAAATTAAAATAAAAAAAATCAAATTATGTGCGAAAATTAAGATGTACCAGCAACGAAGGACCTAAACACAAAAACACCAACATTCAAGAAGTGAAAAAATTAAGACATGCAAGTCACGAAGTATCTAAATGCAAAAACACCATCTAAAAAATAAAAATAAAAAACCTCAAAACTTCGTAGAAAAATTAAGACGTACCAGCGGTAACCGCAAAAACAACATTAAATAAATCCGTACCAAAATCGTACCATTCATTAAGGACCAGAACGCAAAAACACCAACATTTAAAAAACAAAAACCCCTCAAAATTCCATCGAAATAATTAAATCTTTACCTGTCCGTCAAAATGAGCGACCAAAACAGTGGAAGAGCCGGGCGAGTTTGCGTCAGGCGCGGCCTGGACCAAGACCTGGTCCGGCTGTAGACCTGGTGCGCCATTTAATGCCTGCACCACTCTCGCGCAGGCCTCCATCAGCTCTCGCGCGTACAAGCCCGCGTTTATACCTGTAGAGGGAAAAATAAAATCAGAATTTCTATAAATATTTTCAAATTTACATAATAAAAGTTAAAATTGCTTAATTTAATGAAGAAGTATGGCAACCATATACAATAAAAATTGAATAATGAAGAAATATAGAAAATAAAATTATAATTCCATAATTTTAATAAGTAACTATTTAATTAAATTATGATTCCTTAATTTTAGTGAATAAAGATTTGAAATTTACACAATAAATAAAGATTAAAATTGCTTAATTTTAATCAAGAAATATGGCAAATATACAACACTAAAATATATAATTCGTGAAGTTTAAGGAAGAAAATGGCAAATATACAGAATAAAATTTTAATTTTTTAATTTTTTAATTTAATAAATAAATATTTAAATATTTTTTTAATAATTAAATACCTTCAAAAGACCATTGGCCAACACCATCAGCCACACCGAACCAATTATTCGAGGCTATAAAATACGCATCTTCACCCCCCGTTTTTACCTAATTAAAAAAATAATATAACTAAATAATGATATAGTAAATATATTTAAACGAAATTTTGATAATACTAATAATAATAACCTTAGAAGGATGAGGTAGCATTGCAGCGCCTGAATTCAAATATAAAGTCGCACTGAAAAAAAAAATTAAGAAGATAAAAAATAAGAACAAAAAATAATTAAAATATATATATATAAATATAAATTATATAATTAGTAAGATGAGAATGAAATAAACCTAGCATCTTTGGAGACCTCTTCAATCTCCTTCATTTCTTCGCTACTCTGTTTCACATAAGAGAGCAAAGTTAACATCTTTACTCACACTCATCAAAAATTAACTAATCAAATTAATTATTAAAATAGAACTTACCAAGAGGGAATTATCTAGATTATTAAGCTCTGTTTCTTGCTCTGTTTCTGCACTTGAAACACTAGACTCTGTTTCCAAATCGGTATCTGAGTCTGGTACACTAGACACATCTGAACCCTCATTTTCATCGAAATTTCTCTCATTAAACCCTAATTTTCCATCCGATTCTATCTCTTTGCTAACAATTGTCTCACGAACGAGAGTCTGTAAGCTTGTGGTTTTTGATTGTGACATGTCAACCATTAATGTTGAGCTTTCACCATTAATTACAACACTCTGTTGATTCTGTTCAAAAACAGAGCTTTCTCTTTCTCTTTCTTCCTCTTTGTCTGTCTCTGTTTCTATTTGGGTGAGATTTGGGACCGGATTAATTGATTCTCTAACTGTATCTTTCTTTGGTTCTGTTTCGAGATTTGCTTTCTCATTTCCACTGTTCATGGCTAGAGAATCTGATTCCTCTGCTTCTGATTTATTTTCGATTAGAATTTCCTTCTCTTTGTTTTTTGCTGAAACTTGTTCAGATTCTTTTGCTTCCTTTTGCTTTTGATTCTCCAATTCTGAAGTGTCCATGAACTGATATATCACGCTTCCGTCTGCGCACTCTGTTTACCCAATTGCAATAACAAAATATATATAAGTACAAAAAAGACAATCTAAATATAGAAAAAACCCAATTAAAAATCATAGCTTAACTGAAACACTAATTAAGGAAATGCCCATTTAAGAGCATAACCAAAAAAATTAAGGCAAACTAAATTTTCCCACATCAACCAAAACCGCATCAGCTAAAAACACACTTCACTGAAACCAAAACCAAAAATAATAAAACACCAACAAGCCGTCACCCACAATCCCAACTACCTTTGGTCGAGCAGAGCTCAAGCGGGCGAGAAGAAGAGGCAGAACGAGTAAGCGAAACCGAGCGGCGGAGCGAAGGCGGAGCAGCGGCGGCGATGAGTTTCTGGGGAAGACGGAAATCAACGAGGCCTGCTAGAGGAATTTCGGCCATGAAAATGAAGGATGGATTGATGCTTTGATGCTTTGATTGATTTATAATGGTGGAGAGGGAGTTTGTGGAGATAGATAAAGATGCTGACTTAAGAGAGTGAAAGAGAAGAAGAAGAAGAAGATGCTTGAGTTTCAGAATTACATGCATTGGGTGTTTGGTTTTAATGTAGAACTATTGGTTTTACACTTTTATTTTTATTTTTATTTTTGAATTGTAGCTCGAAAAGAATGTTTAGAGTTATATTAAAAAATAAAAAGTTGTTACAAATTGGAGATTATAAATAGCATCTTTTAAAAGAGTTCACATGCTACTCATAATCAATAAAATAAATAAAAAGTAGTAAACTACGCATAATTTATTTTGGCTTTCCAAATCATCGTGCAATTAGGATTCGTGACTAATTTAGATGAGGTCGTCATTTTTCAGACAGATAAGAAGGGCCGCGACGTCATCGGCTTGGTAGCTGATAAGTGATGGTAACATTTGAGAAAATCTTGACCTTTTCTCTTCGGAGGATGCAATTGTAACTAGTGATACAAGAGCTTAAGTTTTAACTAGTTGCTCAAAACTCGTGCTAAAAGATAGCCTTATATTTTAAATAAGTTGTTAACATGTATTTTGATATAATTCCTTTACGGAAGTGCAATTTGCAAAAATATGTTTGTGGGTTTCCTGTATATCGAAGGCGAAAATGATGCAATTGTCAAATGGCAGCTGATCTCTCGCTTTGAGTCGAGAAAATTGTAGTGTACATTGGACTTAAACCAAAATACAAGTGCAATCAATAAAAGGTAGAAATTGCTAAAATGACCAACTCAAGCCTGCTTTCTAAACATTGCAAAAATTACTATTGAAGCATTGAATGAAACTTCTAATAGAAATTGTCAAATTCCAAACAAGATCACTCATATATTTCTCAGCCTTGACAAAGTTGAGAATTATTCAGCAAGAAAGATAAATAATTCTCAATTACGTTTTCTCCCCAAATTATCATAACACTGCAAAATTGGGATAATAATTCCTACTTTCACAAACTAGATCTGTGTCTGCCAAATTCTTAGAAAACTTGCAATAATTCAAAGATATGCAGTTACATTGTAAAATTTCCACTCGTGAAACTCCATAGTCGCAGGCGAGTTAAGCGAAAAATCTGCACATAGATTCTCACTCGAAATCTGCACTCCAGAGTCCTTACATTATAAAATATGCACATTGCAATATCAGAATAGAGATCTGCACTCGAACGACTTGTCAAGGTAATCGACGGCAGTCGCATGTGCGGTTGGAGCACAGTGTGCCCCCTATATGCCAGCCAGTCGAGCGGCGAAAGTGTAGGTTGAACTCGCCGATGATCTCGTTGAGGTCTCGTGCAATCGCGTCCGGCTACCTCTTGCGGTGGCCGATATAGATCTAGGGTTCAGGACGTGCCTTTGCAAAAAAGCGGCCGTAGTGTTACTGTTGAGAGAGAGAGAGAGAGAGAGAGATGCTAAATGACCATTTGCAAAAAGCTAGATTCGATTGGCCATGCTGGCTAAGAAGAGAGAAACGCTAAAGAGAAGACCAGGAGAGATCCGAGGGAGGCGCCGGAAAGGCCACCTCCCCCTAGATCCGAATTTTTTCTTTGGCGGCTAGGGTTTTATACTTTTATATAATGTTGGAGAGCTAGATGCTAATTGGACTAACGGTACCATCGGAGATTAATCGGATATAGACGGATTTATATTTTTAAATATTATATATATATATATATAATTTTATTGTTAATATTTTTTATATATATCTGAATGTAAAATTTTTAATAAAAATGATAATAGTTCAAAAATTAGGGGTTATTTTAAGATAATAGCTGCTAAAATCTATGTTGTAAAATAGAGGAGAAATTTTAAAAATAACTACTAAATATCACGTGAATAGTCAGTGGGCTCGACTCATTTCTTTTTTTTCATGGCCTTGTCTTTCTAATCCTTTGTGATATTATAAAAACTGCATCTCATGTTAGAATTTTTATGACTAAAACTACATATTACTTATCTAGAAAACATCAAATATACTTATAAAAAACACATGAAAAGATGCAAAATAAAACCTACAAAATATCACGACCTTATAGATGTAAATGCATGATTTTCAGTTCATCTTTTTTAGATAGAAATTTGTATTTTTTTTTTTCTTCTCCTAATCGTGTTTTCTCCATAAACAGAGCTCAAAACTCTTGAAAAAAATAAAAAAAAAGAGGAAAAATCGGAAAAAAAGAGGAAAAATCGGGAAAAATCTGTTGTCTCCAGATGGGCCTAGGCCGGCCGTTAGAAGGACAAGCACCTAGGTCAAATGATTAAGCAAAAGTCGAATAGGCAGCCCGACGTCTAGCATCTTGGCGGACCCGTCTAGGCCGACTTTTACAATAATGATTTTATCATCTAGCTGGGTTGAAGTGGTTTATGATTTAATGGTGGACCGAGTGTGTGGGTGTTTTGGAATTGATTTGTTCTTTGATTTGTGATGTGATCCATTGGATCGTTGACACGTGGAGATTTGGAAATTGGATGGTTGACACGTGTCGGTGTGATATGCGGTGGTACTATATTTTAATTAAGGAATTTGATTTGGATTAATGCTCCTATTATAGAGCGCTGATATCTCCCTTCCATGTTCAAATGTACAAGTATATGATATGGACTATGGAGTGAATTTATTTTTTTGTATTGATTTTAACACATTATTATTCAAAATATATAGAATTTTTTAATTAAATTTAAAAATATTTGGCACTAATAGGATAATTTATGAACTCTAACAATAAGTATAAATTTGTATAAGATGTTAATAGTATATAAAGAATTAACTAAGTTATATAATTTTTTTTTTCTTTTTCATAACTAGCATAATAAAGATGAATTGGTGATGCAAATGAGGAGATTTTTAATCATTTCATTTCGAAGTCTAATCTAAGTTTGTGTACCTTTCTATTTGGATTTGCCATAATGCTAAACAAATCTTTGCATAATTTTCAAGGTAGAATTTTGCTCATTGTCACTATCAGATATTAATTGACTCATTCCATTTAGCTATTAATTTTCTTGGATAATCATTTATTAATTTCAGCTTGGTAGGTAGGATGCATCTGTTGTTATGGATATGTTTTTTCTTTCATTTTTTCCATTTTTTCCAAAAGATTTGTTTCATTTACTATTTCTGGAAGCAGCATTTATTATTATTATTATTATTATTATTATTATTATTATTATTATAAAATAATCAGCTAACTTATATCATATTAAATATATATGATCAAAATAGTCACCTAGTGGTAACCAACAATCTAAGGAACCAACTATTCCTAATTTCGTGACCATAATTATTTTTTTGAAAAAATGGATAAAAAATTGAAATTATTTATCAGAAAAATATGAGAGAAGAGAAGTTGTAATCATTTTTATAAGCACTATTATACCAGATGAAGAAATGATATCCATATCACTTGAAAGCAACGCCTCCTCTAGAAGTCATTATGATAGATCAAAAATTAAATAAGTATAGGACTTCTAACTTCGTTTTAACTTTTTTTGTCAGAGATAAAATAAATTACAAAACTAACTAATCGGCCTACAAACTTATTATATTTACTCCAATTTATCAAAAACTCTATAATTTGGGAATAATAAAAAAGCTCATCTTTTTAATTTTTTACTTTACAAACAACCCTCCAAAATTTTAAAGTTCTTGAAAAACTCTTTACTTAAACTTCTATTTTCAAAACAATCTAAATAATATTCAATTGATTTCAAAATAATTAAGATAATTACATTTTATAAAATTATAAATAATGACTTACAAGTTTTGAAAAAATGTTGAAATTGAAAGGTTTGAAAAATAAAAAGTTAACATTGGGATATTTTTAGTACTTTAAAAGTCAATGAGCTTTTGAAAAATAAAATGTTTAAATAAAATAGTATTTTGTAATTGCTTAGAAGATAAGAGTTTTTATTTATAAATATGAGAAAACATATGGTGTTTTAACTTTTCTTATTAAAAAATCAAATTTGACTTGGTAAAAATTAAAATAGTGGTTGAAATGAAATAAGTATAACCAATTGGAACATGCAGAGCAGATGGAAGGGAATAAAAAAGCATGTCGGAATAATTGTCCTTCACAAGAAAGATTAACGCCTCAAATAGTGAAATTGCCAAGCAAAATATATAATTTGCAAACTACCCATCAATAAATAATCTTTTACATTTCTGAAAATTGCAGGAACAAAAAATGCTATATATCTGCAATGTAAATAGGAGGTAGATTAATGATTAAATAACAAAATAATATGTATTAAAAAGTATTACGAATAATAAAAATGGTATACAAATGTAAATGCACAAAAGGAATTTACATTGTCATGCAAGTTGGGCAATGTATTAGAATTATACATTTATGCAGGGTTATTTTGACATACTTTTCATCAAGAATCAAGGTTACATTTGTCTTGCGCATGTGACATGTTGGTAAGTGGTACCAATTCCTTACCATTGCATTGGAGAAATTTCACTTTAAAAAGATAAAAGAAATCTGTTCTTTCATGTTTGTGTTCTTCTCTTGTCAGATCATGTGCTTCTCAGATCTCAGTTACTAATTTGGCCAATTAATTAAGATAGTTAGTTTGGCAAATTGTTGCATATGCATTTACCAGCTCTTAATTAGACATAGTGTGAGTGATATAACTTACTCAGCAATTATCTTATAATTAACTATCAAAGTCCTAGTTTGGTCCATTCCAAATTAGAAAATGCATTATTGCATCATATTTAGTTTTGCACCGTGACTTGCACTGCACATGAACCATAACCAAATTTTCCTTTTCTTTTCCTTTTCCTTTTCCTTTTTTTTTCTTTTTGGTTTTCCTTGCTGCAATCACATGACCTTGTTTTTATAAGATTATGGTCTGCTTTGAAACCAAAAAACAAAAAGCTCATTGGATCATCATACTATGTTATTACAGAAGATGTCATACACTGATGAGCTAAGCTGATTAATAGACATTGTGTATAGAATAGCTAACTAAACAGTTTAATTATTAATGTGGCTTATTCCTAATACAACTAAAAGAACTCATGCTCTTTATCTTGATTTTGTAAAATTTATTGTTAATTAAAGATAAAATTATTCAATATAATATAGCGAACAAAATCTAATTATATACAGATGCGTAATGACCACTTGCACAGTCAGTTTCCAAATCCAAAATGGACCAACGCTGAATAATTAGCTATTCTTCTCTCTCAACTCATCCATGGTTCTAACGTCTCTATTTGTATGACTGGAAAAATGGAATGATTGGATAATAATGTTGCCAAAGAAGTGGGATAATGGCGAATAATATTTATGAATGAGACCTTATCCAATATATATTAATTACGTTAATTAATTTCCAACATGACAAAAACTCAACACCTAATAATTCCCATGCATGATGCATCATCACTTCTCAATACAGCTCACAAGTTTTAATCCCCAACTAACAATATGCTTATTTTATTTTAATAAATTATCAAATTGGATAATCTCAAAATCCTTTTTTTCGATCAAATGTTTGTAATTGATTTATACTTTCTTGAGTAATCTTATTATCAGTACAACTCGGGCTTGTTTTATATGTTAGATTGTTTATAGAACTCACAGTTACATTTTCTTTTAGAGAAAAAACTCACATAGTTATATTGGATCAGTATGTATTTGAACTGTAATAATATTTTAAATACGACAATTAAAAAGATTTAAATGATAACCAAGTACCAACCAACATGTGCTTAGTTTAATAAAATTTCGTATTTTGCATGATTATAGATTTCTTGTGACTTATCTCAAACTTCTAATTTTATGATTGACCGATTCCACATATCAGATAAAAAAGAAAATCTCTTTGACATTTAGATGTGTAGTGTTATACAATACTTGATCAAATGCTCATTCAGCAATAAAAGGAAAAATGGAAAAAAAGAATAGTCCATTATACGGTTTAATCTAAGCACGTTTGATAAGATAAATTCGTAGTAGCAAGATAAATCAATATTTTTGCTGAAAAAAAGAAATTAAAGATTTGAGTTTATTCCCCTTTTTTCATTTTATTTTATCTCTTATATAGATAAATTTTTTTAACTTGCTTCATACTTTTAATCCTTCTTATTCGGCGGAATGAAATAAATGTATTCCATCACTATTTATTCTTCTTCTATGAACAAAAATAATAGTCTCCAAAAACTTCCAATGTTAAATTCGACAGTTATAATTTACATCCAATAAACTGGGTTAGAAATCCTTTACAAGAAAAATCAAATTCAAACTTGGTATCTCAATTAAGAAGAGCGCAAAGTGGAATCAAGTCCTGTTGATTTTGGGGACGAAACGGACGGAATTTGAAAATTGAATTTGAGAATTGTTTGCATCCACGACTCGAATTTCTTCCTCTGCTCCTCTTCTCGTATCATATAATGCCTACATTCCATGCTACAAAATGCAACTTCACCCCTGAAAAATAAAAATAAAAATATATAAAATATATCTACATTAGTCTTGCAGGCATTATATTTGGTGACAATTTGATGTAATTTGACTAATGATAAATTTGACATTTGCAATTTCTATTGAGCTAATTTGAACATTGTAAGTATTTATTATATGTATGAGAATATTCGGATAAATAAGTTAAAAAACAGGTTATAATTTATATTTGAAAATTTCATAAGCTTACCTTTTGAAAATTCTTCTTATTTTTTTAAGGTACTGATTAGAAATTTCTTATTACGAACCAACTTATATTGGCCCATTTCCTTCTAATATTAAGCCCAAATAAATAAACCCAAAATTTCAAACTATGATAGATTAAAAAAATGATTTCAAAGAGAAATCGGAAAGCGCGACAGGATTGAACTTGAACATGACTGTATATTGTTTTTCCGCTTTTCAATATAATTTTTGTTTTCTATATAATATTTTCATTATTTTATGTATATATTATTTACTACCTCTGAAAAATAAATTTATATATTGTTTGTATAATTTTAGTTTTGCACGAAAAATACAAAAAAGTTTACCTATAAATAAACGCATCAATGCCAGGCCCAAGTTTACGCTGGCAGAGGCCACACGCTGCCAAAAAATGTGGCGGTGCCGGCAGGTCGGCTGCGCTCGAGCTCCGCCGCTGAATGCTCCTCGGCGGCGGCTTGTCCGCCAGTCTCTCCCCTTGTTCCGTCGCCTCTTCCTTTTCTCCTCCTCCTTCAACCTTCACAGGTTCCTTCTTGTGCTCCGCCGTCAAATCCATGGCTGATAACTCAGTCATGCTCGTCGTCTTCTTCATGGAAGTCCTTGTTCTCTTTCCAAGCATCATTTTCCAAAAAATTTTAGGTAAATTAATGGAAGTGATTGTAAGAAATTTATTTGGCAACCCAAATTGAAGGATTTTGAGGTAAATTGATGTATCTCCCTCTCCTCCCTTCTCTTTCCTTCTTTTTTCTTCTTCCTTGAATTCCTCCAAGGAAGAAAAAACGAGGGATTTTTTCTTTGCGGTGAAAGAAAGAGAGGGTGTTTTTGTTTGAATGGTTTTCTTAACCTTCCATCACCTTTTGATCATATATAGCATTTATTCTGCTTTGAATAGCAGTTAGTTGTTAATCATGTGTATTAGTTGTACAAAGCGTGGAATTAACTCAACTGTTGGATTTTAATCAGATGATTGTAGTTAATTTTGGAAATAACTGTGACTACAAACTGTTTTATGTCAACTTTTGAATTTGCCACTGTTTAGCAACAACTCAATGTTTTTCTGTTTTACACATTGTCATTCCGTTACTTTGCACGCGTATGTACACTCACATATGTTAATTTACGGGATTCGTTCAGGTTTTCTCAAAGGTGTGCGACTTGCATATACCGCCCCCACAGTAACTCATTCTCTATTTGCTGATGATTTGGTCATATTCGGAGAGGCTTCTAATACGCAAGCTCTAAATACCAAACACCTACTCTCGCTCTTTGAATCCGTTTCCGGTCAAACTCTAAACCCCGCGAAATCAAAGCTTTAGTTCAGTCGCAACGTACCGCAAGAAGACCGTCTTGAGATCTGAAACATATTCCAAGCATCGCCAGCAAATGAACTTGAAAAATATCTCGGAAATGTTTACACCACCAAGGGATCCATAAGCCACCATCATATCATTGACAAATTTCGGTCTAGATTGGCCGGATGGAAAATACCGACACTCTCGCATGCGGGCCGATTGGCTCTTATTAACTCTGTGTTAGAATCCCTTCCGGTCTATACAATGGGGTCAGGCTTATTATCTAAGACGGCCTTTAAACAATTAACATCAATAATTAAAAGATTTTGGTGGGGTAAGCCTACAGGCCGCTACTTAGCTTTTTGCAAATGGGATTTAATGCAAAAATCGAAACTTGAGGGTGGTCTAGCAATTAAGCGGCTTGACCTTTTCAATCAAGCTCTAAATGTACAAAAATTTGTGACAACTAGAGGCAAACAATGATCAGTTATGGACTCAAATCATGCAAGCTAAATATTTCCCACATTCCACCCTATGGTCCACAAAAATAAATACAAGATGTTCTACATTTTGGAGAGGTATTTCCAAACTACGAGATTCTTTCAAAGATCATATTCATTGGGAACTCGGGGATGGTACAAAATGCTTTGCGCTTGACCATCGTTGGTTTCTAAATGGCTACTCTAATCCTCCTCAAAATATTTCTCATAAGAGGATAACAGTTTCTGATCTTTTCGACTTTCAACAAAATACTATTCAATCTCTTATGAACCTCTTCTCTCTCACTGATGTCATGAATATTCTCTCCACCAAAACACTATCTCATTCTGTGAACCACACCCCAGACAAACTCATTTGGAACCTTGAAAATTCTAGAAATTTATCGGTAAAAAGTGCATATAAAAACTTATCAAATAATATACCCTCCACCTCCTCATCATTTCCCCACCTATGGTTGAAACTATGGCGGCAAGTAGAAGTTCTACCAAGGGTTAAAACTTTTATTTGGCATATTTGCAACGACGCAATTCCCACTTGAAAAAAACTACAACATCGCAACATTCTTCCTGATGCGACATGTCCTAGATGTTACCTTCAAGAGGAGGATATCAACCATCTTTTTTTCTTTTGCCCATTATCTCAACAAACGTGGTTCATGTCTCCATTAGGGATTCGGTCCGACAACTTATCAGGCAACCTTATGGAAATTCTAGACCGTTTAATCCGTAATCTACCAATTCATGAAACAAACCTCTTCATCAACACTCTATGGTCCATCTGGAAATCACGATGCAATATGATTTTCCGGAACTCCCCGTTCGAACCATATGAGTGCATAACCCAAGCTAATCTACTTACAAATTCAGGCAACTCATCTTTACACCTGATGAAACGACAGCCAACTACTGATATTTTAACTGATTGCCATGGGCACTATTGCTTCATAGATGGATCTTGGTTATGGGATAACAATGCGGGTTTGGGTCTTATTATATTTAACAACGGGCAACTAGTTGAATACGAGGCTTATCATTGTCACGCTTTAACTCCGCTTCATGCCGAGTGCTTGGCACTTAGAAGAGGAATACATCACGCAATCCGTAAGAACGCACCTTCGTGTACTTTCTTCTCCGACAATCTTAGATCTCGTAAAATTTTTATCACCTACAATTGGACCAAATTGTCGCGCAAAGGAAATTCCAGATTGGAGGGCTTTCGGTGACGTAGCAGAATGTAAGGAGGAACTAATTAACGCCAACTCTTATAAAATCTGCCACATTTCCCGCGAGAGGAATCAGACGGCAGATCAACTAGCTAGATGGGCTCGCATTTTTAAGTGTTCTTTGATTGGTTTTACATTTCCTGTTTTGCTTTTATTTACTTAAATTTATTAATACATCTAAGGTTATGTGTAATTCAATACTGATGTAATAAAATTAGTTAATAATGCCTACGGGCTTTTTTACTGCAAAAAAAAACATATGTTAATTTACTTTTATTCCTTCATTTTTATTGACCACAGAGAAACTAAAAAATGACTAAAATATTTAATTTCACTAAGCATTTGATAGACTCATTCATAGGATATGTGTGTATGTCGTATGGAATAAAACAATGTGGATTTATTTTGTGTTTATAGAGGTCACTGACAATTTTTATTATTTATTATTATGAGGCTCTGAATCTGAAAATAGTATCATCGAAAATTAGATACATTTTTTTTAATCACGAAATTAGTAAATAATTACAAAATGAGTCAAAAAAAATATAACATATAAAAATTTAGTTGACGATTAGACCAAAGAGAAAATTAGATTAAAATAGAGAGGAAATTTAGTCTTCACTGTTTAGTTGTTGGACTTGGTCTTCACTTGGTTTAGCAGATGGGCTTGGGCTTTAATTAAAGAGTTTATATACACATCCCCCAATCCACCGTTTACCACTGGTAAACGGAGCCCACTTATTTTGAATATAAGTGGGGTTCGTTTACCAGTGATAAACGATGGATTGGAGGGATGGTGAAGGGGGGATATATATATTTTTTCTTAATTAAACTAAGAATTTTTTTATCTGCTGACCTTGTAGATTAAAACATGTATGAGACCCTGTATGTTTTGAGTCTTTGACAACTCAAATGGTCCAAGGACTAGAACAAGGCCTGTGTGAAATAACTTTATAAAAAAAAAGATCTTACAATAATGATATTTTATGTTTGAGTTTATAACTTTATAATAGAAAATATTTTACAAGAATGATATTTTATGTTTGATTATGTAAAAATAGTTTTTCTTAAGTTTCCTTTCACTATTCTATTATGAACTCCTGAAGTTTAAAATAGTTTTATATGTCATTCGAAGAGAAAATTCAGCAAAGTTAATTTCTTGAGTACAAATTATAGAAGTAAAAATACTAATTTTGAATTCTTATAGCTCAAAAATGGTTTTCGGATAAATATTTCATTTATTATATAAGACGGACTTTTACAGATGAAAGTCAACCTATAAATCTTGTCCTACGATTGAGTAACAACAGAAGAGTTCATAAGCTGGCAGAAAATGCAAAACCATAAAAACATAGGAGTATGAATTGAATAGAAGAACCGGAAAGGGAGGGAGGAGCGAGGGCGAAACGAGGCAGATGGAGAGGACATATCTTGTGCCAAACCAACATAGAAGCTCTACCTCCAATTAAACATCAATAATAATCTATTATTGTCTGTTTTTTTTTTTTTTTTTGTTATTTCTTTTGGGCCAAGGTGTCGGGTGACACTATTTGTAGTATGGCTTGTTCTTTATTTTTACTGTATTTTCTATTTGACAAATATGGTACCTAATTAACTGGACTTTGATTTATTTTTACTATATTTTCTGTTGACAAATATGGTTTGTAATGAACAGGACTTTGATCAATAAATTTATTCGATAAACACTCAAGGTCTCCGCAATTTAAAAATATATATATATAAGACTGAAACCTGAAACAATTAATTTATTTTAGACTTTTATTCATTCTACGAAAACCTTCACTCATTGTTCTTACTATAATTTTTCTCAAGGACAGTTTAGGCGACTATTGCAGAGAGATATAACCATTGTTGATCATCCATTCTAAGCTCCAATGGTTTTGCACATTTTTAAGGGTCCAATAAGACCAACCAAATGTTGCTCTTCCAAAAACATTCAATTCAGCCTTTGCAAATTTTTGATAATCTTCCTTCGATGCCCCACTCAATACCCACTCTGCTGTCCATTCACCTTCATTAACACATTAAAAAAAAATTACAAATTTAGATATAAAAATTGTGACAATTTATTAATTTCACAACATATACTTTTTTCAAATGTTTTTCAAGACAGAGATTTAGGGTTTGGTTACCAACAAAAACAAGGGGGCCATTTGCGACCAAAACCGTGTTAAGATCCATCGAGCGATTGTTGTTAACATAGTCAATATTTTGTTGCACTGTCATGCTGTTGAATATATCTTCGAATAGATTATAGTAATGTACATCAATGACTGAGTTTGAAAACCCACTTGCGAATTGTAGAAACTCAGTTGAATCGCCTGAGAGTCTGTTTGACATGATCACATATGCGTTAGAATACTTACGAACCGCATTGTATCCTGCCTGATAGTACTTCTTCAGACTGTCTAGTGTTGCGCCTGGCGCCAGCGGCTCATTGATCAACTCTACGGCGAGGAGGCTCGGACTTTTAGAATATCTACAAATTAGGGCAAAAATATACTAATGTGTAATTTTTGGTAAACATTGCGATAGAATTTGATTTGAGGTAATTGATAAACGCATGAGAACCTGGAAGCTAGAAAATCAATAACAGCGACGGTTTGGTCGATGTTTGTATCTGTTTTGCCCCATTCTTGTGAACCGTCTCTTGATGCGCTGTGCTCATATCCATTTTGTGAACCCGGCGCGGCGTGAAGATCTACTATTACCCCCAATTTGTACTTCCTGCTCATCCAACCAAGCATAATTCAAAGTTTTCATCATTAATTTAGTTTATCTCCTAGGCTCATATATTATATCTTGTTTCTAAACTATTTGAAAAAGATCAATGACTGATCATATCCTAATTAATTAACTTCATTACAAAATACGTTATACATCTTGAGTTCAAATTTCATTAACATCAACTAATAATTCTTTAACTTTGATCCTTCTCCATTGGATCAGAAAAAACAAACACCTCAAATAGAAAATTATAATTTACAAAAGATGAATGCTTTTATTTCCTTTTAAAAAGATGAACATGTTCAAAAGGACAAAAAGAACTTACTCAGCCCATGTGAAGGCATTATCTAAGGCTTGAAGAGATCCTCCAACAAAAGGAAAGGGAGGATTTGAGTCATATGCTATCCACCACCCAACCGGGATTCTCACTGCGTTCAATCCACTATTTGCGATGAATCTAAAATCTTCCTCCACTATATACGTGTTCCAATGATTCTGTTTAAAAAAAAAGAATTAACTTATTATGTAGATTGTTGAAATTCAACTCATAATTAGTGGGTTCGAGAAACTTTACTAGATATGTGCTATATATTATTATGTACTATATAGTATTCCAAGTGAGGAGTAGAATAGGCCCTTCAAGGGAAGCATTTATCTATGTATTTTTCATATAAATAGAAAGAGAAGATTTCTAAATTGAACAAAATAATTATGTTGATGGGTTACAATCAATTTTGATTCAATAATTTTTTTGTTTGGACTTTTTCATTTATATGTAATGTACATAGATAGATTCTTTGTGGGGTGATATGGTACCAAGTGATCAATGGATAAGCCTGAAACAAAGGCACATGTATTCCTGTCTGCATGTGCATTGTCAACATTGGAATTTTTTTGAATAGTAACACTATTTTGAAGAATAATTAATCAGATAGCATGATTTTCAAAATATTTGGGTAGGGAAGACTTCCGCCGGACCTTGCAGGCGGGCGAAGTAGTTCCGCCAGAGGGTCTGGCGGAACTAGGGATTTTTTTTTTGCTAATCTCGGCCATTTGGCACTCTTAAAACGAGCTTAATTAATGAAAAAGGCTAGTTCCGCCACCGGGTCCAGGCGGAACTAGGTAAAATTTATTTTTGGCCCAAAAATGACGAAAATATAGGTTCCGCCCGGTGGGTGCAGGCGGAACTACACATTTTCCCAACTTACAATCAAAAAGTCTAAAAAAATGGTCTAGTTCCGCTAGTGGGTCAGGCGGAACTAGACCATTTTCCCAACTTACAACCCGACCCAAAAAATTTCAAAATTTAGGGTTTAGTAACGGTTTTTAATAAAAAACCGATACTAAATATTAGTATTGTATCGGTTTTTTCGGGAAATTTTTTTTTCATTTAGTAACGGTTGTTATAAAATAACTGTTACTAAATTTTAGTAACGGTTATTTACTAAAAACCGTTACTAAATAACAGTTAGTAACGGTTCTTTCATAAAAACCGTTACTAAATTTCCAATTCGTAACGGTTTTTAAGGAAGAACCGTTACTAATCGCTTATTTCGTAACGGTTTTAGCAAAGAACCGTTACTAAGTTTCGAATTTAGTAACGGTTATTTTATAAAACTGTTACTAAATGAAAAAAAAATTTCCCGAAAAAACCGATACAATACTAATATTTAGTATCGGTTTTTTATTAAAAACCGTTACTAAACCCTAAATTTTGAAATTTTTTTGGGTAATCTAAGTTGGGAAAATGGTCTAGTTCCGCCGGTCCCCACCGGCGGAACTAGGCCATTTTTTTGGACTTTTTGGGTCAGATTGTAAGTTGGGAAAATGTGTAGTTCCGCCAGACCCACTGGCGGAACTAGCTAGTTCCACCAGAGGGTCTGGCGGAACCTACATTTTCGTCATTTTTAGGTCAATTTCACCGTCTAAGCTGTTTAAAGGTGCCAAATGACCGAGATTAGCACAAAAAAAAAAATTCCTAGTTCCGCCAGACCCTCTGGCGGAACTACTTTAGTTCCGCCAAAAGGTCTGGCGGAAGTGCTACCTACCCAAATATTTTGAAAATCATGCTATCTGATTAATTATTCTTCAAAATAGTGCTACTATTCAAAAAAATTCTCAACATTGATCATATCTTTCTAACTTTTTTATTATCTTGGTACCACACACATATGGTACTTTCACAAAAGTGTTGCATTATGGGTTTGTTTGGAACTTATCCTCTCCCAAAATTTAGCACAAACTCACTTCTCAACAATTCCAACTGAATTGACATTCAACAAATCTTCCACTTTTAGTTTTAATTAATGGGTCAAACCAGAAAGCCAACGGAAAGCAAGCACATGTCATATTCCATATTGAATGAAAGGTTGGAAAGTCAACTGTCAATGAAAGAGGCTTACCCTTAGTATAGGGGTGGCTTTTTCAGTTCCATAGCCATTAGTGATCTGAAACTCGCCTTGTAACTTTCCGACATTCGTTATCTCAAATACAGATGGATCATTGTCTCCCCAACTCGTGCTTTCTTGAGTGTAATCGGCTGTTACTGATACTGTTGTTTCCGCCTATTCACAGACCAAAAAAATGTTACATTTGATAATATCGGAATATTATAATTTGACCTACAATTTGACTACTCTGAGTTAGATCAGAATAATTGTATTAAATTAGTATGCAATTAAAATTATAAACATTAGAACTAAGATTAGTTGCTATTGGTGATGGAAGGATGATTAATTTTTTGGATTCAAATTGGAGTGAATGAAGACTACATTTTATTCTACCCTCCCTCTACTCTTTCTCCTAGCAAAGAAGTGATACATTGACTGAATTTTATCAGTGGGTCCAAGAAACAAACATTGTAAGAGTTTTGCATGTAAGAAACTCCTTATCAAATAAGGCAATGCAAAAGTTATCAGAACTGAAAATCAAAATCAACTCCATGAACCTCGCAGAGTCAGGGGATTTGATTAAATAGAAATGAGAACAAACATGTCATTTTACTACCAGAAACGCCTACAAAGTGTTAAATAGAAGTATTCATTCTGGTAATCTATTGAAAAATATTTGAAAAATAAGAGCACCATTGCGAATGCAAATTTTTATTTGGTTAGCGCAACAAAATAAAATACTCACTATCAATAATCTATTAAAAAGATGTTGGAGCATAGTTAATCGATGTGTACTTTATAAAAGGGAGAATGAATCGGTGGACCATTTATTTAACTTTTGTCCATATACAACTCGGGTATGAAAAATTGTAGCTCAACTATTGAATCAGGAGTTGAATCTATCCCAAAATCATATAGTATCCTTACATCAAATATTTGAAGAAGGGGAATCGATGAAGCTAAAACAACTTTTAATATTCTTTTTCTTTGGAATTTGGAAGGAAAGATGTAATAGAACATTCACAGAAAATGACTCCAATCATTGGGAGCTAGCGACGCTGATTCTATAAACTCAAAGAAAATTTATTTAAAATTTCACTTAATTTTCTTTGTTCTTTTTTACTTTATTGTTTTTTCTCTTTTGGTAGTTTTTGGTTATCTTTGTATAGTTTTTCTTTTCTCATTTTGTAAATAATTTTTTGATTTAATAAAAATTGGACGCATGACTTATGAGCATGCTCCAAATATTCAAAAAATTAAAACTAAGATTAGTCAATATGCTTGTATATGTATGTTATCAAAAATTGATGTTACTACTAACAAATGCTAGTACCTGCAAGAATGCACCATTTGAAGCTCTGATTCGGATCCGGTTCGAGTCATTTGAATTTCTCACGATTTCAAACGTCTCAGACTTGCCAGGGTTTGTTGTTGTGGCCACAACCTGACTTCCTTGACTGCTCAGCCCGACAAATTGCCAGTTGAAAACCCGAAAATTGAATGTCGAATCATTTATTCTCCACAACTAAAATTAAAGGTACAAAAGTTTGTCAAATTTTCATTTTGTTTACAAATTAATTAATGAAATATATAATGATGCAAGAGGGGATAATTAACAACCTTAAAGGTCTCCCAACCAGATGCCCTAGTACGGTTCGCAACGAGTATTGTACCACCTCCTTGTTCAGCAGATAAGTACATTTTTTGAGTCACGGATTTGAATTGCAGTTGAGTACCATCCTATATATAACCAAAATTACCATAGGAAAATATAAAATAGAGAAAAAAAAAAGGAAAAATTCGGTACGGAAATGTTCTTTTTTTCGTACCAACAAGTCCTTGTTTGGAATGCCGTCGAAAAGAGAAGGCAAAATCCATCCTTCAGTCACCAGCCATCCGCCGAGATTCACAGCCTTGATTGGAAGAGAAGAAGAAGAAGAGAGAGCGCGGGTTATTCGAGCATAAGAGAGGGAAACAAAGCATGAGAAAATGAGAAGAGTGACCCATTTGGAAACAGAGTTTTTTCCCATTATTTCACTTCTTTTTTTCCTTACTGTATGGATTTCTAAATGTGGGTGTGTATGGATGAATATATACACGAAGGAAAAAAGAGAACTACGTTTTGGTCCCTAAATATTGTAAAAATAACTCATCTAGTCTTAAACTTTGCTCAAATCACTGGTCAGCAATAGCATTCCAAATTAAGGATGTTTACATAAATTTAATAAAAGTAGGGGTGTTGAGGTATTTTTGAGTTGACTTGGTGGCGGTGGTAATAGCATGGATTTACTTTTATTTTATTATTTTCAAAGAATAGCATGGGATTTATTATTAGTCAACAAATAAATTGATGATATATCACATTGATCAAATTCAACGGCTGACCATAATCATTTTGATTCTGCTGAATTTGTAGACTGGTCAAACTAAATATTAAATTATGTTATAGGATATTAACGAAATTCGATATTAAAACATGTTATATTGATAAATGAATTTAACTAATTACTGGCCTTTCAGGAAAAACATACTATTAATCAGAAGAAGGAGAGAGTATGAAGACAGTTACAGGGTCAAAAACTATACTATCCCTTTGCAACAGGGAACTCAGACAACAAACCACCTCTTGGCCCCTGGCTCAATCGACCAAAGCTTCTCTCCCTGGACTCAGAGGCCCAAATGGGATGCCACTTGTTCTGCAGCCGTGTGGGAAAGAACAAAACCCATCGTATCTTCAACTCCAAGACACCTCACAAGATCATTGTTAAAGAAGCAAGAGATTCTGGAACATCAATTTTTAGTTTTTTTTTTTTTTTTTTTTTTTGAGATTCAATCTATATTTGATGGGTCGACAGACTTTATTGAATATGTGTTGCATATAAATTTATGTTTCTCGGAATTTGAATCTATTACCACTTGCTATACATGCAATTTTTAGTTTAGCTAGCTATTTCTTTTTTCCTTGCCAAGAGTTCTTCATGATGTAATCACACCCATGATAACTATGTAATAAACTTATATTTATTTTAATGAAATTGAACGAACGGATAATCGCCTACCGCACCTTAAAAGAAACAGAAACTATATAGATCTATTTCATTCTAAATTGATGCAACGGCAAGAAAAATAAAGACTATACATACATATAATATATCTATTTAAGCCTGCGAGAAAAATAAAAAAGGGACATCTCTAGTGTTGAATAAATGGAGAGGATGTGAATTGAGGAATAGCAGCCGCTCAATAATGGAGGCTGCTAGCTTTGTTGGTCCAGTTCAACTCAATTAATTGCATCTTTATTTGGGGCCAAGGAATATTAATTAAACTCGGTGGTTATTTTTTCACATTGCGGCTTATTTACAGCCCAATTATAAAAATTATTATTTCCATTGTTTTAGAATATGCCTCTTCTTTTATTTTTTATTTTTTTTTAAAGCTTCAGTAGACCATTGCATTACTGATATACCACTGAATAATAAAAAGTTCAAATTACAAATTATTTACATTAAGAAGCAAACAGAAATTAGAGCAAAACAGGTAGCTCGAATGTGAGTCCATCCTCTCTTCATTAGATTTTGTTGGGTCTGTAGTTTGTTGCAAGCAGCCAATCGGAAAATTGCACTTTCAAGGGGCTCTTGATTTTCCACAAGAAGAGAGACCAAGGGAAAGCTGCGTTTGTGAAGTGCAAAGTAGAGTAGAGGTATTTGGAGGAGTGTATCCCATCTAAGAATTTTGACATAAAGCGACTAATTATTGTTAGTCTAATTATTATTGTTAGTCTAATTATTATTGTTAGACTAATTATTGCCATTTTACTAATGACAGCTAGCAAAGCTAAATATACAAGTCTAATTATTGTTAGAAAATCTTCACCAATCATTTTTTTTCTTTAAGGCCGTTCGTCCCCTCTTGCAGAGAAATATAGCTATTGTTGATCATCCATTCCAAACTCCAATGATTTTGCACATTTTTAAGACACCAATAAGCGCCCATCCAAATGAGGCTCTTCCAAACACATTCAATTCAGCCTTTGCAAGTTTTTGATAATCTTCCTTTGATGCTCCACTCAATCTCCACTCTGCTATCCATTCTCCGTCATCAACACATGTAAATTTTGTTTATTTGAAATGTAGATAGAATAAATTTTTATAAGATTTAGGGTTTGCATACCTACGAAAACAAGGGGGCCGTTTTCGACCATAACCGTGTTGAGATCCATCAAGTATGCATTGTTGACATAGTCTATGGTTTGTTGCACAGTCTTGTTCTTGAAGACATCCGCAAAAAGATTATAGTAATGTACATCAATGACCGACATCGAAAACCCGCTTGCAAACTGAAGGAACTCAGTATGGTTGCCAGAGTAAAGTCGGTTTGACATTATCACGTATGCATTGGACGTGTACTTACGAACCGCATTGTATCCTGCCTGATAATATTTCTTCAGACCGTCTACGGTTGCGCCTGGTGCAAATGGCTCGTTGATAGACTCTATGGCCAGAAGGATCGGATGTATAGCATATCTATAATACACAACAATTTAATACGCAAAAATATAGTAATGTGTGACATTATTTATTTATTTATTTTGAAAGGTAATGTGTGACATTATTATAAACAGTACGATAATTGAGAAGCAGAACTTTTCAGGTAATAATTCAGAACCATAATTGAGTACATGGAAGCAAGAAAATCGATAACAGCAACGGTTTGGTTGATGTTTTCATCGGTTTTCCCCCATTCTTGAGATCCGTCTCTTGATGAACTATGTTCCTGTCCATTTTGAGAACCCAGTGCAGCATGAAGATCTACTATTACACCCAAATCGTATTTCCTGCTCATCCAACCAGAATAATTCATTATATTCATTTTTTTACTCAAATAATTCATTATATTCATTTTTTTACTCAAATAATTCATTATATTCATTTTTTTTACTCAAATAATTCATTATATTCATTTTTTTTACTCAAATAATTCATTCTATTTATAATTTATATTTAAGCCTCATAGATTATATATTTTGTGATCCTTATTTTTTTTTTCATGTTTATCATGGTAGCATCATGTTTAACATGTGATCCTTAGAGATTTCATTAAATTCTTAGCAATGCAGAATAAATCAGAGATTCTGAGATCAAATCTCACTGACATGAAATAAGAAATGAAACATTAAGCTTCTCCATTGAACCCGAAAAAGATTAAACTATCTGGGTAACTTTTTCTGAAGCCCTGAAGTAAAAAATACTTTTTAAAGAAATAAAGAAAAATTCTCCACTCTGACTAGTGCATGCAAATGAGATATGAACCATCATCCTCTAGTGTTTCAATCAAGATACCTAACCTCTAAGTTAGATGACCATTTGCAAACTATATGCAAAACTATAACTTCCAAAAATATGTGGCTGTTAGAAAGGACTAAGAGTACTTACTCAGCCTATGTAAAGGCATTATCCAAGGCTTCAAGAGACCCCCAACAAAAGGAAACGAAGGATTTTGGTCATACGCTATCCACCACCCAACCGGGATTCTCGCCGCCTTCAGTCCAATACTCGCAATAAATTTAAAGTCTTCCTCCACTATATATGTGCTCCAATGATTCTATTCAATAATAATAATAATAAACAAAAATAGAGACATTGAAAAATCAACAATCAAAGAAATAGATCTATCCTTACTACTTGTGTGGCATTTTCAGTGTCATAGCCATTTGTGATCTGAAACTCGCCTCGTAGTTGTCCGACATTTGTCATCACGAACAGGACGGATCATCATCGCCCCAGCTCGTGCTTTCTTGAGTGTAATTTGCTGTCACTAGTACTGATGTTTTTTCCTATTTCCCATAAACAATTAATACCTGAAAAAATGCGCCAATTAATTGAAGCTCTAGTTTATTTTAGTACCTGCAAAAATGCACCATTTGAAGCGCTAATTCGGACCCGGTTTGAGTCATTTGAATGTCTCGCGATTTGAAACGTCTCGGACTTGCCAGGATTTGTTGTTGTGGTCACGACCTGACTTCCTTGAGTGCTCATCCCGACAAATTGCCAGTTGAAAACACGAAAATTAAATGTGGTCTCATTTATTCTCCACAACTGAAACAAAATACTTCAAATTAACACGATTATATGTAATACATAAGGATCAAGAGCGGCTACACTAAATTACCTTAAAGGTCTCCCAACCAGAAGCACTGCTACGATTTGCAATGAGTGCCATCCTATTATCATTTAAACAAAGTATAAAATTAAATTAGATCGATCATAAAAAATAAAAAAGACAAATTTATACGCATAAAATTCCTTTTTTTTGTACCAACAAATTTTTGTTCGGAATGCCTTCAAAAAGAGAGGGCACAATCCATCCTTCGGTCACCAGCCATCCTCCAAGATTCACCGCCTTGATTGGAAGAGAAAAAGTAGAGAAAGCAAGTTTTCCGATCAGAAGAGAGAGAAACAAATAACCCATTTGAAAACAGAGCTTTTTCCCATTAGTTTTCTCTTTTTTTTTCTCTTTTTCTCTTTAAATACATGTCAAATCATCGCTTACGTGTCAAGTTAACAGAGACGTAAGTATTTAACGGATGAAAAATCCAAAAAAAAAACTAATTCAATAGTTGAAGGGTAAAAAAGAGATCAATACAAAGTTAAGAGGCCAAAAAGAAACTAATTGAATAGTTGATGGTCAAAAATAAATTTTTCTCGGCAACAAAAGATAAATTATAGTTAGACGCAAATGTCATGATGTCATAATTAATCAGGCCTTTAGAGTTATTTGGGCCAAAATAAATAACTTACACATTGTAGCCTTTAGAGTTTTATTTGGGCGGAAATAAATAACTTACATATTGTGGACCAGTTGACTAGTGTAGTGTAATGATATAGAAAAATATATCTAGTTGGTATTCAAAAGTTAAAAGCTCAAATTATTTTGACTGATCAATATTATGTAAAGATCATTTTAAGTTATTGATACATTTATACGCTTGTTTCTTCTTTTTTATCATTTGTCACTCTTCCATAACTAATTTCCCCCGCAATGCATGAGTCATGCAAATAGAGATTTTGGTTTGGACGGTGATCTATTACTCTTCTTCTTTCTTTAGCAATACAATCACTTGTTCATTAGATAAATGATTCATGGGCTGTGGAAATTTTCTTATATTTCAGTATTCTTTAATACAACACCTTTGAATGCAATTTATTGGGGATAACAGAGGCCCTAAACAGAGGCTTATAAGAACAAGTGGAAACCAAGAGTCAAAATCTCTGTGGAATAGTACGTACCAACAAAGCCTAGGTGTACGTAGATAGGGTTAGATACGGAGAGTCGAATCAAATATAGCAGAAGAAAAGAGATGCACAAGATCCAACCATAATAGACAACCTTTGACCATTATATTATATTATATTATATTTTTTTCTTTATTTTTGATGTGATATCTGGCCAAAAACCTATTATAAAACTGTTGTGATCAATGTAAAAATACAAAATAACTGTGTATAAACAGAAAATCAAAATTAAAAAAAAGAAGACATATGAGCCCGATCATAGAAAAATGACTACTATAAATATCATATGCAAGTAGTAGAAAGTGAAATAATTCTCATATAGACCTCTCATTTTTTTTTATTTGGATTTGGATCCTGTTTTGTCACATCTCTTTATCGTCATTTGGTTGTTGGTTTTCATTGTTTGGTATCAAAACTTTTGAGCTTCTTACAAGCCACTTGTCAAAACACATGACAATAAAACAGGCTCTTTGTTTTGTCAAAACTTGTCTCACCTCTTTTGTGCTCCCCTTGTATTAACTTACAAAACCAAACTAGCTTATTATATTAAGCAATATCTCAAACTCTTAAGAATAACTTATAAAATAATGATGGGACCAATGATAGAATACTTCATAAAAAAAGTTAAGTCCCTAAAGTGCCTTGTGAGTCTGTGACCAACAGCTTGAACAATTAATATTTATTCATTTTTCTTTAAATATGGAAATTTTGTAGGCTCTCATGTGGTATGTTAAAGTTTTTTTAGTTATCTGAAATTTTTTTTATCTTACTCATATTAATGTGTTCACAATGACAGACAGTACAGCTACATCCATTAATTTTGTCACTAATTTCTCCACTGTACAAATCATATGAATCAAAAAATCAGAACCGGATTCAGAGCCAGTTCTTGAGAGCCGGAATAGGGAATTTGCTGATTTGAATTGAAATTGGCCGAATTTGATAAAATAATCAGATCAATTTGTGCTAAAAAATGGATTTTACATAATCTTGAGAATTGGGTCCAGCCAATGCTATCAACAGCACTCGAATCAAATTTGAATCGACGGAAATAAGTCATTAGAGGACTAGTGGATTAAATTCACCATAAGTAATGAATGTTAACTAGGACAATGCTCGCGTTTCACGGTGAGTATTTTAATTTTAATAATTATTTCAATCTAATAATATATAACTTACAATTATTAAAATTTAAAATTAAAGTTTATGAATCCATAATACATAAATAATATATAAGAATTAAAAATTATTGTCTTTAATTTTCTTATGTTATTATCTCTTGACATATTTGACATATTATATTAGAAAAATAAATTAAATATCAACCGAGTCTTAGATAAATGAGATCGGAAAAAATAAAATACAAGATAATTTATTTCGAAGATTTTAGTTTAGAAAATTTTAGTTGAAACTACAAAAGATTAAATTATAAATGATTAACTTTGAAAAAGATAAAAAATAATTATTATATTTAATATTATATATATAGAAAAAATATATATACTATATAGGAAAATGTAACATTACTCATTTTCTTCAAAAATTTGTCACCGCTATTTTTCTTATTTTTTTAGATGTTAAAATGGTATAAATTACACATATGTTATTATGAAATCCGTAGCACATTAAGTAATATAATATAGTTTTCAATATTCTGAAATTTTGTTTGAGATGATAGTTCTCACATAAGGGAGATATAACACTGAATATTAATCTAAGTAATCATGTGATATTATGATAATAATTAAAATTAAAAGCTAAAATTTGATAATTTTTTTGATTCAACGGGTGAGAGAAAATTGATAATAGTTCTCTTGAGAATTTTCAAAGAGAGGTAAAAGAATATAATTATAAGAGTAAATGAACTTATCATTTTATTACACGTTCTTTTATATAGTGTATATTCACATATTTTATCAAGAAAAAATAAAATTGGAATCATAACAATATGTCTTTATGTGATATTATGTATACAATTGAAATGAAAAGATAAGATTTAAAAAAAGCCAACTACTGAGAAAATATTGACAATAAGTCTCTTGAGAATACTCAAAGAGAGATGAAAAATAAGGTATAAGATATAAGTTAATGGGTACATCATTTTTGTACATATTCTTTTATATATTCTATATTCACGTACTTTAGCAAGAAAAAAAATTGAAACCATAGCAAAATAGAACTCAAAATAAAGAGAAAATTCCAACAAATTTATATTTGATAATTGTAATATTAAAAATAAAATATTTCATTAAGAATTATAATTTTTTAAAGAAGAGAAGAAAAATTATTTATATTTTAATGAGTGAACTATTCATTAACTATTGATATTAATTGTTGAACATAACTTTGCACCATAATTTATTGAAACCATCGGTCTGATGGTCACAAACAAATTCACAACGGTTCTCACTAAATCGGGTATGAAACATAAAATACCAATTCAACAAATCATATGCTTATGTTTTAATAACTACTTAAATATTGTCATAAAATATCAATAAATTTGATAAAATGAATGGCTAAGATTCGACAAAAAAATTGATCGAACGGTCAAGATAAAAATGATGATGTGGCTTTTTGAAGAGGTAAGTAGATGAAAAATAAGGAGTTGGGGTTAATTATAATTACTTAAATAGACGAGTGTATCATCAATTAAGTTTAAGTATTTTTCGATACAATATAATGTGAGACTAATATATTAGATTAAGTCAGTTAATATATTAGACTCTGACATCAATTCCAAAATTCGTAAACAAAAATTATTTTTTCAATTAATAAAAATGTGACAACAAACTATATACAGAGAGCCAAAATTGTGAATAGTTTCAAACAACTTCCTATTATTCTGATAAAAATAAGCCTCAATTAGAAACTCTTTTATATTTTCCTTACATTTTGTTTTATCTAGTTCTTTTTCTAACATCACCCATGTGATTTTGCTTTGGAATTCCTTCTTTGGGAAAACTTAATTGCAAACTTTTCAATTGTTCCTGTAAACTACCAAAAACATATAGGATGCATTTCCATTTTACTGTAGAAAAAATAAAAAAGAATTTTATAGACCTGAGATGAAAAGATAAGATTACTGTTTAAATTATTCAACTTTTCATTACAAAACAAGGGTGTGGCTAAAAAACATACGTATGCACAACATACGTTTTTTTGCCACACCCAAAATACGTATTAAAAAAATAAAAATAAAAATTTCAACCGTACGGATGTAATATATATGTTATGAATATGTTGGAGATTAATTTTCACAAACATCAGAATATTATGCCGTTGTCATCATATATCATCAAAAATATGCAGCACTATTCAAAATATATATCGGAATAATAGTTTGATGATACATGATGACAATGATATATTATTCTGATTCCCGTGAAAATTAATCCACAACATATTCATAACATATATATTACATCCATACGGTTAAAGTTTGAATTTTTACTTTTTATAACCACTTTATGAATATTTTAAAAAAATATATATTCGAACATAAGTATGTTGTTTAACATCTCCCACAAAACAAAATATGAAAAGAGAAGAAGAACCACCTGACGTTTAGTTCTAATTTGAAATTGAAATTTGCACAAATATAATTACAAATTGAAACATTGCAAAACTTGTCAGACCTGTGTTTAGTCCAATTGGAGAGCAATGTCAAAGGATCTATTTGGGGATTCTGGGAAATAATATCTGTCCTAAATTGATGTGCAAATGTCAGACAAACTCAACATAGTGGGGTTATATTAACTTTAGAACTGAACATTATCAGAACTTTTAATTAGTGGTCTTTAATATTCTTCAAAATATCATAAAACGTACTAATTTTTTTATTTTCCATGTTATATTACAAGGCATTGGATTACTATTACAATATCTTGATGTAATAGTAAAATCTGATCTATTTTCTGAACTGTGTACGCAATGTTCATTTACATCCATACAAATCACACAAGATCCAACCCCATATATTCACATGAGAAATAGTTTTAATTTTGAAATCTTTTATTTTTTTCAACCTTCATGATCAATTTATCATTCTACTAGATATCTAGCTACAAACAAGAGGCTCTGAATGCATTGAAAAGGTTTTATTATGTCTTCTTGCTTATGTCCAATCATCATTATTATATACCACTTACCAGTGACTTATAAAATGAAATCATTTTTCTCACTTTTATTCCTTGCGAATTCATAGTTTTTTTTTATAAATATGAGACATTAAATGATAGTTAATGGCAAATTTCTTTCTCTTTTTTACTCGTTTGCCTGTAAACGTTGTTTGTTTTAAAGATAAAATCATGTTTAGACTTACCTGACAGATGCCTAACTAGAATTTCCACATATATATATAAATTTCTCAGTTATATTGATCAAATCCAGCCCTGGAAAATAAAAAGTATGTCACTATCAAGTGATAAACCCTAGCATTGTAAGCAATAACTACAAAACCTAGATGCTGAGCTCCTTTCTTCAAAAGGGTATCTATGAAAAAGACACAACGGCATTATATGCAAAAGGTAGTGGAAAGAGAATAACGGCCCCAAATAAGTCCTAGAGAGTGAGCTTCCATAAAGGAACCTCTATACATTACCTCTATTGTATTAATATAAAAAAAAAAAAATATATATATATATATATATATATATATATATATATATATATATGAAATTACTATAATTTAATAGATGGAGTAAATACAATAGCTACAAGACCACGTAATGGGTTACTGGGAACAGTGCTCAATAAAAGAAACAAAGACTTAATTGCAGAAAAAAGACTATTCTTTATAGGTGAAGTAAATTGCAGATAGTGAAGGTCTTTCATTATTATGAGTGTACAGTATTATACTATATAAACCCAAAATCACAATATGTTTATATTAAAAGTTAAAACAAACTACATATATTTTTTTTCACAAAAACCATCTATATAATATATAAATAGATTGCATAAAAATTTAAAAATCATATTATATATAACTATCTAAACGATATTCATTCCTAAAAAGTCATTATATTATTAATTTATAAGTATCACAATATTTCTTAAAACTTAGTTTACTAAGTGTCTGTTCGGCAGACTTACAAAAATGTAGAATAGTGAAATAGTTGCTCTATTCCAACTTATTCCGGCCGAGCAATAATGGAATATGTCTGCTTAGAGGTATAAAATAGTATAATTTCTTATTTCATGGTTGATATGAAATTACTCTATTCTATGAAATAGCTTCTATTTCGGATGAAAATAATCATGTCTATTCCAATCTATCCTATATGACAAACTCATTTAAATATTTTTTTTTCTCACATTTTCAACCTTTTTTATTATTGTACTTTCAGTGAATATTTTTTTTCATGCTACTTTATTTCATTTTTATATAATTTGAATAATCTTTTTAGTTTATATGATTTGTATAAACTCAAATTATAGAACAAGAATATCTTGATCATAAATTTTTTTCTATAATTTTAAATCAAATTCGTTGTATAACTATCTTGCCGAACTTACGTGAAATAAAATGAATTAGTCGGTTTTTCTTAATTTCTCTATTTTTCTATTCCATATGTTGACCAATAGACCCTAAATAAATGGTTAGGCAAAGACTAAAATACTATTACTAACTGTTGAGAGTGATTTTGTTTCTTTGTTTTGTATTTTTTCTCTGTTGAGAGTAATAAATGAAGCAATGGGGTATGTTTCTGGATGGCACAGAGCTTGAATTAATGAAATGGGGGCCTGGCTTAGGACGAATGTCAACCGTCTGATTCCTTCCTTTTCGTCCTTCCACCGTCCGTTTCATTTATTACACATATATGAATATATGATATATCCTTTTTCAGCGCTGCTCCAAAAATATATCATTGATTGATTCTTTGGTACTATTGCTCTTAGATCAGTAGATCAGAGAGAGAGCAGCAAACTTTTGTTTATTGTTATTTCGAATATTGTAATATAATAGAAAATACTTAATGTTGAAAAAGTAGACTTAATCAGTACATTTATTCAAAATATGTAGTTGTCGTTTTCAAAAAGAAGTTAAATAGTTTGTAGTCAAAGATGTTCATATTTTACAAAACTAACCAAGAGAAATAAATTAAAGTAAATAAAATTAATTAAAATAATAATAATATTCTATAACCATGGAGTCGTCTCGTGACGGTCTTAAAAACTTCAGTTGTTCTCATTTCTTGCTCTATATAGTTAAATTTTATTAACTAGTCTAAAACCAAAGTTTCAAAATCTATTTGTATTATTTTATTTATAACAAATAAGATCAAATAGTACATACACCTTTTAAAACTTAAATTTTTTTTTTAAATATTTCTTATAACTACTACTAGATTAGTCTAGCGGTTATGGTACTAACCTTATTTATAAATAAGGAATTCGAATTCCGTCATTAACAGAATTAATTAAAAAAATTAAATAAAAATATATGAGCTCATCTAAATAAAAACAAATATCAAACTGAGTTCTTTATAAAAAAAATATATTTCTTATAAAACTAAAGTTTTGAACTTATTTCTTGATATTATGAAAATATAGATGTAAGAGATGTTTAGGGTTTTATATCCGTACTAAACCCTATATATAATCTGTTCATGGTAAATGATAACTCATGAAGGTCAAATGAAGCATAGAGAGAACCATAGTATTTAGATTTACTATTTAGGTTCCTTTTTTGACAGTTTCACTGACTGGTACGTGCCATGTACCACTCTCTCTCTCTCTCTCTCTCTCTCTCTATGACAAAACCAAACAAAAAGCCAGTTCTGGGCCTCTGGGCTCTGGCTCTACCTTCTAAAATCATCTCTCTCCTCTCTTTACTATTTTATTTTTACTTAGTCAAGAAACATCTCATGCATACATTCATTGCCCCTTGTCTCGGTTCGATATAAATCTCCCTACAAACTGTATACACATGCTCTCTTTTGTACGTGTGGCTTCTCTCTCTTCTCTCTTTCTAACCTCTATCTTTCATGGAGGGAAGCAACGTCAGTAACGGAAGAAGAACAAGATTGAACAGCAGAGAGGCGAGTCCAGACAGAGCAAGGCCTAATATGCAACTAAGACCAAATTCCAGGGTTTTGAACGCAAAAAAGGTTCAGATTGTTTACTATCTCAGTAGAAATGGCCAGCTTGAGCACCCTCACTTCATGGAGCTCTCTCAATTTCCCAACCAACAAATCCGTCTCAAAGGTTTTATTATTACTATTATTATTATTATTATTTGAAGTTTTTTCAATACAATTATTTACTTTTTAGTTTCTATTTTCTTTTTCTTTTTTTCACTTTTTATGGGTTTCTTTTGGTTTGTAGATGTAATTGAAAGGCTTACAGTGCTAAGAGGCAAAGGAATGCCTTCTCTCTATTCTTGGTCTTGTAAAAGGTATAATTCATAATTTCTTATTTTTGTCAAAAAAATATTTTTTGCACAAATATTTTTTAATTATATTATGTCAATAATTTTACATTTCTTTACTTCAAATTAAAGGTTTCTTTTAGTTTGTCATATGATTTGATCTTGACCTATCACATCATAAAAAATTATTACTTAGTACAACTAAACACGTACCTTTAAATCAAATCATCTGTTTCTAAGTCCATATTCGTTAAATATTCTCATAAGAACTTAATTAACTAATACAGGAGCTACAAAAATGGATATGTGTGGAATGACCTGTCGGAAAATGACGTCATCTATCCCTCCGACGGCGCAGAATACGTCCTGAAGGGCTCTGAGATCATCAATGGCTGCTCCGGTCAGACCACTTACTTTTTCACATTGAATTATCACCTTCAAAATTTGGACCATTTTCTCATTAGTTTCATCCCTTTTTTAACATTTCAGAGAGATTTGAACAGCTTCAACTCAGCAACAGGTTCGCGCCGAAAGCTCTCGCCATTTCTCACAAGGCGTATATACAACCAGATGAAGAAGAAGAAGAGTCTGATGAGCGGGACCTACTGGACTACAGACGCACATCAACGGTCAATATTAAGAACGCCAAGCCAAGATCAAACCACAGCCGTCAGATCGAGCTTCAGCTAGATGACTCTTCTTCCCCACCAAGCTCTTCTTCTTCAGACAAACAACCCAACTCAGCTGAACAATGCCCGGCCAGGCCCAACTCGATATTCTTGCAGTTAATCGCCTGTGGAGCCGGCGCGGTGAGTGGTAACAGTAAAGGGTCTGGGCGGAAGAGCGGCGGATTGCACCGTGGAGTGGTCAGCCGGCTGGCGGCCGGACGGGCCGGGGTGGAGGAGGAGGAATTCCGGCGGGTTTCTGATAACCCACGGCGGTACGGTGGTGTGGCCGTAGAGGATAAGGAGTATTTCAGCGGGAGTATTGTGGAAGAAGGACTGCGAGCTGGCCCGCCTGAACCAGTTCTGAAGAAATCCAACTCGTACAATGAAGAAAGGTACGTACTACGTAGGACCCAACTCCGCCATCTTTGTCTATTGTCCCTCCGCAAAACTGTGGAGCAACAGTGATGACTAACTGTTTGTTGTTGACTTGATTTTGAAACAGGAGGGCGAGACTGGGGATTGGTGAAGGGATTACTGGAGCGGAAGAAGAAGAAGAAGAAGAAGAGGAAGAGGAGAAGGTGGCTAGGGCTACAGAGGGAGTTAAAGGCAAGTGCATCCCTGTGAGGAAGAAGAACTCTGCCAAGCTTCAGCCCCACCATTAATGAAGATGAAAATTAGGACATATTAATTCACGTACTGTTGTTTTGAGTTTGTTGTGTTGATTTAATGTTTAGGTGATGTTTGATTGGGGAGTTTGGAGGTTCTCAAATCTAATGTTACTGACAGGAGATCTTTGGTTGTAAGCAAGATAGATTTTCTGCTTTGCTTCGAGTAATTCTCTAGTATTGTATTAGTTTATTTTCAAAATTTCCTATTATTTTCTATCCTAATTTAAAAACTAAATATTCCTAAATGTTGATAAATGTTAATTCTATTTGTATTGTTTGATTAAATAACGTTAGAAAAGAAGCTGTATCAAAAGCTGGAATAGCTCAGTTGGTTAGAGCGTGTGGCTGTTAACCACAAGGTCGGAGGTTCAAGCCCTCCTTCTAGCGATTTTCTTTTTCATTTTTTTCTATATTTTGTTGGGCTAGGCTTCTGTTCAATTTGCTAGCTTGAAACAAATATGGGCTACGCAAAGAAATGAAAACATTATTACCGGTTCATATTTTTTTTAAACCATTTTAATCTTTCTAACATTCAACTTATATATATGGACTTATTTGTTGGGCTTGGCTTCTATTCAATTTGGTTACTTGAAACATATACCAGCATTATAGAAGGTCCAAATTTTAAAAACCATCCTTCATTTTTCTAAAATCAACTTATATAATTCGACATTTAAAATATATTGCAATGAATTGTTCTATCTTTCATAATCACAAATTTTAAAAATCATAGCATCATCATCACTTCTTTTAGTTGATATTAATTAACAATGCATTCTACTGTCAATACAAGAACAAAAATTACTTGGTTTGGGCTGAAGTGATGTTAAGTCATGTTTAAATTGAGTCTGAAACAGTCTAATGAGAAAAATAGATTAAAAAGACCTAACAATTATAATTAAAATATGACTCAGTTTTTTCTTGAAAATTAAAGTCTTAAATAGTATGTCGGCTATAAATTAAAAAAACAATATTAAAAGATAAAATATTTCAATTGAATTTTATGGTTGAAACTATCAACAACGTTGCTCAGAAAGAATTAGCAAAAATTTAGTCAAAATATGATCATTCACAGTCTTATTCTAAACCTAATTCCAGCATAATATATATGTCAACCAAAGAAGAATTAGTTCATTAATTAAATAATATATCCATAAGCTTAGAGGTATTTACAGCATGAATCCACTAGCACTTTGTAACCGGGGTCAAAATGTAATAAAAAGGAAGGGTGGGGATTCTATGATTATTTACTATTTATGAAGCATCTCTTTTGTGCATTTTCCTTTTTCTCAGTGCTCATGGCATTTGGCATGACAGTGCTTTGACTTGTGTAGAGATTGGTTCGTTGACTTTGAGAAAAAAAGAATTTGAAAACTATTTGACAAACTTTTCTTTGTAATTATTTTATTTCAAATACTTTTGTGTTCTCATGTTTTGCACACGCCAAAAATTACAATAAACTTGCATAAAAAAGATAATCATTCGAATTTATTTTCTTTTCTTGGTATTTTTTAGAATCATGTATGCATTAAAGAAAAAATATTTATCATTATAGTAGCAAACTTAAGTTAGATGCACCATATTTTTATTTTTATTTATTTAGTTCCGACATGATATAACAATAATACATATAAAAAAGCACATATGATGCTTTTTATTAGTTCATAATACATAGAAGGTTTTCTCACATTTGTAATTTTTATTTTGTTATTTTTTCTTATTTTGTTAACATATAATAACCTCTTACTCATTGTCCCATCATATATATATTGGAAAAAAAAATGAGGGAGAACTACAAATAATCGCTTGCTTTGTTCTCTTTAGGGTGGACTCATATGTCCTCACATAATTTTTTTTAAATTATTCGTGCTACATGCGGGATTCGAACCCCTCACATATGAATGGATGGAATTGGTACCATGACCACTATGCTAACTTCGTGATGGTTCCATCATATATAGATGATGCAAGATATCCTATTTTTTTATTCAAACATGACAAACGAAATGTCTATCAAAGTTTTATGAAATCAAATTATAAAAATTCAAAAAACCATGTATATTATATGATGAGAATTTATAATTGGGTATGAATTGGGGTGTCCAAACTATATATTCTTTGCATGCAATATGTCTCGAAGTGGAAAAAGTCAACACGAGGTCATCAATTAGGAACTAAAGAATTTTGCCCAAAATTCCAACCTAAACTCATTTGTAATTATTATGCAATTCTGACCTGTAAAGTGACATAATCCAAGTTGGGTGCTTCATGCCTTCATCTTAATCATATTCTAATTTATCGGTTCCACAAGAGGATTAGAAAGATAAGATCAAGTTTGTCTCTTCAAAACAGAGATGACGTAGAGTTTTCATTTTTTACTAGAAGAAATGTTATGATTTGATTTTATAAAATTTGATAGTTAATTAAAGTTTTTTTTTTTTGAGATTCAACTCAACATGTGTGGAGATATTTTGCTAAATATGTATTATACAAGATTGTGTTTGTCGGTATTTGAATCCACAATATTTTGTCACACATGCAATATGCTTTATCAACTAAAATAAAGATAAATTCATTTATCTAAATATATCCTAAGGTTTAATTATGTACACAATTCAAGTTAATATGCTCAAGCAATACAAAAAGTCTTCCTTAAATTATACTTGCATGGAGGTAAAAAAAAAAATTAAAATATATTTTAGCATGAGAAGCACAATATTTGATGAAAAATATTTTTTTAAGGGTTCTAATATTGCGCGATGGGTCTGATAGTGAGTGACCCATATGCGACGGCTAACGTGGAAGGCGCACGTCAGCCAAAACGAGACGCATCTCCACCCGGCGACTTCCACCTGAGCAGGCGACGACGGTAGCATGACGGGATGAGGTTGTTGCTGAGATCAGAAAACAGAGGCGTGACGACGAAAACAGTATATTGAAAATGATATAACAATATATAATTCAAACAAACAGTATATATATATAGCAATATATAATTCGAGAAAAAAATAGTATAAATATAGTATAACATTCGATATAAACAATATATATAATTCGAGACAAAAATAATATATAGATATGATATAACAATATAAAATTCGAGACAAAACATTATATATATATAGTAAACATATAATTCAAATAAAAAAGTACATATATAGTATAAAGTTCGATATAACAAGTATAAATAATACGAAAATAGTATATCAATATGATATAACAATATATAATTCGAGATAAAACAGTATATATATAGCAATATATAATTCGGACAAAAATAGTATATGTAACGAAGTGTAAGATGTAGTATAATAATATATTTATGTGTATATATACTATATAGATATGATAAAACAAGTATATAAATATGATATATTTCGCATAATATATATATATATATATATATATATATATATATATATATATATATATATATATATATATATATATATATATATATATATATAACAATTTCTTCGATCAATAAAATAGTATATATCAGACCGTCGCGTTGGAGAAGAAGGGGACGACGAGAAGAAAGACAAGAGGCGCATGTGGCTAAGAAGCATGTCGCAACACAACAGGTCACGCATGGGTCATTACCTGACGTGTCATGATATCCAATTTCCCTTTTTTTTTAAAAAGAGAAGAAGCACAAAATGACTGATTTTAAATGATTTCATCTTATTTTTTTGGACGAGTGATAAAAACGAATTAAAATTTACTGTATCTATATGCTTTGTCAATATAAGTAATGAATCAAGCAACATGCTTTGTGAATATAAGTAATGAATCAAGCAACATTCTTTGTGAATATAAGTAATGAATCAAGCCATATGTTGCATTTGATCAAATTTTGAATGGTTTTGGAAATTTTGGTGGCATCGTTTTTGAGATTGATTCTATAATTCGTGTATTGATAGGATGTTCATTCGGTCAGTTCGGTTCAAATCGAACTAAATAAGACCAAATCGAACTAAACCAAACCAAATAAGATTTGAACCGAACCGAACTAAGTCAAAACCGAATTCTAAACCGAACCGAACAAAATCGGGTTTATTTCGGTTTATTCGGTTAAATCGAATTAGAATGATATTTGAAAAAATTTTAATCAAAATTAACAAAATTTAAACAAAATAATGATTATATTAATTAATAATAATATATATTTAAGTTTAAAGTATTATAAATTAGCAAAATTAGTAACAAAATCGAATCGAATCGAACCGAACCGAACCAAATTGACCAAAGAACCAAACCGAACTAACCGAAATTAAATGGTTTGGTTTGAAAACCTTATAAACTGAACTGAATGAACACCCTATGTATTGATATATTTTGGCACATATGCGCTATGCAAAATTGTATTTGTTGGGATGCGAACATGTGACATCACCCAAATTTATAAAGTATTTTATCGCTTGAGTTAACAAACTTTACTAACGTTTGAAGAATGCAAAAAACTATTTCGAGAGGCGTACAAAATTATATAAATAAATAACAGTCATAAAAAACTGATGGTTAATCAATAATTAAGATTGGTCATGACTCATCGTCGGACACCTAAAACAACTTGGTGGTATGATAAACGATCGATAATACTCAAGGATGCGAGAGGAAAATAAAAATGTGGCGTTAATTAGATGAAGAATATTATTTTGATTTAATAATTAATACTGACATGAAAAATAAAATTATATTGCTAGAAAGGCATGTGATTAATTTTAGTATTATACAATATTTGTTAAATCAGAAATAATGATATTAAATCACATATCTTTCATTCAGATTGCTGCAGTTCTATTTTATTTATTTTCCTTTCTTCCAATAGAGACCATTCTTATCCAAACTATATGGGGATATGAAATTAATAAGTATAAAGTAGTAATTAGCATTTTTTTTTTTGGAAATATGGAATTAATTAGCATAGCTAGCTTATTCCACAGGAAAAAGTGGACCCTCTGAAAAAGATTAGAAGCAAAGGAGAATCAAAATTCTTCATTTTCTTCCTCCCCTTCTTTTGATTCATTCAACAAAATTATAACTATTTCCATACAAAAAAACATGTAATATTAGGAGATCAAATTGTTCATGATAAATCTCTGTCACTTCCTTATTTTGTTCTAGACCTTCAAAAAGCCTCTTTTGTTTTTGTTGAAATTGCATGCAAGGCTTAAAAATCTTCTGACGTGCATCATTTATATCCCATAAATTGAGAGAACATATAGCTTAGTTTTTCTTCATAAAAGAATGTTCGGTACCTTTCCATATAAAGTACTAAAACTCGTGTATAATTTTGCAACTAAGCGGGAAATAACATTACCCATGAATATGAATTCTGAATTAATTTCGATAGTAAAACTAAAGAACATCAAGTGTACAAATAAAAATACAATTTTTCTTGTTTTTATTTTCAGAATTGATTTGAGATTGAATTTGGAGCATATGAAAGTTTCTTATGTTTTTTGTGTCTTGTTATATCTTAAGTGAAATAAAAATATGAAGGTTTAATTGGATAATGCATAAGTTCACTTGGAAGTGTATTAAGAAAAACTGATGTGTAAAACAGTGAAGTGAAAAAAAAAATTTGTAGATATTATATAGCCTAAAAGTCCAACTCTTTGTTGCAACACTATTGCTACAAACATGAAAGAAAAATTAGAAATCACGCTGGGATATTGTAGCGATTCTGTAGCAATGAATTGAAATTATATGTTGTTTTCTCACGTTCCTATATACGCTGTATACTGCTTTTATTTTTTTAAATATATACTGTTTACCGAATGAATTTGTATATACTGTTTTTTTTTTCAGTTTATATGTTTGTATATACTATTTTCATTTTTTTTAAATATATACTATTTTATAGAATGAATTTTTATATACTGTTTATTTTCAGTTCATATGTTTGTATATACTGTTTTCAGTTTTTATATACTGTTACTACAGTATCGCTACATTAATGCCACGTATTATCAGCTCCCAACATGAAAATAGTCCTTAATTTTTAATTAAATTACAATATTACTTTTTTCGTTGTATCAAGAACTAATCATGAACACAAAGTAAGCTAAACCAAAATGTTTAAGCTAATAATATTGCGACAAATGATACATTTATCTCATAACAATATAGTAGTAACAAAAATATATATCTTGGCACCTTAATTTTGCTAGGATCAAAGGTAGCGAAATAAACTTCCCTTTTAATGGAATTTCTATTTTGAAACAGTAAAAGATAGCGAAAGGGTGATTGTGAAAAGAAAAAACAGAATAGATGATGACGAAAGTTGTTGAGTACTTAATTAAGACGCCCTAAACTGAGTACTATTGCTAGCCATCATGCTCATATGCTCTTCATGTTTATGTGTAGTTAGACTTTTTTGGCGGAGCAGATTGACTATATTTACTATGGTTTACAAAAAACTTCTTTCTCTGTTAATTAATAGTGTACGGAAACTTCGAGAATATTAAATACATAAAAATAACATATTTTCAAAAAAATTTAGATGATCAAATACATAAATATATAGAAATATATGTATTTTTTAATTTTCATCACTAAACCATTATTGGTATGTATTATTTTATTAAAAAATCTAGGAGAGATCATGGCCCAGTCCTTATAAAACTTCCCATATGTGTGTATTTCTTGTTCGTTTGTGATTTATTTGGACGTCCTCTTTTTATTTGGTTCAATAGATACTTCAAAATAAATACGATCATAACATAACATTTTACAATAACCTAAAAAGCCAAAAAAAAAAAAGTTTACAATAAACATTAGTCTAAGACAAAATAAATTTCAATGTGTAATATTGTCTTGAAAAAATTAGATCTACACACCAAAACACTAAAATATATTCCAAATAAAAAAATTTACATAACTCTAACACCGTAACCCATAAACCATAACATTTACAAACCAAAAGCCAAATAAAAAAAGAAAAAAGGAAAAACAAATGCTTCCCTAGTATTGCCTCCAAAAATCTCAGCAAACCAGGTACTTCAACTTAATCACACAAACCTAAGAACACCTCAAATCAAAATAAATCCTCAAAAATCTAATCAATTCAACCCAACTACTGATCATAAGAGAAGATCGAATCCCAATCGATATCCCAAGACGGATATTTCTTCAGCTTAAACCTCTCTGCTTCATCCCACGGCGCCTCCGTAAAATCCAACATTTGAATCTCACTCAAATTCGACATTTCCACATTTGAACAACTCTCCAATCCACTTTCCTCTGAAACCTCACATTTCACGACATTCCTCTCCTTAATCTCAATATCCAGACCTTCACAAATCGACCTCAATTTCGCATCAATGGAAGAATGAAGAGGCGGGCCCAAATGGGTCCCGTTCTTTCGAAGCTCAGGAAAATTCAATCTCGCGTTGTCGCCACGTAATCTGAAAGCCGCACTGTCATAAGCCAAAGCCGCCTCTTCGGAAGTGTCGTAAGTTCCGAGCCACAAACGTGTCCGATTTCTCGGCAAACGAATCTCCGCGACCCACTTGCCCCAATGCCTCTGTCTCACTCCTCTGTAGAGCTTAGTAGAAGACAAAGAAGAAGAAGAAGAAGAAGAAGAAGAAGGAGGGACCGACCGTTTCATCGGCTGAGGTTTGGGACCGAGGTGGTGCGATCGGATCGGAGAGGAGGTGAGAGAGACGGACGGAGAGTTGGACGAGGAGGAGTTGGATGAAGAGGAAGAGAAAGAGAAGGAGGTGAGAGAGACGGACGGAGAGTTGGATGGAGAGGAAGAGAAAGAGAAAGACTCAGATGTAATTGGATCCATGAGAGCTTGCATGAGCTCTTCCTGAAAAGGGTCTGTCGAGGTGTAAAAGGAAGGTAAGTAATGGGCGTTTATAGCTGTGGCCATGGCTTTAGATTCAAGCAAAGCTTATTGATTCCTTTTCACTTTCTTTTTCAGAAAACTAACACAGAAATCCAAATATAAAAAGAAACCCAAGAACCAAAATTCTATCCGGGATTAGATTTTCACAAATGGAAGAACTGAAAGAGGGAAATTCAATCTTATATTCTTCGCTAATTGGAGAAGGGTTATTTCTATTTTTCTTACTTTGGACTTGAGAGACTGACGACGGTTTTTATAAGCACACAACTGAACAGTATCACCCAATGACTAAATGACACGTATTTCTCCAACAGGCATCTGGCGGGAGCTTAACGGGCAGATGCCGGTTAGAAGAACACGTGTTGGATTGTGATTGGAGTAAAAGTAGTTGACCTCTCAATTCATGTACCATGATTTATTTAAATTTTTATTTGAGAAATTATTGAGAATGACCGGTCTTTACAAATATATATTTTATCTAGAACTAATTTAAAATATATTTTTTTTGTTTTATCTAAAATATATTTTTTTTGTTTTATCGTATTTTTTTCAAAAATATATTTTTTGTAATAATACTATACTTTTTGTGTTAATCGATTTACTCTTTGTAATTTTATCATAATTTTTTGAAATCGGATGTTTCAAAATGCCGTACTTCATATGTGGACTTTTTTTTTTAAGAATAAAGCTACGTATTAAAAGAAGAAATTAGTTTAGTGTGTTGTGTGTTAAAACTTAGGGAGAGATAAAATTAGAGTATTTTTAATTAATTAGGGGTGGGACTAATGATAGTGGGCAGTGGCATGGGCTGTGATGCAAACTTGTAGAGTGGCTCACACGCGTTTTGACTTGAGTCCTAACTTTATAATGGATATGGAGTACTTTTTTTTTAATTGATTATTAATTTGTAAGGAGTAAAGAAAGTATTTTTAAAAGGAAAGATATAGAAATAGTATTAGTTTTGATTTATGGATGTAACTTTTATATAAAGATAATAAAGAAAAAAATAGGTTTTTTGGCATTTGTATTGTAATTTATTATTTATAGCATTTTCTTGACTCTTACCGGAAGGAAGAAAATGATATATTTGTAAAAAGAAAAAAAATGATTCATTTTCAAAAATTTAATGAAATTGGGAATATTATGAAATGTATTTTGTAGTGTCATATTTTCTATAGGAAAACTATTAGTATACAATTTCAGTACTATATTTTTTTTTAGAGTGCGTAAAGTAAATCCATTAAAGTTGGAAAGTTTCATAACTAAATGATTCGGTACACGAAATATACAGTGTGAATATCAAAAGATCTGGGCTCGTTCATTGTAGTATATGTTGGTTTTATGCTTAACCTAAACGAGAAAGAAGTAATTGAACTTTAATATTAATATATAATATAGATATTTGTGCTCGGTACATTGCATCTTTTAGTCCGGCCCAAAATCGAATATGCTTGGTCTAATTAAGTTTGCACAAATTACATCATATTTAATGTTTGTTATCATATAAATCATTATGGGAAAGATTCACTGCTAGTCACAAAATTATTTTTTTTCATATAGACAATGTTTGTGAGAGATGTGTGTGAGCGAAAATCAGAACACGTATTTTTCCCCTTAAAAGTAACTGACTAGTATTTTACCATTTTCTTTGTCTAACACGTTTTTTTTTTCTTTTTCCCGACAGAATGTCTTAGGATGTGATACATCGGATTCAGACACAAAATTCACAAGCAATAATTTGATCCACCAATCATTTAAAATATTTAAGTTAAGCAATTTATTACTTATCTTTAACGATTTGAAATCCTTAAAAACATGACATGTGTCCTATTTAGGGTTTTCTGTACATTGCAGTTGAAAAAAACCTATTTAGGGTTTTCTGTACATGGTAGTTGAAAAAAACTGTGAAATAAGTTATTTTATAGGAGGTATTTGACTCATGATGGAAACTATAGATGGAGGTAAGATGAGAAGTCCAAGTTCAAGATTGGTAGATTCCTTAAAGATAATTATGAAACAAGTCAATTTGATAAGATATTATGACCCGTTATAATTTTTTATACAAAAATATATACATTTTATTTTATTAAAAAATATTTTATCCATAATTTAATAATATGGTTACATCCATAATTTCATGTGTACTCCTTTAAAAACTCAAAATGTGACTTACAAAACATAAATTATATGATCAACCAAAAAGAAAAATATATTTTTATTTGTAGAACTTCAAAAAGTTAAATATAATTTCGTACTTGCTTAAAAACATGCATTGCATGGAAAGATACAATTATGAATATATCATATATTTATAAATATAAACTACAAAAGAAATATTTTCGAAGCGGAATGAGAGTATATTCTAGTATAAATTAATAAAATTATCTACATAACTTAGGTTGTAAGATTGCATAAAGAACAAACACAATTAACTGACCTGATCATCCCATGTGAGAAGCCCTGTCATGATTAAGTTCTATTTTTTTATATATATTGTTTTGTATCTTGCATACATTGTTTCCAAGATCAATATACTGGTTTTTTATTCTACATATTATTTTTATATATATATTATTTTTCATTTTATATGCTATTTTTTATTTGTAAATATTATATTGAGAAAAAAAATTATATATTGTTTCGTGAAAAAAGATAAGGTCATGCTAAACAACAAGAAATCCCCTCATTCAGTATCATATTCATATCCTTCAGCAGAACTAATAATATGAGAAAAGTCCAATTTTGCCCCCTCATTCAGTATCATATTCATATCCTTCAGCATAAATAATAATATGAGAAAAGTCCAATTTTGCCCCCTCAACTATTCAAATAGCTCATTTTTAATCCCTCAACTTTTTATTAGTCCAATTTTAGTCCTTGCCCCCTCAACTATTCAAATACCTCATTTTTAATCCCTCAACTTTTTATTAGTCCAATTTTAGTCCTTCAACTATTCAATAAGTCTATTTTTAGTCATTTCATCCGTTAAGTGCTTATATGTCAGTAGAATTTGACACGTAAGTAACATGTGGCATATATTCTTGATACATATTCTAACGTGACAATTGTGACATGGCAAATATTTGAAAAAAATAAATTTTTCTTAATTTCCCTATTTTCTTCAAATATTATTTTATTGTATATACTTATAGTGCATGTTTATTTAAAAATATGATATTGCTTATGTGTCGAGAACATATGCCATGTCATTACTTACGTGTCAAGTTTAACTGACACGTAAGCACTTGACGGATGGAATGACCAAAAACAGACTTATTGAATAGTTGAGGGACTAAAATTGGACCAACAAAAAGTTGAGGGACCAAAAGTAGACTTATTGAATAGTTGAGGGGGCAAATTTAGACTTTTCTCTAATAATATTCCAAACTTACAAAACCTTCTATCCCAATTTCAGATATAAAAATCATACAGGGACCTATCTGCAAAAAACCTCGTCTTTCATTCTCTCTCTCATCCCCTCAAAATCAATACCTTCTCTCTCCTCCTCGCTCAACCAGCCCACACACCTATCAACAAAATCATCAACATTCTCACCATTTCCAAACTTCAAAAGATGTTTCAAATTATTTTCCGTCGGCTCATTTATTAAATCTTCAAATATGTTTTTCAAACTTTCACACCAAATCGGTCTTGCCATTTTTAGAAAGTTGTACAAATTATTAATCGAGAGATTAACGCTCCCTAATTCTGACTCATCCTTTTCGCCTTTTCCGTGAAAATCCGACCCTCCAATTTTAATCAACCCATTTAAATCCGCCAGCTCAGCAAAACCTAAATTAACAGAGCCAAATTAAAAATCTAAAAATGTTTATTATTAACTGAATTAACTGCAAAAATGACTAATTACCATTGACTTTTCCGTCGGATCTATATACTTCTAAACAATTAAGACCGTGATTTGCCAAAGTTTTTATAACTGAAATGGGATTTTTTATCGACCAAGGGTGAGCCAATGCTGATACGCCACCTGTCTTTTTTATCAACTCCACAACTGTTTCGGCTGAAGGCTCGCTCCCACTACATGACAAAACACATCATTCTACAAATTTACAATTAAAATGGCCAAGATCATTTAATTTAAGGGAAGCATTTCAAAAACCGTCTATATATATCATCTATTATTTATCAAAAAATATCTTAATTAAAAGAACTAGTTTAAATTTTTCATTTTTTTTTTAAATCATCTTGACTTTTAAAATACTCAGAAAAACCCCTAATGTCAACTATTTAATTTCAAAAACCACCTAATTAATGTTTTATTTTCAAAAATCCCATACCTTATTTTGAATCAACAAAGAAATACTATGTAACTATATTAATATATTTTTAAATAATAGAATATACATATTAATTATTATTTAATATTTATATATCATTAGAATATTATTCAGATATTTCATTTTTTATATAAAAGTAAAAGTCAAGGGTTTTTTAGACCTTTAAAAGTTACGGATTTATCCATAATGAAAAATTTAAGTACGATTTTTTTTATTAAATATTTCCCTTTGATTAACAATAATTATTAAAAAAAACATACAGCGAATAAGCGGGCCCATCATCATACAAATACTTATTAAACGCGTTTTTAATACTATCCACATGACCCGCCTCGACCATCGCTCTGGCAACATGCAGTCTCCCCGGCGCAATTCCTTCCCCCGCAATTCTCGTCAAATTCTCCCATTTCACAGGCAATTTCAACCTCTGCAATTTCTGTAGAATGCTCTTGGCTCGCGCGTATCTTCCTTGTCTTATACTTAACAGCATGCTCTCCAGTTCTGACGGACTGGATGGCCCCAGTTGGCTGTAGTAGGCTAATATGTGTACTATCTCACTGCTTCCTGTTCCAACTCTATAGGAAATTAACATAAGTTTGTAACTTTTTGTGTGAATTAATGAATATTAGAAATGGGATCAATGTATTTTGATACTTTGGAGAGAATAAAGCGCTAATTTCGACGCCGGGAATAATTCTCATGCCGAATTTGGAAGCTGCGTTTATTGCCTCCGGAATTCCATTCGTCGTGTCGTGGTCCGTTAAAGCTAGTACTTTCACCTGGTAAACGAACGAGCTTGAATTAATTCCGTAATTTCTAATTTAATGGAAGAATAGGAAAATAAAAGGGTGAAATGAAATTACTACCCCTCTGTTGTGAGCTCTGAGGATCAGAGCAGAAGGAGAGAGAAACCCATCGCTGTGGTTAGAGTGAGAGTGAAGGTCGAACGTCAGCGGCTCCAATGGCGGAGCGAAGCTCGACGGCAGGAAATCATCGCCGGCGGCGCCGGAGGATGAGGCGGCGGAGGCGGAAGGAGGAGAAATCCAGTCGTGAACGTAGTTGAAAGCTAGGGTTTCAACTACGGTGCCGCTCTTCTTGTTCTTCTTCCTCTTCCCGTCGCCATTTTTCTTCCTCCCTTTGCTCTTCCCCATTTCTACTCACTAAATCAATGTTCTGTGATTTAAACCTTACTAAAACAATGGATAATTTGGCCCATATCATATATATTGGGCCAGAAATTTATGACTTTTTTTTATATATATATATCATTCTATTCAAAAATAATTCAGCAAATATCATTCATTTCAAAATAATGGGGTATCTACCATTTCCCCCACATATATTCTTCCGCATGTGGATTTTCAGTTTTTTCAAAAATTTCCCATTTGACTGGCTAAACAAGGTTAATTATTGTAAAAAAATATAACTTTTTTGCGTTTTTTTCCCGAGAAAAAATTAATTTTTTTCTGTTCGGTCAATGGCAGTGGCGGAACACATTTTTTCACTAATTAACTCTATTTTTGAAAAATTATAAAATCCACATGTTCCACCACTAGAAATGACGGAAATGGTAGATATCCCATTATTTTGAAATTAGTGATATTTGCTTATTTATTTTTTAACGTGGTGGTACAAAAAAAAATTGAAATTTATCCTTGATTGGGCTGTCTGGCACAGTTTATAGGCAAAATTCATCAAAAAGAAAATTCTTAATATTCAAAAAAACACCATTCAATTTTTTAAAATTTACTTTCTATTACACTAATCAAGCAAGCATGTTTTGATTTTCGGATTATGTAAACATATCACAATTACACAACCAGTAATTTCTTCAGTTCCAAAAGAAACAAACACATCAAAAAGAAAATTCTTATATTCAAAAAAACAACATTCAATTTTTAAAATTTACTTTCTATTTCAGTAATCAAGCAAGCATGTTTTGATTTCGGATTATGTAAACATATCACAATTATACATGCAACCAGTAATTTCTTCAGTTCCAAAAGAAACAAACACACACACCACAACAAATTATTCTAACAATCGATTAAACCCGCAACAAAGTCCATTGTAATTATACAAAACATCTCAATCCAAACCAACCAAACAACAAATCTAAACAATCTTAATCAATCAATGGATCGATCGATCAATCGTCTTTCTCCTCGTACATTTTCAGCACATCGCCACAGCCCCCCAACGCTTTCTCCATCTCGAACCCCATCGCATTCGCAAACCTCACATCGGACGAGATCCCGTTGTTGTGCGTCAGGAAAACTCGAGCTCTTTCGCGGCCCTTGACCAGCATGGCGCAACGGCTGTCCGGACTGGAGATCAGAACCGTGTCGCAAAGCTCGTGCTCGTGCTCGTCTGTGACGTAAATGGTGTACGTGCCTGTGCGGTCTGTGGTTCCGGCGAAGGTTTTCAGGCCGGTCTTGGACCGGCATTCCACCTTCACTTTCGCCCCTGAAAGTAGAAACAAATCAATGGAAATAATGTTAAATGTGAGTTGAGTTGAGTTATGATTTATGTTTGAGAAGAGTTAGAAAGAAAGTTAGATTTTGTTTCTTTTCGAGAGAATGTAAGCAAGATATAATGGTAAACTTGTTGCTGATCTGAAAGTTCTGATCAAGATACAATGCTGACATTTTCTTCTAAAACATCACCAGATCTGTAAATCAAGATCAAGAACCAACAAATCCAAACCCAACCCATCAATCCACCACCTCAGATCTGAGCCCTAAACCCATCAATCGTCCAGAAACACCCACAAAGCACTCACCGGCGATGTAGGAAGTAACGGGCGTCTCGAACCCGACCTTGCAGGTGTCGCAGAACACGCGGCCCTTCACAAGGAACCCGGCGCTCTTCTTCAGGCCGCGCGCGTCCGCCGGGAAGGCGCAGAGGATCGCCGCCGCGGCGAGGGCGGAGAGGAGGAAGATCGCTCGGACCTGATGCATCGTAAATGAAAGAAAGAACGAAAGGTAAAGCAAGGAGAATAATGAATGAGTGAAGTGTGAAGTGGAAATGTGATTGATATGATATGATATGATATGATATAAATTGGTTTGGAGGTATATTATGGTTTTATCTGCTTTATGTGGTATGTTTTTGGTTATTTACCCTCAGTAAATTATATTTTATGAAAATACTCTTCGAATGTAATTTGAAGTTTATGTAAGGTTATGTACCCTCAGCAAATTGTATTTTATAAATATATTCTTCGAGTATGATTTGAAATTTATGTGTGGTGATGTATACTCAGCGAATTGTATTTTATGAATATGCTTTTGAAGTGTGATTTGAAGTTTAAGTGTTATTGTAGTGAAGTATGATTAATTTTAGGGCTGTTAAGTTGAATTAATTGAGAATTAATTTCGAAGTGCCTTCATGGTATTTTAGAATGTGTTTTTCATTGAGTTGAAACTCACGCATCAACGTATTTTCTATAATGTGTTTTTCTTTTTTTCAAACGTAAAAAAAAATCTATGAATTGATTAGGGTCTCATTTGTCATCCATTTTTTGTTTCATATTTTTTATTTCTTTGGTAAAAATAATAAATAACATGTTTGGCTTATTTTCATCTGATTACCAAAAAAATGAGATTCTTTAAATGAAAATAGACGTTTCAACTTTTTTTATTTTTTATTTTTTTTCCACACGATGTTAAATATGGTATCTCATGAGTTCATCATTTTTCGTTAATTGCAATATAATATATAAAAAATGATTTATTACATGGTTCATCAATCTTTAGCCTAAATTTTTTATTCAGCTGCTTCATAAAGACCAAGCAATCATCAGGCAATATAATTATGTTTTGTCCTTTAAAAATTTTCTTGAGATTTCATTATCTCTCTGTTTCTGCATTTTGGTTGAGATTTCATAATCTATAATCTTATGTATGGTTATGAACTTGTGAGTATTTATCCAATACATTGTAGATGTATATATATTTCTACTAATTATATCAATATTATAAATATATTATTTTTTTTATGGAAATTGGGAGACACATTAATGTGTCTCCATTTCTATTTAATAAATACCGTCGTCAACACGGAAAAATCAGATATACAGTTCTTTGATAATTACATGATTGAAAATAAAAATAAAATCACTGAGCAGCGAATAAAAGTCCAAAACTAAAACAGTATAGCCACCGCTAAAATAAATATATTGCTATTATTTTATTCTATTTAGTAGATGGAAGAATCAATTCATAATGTCAAAAATAAATGATTATGTGATTGAGCTTGAAACTAGTATGGACTTGTCAAATTGAGAATTTTTTATCAGTTCTATTACGAAGGATAACAACAATAATACTTGGAATAGGATATGTGATGAGTTGGAATAGTTAACGAAAAAATACAATTTTGCAAGGGTGGTAACAAATTTTTTTGTTTTGGTAAGAATGCAAAAATGTACACATGCATGCTGGATAGGTGAAAATGTGAAATCACCGACAGACATGAACTCGATGAATAAATTGTCACTAGCTGGCGAGGTGCAGAGAGTCACATGCAGGCAGTGAAAGAACTAGATACTAATCATCTCCATTATAAACTTACACTACATACCTCTCTTATTAGTGTAAGTAATAACTTCCATTTCTTGAGAATGGAGAGGACATGAAAGAAAATAAAAAGGGGATTAAGGATCTAATGGAGGTTGGACCCGTGTTTTAAGGAGTCAAGGATCTAACAAGGAATGTTGTTGTATGAGATCTATTCAAGCAAATGGGATTTAATTATAATTTAAAGATAAAAACCTAATTTGTAGTTTAGTTGGTGTATTTTTAGTCAGTTGACGTTTTGAAGTATATTATTACTATCTCAATTGTTTAATTAAATATTATATTGGAATATGATAGAGCACGACGGGATGGTGCACTACGAGATCACGACGACTGACGTGGCAAGCACCACGTCAACCAAATCACGACGGCAAAGCTCCAACCGGCCCCTTCAAGCTGAGATCACAATTAGACCACGACGGGATGAAAAACAGAACGCGACACGAAAGCAGTATATAGATGGTTATATACCAGTATATAATTCAAACAAAAAAATATATATATATATATATATATATATATATATATATATATATATATATATATATATATATATTCCAAAAGAAAACAATATATAGATATGATATAACAATATATAAATCGGATAAAACAATATATATATAACACTATATAATTAATATATATAACATTATATATATCGATATGCGGATATGATATAACAAGTATATACACGTGATAATATAGATATGGTATAACAATATATACATATGATATAACAAGTATATAAATCGGATAAAACAAAATATATATATATATATCCACAACATACGTTTTTTAACTACACCCAAAATACGTATTAAAAAAATAAAAATAAAAATTTTAACCTTACGGATGTAATATATATGGTATGAATATATTGTGGATTAATTTTCACAGGAATCAGAATAATATATCATTTCCATCATGTATCATCAAAAATATGCAGCACTATTCAAAACATATATCGGAATAATAGTTTGATGATACATGATGGCAATGATATATTATTCGATTTCGTGAAAATTAATCCACAACATATTCATAACATATATATTACATCCATATGGTTGAAATTTGAATTTTTACTTCTTATAATCACTTTACGGGTATTTTAATAAAATGTATGTTCGAACATACGTATGTTATATATATATATATATATATATATATATATATATATATATATATATAACACTATATAATTAATATATATAACAGTATATACACGTGATAATATAGATATGGTATAACATTATATAGATATGATATAATAGTATATAAATCGGATAAAACAATATATATATAACACTATATAATTAATATATATATATATATATATATATATATATATATATATATATATATATATATATATATATATATATATATATATATATATATATATATATATATATATATATATAATGATATATATACCAATACACATATATGATATAACAAGTATATACACGTGATAAATAGATATGGTATAACAATATAACAATATATAAATGTGATTTATAAATATGATATAATAAAATATATAGATTTGATATAACAATATATTATTCAGACATAACAATGTATAATCAACCAATAACAGTATATCACGTCGTGCTGGAGAAAAAACACAACGGAGAGAAAATTGGCGATTGGCCGGCGTGCTGCCACGACGGCCGTGATCACGGTGATCACGGCCGTCGAGAAGACACATTTCCCTTAACTTTGTAGTATATTATCATACACTCAATTATTTAACTAGTATGTTTTTCTCTTAACTTTTTGGTGCATTTTTAACCTCTTAGTTACTGATTTGGCTCATTTCTCTTTTAAATTAGTTTAAAAAAAAATGGGATGAGGCTAAAACAAATGAAATATATATGTATTTATATGTTTGTTTCATGTGTACTAAATATCGCAAGATATTATATTCACAATAAATTCATAAAATAACCATAATAAATCATAAGTATACATATTTTTCAAAATACCTACATATCTTACCCCTAAAATAACCATCTTAAATTTACAATAAAAATCAAGCAGGCATTAATCTTCCATTAGAAACTATTATATCTATACACAACAAAATTAACTTCATTGAACTTCCCCTTAATCTATCAGCCCCAAAACTTACCTCCTAAAAAGAGAAATATAACTGAAATATTTTATCTGAGTAATATAAATGATTCCAACAACTTGGAGTTAGCTAATCGATAGAGCTTATATGTTTTAATTAACAAAATAAAAGAGCACAATTAACCAAATCCCAGTATTTTTCACCCCACAATTGAAGATGCCACATTTGCTCTCAAACACTTAGCCGTCAGATTATGAAATGTTTGACAGATAAAACTCTTGTTTTTACAAATAAGTGATTTATTCTAATGTCTTTTTAGAACTTATTGACCTAGACCACAGTCCGCAATACATTATTCTTTTAGTTATCTATCATATTAATTATTAAGATTTAAAAACTTGAACATGATACAATACTAAAGTTTTCTTTAACATCTCATTTAATGAATTTGAAATGCAATCTCTCTGTAGCTCATTTGACAATTTAGTAAATTTCCCTCTCAACTCAACCCATAGGTCATGGATTCGAGTCAAAAAAAAAATTTAGATAATTATTTGAGTACACGAGTCAGCGATTGTTATAAACTGCTCAAGTTAATGCATCAATTTCATTAATGATGACGACAATAAAAAAATTGGGATCTAGTTTCTCAAAATGTAATGTTGGATAGCATAAATTGAAATTTAAACTTAGTAAAAATATTTTTAATGTTTTTTCGTATAATTAATATTTTTCATGTTATTCACTACCATTCAATTTATACATGTAATGGAAAAAAAATTAATATGAAAAATAATATAAAGTTGCGATGCAGCGCATGGACATATTCATGTAATCACCAACAAAATTATAAACCTTTTATTTATTTTTGGATCGAGATTAAATAATTTATAATCACTGAAATTCGAAGCATATCACTTATATTTTTATCTAATATATTCATTCCATTATGATCGAAATTCCTTCTAGCCAAATCCTCAACCAAGATTCAAGAATTAAAAAAAAATCTTATTAATAATAATAAAACAGAAGGAAGAAAAATCAAGAATCACACTAATTTCTAAAAAAAATCCTCAAATCTAAAACCATAGAAAATTATCTCTATGTCCATACTTATTTTCAAATTAAACCAAACTCACAAACCAAATTACCCCCCAAAAAACCCCCAAAAAAATCAAAACCAAATAAAAATAAATAAAAAAAAACAACATAAAAAAAATTCCAAATTCTCAAATTACTCCAATTCAATCGTACCAAGTTTTGTTTCTCACATCCACCTAAAATCAGTCTTGCATTTCTGCGATTTGATCCCTGCTTGTTTCACCAATCCTTTGAGCGTAACGTCACAAGAAACCGCCATGGCCATTCCTCCCTTCTGCATCCCCCAAGCTTTTCCCGAAACCCTAATCTGCAACTGGAGATTGAGAGAAATCGAATCCTTCCCCCCTTTCAGAGCCTTTCCTACCTCCTTTGGCACCACAATCTTCAAACCCATCAGAGCGATTTTCATGGTCGTCGTGTTTTTGCTATCTACATCCAACCCGTTCGTCTTTCCAGTCGCGATTCGCACCCCGCGATTTGTTAATGTCGCTTTGCCTCCCTTTTCGAACTGAAACGCCATGGCTCCGCTCGGATTTTCCGTACTCAGCGTGAAATCGTACTCAGGCATAGAGGATTTGGTTACGTAGACCTTGTCCACCGTGAACTTCGGCGAAGCGGGTCGCACGGTGATGAAGAACACGACGGCAATGACCGCACACAGGAGGACGATGAGAAGCAGCACGAAGAAGAACCAGGCGAGGCATTTCAGAAAAGGAGGAGCGCGTCTGGTACGAGTCTCGACCTGGTTTCTGTACCGCTCGACCAGAGCTGCGTTTTCAGGCGGAGGTACGCGGTAAATCTGCTCCTTAGGGACCTGAACGATGTAAGTCTCTCTCGGAGGCGGAGGCAGCCATGGATGTTGATTCTGGTGCGAATCTGGTTCTGGGTCCGGCTCTATCGCCGGCTCCGGAGCGGAGATGACCGGAGATCCGAAGGCTGCGAGTTCGGAACCGGGCGGCACCCGGTCCGCCATTGTTGAACGTTACTGGAAAAAGAGAAGTAGAGCAGCAGCAGAGAAGGGATCAGAGAGATGATCAAAGAGAGAATGATCTCGCATGGAGAGGAGAGAGAGTGGAGAGAAAGAGGGAGAGAGAGGAGGAGAGAAGAAGGACAGAGAGGATTTGGCGGGTAATTTGCTATTCTTAGCTATTATTCAAAGCTGAGTCAAGTAGGGAATAACTGAATTGTCCAGTCCGCTGGCTCAACGCTATTTTAGTTGATTGTTAATTATTATCATCATAATTATTCTTCTAAAGCGTTAATTAAGCTGCTGTGTTGTTTTGTTTTCGTGCTGAAAATAAAACAGTGAAGTTGAAAATCTTGAGATTTTGAGATCTATTTTAGTTAATTGTGTTGTATTTTGTTTTAATATAGCTGATAAAACCAAATTTAATTTAGTGGTAACTAGTTTTAGGTTTTCTTTCTGTTTAGTTATTATAATTTATCCTCTTTTAGAAAAATAAAAAAATATTAAGCAGCCCAAACATTACGGCCTAAAAATGGAATCAACAAGATTTATTCAGCCCAATATTCTTTTATTTTCACTTGGTCTTATGATACTATTTAAGACCAAGTTTAGGGCAGAAATAATTCGATTTATGAGAGAAAAATGTGATGACTGACTTGTGGAACCCTGGAGGTAAAAAGCTGTCAGACCACTCATGTAAAACAGGAAAGGTAAAAAGTAAAATAAAATAAAATACAAAACGAAGAAAAGGAAAATGAAATCGACAGAAAACCCCTCGAATAATTAATTAATTAATTAAATCTCTCAGTTACTTGACGCCCCAGTAAAGTTGGTATACTATTTTTTTTACTATCTTCTCTTATAAGCTATGTTGTATTGTATTCTATACAAAAAACGTATGCATACATACGATCCCATTCTCATTTCTTCTCCGTTTATTATAGCATTCTCATTTCTTCTCCGTTTATTACATCTATACTAGAAATAAGAAATAATTCGGAGTACTCAATTTTTTGAGTGCCAGAAGTGTCCATCATATAGTTTTAACTGTATACATATATATTTGTACTTGGATATATCTTTTGTATTTATAAATATATATTTTTGAAAATATATTTTTTTATAATTTTACTATACTTTTTGTGTTTACAAAAATATTTTTTTGTAATTTTATCGGAACTTTTGTAATTGAGTCGTTGTTGGAAGCTCCAAAATACTCTTTACTCCACATATCTGAACCAAATATCTGAACCAACTTTGGTTGTTTGAAATTTGATTGAATGGAGATATATTCGTTGGTTTAAATGGAGAGTTTATTGTATAGTTTATACACACACTATAACAAACTTAACAAGTGTGATACTGAGAGACCTCACTATATAAACAAGCATCTTCTTCTTTTCTCTTTTTCTCTCTGATTTTCTCCTTCGCACGCCTCACCAAAGAATCAAAGAAAAAAAATCTCTAAAATGGATTAAAAACTTTGAAGTAAATGGGGTTTTAAATCATTTAGACACAATCAGTTAGCTATTTCTCGATCTTATTTAACAATCTTTTCACCATCAAATCGGTTTCCCCTTTTTGTTCTGAGATTTTTGTGGGTTTCTTTTTTGCGATTTTTGTTGTTTTTTCCCTTCGTTTTTTGAGAAGAAAAGTGTTGTCATGAGGCCGATGGAACAAGAGGAGAAGGAGATTGAGTTGCTCTTGAACGAAATCCCTCATCTCCATCATACCCATCATAACCATCATCATGATGCTCATGCTGCGCATGCTCATGGCTTCCATGATGCCATGCTTGCCAAAACCTTTCATGGGTTTTCTGATTTTCAGTCCTCAGATCCCCTTTCTCCTGTTAATGCCCCAAAAAACCTTGTTCATGGCCATGGACATGGGTATTACAGCCATGGCCATGCATGTTTCTCACCTTCATCGTTTTTGTCTGATGGGTCATCCGGGTCGGGTTCTGGATCGTTGTCAGGCACTCTTTCGCCATGCACGGATGAGTTTCAACCCGATTTGGGATTCTCTACGCGTGACCAGCTCAGTTTACTGCATAGACTTCAATCTGTGAGTTTAAGTAACAACAGAGATAATCAATACGCACTTACCCAATATCCAGTGAATCATTCTGTTAGTTATGGGTATAATTCTCCTGTTAATTACTCTGTTAATGACGCATTTGGTATGCCTCATTCTCAGTATTCTGTTCTTCCAGACCCTAGTTTATTTGATTCAGGTGGTAATTTAAGGGATTTTGAGGGGTTGTTGTGTAACAATGGCGGTTCAATGAGCAGAATTCCTCACCAAAGAGAAACTAATCAGGGTTTTGTCCCTCTTCAATACACTCCATACTCAATTTCTGAGGCATTGCTTCAATCCCAAATGGCCGATTATCAAACTAATTACACTCGTAATTCAAACATAAACCCCATTAATCCAAATTACGGTTCAACCCTTACCAAATCCCGTTATTCAACCGAGCCAATCGAGGCGTTCAAATGCGAAGAAAGCTTAATCATCCAAGGCAACTCTCTAAACTACACCAGCCCCAAATCTCGCAAAAACAGGGGCAGTTCCGTAAATTCCGTAAATCTCGACACCTCACAGGCCTCCAAATTCAACAAATTACGGCTGTCGCCCTTGAATTATGAGAACCTGATGGGGGTAAAAGGGTATTTATATCTCATGGCCAAGGACCAGCACGGTTGCCGGTTCTTGCAGCAGAAGTTCGAAGAGGGGAAAACTCAGGTGGACCTGGTCTTTGAGGGCGTTGTGGACCATGCATTAGAGCTGATGGTGAATCAGTTTGGGAATTATCTAATGCAGAAATTGCTGGAGGTTTGTGATGAGGATCAACGGCTGAGATTCATCGTGATATTGACTGAGGATCCTGCCAAGCTCGTCAAAGTTTCATTAAACGTGCATGGGTAATTATTAAATTGATTAATTCTTTAATTATCTTTATTTTTCTGAATTTTTCATTTTGGTTTTTTAGGACGAGGGTTGTGCAGAAATTGATTGAGACATTGCGAAATAAGAGGCAGGTTAATATGGTAATTGCTGCATTAAAACCTGGATTTCTTGATTTGATGAAAGATTTGAACGGGAATCACGTGGTTCAACAGTGCTTACAGTCTCTCAAACCTGATGATAACAAGGTAATTAATCACTCAATTTAATCCATATTTACCTAATTTCAATTCAATTGTTTGAATTATGTAATTAAATGATGTTTTTTTTTTGTAGTTTATATTTGACGCGGCGGCGACACACTGTGTGGACATAGCGACACATCAGCACGGCTGTTGTGTTTTGCAGAGATGCATTGCATGTTCGAGCTCCGAAAACCGTGCGAAACTTGTCGCCCAAGTTTCCTCCAATGGCTTTCTTCTCGCCCAGGACGCCTTTGGGTAAACAGAGAAAAAAAAAATTAAATCCAAACTCCATCTCATTTAATAAAATTTCTTATTTTTCACAAAAAAAAAAGTAAATTCCTCCCAATCCTTTTTAATAATAACAATAATTTTATTATGAAATTATGTCATTCACACCGCCCTTCAAACCTCAAAAGTAAAAAAAATATTAAAATAAATATATTATTTAATTCTTCAATATACTATTTTTTTTTTGAGACAATCTTTCAATATACTATTTTAGTACGAAATGTTGTATTTTAGTATGAAATTATTATTACTATTTTAAGAGAGAATTTCTATTATTAGAATTTTGAGGGAATTATTATTATTATTATTATTATAATTATTACTTATATATATTATACTTTCTGTATTTATTTTATTTTAGTAACTACGTGGTGCAATTCGTGCTGGACCTGAAGCTCCCCGCCGCCAACGCTTCCCTGGCCTCCGAGTTCGAAGGCAAATACGTCGAATTATCCAAACAGAAATTCAGCAGCAACGTCGTGGAAAAATGCCTCAAAACGTTCAGTGAGAACGATAAAGCGAAAATAGTGCTTGAGCTTTTGTCGGCTTCTCGTTTCGATCAGTTGGTCCAGGATCCGTATGCTAATTATGTTATTCATACGGCTCTTCAGACGTCGAAGGTAAAATAGTAGAATATACTGTTTTATTCGTCAATATTCTATTTTATCGAGGAATATTCTGTTGAGGGATTTTGAGGAATTTTGCAACATTTGATTTGTGAATATTCTGTTTAATTGTGGAATATACTATTTATTTCGAACCTCGAAAGTAAAAAAATATACTATTTAATTCGTCAGTATACCATTTTATTATGGAATGTTGTGTTTTAGGGGAGGTTTTAGAAATTATTAAAACGCGGATTGATTGTTAGGCGGGAGTTAAGAGAATAAAAAGTGAGGGTTTGTTTAGTATTGAGGGGAAAGAAATGCTGAAATATACTGTTTAATTTGTGAATATTCTGTTTTGGTGTGAATTGTTATGTTTTTTTAAACAGGGGAGTTTGCATGGAGCCTTGGTGGAAGCGATAAAGCCGCATGCTGAGGTTTTGAGGACGAATCCGCATTGCAAGAGGATTGTTTCTAGAAGCCTCTTGAAGAAATGAAGTGAAGTAACTTAATTTCATTTCTTACGTGTTTGTTTGTTGTTTAAGTCTTTTTTGTTTAATATATGATATGTTGTTTTGTTCTGTTTTATTTTGGGGTTTTTTATGTTATGTTGTTTAATAAGTTGGCGGTTTTGTTGGAACTATAAAGTATGGTTTAAGTCCCAGTTTTGAAAAGGTTGGAAGTAAGAGTTAGTGTTGTAAAAAGAAAGAAGTATACAAACTATGTATTTCCCTTTTTTGAGATCAATAAAATTCTCTCTTTTGAAATATTCTGTTATTTCTATATTTTTACCACTTTTTGCCATACTTTTTCATTTTTCAACCAACCAAAATATCTCCAAAAAGAATGAAAAAAAGAAAACAGAGCAGGAAAACTCTGTTATAATCTGCCACGTCACCAATGTACTGTTCAAACGGCTCCTGCGCGAAACAGAAAGAAACTGATCAGCGAATCTCAGCCGTCCTTTTCCTTACCGTATTCGAACTGAACGGCCGATCTGACGCCATGTCAGAAAAACTGACGTACGATGACCTCACAATAAGCATGCGCATTTCTGCTTAGAAGTTACTCAATTACCCTTGTAACTAATAATATTAGTATTCCAACTGAATAATCAGAAAATAATTTAATTAGATCAAATTACCCCTGTAACTAATATTCCATCTGAATAATCAGAAAATGATTTTGATTAGATCGAATTAAGGACAAAATAGTTCATTAAGGGGGTTAGTACTTCATTACACTAAACCCTATGTGGCGATCTGTGTTGCTAAATAGGCCTATTATTGGTATTGTTATAGGCCTTGTAAACTTCATTTAATAGGAAATAAAATTATTGTAAAAAATGGGCCTAATAAACTCAATTTAATAAAAATAAAATAATTGTAAAACTGGCCTTACAAACTTCATTTCACAAAACAAAACTAACCAAAACAATAATATCATAATTAATCTACAGAAGGAAGAAAAAAAAAACAATACTGCTCTATAAAAAATAATGCAAATCAACCTTCAAATGAACGAAAAAAAAAACTAATGTCATTTTATTCTTTTTTTAACTACTTTTTTGGCTGTGGTTTAATCTAACATGCGCAACCCCACGTAGATTTTGGTTGCTCTTGATCTGCTGGCGCTGATATTTTAACGGAAGGTCTCAAATTTATGTCGACCAAATCTTCTTTACCAACACTGAAATTATTTTCCATTCCTGGTAATGTCGACGCAATTTTACGAAATAACGTCTATATTGAGAAAAAAATAACAGCATATTATTTTTTTTAAGAATTTTAAAGTAAAAATTGGGAAAAAAAATATTACTATGTCCGAGAATTTTCTTTTACATGATTGGAAAATTGCAAAAAAAACTCATTTATTCTTAAAAATTAAATAAGCCCATTTACTTGTATAAATGGGCTTTTCAATCTCCTAAAAAAGAAGCTTGTTTGCAATGTTGTAGGAGCTTTTGGAAATTAGACATAATTAAATGCAAATTTTTTTCTGTAAGAATTTTTTGCAAAAATAAAATAAAATAAAATAAATGTTCACAAATATAATTTTATTTATTTATTTTTTTTTTGCAAACTTCTTTATTTAAGAAAAAAGTTTTTTTTTTTACCTTAATATTAAATCCTGATTTAGCACTTGTTTCCATAAAAACAATACCACCAAGCTCGCGAGCTTTTGCTTCTCCTTCATCAAGTGAAACTTGCCTTTTTCAACATAAGGAAAACAAATGAGAAAACTGAGAAAAAACGAATTTTTCACCAATATACTATTTTAAGCAACAATATACCTTTGATCAATCAAATCATTCTTGTTTCCAACTAAAACAATTATAACGTCATGGCGCTTTTGCGTGTGTACTTCCTCAATCCACTTAGAAACATTCATAAACGATTGTCTATCTGCGTAATATATAAAATTATCACACTTACTTACAAAACATATATAACCCATATGAAATGATATAGTCTATCTATATAATATATGAAATTTATTATACGACTCTGTAAAAATATGAATATGATGGCATGAGAAAAATGAAGAAAAAATAATAATTACCAGATATATCATATACAATTATCGCGACAGATGAGTCGCGAATATAGCTTGGAATTAAACTCCTAAATCTCTCTTGTCCAGCCGTGTCCCTACAAATAATAAAAAATTCAATAAACATATAAATTTTTGTACACCAAATAAATTACTTGAACATATTATTAGTAAATTAAATAATTCATTCCATTTGAACTTTTTTTTTTAATTTGAAAAAAGCATGACAAAATTAAATACCAAAGTTGGAGACGAACTGTACGATCTTCCAGATACATGGTCTTTGATAGAAAGTCAATTCCAATTGTTGGCTGTAAAGTTATTTGAATCATAAAACAGAGCTCTCAATAAAACAATTTTAAAAAAGTAAAATAGAATTCTAAGTATTTTCTCCAAAACAATAAGATAGAAATCTAAGTCAGTAAGACTGAAATCAAAGTTCGAAATTTATTCATAGTTATGTCTTTTGAAAGAACATAGTTAAAAATACACACAAAATCAAATAATTAATTGATTAATTATCTATTTAATTACCTGATAAGTCGAATCAAACTTATCATACATAAACCGAGTAATTATACTCGTCTTTCCGACAGATTGATCCCCCACAAACACCAGCTTATACTTCGACAGAGCCGAAACCGCCATTAATTCTCTCTTTTCCTCTCTTCACTAGCAATTTCTCTTTCTTTTTCTCAAGCAACCACAAGTAGATTAATAAATATTAAGTTTCTTAATCAAGTAGTAAAGTATAAGCAAGTAGAAACTAAAAGAAGAAGAAATAAAGAAAGAATAAATCAATGAAACCGTGGATTTCTATTTTGATTTATTTCTTCCTTTTTTATGAGAAGTACCCGCCAGGCTAAGTAAACGTTTCACGCCAAATTCTCCATGGACTCGGTCCACACCGTACATATTACTCCTCTCTCAAAACCAGCCATTTCTCAATTCTCATATCTCAACTTGGTCCGTACTCTTTGCACCGGATCCAGATAAATATTTGTTATTTGAATAATAAGGTCTTCATCCAATTAAAAAAAAAGTCTCAAAAGGGCGGCGTGTGAAGGCGAAAAAATAAAATCAAAAGAGAAAAAATCCAAATTTGTCCCCTCAATTATTTAATAATTCTACTTCTGATTCCTCAACTTTTTGTTAGTATAATTTTGGTCTCTCAATTATTCAATAAGTCTATTTTTTATCATTACATCTGTTAAGTGCTTACGTGTGTTAGTTAAACTTGATACGTAAACAATGACATGATATATATTATTAACATATAAGCAATAACATATTTTTTTAAATAAACATGTACCACAAATATGTACAATAAAATAATATTTTAAGAAAATTTTATGTTTTTCAAATATTTGTTGTGTCACAATTATCACATTAGAATATGTATCAAGAATATGTATTGCTTATGTGTCAAATTTAACTGATACGTAAGTACTTAATGAATAGAATGACTAAAAATAGATTTATTGAATAATTGAGGGGACTAAAATTAGACTAATAAGAAGTTGAGGGACAAAAACTGAGCTATTTGAATAATTGATGTGGGCAAAATTGAATTTTTCTCAAATAAAAACAATGGTCAGATGAAGATCAGCTCGTGTTTTGGGTTGAATTGAATGAGTCGGGTTTAGATCGAATTAGGTATGGACTTTGGACCTGATCAATTTATGAATTGGTGGGTTTTTGTGGGCCCTGGCCCAATCAAGCTATCAGATTTTCATTTTCTCCCATTTTTCTCGATTTCTTGTTTTCCTGTTTTGAAGGAGAAGGCATAAACTAACTATTTGTAGTTTTGTACACAAGTTTAATGTATACTTGTGGTATGTTTGTTTGTATAAGGTTGTGGTTATTTTTTTTAAGCAACCTGTTTCCGTTCGATTTCATTAAATAAATAAAAGTTTTACATCACACGTAGATGGAAATAGAAATTACACAATGAAATGTAAGGTTGTAGTTGTTTTGGGGTAGAACAATGTTGTATTTCAATCAAGATTAGCTCTACCCCCTCTATACTTTTTATTCGTTTTGGGGCGTTGTCATTATATAAGAAAATGCATACTTGTTGGACTTTTAGAATACATGAAAAGTGACGTTTATCTTTATCTTGAACCAACTGTAAATTACGGAAAAATATCTAACATGCAGCCTGAAGCTGAAAGGTCTACTAGTGATTGATTTGGAAACGAAGAGAGCCATATCTATATTTGTATATTTGTGTGCTTTCTTTATATGTATACATATTGTGCTTCAATGAAATTTAATAGTTTCTTCATAACTCTGACATTTAATGTATATCGTTTCAATGCAATTTTAATTGTGAAATGAAAAAATTGGTTGATCTTCATAACTCTAAAATTTAATGTATATCATTTCAATGCAATTTTAATTGTGAAATGGAAAAATTGGTTGAAAAACTGTTGGTTTCTCCAAACAATTGATGGCCTGTTTTAAATGAGTGAGAACTGACACACTATTAAAATCTTCAATTCATTAATGGATTTGCTTTGAAACATGTTCAAAATGAATGCACAGGTATTTGCTACATGGCTAAATTTCTAGGTAAGAATGAAACTGTTGATCTAAAATTTTCTTATTGATTCTTTTTTTTTTTAATTAAATTGATTCTTGATGTGCCGTGGTTAATTAAGTCTTATACTCATATTATGGTGATTTTTATTGTAGCAAATCCGTGGTTAATTAAGGTATGATGGGCAAAAATCAAATCTAAGGAGTCTCTAAAATAATGTAGGCATTTATAAAGATAATAAATTCGGACTTCTAAAAAATAAAGATAATAAATTCATACCGAACTTAGGTGGCAGTCATGAATTTGCACCAATTCAACTCCAATTGCATTAATTTCCTAAGTACACTTTCTGATCAATTTTGGAATATTTTCCTTTTTTTCTTTAGGGAAATTCATTCACCAAAAGTGCCAAGCTTTTTGTGAATCACAAGTTGATTCGCCTCTTCTTAAAAGATGTTGTTTCATAATAAATAATAGTATATATAGTATTCCCTTTTATATAGGGCAACATAATGTGTTAGCAGTTTTGAATGACAACATTTGAATTCTAATTTAATGGAAGTTATTTTTAAATAGTCAATAAGTACTTAGAACAATATAGTGATGACCATCTGAATGCCAAGAAAGTTATAATAAAGCATCTTGGACATTACTATAGTGATGATAATCATACAAATGACCTCAATTTCATACTATACTAGCATAAAATCTTTTGCATTAGTATTATGAACCAAAATTAATTTTATCGTGATTATGACAAGAAGTATTTAATATTTTAAATTGCTAAAGTGAATTTTCATGGGTACAAATCTATTCAAATATTGCCTTTATATATGATCAGTTATATATCCTTCAGACTATTTAACCCACTAACAGAAGTACTGGAAAAAAAAATTATAAATTAATATAGAAGGAGTGCAATTATACAAATTAATTAGTTTGATAATAAGTGGTTCGGTTTCATTTTCAGTGGCGTTGCATTTAAGCATATTAGAAAAAAGCATACAATAATAGTTAAGAAAAAGGGACTGTATAGGGTGGGTCTTAATTTAATGTTCCAGCAATAGGTTTGTAGGCCTCTTATTGTTTTAATTTCTTAATTACTAAACACATTGCAATATCTAGAAAAACATATGAAAAGCATCTATACAAACGTTAAGCTAAGCAAATTAACAAAAACTACCACACTGCAATGACTACAAGTCTATATCAAGCAATAACACATGGCGTCTGGCAAAGAGAGGAACGTCCGACATGCATGGGAGATGGACTGAATGAGCACGTGTTTGTCTATATGGAAAACACGTAATCAATTCATCTTCCGTGATAAAAGGCCTCATCGCAAACCGTTTTGGCGGAGATTACTAATCAGTCAACAAATTGGAAGACATACTGCTAGAGAATAGAACAATTTTTTTTTATTATTATTATTTTTTTTTATTTATTTTATATTTATTTTTTAAATATTCATGGTTTTATTTTTCTTTCATTCATTTATTTTATTTTTATTTGTACGAACTTTTTCCTTATTTAATAGAATCTCGGTGAGCTATTTCGCCTCCGGAAGCTTCAAAAAAAAAACACATGGCGTCTGAATATCATATTATATCGCAGACACTGCCCGATACTTGAACAAATAAGGGATACATTATAAATGTATAATAACTAAAGATGAAATCAACATAAAAGAAATGAAAAATCTAAATGTATAATTGAAGATAACAAATATTTAGTTATAACCATGATTTATTATTATTATTTTTATTGAAACCTTGATATATTATATTTTTCTATACCATGATATATTATTTTATGAACAAATATTACGACATTCTTAATCAAACAATATATCATCTAAAATTGATAAAGTAAGAAAAACTTATAAATGCTATTAATAAAACAATGAATTATTAAATATAAACATAGTAGAGTAGATGTGTCGTACTTTAAGATACTCCTTCAAAATGATCAGATCACTGTACTAGTGTCTTAATATTTGTATTAGGGACCCACTATACACTCCATTAGTTTGGCATACTAACTAGGGAGAGTGAATTCTTTCACAGAAATTTAGTAGTTTATACTCACATGCTGAGCTAACCCAAGATATTTTGTATCAATTTAAACAACTTCGAGACCTAGAAGAGGTTTTTCATTTAATCATTGCTCAGTTACCCTACAAGAATTGCTGGAGTTACAAGTCATCATTGATCAAGTTCAGTTTACAGATGCCTCTGATTCAGTGGTCTGGAGGCAGACTGATAAAATGTCCATCACCACAAGAAGTTCCTATCAAGCTCTCGCAATGGGAGTCCACACCTCAAATCCATTAAAAACAATTTGGTCAGTAACCTTACCTATGAGAATGAAAATATTTGTGTGGCTTTTTACTCAGAACAAAATACTCACTCAAGACAATTTGAAGAAGAAAGATTTCCAGCTCGTTAATAGATGCTACCTCTATTGTCGATAATTATAATCTACTGAACACCTTGCTGGTCAATGTGATTTTATTGAGAAGGGGTGATGTTTGATCATTAACAACTTTCCAGAAGCTCAACAAGCTGTATCTTTCGATAAGCTTTATAGAATGGCAACCAAGGAAGGAGGAAATGAGAAACTAAGGAGAATAGTTTTACTGTTTCTATTTTGCACGCGGAGAGAGCTATGCCGGCGTACTTTTACAGAGGAGAAAATAGTTGAGTTAGAGCTGATGGATGAAATAATTGAAGAATGGGAGCTAAACAAGCTTGTTGAGAGGAAGAGGAGAGAAGAGATGAAGGTTTTATGCTTCAACTTTCGGGTTTTAGATCCGCCGCCAAGCGGACTAAACGAAGAAGAAGAAGAGCGAGAAGAGTATAGGCTTGTCTGAAAAAGAAACCTCATTTGAAGATTTTTTTAGTAAATAGATTTTAAAATCTAAGATTTTACCAAAACTAAGATTAGCTTTCCCGAATTTATAAACCGATTTTTTATTTTTCTATTCTTGTAGGGTTGGAACAATCTGGGTTATATATAATAGGCTCATTATTATTATTTTTTTTAATTTTAATTTGTAAAAAAAAAAGAAATTATGTAACTTTCAAGATTATCTATATAAATCATTTGAAAGAGAGATTTAAGCCCACTCGAAAATTTCTCAAAAAAAACTATACATTCCATTCATGCAGTGATCGATTCATAACTTATAATCTTACATTTGATTAATTAGATACAATCTAAGAAATAATTTAAAATCATCACTGAAACATTTAAAGAAGTGGAGGGAAATAAATTAAAGAGAAATAAATGAAACGTGAGAGGTTTAGTGACCTTCGTTTTCTTCATTATCAGCTTTTAGTGTTAAGATTTCTACAAGAAGAAAAAGTAGCCGTTGGATTCAAAAGTTCAACTTTACCGAAATACCCTTTACCTTTTGAAGTAATAAAATAGGGACCTCGCATTCAAGCTTTGCCTCTTTGAATATATTATAGACCTGTAAATAAAGAAGTTGTCAATATACTAAAACTTTGCGACAATATACTATTTTGCATTATAGAGTTATATAAAGAAAATCATATGTAGGTAAGCATATTTGAGTACATATAAATGGATGTAGATATTTTGCATGAAGTAATTGGGGTTGGGTCACACAAAATCTTTCAAAAAAAATGTAAGATTCAGGTTGGGTTATTTATTATTGTCTTGTGAGTCGCTTACTGAGTTACTGGTCTGATTTTTATTCTCATCACAAGCTTAACTTAGAAAAACAGTTAAGAATAGGAAAATGACATGTTTTTCTTCATCGATTTATTTATGATCAAGGTATGCAAATCATGACTGAAATTATGAGAGGCCTCACTTTTTTTAAAAAAAAGTGGAAAAGGAATTCCATTTCCACAAATTAAATTTTGGTTTAGTAAATTGAATCACATAAGCTAATGACCAATCGCCTAAGTCGGTTGATTGTTTTGTATATGGACTATAAGATTGTATGTTCAATTTTCTTTCTTACTTAATTAAATATGAAGTAGATAATTTACACTCTGCCATGACTAATATCTGATATGAAGTAATTCCAAGAGGAACCAATCTGGCTTGCCGTGCATGATAACACCATGCTGTCATCCTCTCGGTTTCAGTCTGATTCATCGACGGCAGCAATAGCTTCCACGTTGGCGGACGGATGAGGGTTTGAGGAAAAAAAAAAGCATGATTTGGCAAGAACCAATCTGGCTTGCCGTGCATGAAAGCATGGAAACACATTTTTGTGTTGAAGGGCAGACGAAGGAAAGCTGCCCTAATATCTGTGGTGGAAATGAGTCCACTAAATCCAATTCCATCAACAGTAAAAGTCCGCTAAACCCTAATTCTATGGTGGTAGCGTTCCTCTAAACTCTAGCGATAGTAGAGGTGATCCGCAATTTGTCGAAAAGGTTCGATGGCGGAAGAGGTCCATAATTTAGGATTTAGGGTTTGGAGTTTTAGAAGAGTTTTAAATTTACTTATTTCTTCTATTCGTGCTTGTGTGCGCTTGCATGCGATACTTTCTGAATCTACGTAACTTTTTTTTAATTTCTTTAATGAAATTGTTGGTAGGCTTTTCGCCTTCCAACCTTCAAAATAAAAAAAAAAAGAGGGACAAGCTATCTCTTGTCTCTTTTTCAGAAAGAAAAAAAAATAATATCTGATATGAAATAATTTGACTATCAGCGGCAAGAATGTGAAATACCAAATGTAGTTAGTATTAAATCAGAAAGAAATAGTTTATTCACATTTGAAAACTCACTCCGACGTGAATAATTTGGATGCGATATAGAGGAGTTTATTTCTTTTATCCTTTTCTTTTTATAGGCAGCACACTACCTAGCTTCATCTTTTATACCATGAGATTTTTTTTTTGTAAATTTTCAATATGTACAAAAAGTTGAAGGAAGCAAAGAAAAATCTAGCACAAATTTTGCCACGGCTAAATTGGAAAATGTTAATTATTAATTATATGGCTAAATGAAAGGACAGGACAATTAATGACAAGAGCATCAATGCACCATTTCACTAAGATATAAAAGGTAGGTTTTTGAAAATATATAGAACTCCTATTCTGTGCCCCCCTCATGAAACTATTCGCTCGAATAATTAACTAAATCGCAGTGAATAGTTAATTAAAATAATTATTTATTTCGTATGTGCTTGAAATAAAAATTATTCTTATTACATATTCAAATTATGTTAACTCATTCTTAAGAGAACATACAAGTTCATGTACATTAAATAATTCAAAATAACATACATATAATTATGAAATATTTCATAAAGTTTTAAATGCCATAAAAATATCCTATATATATAAGAGAAAAAGTATTTTTACATTCTAAAATAATAACAATGCAACTAATAATAATATTACCACCATTCATGATAAATCCTACAATTTGCTCGATCAAAAGCCAATCAATTCAATAAAAGAATGGAACCAAAACATGTGAAGTTCAAATTGGAGATATGAGTCATTTCTTTTATGGAGAATTAAATAAGGAGAGGAAAGGAGGGGTTTAATTAAATTAGGGTTTTAAAGAGGGGTGTTGGAGAGCTTTAAATTGGGGGCTCTCATGGCGACCCAAATTAGGAAGTTGGAGTAATGAGAAGGAGCATGGCATTCACTCCCTCCCCAACTGTTCACCCTTGCGCTCTTTCTCTTGTTATCACCTCTTATTTTGCACCCTCTCTCTCACCCCACCCCACCCCCAAATAAAGAAAAAAAAATGGTAAAAAATATTTTTTTCCCTTTCGAATAAATAATTTTGTGAATATAAATGTGAATGTTTCATCTAACATCATATTGAGATAGATGTGTTGAAGTGTTATAGGGAAGTTTTTTTTAATTTTGTATTGCTGGCAACCTGAAATTAGTAATCTTATATTAAAAAATGTTGATTATTCTCAAGTTAGATAAAGGAAAAAAGAGATTTTGATTATTAAAAATAATTAGTACTGCAAAAGTTTATAAAATAAAATCATAAAACACTTGTTAAACTGATAAAAAAATTGTGAATGTGTTTCGACCTATTAACATGCTAGTATTTAATTACAAATTAACTGAAATTCTCCCATATATAATGTAATGTTGATATCTGTCATCACTAATGGTTCAATGTAATATTTATAAATTATGGTTTAAGATTTTTCAAGTTATCATAATTGTAAAAGTTGTTTCACATTTCTTGTTATATACAACTTGTACTTATGTAAATTACAGTTTATATTTATTATACAAGTAATTTAAAATAAATAGATGCATGATTTTAAGAATTGACAATTCCAATTATGATTCAATCGATTTGAGTTGGAATCAGCAAGCTCTAATCCCATTAATACATGATTTTCATGATTATATAAAATTAGTATTTTTAACATAAATTGTTCCGATTTTTCATTCGATTCGACCAATTCCGATTCAATTCAGATGATTCTAAATCGTCATCCTAAAGATCCGACTCGGATTCTGACTTAATAAACCTTGAAAAATTGGTTGTCAAAAATAAAAATAAAATATATTCACAACTCATTTTTTCCTTAATATTTTTTCTTCATAAAAATTAATCTATGAATTTTTTTTTTGAAATATGACTATTGAAAAGCACACGAGGGGTGAGCAGATCCAATGGGAGTAACTGCTTTGACAAGGCTTGGGAGAGTCTAGGTTCTTTGTGCCACCTTTCGTGTAACCATTTATACAGCTGGTTTGCAAGCTTTAATGAGCTTAGATTTATCCCAAGTTGGATCGCAATTTGTGTATTATTCTAGTCCATCAATTATAATTTATCATAGTTCAAATGAAATTTTTTGAATCACATAATTAATTATTGAATTAATATCATTATCTTGTAACACACATTAAATCTTTTTATATACAATATATTTTTTGTAATTTGACACATCATTTATATAACACTAAAACTCACATATTGATAAATTATATATTTGAAATAATATACAAGAAAATGATAAATTAGTATGCTAAATAATAAATTATACAAGAAAATGTATTCAATTATGTGCAGCATAAATTTTAATTTGTCAAATCCTTTATACATATTCCAAATAATATATACAATAAAACTATGAGGATACTAATTGTGTTTTTACAACGGTTACATATATAAAAGTGGAAGACAAGATCATATAAGGAAGTATATGTGGGGTCAAAATTCAAAGTCCTTTTTAAAGGCCTCCTCAATTAGATCCTGGCTACCATATTTAATGGGCCTTCTTCTCACCCCTATATAACCCTTTCAAATTCCACCTTCCCCTCTTCAAATTCAAACAAAGCCAAAAAAATCAAAAAAAAAAAAAAAAAGCAGATATATAAATACATTCAGAAGAAGAAGAAGAAAATCTATAAATGGTTTCGTTGCAAGCTATGGTGTCTCTAGAGAAGAAGAAGCCATGTTTCGAGCTCGAGTTGACGGTGAGTTCAAAGAAGAGAAAGAGAGAAGAGGAAGAAGGAGAAGAGAGAGATGATGTTTATGTAGCGAAAGGCGGATTGGAGTTCCATCTTGAGAGCCCTCCTTTGCCTCTTGAGTGGGAGAGATGCCTTGATATCAAAGTATCTATTATTTTCCTTATTCATTTATTTATATATGATTCAATTTATCAATTAAAATTATTTTGCTTGTATATCTATATATGACCTAATCATCTCTAATATTTGTAATTAATTTCATTTAAATAATTTGTAATTTTCATTTTAGTCGGGGCGAATACATTATTACAACACAAGGACACACAAAAGGACCTCAACTGATCCTCGAGTGGGTCAAGAGAAACCGAAACTGATCAAACCGACTCCTATTTCCGACCTAGACCTTGAGCTCAATCTCACATGCAACTCAAAGGAATACCACTCAAAGTCAAAACCAAGACCAAATTCAGACTTAAATTTGAATTATAATTTGAATTTGTCGGATCAAACCGAGATGATCGCAACGGTTTGCATGAAGTGTCACATGCTTGTGATGATGTGCAAGTCGACTCTCGCATGCCCTAGTTGCAAATTTGTGCATCCTCAAAACCGAAACCCGATAGGTCAGGTCAAACCCGGTTTTGACCATTTATGTTGCAAGGATTAAAAGGATTTTAGTAGAGAATTTAGTTGAGTTCAATTTGTAAGAAAAATGGATGATATGAGGGTTACGGCTATGGGTTTTTGTGTGTATATATATAAATAGAGAGGGGGTTGCATGCAATTTAGAAATATATAAGAAGGGGGGGCTGGGTGTGGTAATCAAGTTTCAACTTGTCAACTTGTAATAAGTAGAAGTTGATTTATATCAAAACTTGATTGGTTTTCGATGTCTTAATACTGTATATGCCATCTGAAGTTTGAAAAATATCTGGTGTCATTTATGCAATATTTTTTATTATGTGCATGAAATTAACTTATAAATTAGATAAGTTTATATAATAAATTTAATAATGTTTCAAAATATAATATATAATAAAAGGGTCCATGGAGAAGTACAATTTTGAAGTAATGTATATGTCAGCTTGGATTTGCTCTGGTTTATGATTAAATTTCATATTGGTGGGAGACTGGAGACAGAAGACTAATCAAATCATGTAATGAATCTCCAATGAAAATTAGTTCTCCTTAGTTCTTTCTTAATCTCCAATGAGAACTTACCAAACGTATTGAATAGGATGGCCCCACAGCCAAATATTGTCTGGTCAAATGAAATAATTCAATCTACAATCTATTAATTTACATATCACAATATATAAAACAATATATATATACGGATAAACTATTTATTGTTGTTGAAAATAGTATATTGAAAAAAAGGAAGAACATCCTTTACGTGAGTAATGAGGCTTCTTATCTTTTTAGGTGAGATTGAACGTTCCATTGAATGCTTTATTAAGTTTGGACACATGATGGCATAAATGCTTTAAATTGACAAATCTTGAGCTAATGCATCCATCAAATTCCAAACCTATTTTAATTTGTTGTTTTAATGAAATACTTTATTTAGGACTCTTTTGTATGTTTTCTCTCTTTATTTGTATGCATGTTAATTACTTTGTGTTAATAGAAGCTATTTAATTAATTGTTGGAAATTATCAATTTCTTCTATTGGGCTTCTTTTGTTAATAAAGAGTAAAGACTATTTTATTGTTTACAAATATATTTTCTTAGTTTCTTCAAATACAAACAAGTTTTGTTAGGGTGTTCAAAATACGAATTATCTATCCTTATGTTAACAATATCTACGAAATTTAGATTTCCCTCTTGTTTTTGTTTTTAAATAAAATAGAGAGGCGGATTAATTAGTCCCATACACTTGGAAACAAAGTTACAAAAAAAGAACAGCAGAAAATACATGCATTTCATACATCTTAGTTAATGTTCCACGCCAGTCAACTACATAAAACCACAAAACATTACATACAAAATGAAACCCATTCTCGACCTAATAGCCAATTCTAGTTAGTTGGAAACCCAAAAGCTAAAAGAGAGAATTTGCATGCGCAAACACACCTGCTTAATTCTAGTAGTTTAATTCTAGACACGACAAAATAAATTAAATTAAAAGGACCTAAGAAATCGCCCTAAACTTGACCTAATTCCTCCATGACGGCTTGCGCGAAAGGTGTTCGCAATTCTTAACCAACTCTTTTAATCTAGAAATATCGCTCTCGATTACTGACATATACTTTTGATTACCATCGGCTTGTTTCTTCAACTTCTCACTCTCATCCACAAGAAGATTCTCCTTCTTGTAAAGCCTGATTATCTCACTTTTCAACTTATCCCTCTTATTTCTCACTGCACTCAACTCTTCTTCAGTCTTGGTCTGTGAGCAAAGCACGCCTAGATTTTCCTGTACTTTCTCTGCCAACTTGTGCTCCAACCCGCTCAGTTTCAACCGGCCTTCAGAAAGTTCGGACTTCACTCGTAAAAGTTCGTTCAAATGGGCTCGGATCAGGTCTACATTAAAACCATTTGTTTCAAGAGTGTCAGCACAGGCGAGCCTATTATTAAATGTAGCCACGTCATCCTGAACTGTCATACTTTCAGCGTAAATCGCCAGGCTAGCAAAGTTCACCATCAAAGACAGTGCAGCGCCTTCTCTCGACATGTCATCCTCAACTGAACCAGCACACATACTGCAATATTTGGAAGTTGATGAATAAATCATTTGAGTATTATTTGTAGAAATAATTTTTCTTTAGTTAATTAAAATGACTTTTTTTCATTTTTTGTTGATATTTATAATGGGTTTTGTAAGGTACCTATGGAGGTTCTTGAAATGAGGGTTTTGAGGAATCATTTTGAATATGTCCTTCCATGCTTGAGGCATCTCGTTCCATAAAGGATTCACCTTTTTAAAAGAGAGTTGCTCACCTGAAAAACAGAATTAATAAATGAAAGAGTTTTCTACAAGTATTGTGGTATTGATTTGAATTATATATGGAAATAGAAGAGAAAGAGAGACTCACTGTTTTGATGAGAAACTATAGGTTTAGCCTCCTCCATATCAGAGAGATACACCACTTCTTCATGTTGCTTATCATTTGCATTATCATTTGCACTAAAGAATATAAAAATTAGGTTTAGGGTTTAGAGTAGCAAAATGTTAGGGCTTGATAAAAATGTTGTATTATTTTATTAAATAACACTAAAATTTTAAATTATATTATTTGGGCAATATTTCTAACAAAAACATAGTTTTAGGGTTATATAAATTGGGTGCGTCACCTTTCACTTTCAGACTCTGTTATTTGTTGTGGACCTTGATTTTTCTGTTTCTTGCTAACCGAAGCTGAGAATTTATTAGAGTTGGCTGGTCCTCTTTTCCCCTAAATTAATTATATATATTACGCATTGATTTAATTTTGTTAAAATTTGTAGATACTAATTACTATGTTCAGTGTTATTAAGGTTCAGAATTTTTTATTTTATTTTATTCATTCACAGAAAATGAATACTTTTGCAAATAATGAGCTAACTGATTATTTCTAACGGCTTAAGATTAAGATTATAATAGGGAATTCTTAGCTAGCGAAATTAAACCCTGTTTGGCTCTTAAGCACAAAACAGTTGAAAAACAGAGACAAAAGAATTACCCCCTTTCAAGCTAACTGTCACAAATAAGCATCCAATCACTCCATTAGAGTACCAAAACTCATCACAAAATTAAAATAAATGTGAACATAGTATACCTTAGGACACCGTGTGAGCACCTTCCTGATATTTCCCTCCGAAATCAAACCAATTCTGAGTTCAACGGTTTTGTACTTAACAATGTATCCCGTAAGTTGGCCGGAGAAACTGACGTTGTGAGCCGTCACCTCCGCCTTGTACCACGCTCCTCTCAACCCTTCGGAGCTCAGGCGGGCCTCCACCTCCTCCCCTATCTGGAACGCCGGTGAGAACGCCGGAGACGTAGGAGTTGCAGTTGTCCTCGCACCCTTGTTCTCATTGCGCACCATTATTTGAAGGGAGATGAGAGAAAGGACTCGGGATGGAGAGAGAGATGAGAGAAAACTAGCGTTGCATACTTGAAAGGAGGTGTTGAGAGTCTGAGACGAGACATGACTGTAGTATGTATGTGGATTGATGAGGAGGAGACACGTCTGTGGAGAAAATACATGCATGGGCTGTTGGTGCAAATAATATTGAAATGGGCTGGAATGTTTTTTGGGTCAAATATTTTGGGATTTTCAGGTTTTAAATTTTATTTTGTGAAGAAAAAAGATAAGTATAAATTCGATTTATTTTATCTGGAGTATAAATTCGGTTTTTATCCATAATATTTTTAAGTGATTTTTATCCATTTTCTGGTTTTAAAATTTTATTTTGTGAAGAAAAAAGATAGGTATAAATTCGATTTTTATCCAAACTTTTTTAAAGTGATTTTTGTCCATATTATAATTATTTTTTATTCTCTTTTTCTAACAAAATATGTTTCTCAGCGTAAACTATTTTGTCTAACAACTCTCATTATATTATTTTTATAGGAAACAGATTTGCTTGATGACAAAAAAATGAAGGCAAAAAATATTTTAAAACGTTCATGGTACGCGTATGGTGGAAAAAAACATAAGCCATAATATAATATTTATATAAGGAATATATATTTTTATATATTTTATTTTTTTTAATATATTAAATAATATAATATTGTTAAATAATATCTTTTGAAACTATTTCAAAATAATACATTGTAAATAATTTACTGCTTATATTGAAATTATATAAACGAAAATAATACATAGTAAAAATGATATGACATACATGAAAATGATATATTAGTTCATCAGACCATGTTCAATCAAATAAAATCCAAACACAACAAATTCCCAACTAACGACCACCAACACAAAAAATAAAATAAAAAACACAAAAGAAAAGAAAAGAAAAAAAGCAGAAAGCACACAAAATAGTTGAGCAGCTTGTGCCTAGTGTGCAAGCAAGAGAATAACTATTCCCACTTTCACAGCACATTTTGCAAATATTTCAAAATAATACAATGAAAATAATTTAATGTTTATATTGAAAATTATTAAAATAATAAGGGCGATGAAAAATAAAGTGACAATATTGACAAAAAAAATGATGCACTTATACTAGTTCATCTGTACCATTATCAACCAAATAAATCCAAAAATAAGCAAATCACAACTAGCCACCGTCTAGTAACGCTCGATTACAAAAAGTATGACGAAATTATAAAAAATTATGTTTGTAAACACAAAAAGATATAATAAAATTATAAAATGGTATATTTTCAAAAATGTATATTTATATACATGAAATGTAAATCCAAATATAAATATATATATATATAATTAAAATTATATGGTGGACATTTCTGAGCACTTTAAAAACGGATGATTCCGAATAATTTCTCAAAAACAAAATCACAAAAATGAAAGAAAAAAGCACACAGAATCAGTTGTTGTGCTGGGAGAGAGAATAACTATTCCCTCTTCTGGAGGAAGGAAGAATCGGACCTTATTCCCAGTCCCATCGTCCCCTATTCCCGCACCTTATTCCCTCTCTTATTCCTTCTTCTCCCCCATGAAACCCTAACCCTAGCATCACTCCATAGCTCAATCCATGAAACCCTAACCCTAGAACCACTCCATAGCTCCGGCATTAGTCTCGCCATGGCTTGGATTGAGCTTTGGTTACCGGACGAGACCCCTTTCCTCCCAACCGGCGGCTTATTCCTCGATTCAAACCCGCCCACATCCTTTCTTTCCTCAATCCCAGCTCAAAACTGTTCAAATTCAATCTCAAATTCAAGTTCAAGAGTCAGATACAACAGTTTGTGCAGAAAGAAGAAGAATAGCAGGTTTCTGTCGGTGAGTTTGTCGGTGAAAGGAGACGAGGGCGGGTTCGTGAGGGGCTCAGTGGGGCTGATAGAGTGCAACAATGGAGAGAAAGGGTCGCCGGAGGAACCGGAGAAGATCGGCGAGGTGGTTGTGCTGGAGAGGAAAGGCAAGGCGAGATCGCGCCGGGCCGGAGCTGTTAATACCACCAAGCATTTGTGGTCTGGAGCTGTAGCTGCCATGGTTTCAAGGTACCAAATGTTGGTACTGTACCGATTGTTTTAGATATTGTTTGAAGTGAAAGAAGTTGATAAATGATATAATTGAGCTGATTTGAACAAATTGATAGTGCCTGATTTGATTCATACCATGTGTATAGAGCATATGTTTTGTCCATAATAAATGGTCCATTATAAAAAATAAATAAAATAAAACCCTATGAAACCCAAGAGCTTTATTTCTCTCACATTTACATAATTCTACCTTCCAAAATTAGAGAAATATTAGGTATCTGCTCTACGCTAACAAATGCTACAAATCGACATAAAACACTCAACAACATCGTGCCAGTCACAAAAGATATCATTCTCACATACACACAGCAAAAATACCAACATTTTTTTTCTCTTTTTGCGACAAATATACACTCTTTTAGACTAAATCCATTATTTACATCTCAGAACAGTGGTGGCCCCGCTAGAGCGTCTCAAACTAGAATACATGGTCCGCGGCGAGCAGGGCCACTTATTCCCTCTGGTCCACAAAATCTTCAAATCTCAAGGCTTAAAGGGGTTCTGGAAGGGCAATTTCGTAAATATACTCCGCACGGCGCCTTTTAAAGCGGTCAATTTCTACGCTTACGATACTTATAGGAAAAATTTATTGAAAATATCGGGGAAGGAGGAGATTACGAATTTTGAAAGGTTTGTTGCGGGAGCGGCCGCGGGGGTTACGGCGACGATTATGTGTATACCTATGGATACAGTATGTTTGTTTTGTTTTTATATTTTGGGGAAATTAAAAAAAGAATGCTAGCTTTTTATGAATATTGAAAAAAAATTGAGTTTTTAGATTTTTTAAATGACCCCTGTGATTAGTATTTTTCCTTTTGGGACAACCCCTAGCATCTATTTTTTTTTTCCCCATCTAATCAGGGTCAGATAATTTGCTTTTAAAAAATTATAATTTATGTTGACTTTTTCAATTTGAAATTGTTTGATTTATGTTGAGTTATGTGATAGATAGTTTGGATGTAAATATTATTGAGTTTGTATTGACTTGTAGTTTTTATTGAAAGCAAATTATTTGAAAAAAAAGATGGAAAGGTATGGTCATTTCTATGTTGAGGGTTATGGCCACGGTCATGTGTATACCTATGGATATGGTATGATTGTTTTGTTTCGTTTTGTTTTGTTTGGAGGAAAGTTTTAAAGAAACCTTGTGATAGGCCGAAATAGTGAAAAGACCCTGACTTTTTTGAATGTTTTAGAAAAAAGCGTCACTTTTTAGATGGAATGTTGAAACCCCTATGAGGGGTATTTGAAATTTGGCCCAAGAAAGAAAAAAACTGGATGGAGTGTTAAAAGTATCACTATTTGGCGGTGAAAAAAAATTATCCGCTTTTTTTTATTTTTTTTTTTTTTTTTTGAGGGAATCTGAAGTGAGTGGGTTGTGAAATATTAAAAGTTGGGGGGATTTGAAAATTTTCACTTCAAATTTATTTCTTGAATAAAAGTTGAACCTTTTTTTTTTTTTGTTTTGGATGAAGATAAGGACGAAAATGGTGGCGCCAGGTGGCGAAGCTCTAGGAGGCGTAATAGGCGCGTTTCGCCACGTCATCGCGACCGAAGGCTTTTTCTCTCTCTACAAAGGGCTTGTTCCCTCTCTCATTAGCATGGCTCCCTCAGGTACCCAACTTAACTTTTTAAAAAGTATAAGGTCAAACTGAATTAAATTAAATTGAAATGAATTAATTTAGAACCGATTTAAAACTGAACCAAATACAAAAGTTTATGTAAGAATTTCTCACATGCAAAAATTATTCTATATTAAAATCAGAAGCATGATTAGACCGTTTCAGTCGAATGTTTTAAAACATGACAGAAAACTAAAAAAAAACGATAAATAATATTATAAACGATATTTGAATTCCCACAACAGGCGCCGTATTCTACGGCGTGTACGACATACTAAAAGCCGGGTACCTCTGCTCCCCCGAGGGCCAAAAGAGAATTTCCCAAAACCTAGGGGAAGAATCGCGAAACGCGTTCGACCAACTCGAGCTCGGCACGATGCGGACTTTACTATACGGGGCGATCGCGGGGGCGTGCGCGGAGGCGGCGACGTATCCGTTCGAGGTTGTGAGGAGACAGTTGCAGTTGCAGGCGAGGGAGAATCGGATGAGTAGTGTAAAGACGTTTATGAGGATCGTGGAGAGAGGGGGCGTGCCGGCTCTCTACGCGGGGTTGATTCCTAGTTTGTTGCAGGTAAAGACTGATTATTTATTTTGGAGATAAATGCACTGTTAGTCCCTGGAGTTTAATTGGAGTGTGATTTGGTTCGTGGAGTGATCGTGCGTGATTTTGTAAGTATAGGGAGTTTCGAATTGATAGGACAAGAAGTAAATTGCATGACGATTAAAGCGAAGGGACTATTGATGTGTTTATCCGTATAAGTAATTAAGATTGATTGTTTGTTTTTTGAAGTGATGTTGATTTTTTTTTTGGGTGTTTGAAGGTTTTGCCGTCGGCGTCGATAAGCTACTTTGTGTATGAGATTATGAAAATAGTGCTCAAAGTGGAGTGAAAATAGGAGGAAAGGAACATGATTTGTTGTGAGATGCTAATTTTTTTTTTTTTTTTTTTTGGGTGCTTTTGGGAATTGTTGAAGGTTTTTAATAGTGCTTCTTGGATTTGTTAGGAGGCGATTGTTGAATCACAAGGTTATTTTGTTGACAAAGTCACGAGATTACATTTTTTTCAGATACATTTTGGGTATTTATCATGATTGGATGTAATTACCAATTATGAATTGAATGATTATATTGAGCCTTGAACAAGGAAAATCATCTTTTTGTTCTTGAATTAGTTCCAAACTGATTTTTAACAACTATTTTGGACCAAATCTTTTCTCCTCTCAAAAGGTGTAAATATATTAACTAAGCAAGACAAATATATGTTATTAGATAAATCAACTTATATATGTAGTTCAAATTAGTACTAACCGTTGATTCATTTGAGGTTAGAACAAGAGGTTCAAAAATATGATCGCTATTAATTGTATAAGTATATGTTCTTACTCAAGATATAAATATATCCCCAAAATGAATCAAATTATTTGGATGACTAATCAAATTGTCCCCAATTAATCAAACTAAGCTGAAATAATTTAAAACTAGAAAAAAAAGAGTTTTCATTTGGAGTAACAAAACTCCCAAGCGAAAATTAAATTAAATTAATGCTACTTATAAAAAACCTCCTTAGTATTCAGAAAGAGTTTGTAACTAAAAAGTACAAATTAAATAAAGTGAAATCAACTGACAAAAACTCTCTAAGAAGAATCTATCCAAAATACTATAAATAAATAACTCAACTCTCATTGACAAATGCTCAACAAAGAAGCCCATAAAAAAGCATTAAAACATGAATAATCTCTCAATCCTTCTCTGTCTCCTCTCTCTCGCCTTCATCTCCACCCAATCTCTCTCTACATCTGCACCCTCAATGCCCTCCTCATCCCCGATAGCCCCAGTCGACGAACTATGTAACTCATACACAACATTTATGGAGAAAGGATACGAACAATGCATTGCTGTTTTCGACTCTTTCCCATCCATCCGCAAAGCCAACCCAATAGGTGTTGCCGTAAAAGCCAATACTTATGCCAACCAAACGCTCGATGCATTCATGAACATCTTAAGGACATATCGATCCATGCCTTCTGTCAAAAAAGATGAACAAGGAAATCTGAAAAGATGCATGGACTACATGAAATTAATGGTTATTCCAGCTATTCAAAATACAGTGCCTCTGATCCGGACAAAACAATATCGTAAGGCCTTTGAAGCGGGGGAAAAAGCTTTCGGCGAGAAGTTTGGGTTAATTTATTGCAACCCTGACGGAATGTCTCCTCAAATCCATCCGGTTTACGATGAGTTTGTAATGGGAGCAAGTGTGAATTTTGCAGCTATCACATTTATTGATAGGACGTTGCAAAATTAATAAATAATGGAATAGTTGATAACTCACATTATCTTTTGAAATGTTTTCTTTATATATAGATGAATTATTTATTGGTTGTGAATTATAGCTTCTGCATTCTTTTTATATGTATATGATTGGGAAGTGTTTTCTTCGAGGAAGATGCCTATTGTTGGTGAGCTCAACATTTTTTGGGAACTTTTGTAGTCAATTGCATATCAAGATACTTTCATTAAAAAATTAGTAATAGTTATACAAGTGTTAACCTGGAAGAAACAAAAATACAGACATTGACGAATTTATTTATCACAAAATACAATAACCTCGCCATATATATATATATGTACTAAATTTCAAATTATTGAGAGGCAGTTGTCCTCTTAATTGCTATTAAGATCCGTCATTGAATATAGATAAACAACACATAGCCAAAGCAAATGCGGAAGAAAATAAGACATCCATAAGTCATCAGTCAGATTTCCAGTCCTATGCTTATTGAATAAGAGCGGACAACACAAAATATACTATAAATAAATAGTGCTTTACAACTGTTCCAATCGGCTGAACCAGTGCAAAGTCTATGATTTATTGAGTTATACATGATTACTAGGCTATTTTAAACAGACTTATAGACAAATCAGTTACATAGAAGAGGCCCTTCATTTCTTTCGGCCCAAGATCCAGGCCTTGTTGGCTATGTTTTGGGGTCGGTCCTGGTCAAATAATATTGACAAATTTTTAAATACTACATTTTCTTGTTATATGCAAGATTGGTTTGCAGTCAATTTCAATCTATCAGTCAAGATTCGTAAGTACTGTTTTTTTTGCTATCAAGCATATAGTCAATTTCCATTAATCAAAATCACATTATAAAGTCACAAAATATTAAGAAAATAAATCTTGCAGTCAATTTCAATCTATCTGTCAAGATTCGTAAGTACTGTTTTTTTTGCTATCAAGCACATAGGCAATTTCCATTAATCAAAATCACAGTATAAAGTTACAAAATATTAAGAAAATAAATCTAAAGTATAAAACATATTCAAAACAATTACAGAAATCACAAAAAACCACAGTATTTATTAGGACTTGTAACTTGTAATACTGTTTATAACTTGTGGCGGAGTTTGACTGAAAATTTCGGAAGGACTAAAAAAATTTCTCCCGATTGTTTAATACTGTACAAAATTTATTTGGGAGACCGAATACAAATAAATATATGTATCTAAAAAATTTCTTCACTAAAATATAACAATTATATACTACTGTGCACAAAATTTGGGGAGGGGGGGACTAGATCTCCCGATAGATCGTTATAAAGCTCAATCACTCTTTAGACATGCTCGTATTCATTTGGATATGGTACCAATCTCAATCTCCAATATAGAAGTATCTGAACTTGTCAAATGTGTCATTCTGCCGTACAATACATAACAATTATTGAGTCTCAATCATAGAAAATATAGTATATTAGTGGTCCCAAAACTTCTAAATTGTGATCTTTAATAATCATTTTGGACCCGTCCTTTACCCTCTCCAAAAAAATCTAGAGGCTCATATAATTCCGCAATATTGATTGCAAATAGTATGAGTGATGAAATAGTCATTATTATAGTGAAGATATAGACATTTAACAGCACGTTTGATATTGTGGAAAATATCAATCATATCTCTATACAAACAACTGGGCTCAAAACTTGGAGAAAATTGCTACATGGACCCACTTAATTAACATTTTTAATCTTTTCTTAACACTGCTAAGTGTCTAGCTAGTGCCAGTTGTAAAGCTTGACTTTCAAGATCCTCTTTGTCTGCTCAACTCACTATCCTCGGTTACAACCTACATTTATTTCTCTCTCATAAAACACACATCATGCTAGAAACCAAACTCTACATTTCAATTTTTGAATTAGTTATATTGATATAAAATTAAAAGTTCAGGATCTGATGTTACACGACATACACCACGATATGAAAAAAGAGTATATAAAGACAATAAATAATATATTAAATTAGGCAAACAGTATATATAATTCACATTTTAAAGGTAATAAATAATATATACGTAAAATAATAAAAATATTATATAGAGATCAAAAAGCATGTTAAAAAGTAGAAAAAATAGTATACCGTCGCGTTTCGAGAATATTCAAATACGTCGCGTTTTCAGTTTTCCGAAAAATTAGAGTCTAAAGTTCAGTTTTTGGATTTGATTACATGAATATTCAAAAGTATATAAAAACCACAATGAAATTTCAAAAAATTAAACTCTAAAGTTCAGTTTTTGGATTGATTAAACGAATACAATATTCAAAAGTATATAAAAACCACAATGAAATTTCAAAAAATTAAACTGTAAAGTTCAGTTTTTGGATATGATTACATGAATACAATATTCAAAAGTATATAAAAACCATAATGAAATTTCAAAAAATTAAACTGTAAAGTTCAGTTTTTGGATATGATTACATGAATACAATATTCAAAAGTATATAAAAACCATAATGAAATTTCAAAAAATTGAATTGTAAAGTGCAGTTTTTGGATTTGATTACATGAATACAATATTCAAAAGTATATAAAAACCATAATGAAATTTCAAAAAATTGAACTGTAAAGTGCAGTTTTTGGATTTGATTACATGAATACAATATTCAAAAGTACATAAAAACCATAATGAAATTTCAAAAAATTGAACTGTAAAGTGCAGTTTTTGGATTTGATTACATGAATACAATATTCAAAAGTATATAAAAACCATAATGAAATTTCAAAAAATTGAACTGTAAAGTGCAGTTTTTGGATTTGATTACATGGACACAATATTTAAAAGTATATAAAAACCATAACTAAATTTAGATAAAAAAAAAAGAATATTTCAAGGGGGTTGGTGAGCTTGAAAGCACATGTTTTGTTACTTATAATTATAAACATCTGTATACATAAAAAACGGAATTCCATTAGAAAGGCTAGTCAACTTCTTGACCAAGTGCGCGCGCTAAAAACACATAACCACTTCCCCAAATTACCCCTCCTCATTCATTACGTTCCATCGAACAAGATCGTAATTCATGGCTCTCGATTGAGGGCAATTTAGTCATTTCAACAACTAAATGCTTTTCCCAGGTTTTTATTATTTCTTTTTTGTTTTGTTTTATCATTTCGACCAATAAATTACTTTCCTCAGTTTTTTACTATTTCTTTTCATTTTCCAAAAAAACGAAAACACACAATAACATTCCCAAAATACCCCTCCTCATGAACTAATCCCGCATAAATAAGATCGAGGGCAATTTAATAATTTCAACCAATAAATATTACTTTCCTCAGTTTTTTTTTTACTATTTCTTTTTCATTTTCCAAAACTGTCGCTCTCTATTTTTTGGTTCTCTCTTTCTTCTCCCAGATCGCAAATAAATATCCTAATTAAAACGCTCAGATTCTAATTTGAGACTATTTCCCGTCGCTCGATTAATTTTCCGTTTCGAATTGGCGTCGCGCTTGTTATGGTTTAGGGATTGGGATTGGGATTGGGATTGAAATCGATTTGGGGGTTTTGGAAATTGGATTTGATGGCGGAAGGAAGGCGCTATGGGTTTGCGCCTCAATTAGGTCGGTGTTTGATTTGATGTTTGTTGTTGTTGTTGTTGTTGTTTTGATTATGATGTTTCTTGGTTTTTCTTTTGAATTTCGTCGAATTGGTACCAGTGGGGTTTTTATTTGACGATTTTTGTAATTTTTACTTTGATTTTCCATGTGAAAGTATCTTATTTTTATGAAATTCTTTGAATTTCTTGCTTTCTTAACCTTTATTTCCATGATTAATGAACAGATATAGAGCAAATCTTAATGGAGGCTCAGCACAGGTGGTTACGCCCAGCTGAGATTTGTGAAATTTTAAAGAATTATAAGAGGTTTCGTATTGCTCCTGAACCTCCAAACAGACCTCCAAGTATGATTCTTTCCCCCTTTTATTTAGTTATTTATCTGAATTGATATGATTATTTTTGTAATTAACGAAATCATTTGGATTTAATCACAGGCGGTTCGCTGTTTCTGTTCGATCGGAAGGTTTTGAGATATTTCAGAAAGGATGGTCATAACTGGCGAAAGAAAAAGGACGGAAAAACCATTAAAGAAGCTCATGAGAGACTCAAAGTAAGATTTTAGTTTATTTTTTGCTTAATTTTTGGTACTAATTACTTATTTATTTATTTATTTATTTTTTATTAGTCTGGAAGTATTGATGTGTTGCATTGCTACTACGCTCATGGAGAGGACAATGAATGCTTTCAAAGAAGAAGCTATTGGATGCTTGAAGAGTATTTTTACTATATTAAATACTCTAATTAATTTCTAATTTTTACTGTATAGTTCTTTTTTTTTTTTTTAAATATTCATGAAATATTATTTATTTTATTGTCTCATTTGCAGGGATTTCATGCATATTGTCCTTGTTCATTATCTTGAAGTCAAGGTTACATTACACCTTATCTTATTTTCTTATAAATTACTTGATTTGTTGCTTTAATTTGAGTGAAAATAAAATTTAATATGAGATTAATTTTTATTTTTTAGGGCGGAAAATCGAGTCTTCACAGAACAAGAGACATCGAGCTATCAACAGCAGCCCGTTCTGACAGTCCTTTAAACTCAAACTCCTTCACCACTCAAAGTCAGAGCCAAAGTCAACAAAGCTACGGTCAAAGTCAACAAAGCTACAGTCAAGGTCAACCGTACTTCCATTCAGAGCCCGAGAGCTCGATCAGCGGGCCCAACTCCGAATTCGAAGACGCCGAATCAGGTAAATAGTAAAATATTATTATGTCAAATGAATAATTGCACAGTTGTAGAATGGGTGAGGATTGTAGAGTAAGTTTTTAACGGATATGCTACAGTATTGCAATTCAATGCCAGCTGTGGGCCGAAAGCGAGCGCGACAGGTGGATACAACGCTTTCCCTCAGACGCACATGTTCTACGGAGATGGACGTGGACCACCGATGATGATGATGAATAATAATTGTAATATGCAGGCCAACAGTGGTTATACTAATTTTCAGCCTGTTAATAACCAATGTAAGTCGGAAAAAATAACCTAACAAAGTTAGAAAAAAGAATAAGGGAAAACTCTCATAAACCCCATTTATTGAAACCCCCTAATTTTGGAATATTAAAAAAAACTTTGCTTAAACTTTTCATTTTTCAAAAGCCCCTTGACTTTTGACATAGTAAAAAGAACCCAATTAAAGTTAAGGGATTTTTGAGACCTTTAAAAGTTAAGAGTTTTTTTGGAAAATGAAAGGTTAAAGTAGTTTATTTTTAATATTCTGAAATTTAGGGGTGTTTTTCATAAATATCAGTAAATATAGGGGTTTTTTGAAAATTCCCCAAAAATTATCATACTCATATAATCATATTAGATTATCCACTAACCTTTTTTCCATTGTCGGGGTAAAAGCTATTGGAGGAACTTCAACAGGAACAAACTTAGAATTATACTTTTCTCAAGAGGATCTCGCTGCGGCATTTGGTGAACCAGGTCTAGGCAGCACTTTAACACCATCAAACCAATATGCCACATCAGCATGGGCTGACATGGCGAACCAATCTAACTTCACGCCTCAAACTCAAATTCAAACTCAGACTCAAATGCCTTTTGAAACCTTCAACTCTAATAATAATAATAATAATAATAATAATCCAGTTCCGTTTGTAACTGAGGATATTAAACTAGACAGCCCGATTTTCGACGGAGTTTTTGCAAACGAACTTGGTCCACCACAAGTTAACGCACCAGCTCAGTCTTTAATGGAATTCTTACCTGATGGTAACAACAACAATTACTACTCGTTTCAAGATGAGAAAATAATAAACGAGCCGATTGTCGATCTGAACCCTAATCTTGAAAAAGGAGATAGTTTCAACAGATGGATGAGCACGGAATTAATCGGAGACCATAGCTTTTCTGAGCCGATCAAGTCTAATTCAGACTCCTTGTGGAATAATGTGGAAACGGACGGGGTTTTGGATGATACTGGAGTCTCCAGTCATTCTCAACTGGAGATGTTCGCTGTCGGTCCGGTTATTTCTCAAGACCAGCTCTTTAGCATTGTGGATTATTCGCCTAATTGGGCCTATGTTGGCCGCAATTCTAAGGCATGTTATTCTTTTTGAATTTTTAGGGAAATTTTACATTATCACCCTATATTTAATGGTATTTATAAAAAAACAATATCTTTTGGAATATTCAAAGGCCACATACTGTAAAGTATGAACTTTTCAGTTTTCAATTTTGATAGTAAAAGTTGAAGTTAAAGATTTTTTTTTTTTTAAATTTTAAAAGTTAATGTGATTTTGGAAAACAGAAGGTTAAAAATAGGAGTTTTTTCTCGTGAATATTCCAAAACTTAGTTTTTTTTATAAAATTGAGAAAACATAAGGATTTTTAGAAAAAAATCCTTTATATACAACTAACATGATTAATTAACTCGTGATTTTTTTCTTAAACTTTTTTAGGTTTTGGTGACGGGAAAATTCCTGAAGCGCATCGACGAAGTCCAAAAGCACAAGTGGTCCTGCATGTTCGGCGAAATAGAAGTATCAGCCGACCTCTTACCCGACGGAACCCTACGCTGCTATTCCCCGTCCCACTCTCCTGGCCGGGTCCCATTCTACGTCACCTGCTCCAACCGCCTGGCCTGCAGCGAAATCCGGGAATTCGAATTCCGGGATCTCAATTCCGAATTCCCTTATAACTTCACCGAATACGAGACTGATCTCTCTGCCCGGCTCGAGAAATTGCTCTCTCTCGATCCAAATTCCCAACAAAATGTGAATGTTAATAATGAAGTTTGCAGCAAGATTAATGGGCTGATGTCGGAAGAGGACGAGTGGTCGGTCCTGTTCAAGGCAAACGAATCAGACGGGGTTTTCGCTGAGGCACGAAAGGACGAAAGAGTCGAGGGGATGATGAAGGAGAAGCTGAGAGTGTGGCTGTTGAGCAAGGTGAACGAGGAGGGAAAAGGGCCGTGCGTGTTGGATAAGGAGGGTCAGGGGGCCATTCATCTGGCCGCGGCTTTAGGGCTCGATTGGGCCGTGAGACCGATTATTACGGCTGGCGTCAGCGTTAATTTTAGGGACGCGCATGGGTGGACCGCTCTTCATTGGGCTGCTTCTTGCGGCAGGTTAGGTTTTTTTTCTTTTTCTTTTTCTTTTTGAAATATGGCAAAACCTCAGAAGTCAGAATGTCATGTATACCTTCCGAAATTGTGAAATATCATGAAGAACCCTAGAAAGATAAGAAATATCATCCGTAGCCTTCTCTCCAAATTTTTTTTAAAGAAATGACTGAATTGCCCAATTTCTTACTCATTCATGCGTAAATAACTAAGTTACCCCAAAAATGACTGAATTACCAAATTTCTTGCTTATTATGTATAAATAACAAAGTTACCCCAAAAATGAATAAATTACCCAAATCTTATTTAGGGATATCCATGATATTTCCTATTTTGCAGGGCTATAAATGAAATAACGGTAACCCATAATCTCAGAGCATTACACCACGCCACACATAAACATTAATAAACTGAAAAACAATATTAATTCTAAAAAGAATTAAATTTTCAGGGAAAGGACAGTTGTGGCGTTAATAGCTCTCGGCGCGGACCCCGGGGCGCTGACCGACCCCACCCCGGAATTTCCTTCCGGAAGGACCCCCGCTGACCTGGCATCAAACAACGGGCACAAGGGGATCTCCGGATTCCTCGCGGAATCCTCCCTCACGAGCCTCTTAGAGATTCTGACTCTTAAAGATCCCAATAAAGGTAATGCTGACCTGGCGCAGATCTGCAAAGTTAAGAAGAGCGTGCGGTTTGAGGATGATGGTGGTGGTAATATGAATGAGGACGGGACGCTGAAGGACTCCCTGTCGGCTGTCAGGAACGCTGCTCAGGCCGCCTCTAGGATTTATCAGGTACTTAATTGCAGAGAAGAGCCACTGTATTGTTGAAAATTGCAAAACCGCCGTCTGTTTTTTTAAGAAATTCGTAAAGATCTTCTTACTGCTACCTTTTTTCTGCAATTTGGAGATTATGCAAGTGCTTTTTTTTAAAATAAAATTCTTCTTCTTCTTCTTTATTTATTTATTTATTTATTTATTATTATTATTATTATAATTTTGTAAAAAAAAAATTTAACATTTTTACTATTTTCTCTGTTATTTAGTTTATCAAATTTATTATTATTATGTAAAAAAAAAAATAGTAAATTTATCAATTTACTATTTTCACTATTTTTAAATAAAAATAATTTCACGTTCTTACCATTTTATTTCTTTTTTGCTTTTTAGGTATTCAGGATGCAGTCGTTCCAAAGGAAGCAGTTGGACCAGTTGGACGGGGAGGGTGGTCTGGGAATCTCTGACGAGCGGGCCCTGGCGAAGGCCATGAAGGCGCCAGCTGTCGCGTACGGCAGCCCGTATCAGGAGGCTGCCATCCGCATCCAGAACAAATTCAGGGGTTACAAGGGCAGAAAGGAGTTTCTCCTCATCAAACAACGCATCGTGAAACTCCAGGTTGATAAAATTATTTAAATAAGGCGACAGATTGTATTAACAATCATATACTAATAGTAATAACAATAAGAACGAATTAACTACGACAGGCGCACGTGAGGGGGCACCAAGTGCGTAAGCACTACCGCAAGATAATCTGGTCGGTGGGGATAGTGGAAAAAATCATCCTGCGGTGGCGGCGCAAGGGCAGCGGGCTCCGCGGGTTCAAGCCGGACCCTTGTCCTTCGGGATCCGCACCGGCTGCGCAACCCGGCAAGGAGGGGGCGGACGAGCTCGATTTCCTCAAGGAAGGCCGGAGGCAGACCGAGGCCAGGCTGGAGAAGGCGCTGGCCAGGGTGAAGTCCATGGTGCAGTATCCTGAGGCCAGGGCCCAGTACGGCAGGCTTTTGACCACCATCACTCAGCTCCAGGAATCTCAGGTATTTTCAGAGAAATTGGATGAATTTCCCTTATTTTTATTTTTTATGCTTATTTATTTGTTTTTTTAGCATTTAGTTATTATTGATTAGCATTTTATTGTAGTTTTTTTATTTTATTGTTTATTAGCATTTATTTATTTATATATATATATATATACATATTTTAATATTGGGCGATACAGGAGAAAATATTGAAGGAAGCGGAAGCAGAAGCAGAGGCAGATGTTGATGATTTCATGCTGGAACTGAAAGATCTTTGGGAAGACGATACACCGATGTTTGGCTTTTAATTACTGAAATCTTCATTTTTTTTTTCTTTTTAATGTAATTTATAATTAATTATAGTGTCTTGTCTCTCTAGAAAGTTTGGTAAATCTATCTGATGTGTGTCAGTGTGTGTATATCCATGGGGTCTTGTATATTCATTGATTGTGCTACTGATTGGGTTTTCGTATTGCCGGCCTGACCTGACATGATAGACTTCTTGAAGGAATGTTAGAGTTTGTAGTTATTTGTAGCGTCAGAAATGCTTGCGTTGAATTCATTTATAAACTAGTTTGTAGAGTCAGAAATGCTTGCGTCGAATTGATTTAATAAACTAGTTTGGTATATTGATGATGTTCTGACTATTCCTAGCTGCTTTTGTGTGTATTGAGTTTATGGAAAATATATATTGAATATATTTGTGAATATAATTCAGTAGATTCCAAGAGAATTGTCCACAGTTTATCTCCGATCGAGCAAAGACTTGAAATTTGGAATGTTATTAGATTTGTCCAGTCTTTCTGATGTGATAATTGTAGAAATTCTTGTCTATTCAACTTCATGTCTGGAAAGAAACCCCCCATCCATTCAACCATCTTAAAACAAAATTTAATTCATTGTGTTAATATGATAGATGCATGTTAGATTGTTTTGTTAGTAGTACATCAGTACATGTGCTTCATATGAAAACTGCAAATTCCATAATCATAAAACTCTAAAATAGAACTAGAACTAGAACTACATACATCACCCACAAAATCATTATACAAAACTCCCTAATAATGTCTTAAATCTTCCAACTTGCACTTGCCCCATCATATTCATGCCCTCACATTACTTCACCAACCATGTTAAAGAAAGCATATGTTGTTACTTGCCCAACTGGCACACTTTCTCTGGGCAGATATTGTGGGTCCCTCCCCCCCCCCAACACACACACACAAAACCAAAATGACCTTTCTACCCCTCTGCATTCCTTCCTCAAACCACTTCTCTTCTCCAAAACAAACCAAACCAAAGACCAAAATGACCTTTCTACCCCTCTTCATTCCTTCCTCAAACCACTTCTCTTCTCCAAAACAAACCAAAATGACCTTTCTACCCCTCTTGATTCCTGCCTCAAATCACTCTTCCCCCGCAAAACAAACCAAAATGACCTTTATACCCCTCTTTATTATTCCCTTCATAGTGTTTATTATAGTTCCTTTCCTTCCTCTAAACACTTTTAACAAAACCAAATTAAATTAAACAAACAGAGAAAAGAGAGAGAGAGAAGGAAACATAATATAATGTGTCCTTCCTCTGAGAATGGCGACGTGGCCACCTCCGCCGGCGCGCCGGGTCGACGGGGGAGACTGCCGAGGCCGTCGTCGTCTTCGCTGCTCTGGCGGGACCCAAAGCAGGAGCAGGAGGAGCTCAGCTGGCAGCGCCGTTGCGTGGAGGCGGTTCTGAAGGGGTTCGCGATCGGCGCGGGGTTGAAGGGCGGGCTGGCGCTCTTCTCCATTCTGGTCAGATTGAGGAGCCGCAGATCATCGTCCAGGTTTGGGTTTGATCGGATTGATTGTTTGAGTGTTTGAGTGAGGTGGTTGATTTGATTGATCAGTGGGGGATTGATTAAGTCTGCGGAATTTGAAATGGTTTATTAATGTCGTGTGCTTTCCTTTTCTAATTGGACGTCTGAATTAGTATTTTTATTCTTAAACTGTCTTTTTCGTGAGTTTTTGCTAGTCTGATTCAACTGCCTTGTTTAATTTCTACTCAATTGAGATTTTTGTATCTAAATATTTATCTGTAATTCTTTTAATTCATCACATGTTTTTCTCAATAGGATATACATCTTTTTTTTTTTCTATTCAATCCCATTTTATATATATTTTTATATTTCAGTGTGGCAGACAGCGATCTATTTCTGAATTCCATTTGTTTATATAAAATAATAATAAAGAGAAAAAGAATAAATAAGCAACTTGACACAACACTCTCCTATATTTATTTTCGGAAAAAACGAAACACTATGATTTATCTGTTTATTATATGGCTTTAATATAATTCGTTTGATTCATGAAATGTAGGAAAACAGGGGGAATTACAAATGAAAAGGCAATAATTTTGTCTCTTAAAGAGACATGGCGGTACGGAATGTTTCTTGGTACTTTTGCCGGTACATTTGCTTCTGTTGATGAAATAATTGCTGCCATTTGGGGCCACAAACAGTATGTTTCATATTTATAAACCTTCCATTTTTATTTCATTTATTTTTTATTTTTTAATGATTCACATTTTTTTTTCTTTGGCTTGTATTATGCTTAATTTCTATATTAAAATTTTAAGGTAAATCAACTTGACACTTAACGAACTCATAATTCGTGCATAATTGGAGGCTGTTTTACTGAAGTTTACTTATATAATTATACCCTTGAAGGGTTGTTTGTTTAACTATTTTTAGTTCATTTTTTTATTTTGTTTTTAGAACATTTAATCCTTTTTTGCTTTCTTTGCTTGCATTATGTAAACCAACTTCAAATTTCGTCCAACTGATGCTTCACAAAATCACAAATAACTCAGGCTGAACTGCGCCAATTTACTTAAATACCCTTAAAAAGCTGCATAATTACCAATTTCCACCTCAAGACAGTAGTTACACACTTTCTCTACTTCCATTAATTTTCTAACGATCCAATCTTTCTCCTTTTCACTTTCTTCATCTCGCATTACATTTGATCACAGTATATTAACCCCCTAACCCTAACCCTAACCCTAACGTCAACTTTCAATTCCCCCTTTTTTTTAACAGGACGGCGAAATGGAGATCTCTGTTAGCAGGCCTCCTCGCCGGCCCTTCCATGCTGCTAACGGGCCCCAAAACGCAACACACGAGTCTCGCGATTTACATCCTGATTCGCGCGTTGGTGCTCGCCTCTCGATGCGGCATCAAGAGTAAAAAATACGGAAAGTATTGCAAACCGTTGACTTGGGCTCACGGGGACGTTTTTCTCATGTGTCTCTCTTCGTCGCAGATATTGTATGTTGAGTTTTTTTTGCTTTTTTTTTTTTGGGTTTAGATATAGAGTGCCAGCATTTTGGAGCACTTAACAGCGCCCGATTACGAAAGGTATGATGAAATTACAAAAGTATATTTTCAAAAGGGTATATTTGTAAACACAAAAGGTATATCCAAGTACAAATATATATGTGTGCAGCTAAAACTGTATGGTGAGTGTTTCTGGGCACTCCGAATAAATTTTTTTTTTTTAATTTATGGTCCTATGGAATGTGAGAAATGTCAGTGATGCCCCTTCCTGTTGTAATTTAGTACGTAAATCATACAATAGGCCAAATTTCAGATAAGCCCCTTCGAAACCTCGTAATATCACGTATACCCTGCAAAATGTGAAATATCACCAATGTCCCTACAAAATCACTCGTATATCATGAATACCCCTGCAAAATTCTTAAATTTTAAGTGTAAGGTGTATTATGAGGTTTTGCATGGGTAAACATGTATTATGACGTTTTGTAAATTGCCTCATGTTGATGTGTTTCTCATGTGCCTCTCTTCGTCGCAGATATTGTATGTTGAGTTTAGTTTTGTTGTGTTCTTTTTTCATTTATACCCTAATAGAATGTGAGAATATCAGATATGCCCCTCCCCTCCTATGTCCTGTTGTAATTTAGGACGTAAATCGTACTATACTTTTTAGGCCAAATTTCACGTGTAACCCTGCAAAACCTCTTAATATCACGTATACCTCTGCAAAACATGAAATATCATGCCCCTAAATCAGGCGTAGTTCCGTTTTTTTTCAAATAAATATCAAAAGGAGGGTATGCAAACTATACATGATATTTCCTATGTTTCGTATGTATATCCCCGATACTTCCGATTTCCTAGCGTACGATGTTTTCTCATTTCGCCCCTTTTTCTCTTAAAGTTCTCATCCATACTTATTAATTTCATCACAGATCAGCGTATATTTTGAAGCAAGACAGCCTGTCATCTTCATACCGATCTTTCTTAAACAAGCACGGCGGAAAGGACCTCGTAATCTTACAAGGCGTGAAGGAAATTGCGTGCGGAATGCCCTTCACAAATCTGGACAAAATTGCAAATTACTACAATTCGTTGGGTGTGGAGGTGAAATTGGACCCTGATATGAAAGTCCCTTGCTCCGTAAGTATGAAAACCCTTAACTTTCTGAATTATCAAAAACCCCCTAACTTTTCTGAATATTATAAACAAAAACCCTAAATTTATAGGTTCCGTCAAAACCCCCTAACTTTGTTGAATATTATAAAAAAACCATGACCTTTGAAGGAATCTAAAAAGTTAGGGGTTTTCATAATATTCAGAAAAGTTAGGGTGTTTTTGAAAAATTCCCCTAAATAAACGACAAAAAGCACTCAACTTGTTCAAAACATTCAAATTTTTAATTACAATTCGTGAAAAACTTGCAGAACAGGGGACTTTCATGTCAGGGTCGAATTTCACGTTCACGTCCAAAGAATTGTAGTAATTTGGAATGGTAAATTTTACGTCCTCATACTGGTCTGTCTTAAACAAGCATGGCAGCAAGGACTCAGTTATCTTAAAAGGCGTGAAGGAAATTGTGTGTGGAATACCCTTCACATATCTGGACAAAATTGCAAATTACTACAATTATTACAATCGCGAATCCTGGACAAAAAATGCAAATTATTACAATTCTCTGGACGTGAGCGCGAAATTGGACCCCAACATGAAAGCCCCTTGCTCCGTAAGAGCTTAGTTTGAATGATTTGAACAAATTTAGTACTTTACGTTATTTTGTTTATATATTTAGGAGAGAATTATTTACCCTCCAAAACATCAAAATATTGTAATTAACCCTCTAAAGTTACAAATTTCAAGTTTATCCTTTCAAAATCTAGTGTATGTTGTATTTAGTATTTACCCATCTAAAAAAAATGCAAATATAGTTTACTTTTTCAAATTCAAAATATAATATATCCTATTTAGCCTTCCAAAATCTTCGACCATATGGAGAAAGAGAAAGGGTACCTTTTTCAATAAAAAGATTTTGAAGATAAATATAATATATTTTATATCTGGAAGGAATAAGGATAAATCTGATATTTACATTTTAAGGGTAATAAATATGATATATTTTCAGTCTTGCGAGGCCAAATTTGATACTTTCATTTGTAAGCGGATAAATATGGCGTTTATTTATTTTTATACAGATAATACATGGGAACCAATCTTGTTCAGGACATTTCATATCATTTCTTATACAAGCGTACAAAAGAGCGCTTCCTGTTTATTTACCTGTATATCTCGTTCCTGCCCTAATTGTTCATCGCAAAGGCCTCCTAAAACGGTATATTCATTTTAATCATTCAAGAAATATCATATCATTTTGAAAAATAATTTATATTTAATTTTTAATTGATGAATATTTAAATACAGACCGTATACGATTCTTGGAAAGACTATGAAGGGCACTGCTCGATCGAGTCTTTTCCTCTCCATGTATTGCGCCTCTGCTTGGTTAGTATATTTAATTTATTTTTTAATCTATGTTTATATTTTTTATATTTTAATTTTTTATATACTAATTAAAGTAATTATTTTTTATTTATTTTGTTCTGTAGGGCTTGGACGTGTTTCCTCTTTAGAATCTTCAAAAGATGCAATATTCCAATGATTGCTATTGCCACGGTAAATTGAACTTTCTACCATAGTATTAAATTAATGAAGAATTTGCCAAAAAGACCTTGCATTATGAATCTATGATTAAATTGCAAAATAAAACCCCTACATTATTACAAATAAAAAACAGGGCTTTTTTGCCTCAAGTTATTGAGTTTGAATTAATAATGTAGGGGCTTTTTTATGCAATTTTGAACAATGCAATTTCTATAAGTCATTAAATCAACTCAATCCATTTACTTCAAGTTTGGGCTTTTCTGCAATTTTCAATAATCCATCAGCTTTTCTTTTTGCAATTTTACCATAAATCAGGGGTGTTCTTGCAAATTTCTCCCCATTAATTTCCTCAACTTCCTCTAATTAATTCCAAGGATTTTTTTTTTGCAAATTTCTATCCAATAAATTACCCTTTCCTTTTCTTTCATTTTACCCCCCCCCGAGTTTCAATTTCTTCTAGTTACTTTCATTATTTTATTTTATTTTCCTTCCCTCCAGTTTCCAACAGGACTGGCGCTACTAATCGAGAAAAAATCCCGCCGGATCGAAATCTCACTCTACTGTCTCGCGCGCGCGATCGAGAGCTTCTTCACGTGCTTATCCGACGCGGGATACTGCGTGCCCTTCTCAAAGCTCGGCCGATCTGACGTGGCCGTCTTCAGCGTGGCCACCGCTGTCATCATGCATTGTTATGCGCAGGAGAGGGAGGTCTTTAGGAGTAAGTACTTGAACGTGCTCGATTGGGTGTTTGGTGTTCCGCCTCCCTCAGCGGATCCTGATGAGGAGGGTGAGAAGGATAAGTGAGTAGTTTTGTTAGAGAATAGAGGGGGGGGGGTGTATTTGTTTATTTAATTGGTTGAGAATAATGTTAATTTGAGAAGAGTTTATTCAATTTGGAAATATTTAGGGTTTGGTCCTGGTGAAATGGGGCGGATAGTTTTTTTGGAGGATTTAGAATAATGAAATCATTATAGCTAATAATTAGTAAATTATATATTTGATTAGTAAAGTAATTTTTTTGCTTTGATATTTGATTAGTAGATTATGTAACAATAAGAGCTTACTAGTGTCTCGAAATTGTTCTTTTAGTAATTTTTGAAACTAGGTAGTTATTTTTTTTTTTTACTTTGTTTTTGTTTAATTTTCTGAAAAAAAAAAAACATAATATATTGCAAAATTTTGATTATATATATTCGCATATATATATGTTGTTCTTTTATTTATCTTATATACTAGTATTTATTTGTATACATTTTTTAAATAAGAATTTATATACTGTTCTGCATAAAAAATGAGATTGTGCTGCTGTTGAAATTAACTTATTTGATAAATATTTTTCAGTTTATTATTGGGTTGATTTGATAATGATTAGGAATAACATAAATCCTATTCTTGTTCGAACCTTCTTGAGTTAACAAGATCAAAATTGCAACGAATTCAAAAAATTTACCATTTTCTATAATTTACCATTTTCTATGATTTTTTATCTCCATTTTTAATTACTGATTCTGGAAAGAAAGAAAAAAAATATTCCAATAAAATGGCTCAACCAAACATAATTAAATAAACGTTTAATAAACAAAGAAGTAAAATAGAATAGAGAAAAGTCTAATTTTGCCCCGTCAACTATTCGAACAGTTCATTTTTGATCGCTTAATTTTTTATTAATTCAATTTTAGTCCCTCAACTATTGAATAAGCCTATTTTTAGTTCTTCCATCTGTTAAGTGTTTACGTGTTAGTTAAATTTGATACGTAAGTAACTTGTGACATATATTCTTGATACATATCTAACGTGGCAATTGTGACATGGCAAATATTTGAAAAAAATAAAATTTTCTTAATTTTCCTGTTTTCTTAAAATATTATTTTATTGTATATATTTGTGGTGCATGTTTATTTAAAAATATATTATTGCTTATGTGTCAAGAATATATACCATGTCATTGCTTACATGTCAAGTTTAACTGATACGTAAGCACTTAACGGATGGAAGAACAAAAAATAGACTTATTGAATAGTTGAGGGACTAAAATTGGACCAACAAAAAGTTGAGGGACCAAAAATAAACTTATTAAATAGTTAAGGGTTTCTAAGTATAATACAACAGCACCCATCCAAAAGGACTAAAATCTAAACTTAATCTCCATTTTTGTTCCTCTCCAGTTCCTTAATACTCTTGTTAGACTGTTTTTATCTGTAATTACTGGAGAGGATAGTAAATAAGGTCGGTTGGGAAAGTTCAATTCAATCCTTCATTTTTCTGACTTGACTTTCTCTCTCTGTCCCTAAAATCAAATAAACAAAATCAAAATCAAATTCAAAAATCAAAATCAAAATCAAAATCAAAAGCGAAAATTATAATTATAATACACTTCTTTTCTCAGTCGTCTCTTTTTTCTCTCTCTCTCTCTCTCTCTCTCTCTCTCTCTTTTCACCTTTTCATTTTTCACCCCGATTTTTTCTCAATTCTCTCTTCTTCGAAGAAATATTCCTGAATCATTCTCATGTCATTGTTCGAACCCTGAATTGGATTGGATTGGGTATTCCTGAATTGGGTTGAGTTGGATTGCTTGGAGGATTTGAGTGAAGAAGGATAATTTAATTAGGGTTTGAGAGTTGTGAATGCTGATGGGGGCGGCGGGATCAAAGCTCGAGAAGGCATTGGGCGATCAGTTTCCGGAAGGCGAGAGGTATTTCGGGCTTGAGAATTTTGGGAATACTTGCTATTGTAATAGCGTTTTACAGGTTTGTGATTTTGGTTTGAGTTTTTTTTTTTGTTGGTTTGTGATTGGAATGGAGATTTTGTATTGGGATTTAATTAAAGGAACTTTTTTTCTAATCCTCCTGATTGGATGGTTTTAGATTTGGTATATTCATGAAATGAAATTAAAAGAAAAAAGAGAGGAAAAAATGTGCTATATTCTGATTCTTTATTCAGGCTTTTAAGCTGCATTTTATGCATTTTTCAATTGGTAAAATAAATTTAATATTAGATTTATCTAAAATTTTACATACTCTTTTACTGGTCATTTCTTATTCAAATATATAATTCTTATTTTTATTACACAGTTTATTCAAATTTTTTTTTATTACACAGGCACTATACTTTTGCGTCCCATTTAGGGAACAATTATTGGAATATTATTCAAATAATAAAATCACGCCAGAAACAGAAGAAAACCTTTTAACCTGCTTGGCTGACTTATTCACTCAAGTAAATTAAATTTTACATTTATTTTCATCTATATACTTTTATGAGATTCCTAAAGAATTAATTATATTCTCAAACTGTAATAATTTATTTATTTATACAGATTAGTTCACAAAAGAAGAAAACTGGAGTTATTGCACCAAAACGATTCGTACAAAGAGTGAAAAAACAAAACGAGCTTTTTAGAAGCTACATGCACCAGGTTTTTTATCCTTTCCTTTTTTTTCATTTAGTATTATTAATTTCTTAAAAACAATTTCTTATTTTTTTATATTTTTTTAATTGAAGGATGCGCATGAATTTCTGAATTTCTTGCTGAACGAGCTGGTAGATATTCTTGAAAAAGAGGCGAATAATTCGGCGAAACTTTTCTCTCCAGAAAATTCGAATTCAAATTCGAATAAAATTGCAAACGGACCGACAAAGCCTCTGACAAATGGGGTCCACAAAGACCCGCTTGTCACTTGGGTCCACAAGTGTTTTCAAGTATACTATTTTTTTCCTTCTACAAACCCTAATTTATTCTAATTAGGGTAAATTAAAAAAGAATATATATCTTCTGTTTTTTATGTAAACCCTCCATCTTTTGGAATATTAAAAAAATGCCCTACTTTAAAGTCTTCAATTTTTTCAAAAAACCCCAATGATAACTTTTAGCGGGATTCTTTAGTATTATTTAGAGGTATTTTTTAAATAAAAATAAATTAGGGATGTTGGAAAATGAAAAGTTAAAGGTAAGGGCTCTTTTAAATATTCCAAAAGTTAGTTGTTTTGTAATAAATTTAATAAAATATATATATATTTTTTCAAACTCCCTTCTCATTAATTCATTTCTCGCTCTATACTCCCTTTTTTTTTTTTTAAATTAGGGCATATTAACGAACGAAACGAGGTGCTTGCGTTGTGAAACTGTTACAGCGAGAGACGAAACGTTTTTCGATCTGAGTCTTGATATAGAGCAGAACAGCTCGATCACGAGCTGTTTAAAAAACTTCAGCTCCACTGAGACGTTGAACGCCGAGGATAAGTTCTTCTGCGACAAATGCTGCAGGTATAAAAAAATAAAAATTAAATAATATAGTTGGTGGAGTTTCGTTTTTACCCATGTAAATAGATGTTTAATATAATTTTTAGGGATTATTCATGATATCTCCTTCAATTTGTAGCGATATCCTTGATATTGTCTATTTAGTTGGAGTATACTTGAAATTTTAATATCTTTCATGGGTACACATTCAATTACCCCTAAAAACATCAAAAATATACTACAGAATTAAAATCCAACCCTAGAATCAAATCAACCCTACTTAACATTTTCTTCTAATCATTGATTTAAAATTTAAAACACAACTAACAAACCTTCCAAAATTTTTAAAATCAGCCTGCGAGAAGCCCAAAAGCGCATGGAAATAAAAAAGCCCCCGAATTAAAATCTAACCCCAGAATCACACCTAGCAACATTTTATTCTAACCATCGTTTAAAACCCAACTAAAAACCTTCTTTTTTTAATCATCAGCCTGCAAGAAGCCCAAAAGCGGATGAAAATAAAACAGCCCCCGAGCATCCTGGTAATCCACCTCAAGCGCTTCAAATACATCGAACAATTAGGCCGGTATAAAAAGCTATCGTACCGCGTGGTCTTCCCTTTGGAGCTGAAGCTCTCCGAGCTCGAGTACTCCCTCTTCGCCGTCGTGGTGCACGTCGGGTCCGGCCCCAACCACGGCCATTACGTCAGTTTGGTCAAGAGCCACAATCATTGGCTCTTTTTTGACGATGAGAATGTCGAGATTATCGACGAGGGGAACGTGCAGACCTTCTTTGGATCCGCGCAGGAGTACTCGAGCAATACGGATCACGGGTATATTTTGTTTTATGAGAGCGTTGTTAAGTGTTGATGGGGGAGGCACAGAGAGAGAGAGAGAGAGAGAGAGAGAGAGAGAGGGCGAGAGAGGGGATTGTAAATTTTGGGTTTTTTTTTGAAGATGGTGAAGAAAAATGTGGGAGATAATAAAGAGGAGGTTTATTATACGTGGGGTTTAGTAGGGATGATAGGGAGAGGTGTTGTTGTATTGAAATGTCGGTGTTGAGCCGATGGGTTTTTTTTTGTTTTGTTGGCGGCTTGGGGCCGTGAATAATGTACTTTTGCATGAAGGAATTATTGTAGAGTGTACTTTGGGAACTTTCTTTGGTTGGCTTTTGTTGCGGTTATTTCGTATTTTTATTTGTGGGTTATTTTATTGTTTTTTTGAAGTTTGTTAAATGGACATGGAACTTCTTTAAGTTTCAAAGTTGGTAGATTGTTGGAATATGTTCCTTTTAGAATTTAATATTTTGTGCAAAATTATCTTGTTTTTTTGCTCAAAAGTGTAAATGTGCTCTTATTTTTTAGCGCACACTTTTTTAGTTCGGAAATTTTATACATGCTTTTATTAGACATGGAGTATGTTAACGACACTAAGTCGTGGAAAATTAGAGGATCGTCCATGACATTTAATGTTAAGAAACACATATCATTCCTAATAATTGTCAAAATAAACGTGTTTTCATGAGAGAACTTTAGTAGCAAATAAAAGAATTAAATCAAATCAGGTCTTTGTTGATTACGAAGGAACAAAATTAAAAAAAAAGCTGTTCAATTTTCCTTTTTTTCTACTTCTTATATTATGAGAGATCTTAAAAAGTTAATTTAAAGTTCGTTGACTGATGAAGAAATTATTTTTCCAAGTAGAGCTTGTTTGTATAATATATGGATTTTCTGCGTATATGTTAATTTCCACATATGTGGATTTCTGCATAGGGAGCTAATACTTCGCGTTAGGTACTGTAGCGACTCTGTAGCGACAGTATATAAAAACTGAAAACAGTATATACAAATATATGAACTAAAAACAAACAGTATATAAAAATTCATTTGATAAAATAATATATATTTAAAAAAAAATGAAAACATTATATACAAACATATAAACTGAAAACAAACAGTATATAAAAATTCATTCGGTAAATAATATATATTTAAAAAAATAAAAACGGCATATAACGTATACAAACGCAAAAAACCAGTATAGAGTCGCTATAATATGCGGTCGTGATTTCCCATTTCCCTTGCATACTTGTAGAGATTGTAACATACTGAGCTGAACGGCCCAAATAGACGAATTTAAACCTTAACCTTAATGTCTCTCTATCTCTCTCCTTAATCCATTTTAGTTACTTCTCTATTTTCTTCCCTCCAAAATGGATCAATATCAATACAACATTCGACCCGAATCCGAATCCGAATCCGAATCCGAAGCCGCCGGAATCCGCCACAAGCACCAAAACCTAATCGACCGGCTCTCCGCCCGCCGCCCCTCCTCCGCCGCCTCCGGCGATGCCTCCGACAACGCCACCGCGGGCTTCCTCGCCTCCTTCGCCTCCGCCAAGCTCTCCATTGAGCAGTCGTTGGCTACAGCGAGCACGAAGGCCGATCTTGATCGGATCTCGGTTGCAATCTCCGACCTCGACCGGAACCTCGCTCAGAACGCGTATTTTCTGCCGTCGTATGAGCTCCGGTCGTGCCTGAAGACTATATCAGATCTGAAATCGTCGTTGGAGATCATCAGTGATAATATCCTTCCGAGAAAGAAGTTCTCATTCAAATCCAAACCTGTAAAAAATGCAAAGAAACCTGAAGAAATCAGCACAAAAACCTTAGAAAATGAACGAAAAACGGAACTTCATATCGTTCCTGACGGGCCGGGATTCAGAAACAAAAAGGAGGAAATATTGGTGAAGGATTTCAGGATTTGTGATAATTCAGAAGGAGATTTTACGCTCTCGGATCTGGAAAATTGTACGGTTTATCTCAAAGGCCGAATTAGGGCGCTTTTCTTCTACCGAATTAAAAACTGTCGAGTTTTTACCGGACCTGTAACTGGATCAGTATTAATAGAAGATGTGCGCGATTCTTTGTTCATGCTTGCTTCTCATCAAATTAGAATTCATCAAGCGAAATTTACTGATTTTTATTTGCGCGTGAGAAGCCGGCCGATTATTGAAGATAGTAATGGTGTGAGATTTGCGCCTTATAAATTGAATTATGAAGGGATTGATGAGGAATTGAGGGAATCGGGATTGGGAGAAGAGACGGGAAATTGGGCAAATGTTGATGATTTTAAGTGGCTTAAAAATATTCAATCCCCGAATTGGGGCTTGATTTCTGAAGATGAAATGACGGAAATTGTTGATATTTCGGAATTCAATGAGCGTTGATTGATTGATTTTTTGCTTTGTAATGTGAGTTATTTTGAGTGCTTGTTTTGTTTGGTTAGAATTAGATCTTTTTTTGTTGTATCTCTTATGTTTATCTAATTATTTGGTAATTTTCAAATTATATAATTGCATTACTAGCAAGTAGCAAGTTATAATTTCTTGTTTTTTGGAATTTTGAATTGAAAATTTGGGTCGTTGTCTGAAAAGGATTCTTAAGATTGTCTCTACTCACAAATTTAAGGTAAAATTTTGGTCGGTTTGACTTGTAAGATTTACAAAATCAAGCTGACTATTGACTAGGATTCTCAAGATTTCTCAGTTCACAAATTTAACGTAAAATTTTGGTCGGTTTGACTTCGATTTTACAAAATGAAGTTGGCTATAACTTTTATGAAAGGAAAAAGAAATTGATACAAAATTGAACATTATAACTAGACAAAAAAAAAATCTTGTTATTGTATTTGATACATTAGGTTAATAGTATATCATCAAAAAATACAAAAGGTTAATAAGGGAATTAATCCCATTACTAGTTAGATGACGAGATCTGCATAAATCTCAATATCTTAACTATTAATTGAGCTCTGATTTTTCATAGTTGTCTTTTTTTTTTTTAGATTTTTTGTGTTTTTAATTCTATTCACGATTTTTAAGATGTCACATTATCTTATATTAATAAAATGTTTTTGTTATCATTCGCCAAGATATTGTTAGACCGAGTCTCCCAATTATCATCATTTGATATTTAGTTTAAATATTAATTCAAATGAATAACATAGAGTTCATATATCAAAATGCAAACAATTTTTTTCCTTTTCTTAGCAAAATATTGATTCTTAGTAAATATTGTATTTCTCAAATATATAAAATTGTATTTCTCATATATAAAAAGTAGTATTTCTCTCATGTTTTATTCCCCTATATATATGTTTGAGTTTTTTTTTTAGCTTCATGTTGGTATGATTCTGATTAAAAAAAAATTCATTAAGTAGGGGAAAATATACTATATAAAAGTATAAGAAACCAATGTAAGAGAATACACATTTACAAAACTTAATTTATATAATTAAAATTTTAAAACATATTATAATGAACATTTTTCTCTTTAGTTAACAAGGAATTCAAACAAATCGGCATACCATGACACTTCTGGTATTTATTACTTTCTCTCCACTCATGAAACAAAGAAAATTTATAATTTTGAGAGAAAAAAAAAGAATCAATTTAACAGTTGATGAGTTAAAAATAATCTAAAAATCAAGAAATAAAAAAATATGTAATAATTGAGAGTAGGGACGGATCTTAATAGAAACTAGGAGGAGTCATGGCCTTCCCAAGATTTTGAAAGCGTAGTATATATTAGTAGTGTTTTACTGAAGAAATTTTGTAAATATATATATATTTCTATATATTTGGTCCCTTCAAACCCCCCCCACACACACACACCACAGACACACAAATAATATCGGCTCTGTCTCTAATTGAGAGGTCAAATTCAAGCTTTTCTTCTCTATAGTAATATGTACAGAAGGAATGGGACATTGAATATTTAAGCCTTCTGCAAAATAAATTGCAAGTTGAACTCATCCTTTTTTTTTGCCACACGCCACTATAAGTAATACAAGTTGAATTCATCATTTTCTTTACACAAGCCACTAAGCAATAGAAGTAGAATGCTACCTGACGAATCACATGACTTCACACTACAATAAACTAAAACAATCAAATTCAGTCTCAAACTATCAAATTTGACTCCATCTAAAAAATCAAACCATTGTTTGAATTTAGTTCCTCCTTTTCAATTTTTTTAAAAATTCAAACCAACAACAATCAATAATTAAACAAACCATGGACTACTGTTCAAAAAAAAATAATAATTAAACAAACCAAAAAAAAGATTCGCCTTCAAAAAAAATAAAAATAAAATAACAAACAAACCAAAACTCATGTTTCCAAAATTGGGTAACAATCCCTCGTGATTGGCCTTTGTCTGCACACTTGACCGGGTCAGGTTCCCATACTTATGGGCCCTCTTATTATTCCTTCTCTCCATTCCATCAATTCACAAACACTCCATATTCACCAATCCCTTGATAAAACAAGGGATGCACGAAAAAACAGTATATAAAAATAACAAACAATATATAAAATTAAATAAATAATATATAAATTTATTTTTTAGAGCCAATAAATAGTATACATGTAAAATAATGAAAATAGAAGAAAACAGAAAATATGTTGGAAAGCGGAAAAAAAAGTATACCGTCACGTTCTGAATATGTTTAAATCTGTCGCGTTTTCAGATTTTTCATAAAACATTAACTAAATATTTTCTCTTATAATTAGCTTACCATGAAATAATATATATTGATTGAGATAAGTCCTTTTGACAACGGGCTTAATTGCCCAACGCATGACAACATTTAATTATTATAAAAATTTATAATTCAAATTTCAACTGTGGTAGAGTATATATGCCCTAAATATGTTGTAATCCAATTTTCAAACAAATCGGAAAATAATATTTTGACCATCATATACGATCAAAATAAGAAACATAATATACAAAAAATTAAAATATAATCTACATATATATATATAACTAAAACTGTATAGTAAACATTTACGAGCACTCTAAAAGCCGGAGAATCCGAATAATTTCTCATATAATTTCTGGTATTGAATTGAACTGGAGGAGTTGAGCAGAAGAAGGGAGAGAATAATAGGTCTCTTACACGCGTGTACCTTATTAATAGGGACGCAAAGTCAACACGGCTGTTCCAAAAAAGTCTTCAATCCTGTTTTACTATTTCCATTTTCTCATTTCTCATTTCTCATTTATTTATTTCTCTGTTTTGTTCCCTCGTTTCGAGATTCTTACATGTTTTTTTATTTATTTGGGTCGATAAAAGCTACGCTCCACACTTTTTTTGTTGAATTTTTGCGAAAAAAGTGGGTGTTGTTATTCTGATTTTATTGCCAAAAGTTCAAACCCTAGTTCAACTGATTATTTGAGGTTTTGTTATTTAAGAGGTTGGATTGATTGCCAGTTGAGAGTTGGTGTGATTTCCGGAGAAATTGGGGTGTTTTGTGTGGAAAAAGGTTGATGCTTTTTGATATAAGATATAAGTATCTGATTTGATAGAGAGAGAAATTCGTTTCGGTTTTGTTGTTTAATGGCGAAATTTTGCTGCTTTAGCTCTCAGGTACTTTTTTTTATATTTTTTTATCTTTTATGAATTTAAGTATTACTTTTCTTTAATTGAAGTTTGTTTTTTTCTCTATGATTATGTCATAATTCGATTCATATGTATCAGCAATCTAGTCTTATTTTTCATTTGTAAAGAAAATTAGATCTGAACTAAAACTATATACTTAAATCCCTTGATTCTTCTTTTCCTTTTTCCTCTTCATTTTTTTCATCATCACACTTCCTTCAAACTCTCAAATTCAAACTTTCCACCCAAAAAACTCCAAAACAACCCCAAAAAACTCTCAAACTCCCCCCCACCACAACCCAAAAAAAAAAAAAAAAAAAAATCTCCAAAACCCTCCCAAAAACTCTCAAATTCACACTTGATCAACCCCTCTTCTTTTCTCACAGAACACAGAGAGCAGCGGCGCAGCAAATGAAGCAGGCAAAGGCAAGAGCAGCGCTCAGAATAACCTGAAGGTGAACTACGGATTCAGCCTGGTGAAGGGCAAATCCAACCATCCAATGGAGGACTACCACGTCGCCAAGTTCGTGCAGATGAAAGGCGAGGAGCTCGGGCTTTTCGCCGTCTTTGATGGACATTTGGGGGATAAGGTGCCCGCGTATTTGCAGAAGCATTTGTTTGCGAATATAATCGAAGAGGTAAATTTTTTTTTTTTTTTTTTTGGGGTATTTGTTTGTTTGTTTTTGGTGTTTTATTTTAAGGGAAAATAGGATGGGAATTGTGAAAACATTTTTTTTGCTAATATAATTAAAGAGGTATTTTTATTTATTTATTTTTGGTATTTTATTTTGAGAAAAATATGACATCTGGGCGATGTCCTTCCCCACGTGTTTGTAAAAACATTTTTTTTTAAGTACAATCAAACAGGTAATTTTTATTTTAGTTTGTTTTGGGAGTTTGTCGAGAGAGAGAAACAGGATGTCAATTATGAAAATAACGGGTCTACTTGTGAAAATCTGATAAATTTTGAGATGTTGAGAGGAAATTCGATAATTTTTCCAAAATTTTCAGGACGATTTTTGGACGGATCCAGGACGGGCGATAATCCGCGCGTATGAAAAAACCGACAACGCGATATTAACCCAACAGAGCCCCGATTTAGGGCGCGGCGGCTCGACAGCTGTCACCGCAATTTTATTCCTAAACGGGCGGAAGCTTTGGGTGGCCAACGTGGGCGACTCTCGTGCTGTGTTAGGCAAAGCAGGAAAAGCCGTTCAATTGACTGTGGATCACGAGCCGAGTACCGAAAGAGGGACTATTGAGAATCGTGGCGGGTTTGTGAGTAATTTGCCAGGTCAGCACTTCGATGTTTTTACTTTTTTTTTATCTTAGTCTTTTATTTTTTTATTATTTTTGGGTTTGTGGTCAACCGGTGCGGTTGAGTGTGGATAACGAGCCGAGTATTGAGGGAGGGATTATTGAGAATCGTGGCGGGTTTGTGAGTAGTTTGCCAGGTCAGCATAATGATAATAATAATTTCATGTATTGAGAATAATAATACAGTAAAAGATGGATAATGTTTTAATAACTGAACCTAACGCATAATGTGCTCAATTAAGTTGACAAAAGAAGGATTGTTGACCGTGGACTGAGTAGTTAAAGAGGGATTATTGAAAATAGAGAGGCCAGCCTAGATTTTTTTTGTTTTTGTTTTGTTATTTGGGATTTTTTAGAAGAGAGGGGGAGTGTTGACTATGAACCTGGTCTGGAAACAGGGATAGTGGAAAATCAACTTGCCACGTCAGCATATTTGTTTTGTTTAGGGGAAATTTGTAAAACGAGTCTTTATGTTATGGTTGAAATGTGGAAAAGCACTCCTTTTTTTCTTGGAATTTGAAAATAAGCCCCCTCTATTATTAACATTTTAATTGATGGTGTTAACGGTAAACTGTTAGGAGGATTATTTTTTACTTTCGTAAGAACGGAGGGGTCTTTTTGCAGTTCCAACAAGAATGGGGTGTTTTTTGCAATTTAGGCATGAGCCGCATGACGTTGGATTTTACTGCAAATTTTTTTTTATTTAATTTTGTTGAGAATTGAGAGTTTCGTTTCTGACTTGCCAGCCAACCTTAGTATTTGAAAATATTTAAGTGGTATTATGTGATGGCTATTGACTGTTGACATAGTCAAAGATGTTGGTAGTCAATCCTAATCCATCTTATCCAACAAGGATAATTTCCTTTGACCAGAATTAAAATTTTAATATTTGCTCATATCTAATTAATGTTATTTTGCAACCTATAGTTGTGCTTACACAAAAATCTCAACAATATTACCCTCAATTAACCACCAATTATGCCCTCATTCTAACCCAAATATGCCACTCAATCCAAGTCTCAATTTTATTTATCTATACATATTTTTAAATTATTTTTTTTTATTTTTTTAGGAGACGTGCCAAGAGTGAACGGACAACTCGCTGTATCAAGAGCCTTTGGAGATAAAAGTCTCAAATCCCACTTACGATCCGATCCTGACATCCATTCTGAAGATACCGACTCAAATGCCGAAGTATTAATCCTCGCTAGCGACGGCCTTTGGAAGGTAAATAATTAATTAACATTCTTGTTTTTCGAGGACCTATTTGCGAATTTGAACATTTCAAGGGTGTGATTGGAAATGTTTTTGGGGATTTTAGGTGATGACAAATGAAGAGGCGGTTGAGATCGCACGAAAGATTAAGGATCCGCAAGCGGCAGCGAGACAGCTGACGGCTGAGGCTGTGAATCGGAATAGTAAGGACGATATTTCGTGTATCGTTGTGAGATTCAAGTCCTGATTGTTATAATTAGTTTATGAAAAGTAAAAAAAGTGAGGGGCAAGGAATGATGGATGAGATGTTTTATGTTATTTAAATTAGAAAAACAAAATTAAAAAGAAGGGATGGGATGGGAGGGAAAGAAGGAAATGAAACGATTCTTTAGATTTTAAGAGGTGTATTGATTGATTGTTTGTTTCGCCTCTTCATTGTAAATAAATGATTTGTTGTTTTGTTTGTGATGATGATTTTGTGCAATTTGTTATTTTAGTTTTTTTTGAAGGGCAGATTGTTTGGATTTGTTAGGCAAGCCTGATAAATATTAGTCACCGTTGGACTTGCTTGTGCAACTCTTCCTGTCGACTTGATCGTGTGTATGATGTGGCTGTTATTACAGTACATTTAGTTATTTGAAATATTATCTATCTTTTTCTGTATTATTCTTAATACAAGAAGAAATTATTATTATTATGGAATAATTAACATGTTTCATGACCGTCATCTTTGTACTAATTAATACTGTAAAAAAAAAATGGGGGGACAAATACATATATTTTGAAAAAGCATTACCGAATCGCTATTGATATACATTGTTCTTTCAAAATCTTGGGATGGGGGGCATACTGCATGCACTCCTAGTCTTTATAAAATTTCACCACTGATAATGAGAGTTTTGTATGCCAATAATTATTAATATTATTTAATATTTTATTTTCTATTTAATTATTTGTATTTGTATTTAATTATTTTTAGCTTTTTAATTATTTTTTGTTTATTTTGTTATTTTAATTAATTTTTATTGAATACTTTTTTTAATAATTTTTCATTTTCATTTTTATTTTTATTTTTATTTTTATTTTTATTTTTATTTTTATTTTTATTTTTATTTTTAGTTTATTATTTTATTCTTTAATTATTTTTATTTTTATTTAATTATTTTTGTTTTTTAACTTTTTTATTCTTTAAATTTTATTTATTTTTATTATTTTTATTTTTTTAATAATTATTTTGTTATATTTTTATTTATTTTATGTTTATTTAATTTGTTTTAGGTGAGGGTATTTTTGTCATTTTTAAAAACTAATCATTAAATGGATGAAAAAGTGGATGGAGGGGGTATTTGTAAAGAAAACATCTCTGATAGGAATTTTTTTGTAAATTTTGAAAAGGTACGAGGTTCTTTGTAATATTCAGAAAAGATAAGGGGTTATTTATAACTTTCCCAAAAATAATTATATATGATGTTCCATGTTTCAACCGTTTTTTTGGAGGAATGTTTCAACTGTCTTAAAAACAGAAAAAAAAGGGAGCTTATAATGGGTGATTGTACTGTAGCGACTCTGTAGCGACGGTATATAAAAACTGGAAAAAAACATATAAACTTAAAATAAATAGTATATAAAAAAATTCATTCGGTAAAATAATATATATTTAAAAAACGAAAACAGTATATAAAAACATATAAACTGAAAACAAACAATATATAAAAATTCATTCGGTAAACAATATATATTTAAAAAAAATGAAAACAATATATAATGTATATAGAAACGCAAGAAAATAGTATATAATTTCAATTCGTCGCTACATGGTCGTTACGTACACCGTGATTTTCTATTTCCCAAAAAACATTAGGGAGAATAATTGCCATGTTCATTAAAAAAACAGTAGAAATAAGTTTAAAAAAATAATTTTCTTCTGATATAAAATAAAATAATTAGGTACGGTATGATGTTCCACTGTTTCAACCGTTTTTCCGATGGAACGTCTCAACCGTTAAAATTAGAAATAAATAAAATTATATTGAACTTTCAAGTTTCAAACACCTAACAAAAATAAGAAAAGTCTAACTAAGAAAAACTTCAATTCCTCCAACTTCCTAGGAGAAGATCAAAGAAAAGAAGAAGAACAACAGTGACGGACTAATTCCCGTCACCAATGCCAAAGCCGGGGTGGCTAAGCGTAACGGCGGCGCGAGACCGGTGCTACCGTCGCGCCTTCACCTCCGCCGGCCTCCGCCCCGCCCTCTTCTCCCTCTCCGACGGCGCCACCGTCCACATCTGGATTCCCCCTCCCTCCGCCTCCGCCTCCGCCTCCTCTAAACCCGCACTCGTCCTCCTTCACGGCTTCGGCGCCAAAGCCACCTGGCAATGGGCGCCCTTCCTGAAACCCTTAATCAACTCAGGATTCGATATATATGTGCCGGATCTGATATTCTTCGGTGACTCTTTTACCCCAAACCCCGACCGGTCGGATTCTTACCAGGCAACATCGGTGATGGAAGCGTTAGCCTCAGCAGGTGTGGATCGGTTTGGGTTGGTCGGGACGAGTTACGGAGGGTTTGTGGCGTACCAGATGGCTGTGATGTTTCCGGATTCAGTAGAGAAGATGGTTATTGTATCGGCTGGGGTTTGTTTGGAAGAGGAGGATTTAGCGGCAGGATTGTTTCCGGTGAGTGATGTGGCGGATGCCGCCAGGTTGTTGGTGCCGCAACGGCCGGAGGAACTCCGGCGACTGGTGGAGTTGACTTTCTGTAGACCTCCGATGTTTATGCCGACATTTTTTCTTCAGGATTTTATAGAGGTGAAAATTGTTTGGATTTTGAGAAATTTGAGATTTGGAAGTTAGTTTTTGAGATGATTTGGTTGTAATTATTTACAGGTGATGTGCAGTGAGAATATAAAAGAGAAGACGGAGCTGCTTGAGGAGTTGATTAGTGGGAGGAAATTGGCTGATTTGCCCAAAATTAATCAGGTATATATCATAATATTGTGTTGTTAACATAATGATTTTCGGTTAATAATTATGTTTTTTAATTATTCAGGAAACATTGATAATTTGGGGAGAGCAAGATAGAGTATTTCCTTTGGAGCTTGCTCACAGATTGAAAAAGTATTTGTTTTTCCATTTTTCATTTTTATGAAAATTTTAAGAAAAGGAAATTAATTTTTTAAATAAATTTTCAGGCATTTGGGGGATAACTCGCATCTAGTTGTAATTAAAAATGCTGGACACGCAATTAATCGTGAGAAACCGAAGGAATTTTGCAATCTTCTAAGAAGATTTTTCGTCGATTCATCATCCTTCAAAATTTATGGAAATTACAGTGGTTATAGTCGCAAGGTATGATTTATTTGAAGATTTTAAATTTTAGTTTAATTGGTTTTGTAAAGATTGATTAATGATTAACTGATTAAATTATTATCTTTTGGGAGTTTAGGAGAAATGGAGAGATTGCATTCAGAGATTTTCAAAATCGAGTATCAAGAGGATTGATTCAGGACGGCCACTTCTATGATGATTCTTTTTATTTGCATTTAATATACATATTTACAATGTTATTCATTATTTTTGTATTTAATTCATTAATATACAACTTCCTGATTCCAACATTGATAAACAAACAACAATTCCTAAATTAAAATATATCATCAAAAAACACAATCTACAAATTTATTTAACTCAAACCACCAAAATCTCTTCATCTCATGTTCTATTGTTATACTTTCATTCTTATTTTTTCATTCCATTTTTCAAAATAACCTTTGTACACGTTTTTTCCCCTTCTATCCTCTCCAAAATAGGAAATTTTTTGGTGTATTTATTTAATCAGTTGTTATTTTGTTCTGTAACATTCGACTTCAAAAGTTCACGAAATTGTGGTCACAAAAAAAAAAGATCCGAAGAAAAATAGAGGACAAATTAGTAACAGTTATATGCTTAATAACCTTATAACTGGCAAAAGAACAATACACTGGAAGAGATGAAATGTTAGAAAAAGTGAAATGCTATGATGTGTTAAGGAACATGGTAATCACATCTCATCACAATTTTAATTTTATTCATAAAGACTGGAAATGAATTAATGTGTAAATTATTTTACTTCTTGTTCCGTAGTAGTTGTTGACACAATGTGACGTAGACTTTTCGCCCCACAAGCATACTGCTTAAGAACTAAATTTTGTACGTTATTGGTTAATTTGCTTTTTGATCTTCTCCAATATCTTAGCAAATCTTTGAGTACGACATCAAATGTTTTCGAAATGCATGGATTCATATGATACTGCAAATATCAATCAAGTATACAACCCAATATGCAATCTATTTAATTTGACAACACATGAATTTATCATGCATTAACTGCTAAAATTCTAAAAACGAACATGTTATGAACTCCCAAAAATTTGTGTGATCCATTTAAAATGTACTTTTGTAACTTTTTAAGTTACATTATGACTCTGTTTGGAAGGAGGATAAGATGGGTATAATTTAATCTAGACAATAACAAGTTATATATATATATATATATAAATTTTGGAATGGTGTTTGGAAATATGGTATGGATATAATTGACGATAGTATTGAATTAATTTTTTTTTATAATGACCAATATGCTATCATATTAAAATACAAGATGTATAGTAAATTATTAATATTATTTTATACTTTTATATAATTATATTATCCATTTATATATTATATTATTATAAATTAGTATATATATTATTTTTATTTTTAAATAATGCTTTATCACTTTATTTAAAATAATATTATTAATAAATTCCTAATGATGAAATAATTCAAAAGTAAAAAAGAGGCTTGAGTTTTATGAGCATAAAAAACTCCCAAAGCAAATTAAATCTACTTTTAAGAAATTCTTCGTTTTAAAAGGAGTTTGAAACTACAAAATACAAATTAAATAAAGTGAAACCAACTGACAGAAACTCGAAACAACAATCTATTCCGACAAAATAAATACCGCCTGTACACACAACAAAGAAGCAAACCAAAAGGAAAAAACATGAATCTCGTCGCCCTTGTCTGTCTCTTGTCTCTTGCATTTTTCTCCACCCAATCGCTCTCTGCACCTGCACCCTCACCGTCCCCGTCATCCTCAAAAGCCCCAGTCGACGCCCTATGTGACCTATATAGAGAAATTCATGGCGACATAGGATACAAGTACTGCATTAGTGTTTTCGACTCTTATCCTGCCATCCACAATGCCACCTTTAAAGACATCGCCATTATAGCTGACAATGTAACCAAACAAAGACTCGATACCTTGATCACCAACATTGAGATGTACTTATCCACTTCTTCTCCTGATGAACAAGAGCATAGACGTCTCGGATTATGCGTTAACTTCTTGAGATCAGACGTTAATCAATCTCTTCAGAACGTAATGCATTTGATCAGAAATGGGCAGTATCGTACGGCCGTCGAGGGGCAGACAATGAAAAAGGTTTTCACAGCATGTGTCTTTGAGCAAATGCCTCCTCATATCCAAGTTCCAAGTTATCAAGAATTTTTAATGGCGAATAGTGTTATTTATACATCTATTGCGTTTATCATCGCGCCATATCAATTTTAATTATGCAATAAATAAATGATGAAAAGATTGATAATTCACACAAACTTTTGAATTTTTTTGTTGTTGTTTGACTATATAAGTAATTGGGTGACAGAATTATAGCTTTGACACTTTTACTATGCACATGATATTGGCAAAATTGGTAGATGCTACGTTTTCTTAATATACATATTTAGCAAGTAAACCATCCTTTTGTATTTAACACATTCATAAACAATAAACAAATATTACGAGTTTCAAAATTGGTCTCATCAAAGAATTCTTCTCCGTCGCTGACTTGTCAGATTCGTACCATGCCAGATCCGTGATGCCACTATTGACCTTAGCCGGAGTTGACCGGTTCGAACGCGTCAGGATCAGTTATGGAAGATTCGTCGCATATCAGATCGCTGCCTTGTATCCAGAATCAGTCGAGAAATTTGTCTGGAATTGGGTGACCTGGTGGACGGCCTGACCAACTCCGTCAACAAGTTAAATTGACTTTTCATAGACCTCCATTTATGCCACTTGTTTTATTCGGAATTTTATACAGGTAAAATTGTTTGGATTAGAAGAAATTAAAATTTGAAATGTTATTTTTGTCAGATTATTTATTTTTAATTACAGGTTGTGTCATTGTGTGTATTGAAAATGTAGAAGAGGAGACTTCATGCATTAATTAATGGCAGAAAACTGGCTGATTTACCCAAAATTAATTAGGTATAAATTATAATAATATGTTATTAAAAGAATAATTTTGGGTTAAATGTTTTGTTCGTTTTTAGTTATTTACGAAACATTGATAATTTGGGAGAGCAAGATCAAGTATTCCCTTTGGAACTTGCAATTGAAAAACTGCTTGTTTTTCATTTTTTTTTTTCATTTTTTATGGAATTTGTAAGAAAAAAATAAATTTTCAGGCATTTGGGGAAGAATTCACCACTAATTATAATAAAAAATGCTGGGCATGCTATAAATCGTGAGAAACAAGGGAATTCTGCAATATTTTAAGAAGATTCTTGTATTCGTCCTTCAAAATTTACGAAAATTCTTCAAAATTAATGAAAATTATTTTTTTTGATTAAAAAATTAATGAAAATTATAATGGTTACAGTAGCAAGGGTGTGATTTATTTAAAAATTAAAATTTCAGAATGGTTATATTGCATAATAGATTGAGGATTAACTGATTAACTATTTTTTTTTAATTAAGGTGAAATGGTGAGATTGCATTCAGAGATTTTCAAAATAGAGAATTAAGAGGCTTGATTCAGGGCGGTCACTTATGTGATGATTATTTTCATTTTATTATTAAAATTTTTTAATATACATAAAGGTATTCATTATTTTGTTTAATACATTAATAAACAACTTTTTGAGACTCGTAAATGTTAGCAAGTTCCTAATTCCAACACTGATAAACAAATAACAATTTTTAGGATAATCTTAAATTCAAATATAACATCAAAATTACAATCTACAAATTTATCCAACTCAAACTGTTAAAATCTCCATGCACAGTTCTATTTTCATGTTTTAGTTTTATTTTTTTTCTTTTGTCATAATTACCCTTACATCAATTTTTTCTCCTTCCAACCTTTATAAATTGGAAAATATTATGGTTTATATATTTGTCGTCTATTGCTATTTTGTTCTATAACATTCCAAGTTCAAACACCAATACAATAGTGAGGGTAAAAATAGATCCGAAGTTGGGAGCTGTGAAATGTAAACAAGAATGAAGTATTATGACTTAGTAAAGAACATGGTAGTAGGCCGTGGCACTTCACCATAATTTTTGTTTTACTCACAAAAGCTTCAAATGAACCAATGTGTTCATGATTTTACTGCTTGTTCCATAGTTTGTTTTGTTAGCACAACACGATGTAAAACGTTCGAACCCACAAGTATACCGCTAAAAAATGAATTATAAATGGAAGATATCAATACAAACCATTTGCAATTCATATTTACATGTGTTCTATATTGATTAGTTGGATTTTTGATCTTCTTCAATATCTATATCTTAGCACGTCATTGAGAAAACAGCTAACGCTTTCGACAAGCATTGATTCATATAATACTGCAATTATCGATCAAATATATAATCCAATTTATATGATCCACTAAATTTAACCACACATGAATTTATCATGCATTACCTACATCTAAAATGGAAATGTTATGAGTTCAAAGAATTTAATTCGTGAACCATGTAAATTTTGAAGTTCTTAAGTCAGCACCTTTCGTATTTGCAAATGCAACCTTTATTTACATATTCTCACAAAAAATATCAATATTAGACTAATAATATATCATATGAAAATGGAATGTGAATGAGGATCAATGAGAAGGATATATTTAGCCCTATGAACTAATAGTTTAACAAGGTTGACAAAAATCAAATCATGATTAACTTAAAAACATAAGAGCAATTTAATAATGTGGATATTTTTGATATTTTGTAAGTTTTAAAAGAACAAGTATAATAGTTTGGATTTTGGAACAGTGCTGGATCAGAAAAATTATTTTTTTGCACATCTACCGCCAAAATAGCTGGCGGTAGAAATTAATTTTTTTCTAATTAATCTGTTTAGGTCTGCCGATGAAAAAATTAAAAAATAGTTTTACCGTCAGAATTTCTGTCGGTAGACACTCTCTACCGCCAGAAAAGTTATTTGTTCAAATATTTATGATTTGGGTGCTAGAAAAAAAAAAGTTCCTAAATTTTCGCTTTTCTTGTAAAAGCTACAAATTGACCAGTGTGTCAATTATTATACTGATGGTCTCATAGTTGATCTGTTGGCACAGTAAGTACACCTTTTGGTCTCATAGTTGATCTGTTGGCACAGTAAGTACACCTTTTATTCTTTTCGAGTATATCGTAGAAATATGAATAATATATTGAAGAAGTCGATCTGAAAGAATTATAATATATATCCAACAATTTTTTCCAACTATGACTTTTTTTATTTTCTTCAATATCTTAGTAAATCCTTGAGAGAAATAGCAATGCTTCCAACAAGCAAACATTCCACAAACTAATGAAGTATCGATCAAGTATACAACTCAATTTATATAATCCTCTCAATTATAAATCGCATTTTCATGTATCAACTACTCCTACAGATCTAAATGTTGTGAGTTCAATTATTAAAAAGATTTTATTTATATGATCCATTTTAAATGCACATTCAAACTTGTTGGTAGGAGCAGTATTTGCCAAATATAACGAAAATTCATACAACACAAGTTAAATTCAATACAAAATGGTATACGGTACAAATATTTACTCATATCTACTGATGCCTCTTTAAAAGAGGAAGTTTTCATAATTCTGTCCGTAACCAATCAGGCATTGACACATGCTTAGCCTCGGAGTATTTTAGATGAACATGATTTACATAAACCATTAGATAGATGTACCATGGTCTATACACTATTGTTGATTTTTATGTGAAACATAGATATGTTGTCTACAAATTATTGGTTGCATTGTCTCATTTGTGTGTGTACTGTTTGCTTCCTGGATTAGGTGAGAAATATTTTCAACCTTTTAATAAAGAATCCATTGGTCCACATCAATATCTAGAGGGAGAAAGGAGAATAGGTAATAATCTTAATTCAATCTAAGTGGCCCCAAGTCAAAAAATAACAATCTGCCAACTTCAAATTTTCCCTTTATTTTTTTTTCCTTCAACCCACCACCTCATTTTGGGGTTTAGGTACAAATAGAAATAGAGTAATTTTAATGGAAGTTTCGACATTTGAGGAACAACTTTTTTCTCTTTTTTGCTTTTCTTGATTGCAATTATTTTCTCAAGTACCTAATTTGAAGATCAAATATCATTCTTTTTTTTTCCTTTTTTTAATTGAATGGAGCAATCTCAAAATCAAGTATCATTCTTAATTATGAGAGAGTTTGTCAATTGTTGTGTTTTTGTTTCATCTCACTCAATCGCCTAATATTAAATAGTAATTTTGTTTTGAGTATTAATATTAGAATAGTAATGCACTACTGTAATAACTACCGGTTTTGTTTCAAAATATGTGTGACGTAAAAATGAAAAGAAAAAATAAATTTATATAAGTTGGGTGTGAGCTCAAAATATTGTGATATTACGAATTCCTATATAGTGAGTCACCCCTAAAATAAAAAAAATATGTTAAATAATATGGTATATTAATATAATATAATTTCTACATACCAAATTCATACATTAGTGATGTAAGATGTTATTTTATAAATCACATAGTAATAAAGAAAATAAACACCTAACATTGACTTTGACATAGATTACACCTACATTTTAATTGACAAAAAAAATATCTACCAAAAATTTTCTCGAAAATTATTACAATAATAATACATAAACATACAAAGCATATATGTAAACATATTTCAATTCGTAGTTTTGTGCTTGACAAACTTACCCAATTTATATCATAAGTAACATACCACTCGCTACACATATCATAGGTTAACTATTAATAGAAAAAAAAAAATTCTTCACCATGTTCTAATATTTAAATATACTTAAAACAACATAAATATCATAGTATGAAATTTGAATACTGAATGCATAATCTAATGACTCTCAGTTCTGTTTCTCCTATTTTTATTCACCTTTGGATTTTTTTTTGACAGCTATTCTCACCTTTAGATACAAGATCTACCAGTGTGTGGTTACTACTATTTTGCAATCAAGTCCAAAAGAAATACCTCATTTCAATCAAAATTAAAATAAATTAAATATTGTAAAACATTACACATATTTTCTTTTTGAGAGAAATAAAAGGTTACACATTATTATACAAATGAGTTAACACGTGAAAAGAACGTGCTTATGTCTAGTACTACAAATAAAAATAACAACATGGTCGTGTAAGCGTTTACATACAATATAAGAACAAAATTCGGTCCACCACTCAAGCTTTCATTTTAAGCTTCTCACTCGGCACGATACATATATACAAAAACAACCTTGTATTTACATATTATCGCAAAAATACTAATAATAGCCTAATAATAAATACCTCATCAATGACAACTCAAACAAACATCAGCTCGGTTTCCTTTTCTTTTTCCTTCCTTTAAATTAAAAGAGCAAAAAATATTTCAAAATAATAACTATATTTATTTTAAATTAAAATGTTGTTACCTTGTTTTCAATCAATTAATGTTGATCTCATTAGATTGTTCACCTAATAAAACAAACACAATACCATTAAAAAAAAATAATAATAAAACAAACACAAACACAAAATCATTATTATTATATTTTCATGAACATGCCTGTAAAAAATAAAGAGAAATTTGCAAAAAGCTCCCACATTATGCTTAAATTGCAAGAAAAAACCCTCTTCTTTATGACTAAAAAAACTATTGTTTGTGAAGATCTAACACTATTAGTTTAGTCATTTAATATTTTTTGTAATTGGGCCTTTTTGCAAATTTCTCAAAAAATGAATTTTAAATGTGTCAAATCTAAAAGTTTACCGGCAGAAGAAATATCGGAGGTCCAAAGTGTAAGATTGTCCTTCAAAAGTTTCATAATTAATGTACTGTCTTTATACATTTCTTCACTTATGGAATTTAACTCAATTATCGCCTCATCAAATGCTTGTTTCGCCATGTGGCAAGCCCTATAAGAATAATAAATTTTTTCCAAACTGAAATAAATTATTTTTAAGAGTAATATGAAAGGGACTTCGCAAAAAAACCCTGCGTTATGCTTAACGCCCCTACATTGTTGAAAAATGTTATTATATGAAAACAAGGTTGTTATTAAAAAAATACATTTATAGAAAATGTTAAATATTGTGATTAAGATAAGTGAACTAAAATTTGAATTTCTCAAATATAGAGTTCTTTTTTTTGCAATTTTCAATAATGTAGAGGCTTTTTTTTCCAATTGAAGAATAATGAAGGGGCTTTTTACAAATTTCCCAAATAATAATAAATTAATCATATAATAGGGACCTTTCAGGAAATTTGAGAATTTCGTAATAAAATACAGAGAAATTAAGTGCTAAGCCGATTCTGATTGGATGAGCTGGCGCCAGCTCAGTCATAGCTTTACTTGTAGCAGCCTGAAATTATTATTTATTAAAACATAATCTCATTATTGATTTGAAATATTCAAAATAAAAGTTAGAAATAATGAATTTTATGACCTGATATGCTTTTAGTGCTTGATCAGCTGCGTCTTTTTTCTCATTTCCTTCCTTAAATTCAGATAAATATCTGTAATAATCTCCTTTCCTATTTCCAACAAAATAAATAATTTTTTTTTTAATTTTAATAAAAAAAAAAGAAATACCATTATTTTTCCTTTTTTTTTTTGGAAAATTAGAAGAAGAAAAAGACGTACATTTTATAAAAGAAAACAATTGACTCGCCAGAGTTTGAATTGGGCAAAAGATGGATCGCAATGACCGACAAAATCTCGTTGGAAATTTTCGAAATTTCTTCTTCGATTTGAAGTTTATACTCTTTAATCCTTTTTGAATTAATTTCTGATTTTTCTGTCTCTTCTCTTTGCTCAATCGCACAGAGAATCCGCCAAGAAGCTCTTCTCATTCCGATTATATTTTTGTAAGCAATGGAGAGGAGATTTCGCTCCTCTCCAGTTGGTTCTACGTCCATTTGTGCGAGTTTCTTCATGCAAATCATCATATCTGGACAATAACGATGAAAGAGCGAATTTGAATCAAAATTCGCGAATTAAAACCAACCCAAGCTTCCATTTGATCAACTCATCAGATCAATTGTCAAAAAATGAAGAACCATTAACACGAAGCATTGTAAAAAGAAGTTTTCTCATGGTTTTTTTGACCCATTTTACCACAATCAATTAGCAAAATAATAACAACAAAAACCAACAAAATGAAGAAACAGGAAAAATGCTGCAAAAATTACCATCGTATCTCTCAGCTTGTTCAGCCAACTTCGCCATGTACATGAGCCTCTCTCTCTCCTCCCCTTCTTCCCTCTCCCTCTCCATCTCCATCTCCATCTCCATCTCTCTCACTCTCTCAATTCTCACGAGTGGAATGGAAACAATGCACTTGCATTAAATCTTGATCTTGTATTGTATGGTCTCTTTGTCTGCTAGATTTTATTTCGATTTTGCATATATACCCTTGATAACATAACAAATTCCTCATAAAACCCTAAACATTTTAAAAATGAGAAAAATCCATTTTCGGTCCCTCAACTATTAAGCTGGTAATATTTTTTTTTAATAAAACTAGTAATTTTTTGGCCTCTGAATTTTTCGTGAGTTTGTTTTCAAGACTTCAATTATTCAATAAGTTTATTTTTTGACCGTCGATTTATTAAATATTTATGTGTTCGTTAACTTGACACGTAAGTTATTACTTAATATACAATATTTTAGAAAAATATAAGATAAATTAAAAATATATAGAATAAGTTAACGAATACATAAGCATTTAATGAATAGAAAATTAGAAATAAACTTATTAAATAATCGAAGGGCTTAAAATTTAAATAATAAAAAGTTGAGAGTTCAAAATGAACATGAACATTTCTCTTTAAAATTGACATTGACAAGTCAGATGTGACACGTGTAAACATCTTGTGACTTAAAAGTATAAATCACCGGCTGGGATTAAAATACAGACAAGCAATATTACGGATAAGAATAATACAAAGTGGGACGAATTTCGACAAAGATGGAATCATATCTGGACATGTGTCGACTGTGAGAACCATTGAAGATACTATTTTGTGGGGATCAAAATAGAGCAAATTTGATCTGACTGAAATTTTGGCAAACACACGACAGAGAGCTTATACAAAAAAAATGGCGGACAGATTAGAAGCAAATAGGAAGCCACAAGCAGGAGAAAAAATCATCCTTTTACGAGCAGATTCTTCCTAGCCACGAGGTCCAATCAGTCTGCCGTCACCGCCGCCGTCACAGTTAGCAGATCTAGGATTTCGTAACTGCGCTCTGATGCCAATGTAGGAAACGAATATTTAAAACAAGAGTATATCTGATCTTATATAATTGTATAGTTTAATGATTTCTAGAATAACTAATATAAGGTTATTTTTATAATTTATTTTGTATAATTTATTTAGCATGTATATGAGTGGAAAATTTCAAAGAAAAGGAAAATTATTATTTGAAGTGGCATCTTATCATTATGTGAAATTTTGTTTTGTAAAAGCCCATTTATAATCTCACAAAAGGATGAAAAATGTTGAATTGGCCGATATATTAATTAATAGGCCCAATTTAACGGCCTAGTTACTTTTTTTTTCTTCTTTGAATTTATAGTATTTTCTTTTTCGACAACTTTGAATTTATAGTCAAAGTCCGAATGTTTACAAATCAAACTTAAATCATTATCTGAAATAATTCTTTATTTTTTTTTTCCTTTTAATCACTTTGTTCAATTAGATTGGTTAACTAACAGAAAAAGGACAAGAAACAGAATGTAAATGCGAGTCATTTTCGATTGGCATTTAAGAACAAATCTTTACAGATCAAACTTATATCATTATCTGAAATAATTCTTTATTCTTTTTACTTTTTTTCACTGTTTAATTAGGTTGGTTAACTAACAGAAAAAGGAGAAAGAAATAGAACGTAAAATTGTAAATGCGAGTCATTTTCGAAAGGAATTTGAGAATGAAATTAGAAATTGATGTGCACGTGCATACAAGTGGCTAAGAAAGAACAATAACACACTCCCCAAAATAATGACTCGTTAATTTGTTTGAGGGTGATGTCTAGTCTTCCTTCAATGAATTGAATGAGAATGAGAATTTCACTACGACTTTTGTGATGATTGACATCTAAAGAATTTGAATTATTGTAATTTTTATTTAGTGAAAATATTTAGATTGATTAAGTATTTGAATTGTTATCTGTACAAGATTATTTATGTAAGGACGGCATATAATATTTATACTAAGCGTGTTTTAAATAGCGGCGCTATAGCGCCGCAATTGCGGATTTCGACCATAAAACGCAATACGCAATGAAAATATGGCTAAAATAGCGTTTTGAGCGCTACGAGCGCTATAGCGCCGCTATAGCAGTCAAATAGCGTTCAAATAGCGGCTATAGCGTTAAAAGTGTTAAATTTGTATTTTTTTTTTTTTTTTGCTTATTTCGTATAATTAATATTCATGTGTTTATTTTGAATGTTTAATTATGGACAATGAACTTTGTATGGTACTTTATGATAAATAATTATACTATTTTATTTAAGGGTTCAGATATGGAGTGCTAGTATTTGGAGCACCCAACAGTGTCCGATTACAAAATGTATGATGAAATTACAAAAAAAGTATTTTTGTAAAAACAAAATGTATAGCAAAATTACAAAAAGGTATATTTAAAAAATATATATATATTTGTAAACACAAAAGGTATATCCAAGTGCAAGTATATATGTGTACAGTTAAAGTTATATGGTGAGCGCTTCTGGGCATTCCAAAAGCTGGGCACTCCGAATAATTTCGTTTTATTTAATATTTATGGTATTGGATTTTTTTTATATTAAAATTTTATTATGATCATATTTTTATCATTAATATTTATGAAATTTTACGTAAATTATAAATTATACTGCACATCCGCTATCAGGCCATAGCGCCGCAATAGCGCCCGCTACCGCAATCCGCTACAAAAAAAGACAATCCGCTACGCAGCGCTATATCGCAATTTAAAACATTGATACTAAGTAATATATGTTTGATTATTAGAAGGTTTTTTTGTGTTCGTGTTGATCAGTCATATAGTTTTTTTCAAATAAAATTGAACTTTAATATTTTCTGAAAATTATGAGTCATTTTTTGAGATTCAAACTCACTGTTAGTGGTTTAATAGTATAGTGAAGTATTTCAAATGAACTTATTTCATTTATTTATTAAGCTACAACAAATATGCTGATTAAATAGCTCTAGATTATAATATTTTTTATTACCTAATGATATATGATATATTTGATTAATGATTATCAAAATTAATTATTTAAACTTTGATGTAAGACTATGTGAGATGACTTTTGGAGGCATAGATATACCTTCCTTGTATAAGCTAATCCCTGGGCATTTGAATTGAAATAGAACCTGCATCAATTAATGGAGATGAATTTCCTTTCAAGGCACCTCAATTCCTATTGTACAAGTTATTGAAACATTTTTTAAATAATATGATTATCGAAAGGAAAATGAGAAATCACGACGGGATATTGTAGCGACTCTGTTGTGACGGATTGAAATTATATATTATTTTCTTGTGTTTTTATATACATTATATACTGTTTACAAAATAAATTTTTATATACTATTTGTTTTCAGTTTAAAATATATAATGTTTTACCGAATAAATTTTTTATATACTATTTATTTTCAGTTTATATGTTTTTTCTGTTTTTATATATTGTCGTTGCAGCACGACGATATATACCGTCGTGATATATCAGGTTCCTTATTGAAATATTTAATTTTCGAAGAAGACCTTGGAAGGTCAATTCATGTAGGCGTTTATTGTATGTATTTAAATACTTAATTAGATACGGTAACTTTGTAAGAATTCATGCAGGGAATTTATATGGACCGAGGAGCTAGAGCCCCTCAATTTCTTATCTCAACTCTTTATCTTTAGTGGTGTATAATAACAAAAACTTCAAAAGATATTACGTGTTTTTTTTAGAACGTTTGTTGTAAATAAATATTTGAGTAATAAGTGATACAATATTTCTAAATATTTAAGAAAGAATTCCAAATATCTATATGCCCACATTTTAATGCTCTAACATCGAATCCAAATTACCTAGGTTGATTAATTGTCAAATAGAATAAATCATTTATAGAAAAATGCACATTTACCTGACCTAAATCTACACTCCCTTCTATGGTGACTTCCATAAAGATTTAAAGGATACACTCAATAATTTAAATAAATAAAAGCAAAACCGTGAGCCACATAATTGTTTAAAAAAAATGAACTTAGAAATAGACCTTTTTTCTAGTTTATATCATCACCTTGTATTTTAGTACCATAAACCAGAAATCATGCGAGCTAATTATAATACACATTACAAAATAGCAAGAAACAATCAATTGATTACTCAATAAAGGAATCTATTGACAATGATATTTTCTAAGCCAATAATGCAAGAAGAAAATCATTCGTATTACTTGATCAAATATTACCTTAAAAAAACTTGTCAAATAATAGATCTAAATAACTTTGTGTTGCCAATTCAATAAAACACCGATACAAGTTTTGATAAAACATAAAACTATTTTTACTAAATGATTCACTGATTCTTTTATTAACTCCACACACAATTTGTGTATTTTTTGTGAACTTTTTGCGGAAGAAAATAGTTTATGCATCAACAAGACAAGTGAACAATTATCATTTCAAGATACTATTATTTTGGAAGATAATTGAACAAAGATGATCTATGCATATATTTAGATATACAAGATCGACACCTAAGATAACTTCCAAAAATAAAACATGCCTGATTATTCCAAGGGCCCCATGGAGAACAAGAAATGAGGTCTATATGATTTGTTCTTTGAACCACTAGTTGCAATTTGTTCCATCAAAGCTAATCAATGTTACATCTATTCCCAAAGAAAGATATATATATATATATATATATATATATATATATATATATTAGGACAACAATTATTGCATAAGTATGTGTTAATGAAAGTTTGAACCCACAACATGTTGCTCCACAAACATTGGACTTGACCAATATTTGCATATATTCATATCAAGAAACTTAATTATTTTATTTGAGATTTCATACTTGAAACTTCATTTGAACTAAATTAAGATCCATATATATAATTACTCTCACCTTGTTTGAAGTACATGAAGACAATTATTTTATTTTGTAGCCCGGGTCTTGATTTCTATTTAGTGATGATAATAATTAATAAGTCTAAAATATATAAGATCTTAGACCCGGAACAAAAATATATTCGGAAGGAAATTACCGATGGTAAACAACAGAATGATTTAACTGCATCTCAAGCCTCATCTTGGAGGCAATTCCGCTAACAGGATCATTTGTGTACACATGCTTCATGGAAAAAAAAGTTACTCCATTTTCAATCAACAAAACTTCCATTTCCTATTTACTTGATCTGTAATTAATCTAATTTCGAATTATCAGACTGTAAATATTTTATTTATTTAATAGAATCTCAGTAAGGCACTTTGCCCGTTGAAGCTTCAAAAGAAATGTGAATATTTCTGTAATTGTATATTGCGTGGAGATATCTATCATTTCCCTTGGTAAAAAACGATTGGTAGACAGTGTTTATCACCAATGGAACTGAAGGCTTCGTATGAATACTTCCTGCACTCGGTGTTAACACCGAAAGAGATTTTACAATAAACTGTTTATATAGTTCATATAGACCAGTCTTAGTTAAATAAACGTACGATCCGGACCACGGCTTAACACCTGGCCACCTGATTTATGAATTTAACTCCTCTATAATGTTTTGTGTACAATTTCTTGTAGAAACAATTGGCCATTTCTTCAAGTCTTCAAGTGAGTATTATTTTGTACTTGTATTTTAAACAAGATATGTAATTATTAGGCTATATGATCATTTGTCTCTTGAATATTAATCATAAATTAATATTGGTTAAGAATATCTTTTCTTTAGGTGGAATATAAATTGTTATTGTTATATATATAATATTGAAATAATATGGATATAATATCTATATAATTCATAAAATTATAAAAAGCTTTGTTCATTGTAATCAAATATTTTGATGAAATTCTTGTTCACTAAATTATATTAATAGTTCAGAAATTATGAATTCTTCTTAGAAACTATACATAAAATTATAATTATGAAAGAATTAGTCAGCCATTGAGAACCACAAATGTGAACTAGAAGTTGCTCTCAATTTTTGTAATAATAGAGAAGCATTCAAAAATAAATAAAATGTCTTTCAAAAGCACTTTCTTTTTTCTCTATGCTTTTGCTTTAAAATTGTTTTTTTAAGGAAAGCTTGTATGCTTTCATTGTTATAATACATACCTTGTTTACTGAAAGTTTTATCAATTTTTTTTTTGAGATAATACGGGGAGCTTAAACATCTTCTGTGTAATTTCCATTAATCAATATCAAGTACAATAATATCATTGATAGTAGGAAGTTTTTTTTTTTAGAAAATAAATGAAATTATTTTTTTTTTTCATCAATTAAAATAGTATAAATTTTTTTTTATAAACTTTCGTTTTCCGAGCTACGTTATCAATTTTTAGAAGCAGAACAAATAGAGGTGATTCTTTGAGAAACAATTGTAGAAGAGTTAAAACCGAACCTACCTATCCTTTCTTATTTACTTAATAAATCTAATTAATAAATTTGATAAGGTAAGCTTAAAAGGACAAGGCCGTACGAAAGAAGAGGAAAATACGGAAATAACTTGAGTGATAGAGACTAGCTAATTGAGATCTTACACCAATTTGATGACAATTATTTGTCGTGCAGTCACTTAATTTTTCTGATGAATGAACGATTTTATATTTTTTGTGCACTTTAGGCTTTAGCCTTTAGCTTTCGTAGAAAGAATGATTTGGGTAGAAATAAGTGAATCCTTTATTTGTTTATAGAAAATTTATAAGAATATGATCTTTTGATAAAATAAAAATGCAGATCGAGATCTATTATTTATTGGTGATATATAGAAATCAGTAAATAATAGATTGGTCCAATCAGTTACCTGTCAAGCAGATTTCAACAGTATCCAAATTAAATATTAAGTGGGTCTCTTAATTAGAGAAAAGATTAATATCTCCGGCAAAACCTATTCAAACCATCTCTAAGATTAGCTGCTCTAAAATACCATAAACTAATAGGATAATAATTCGTACCAAAATGAGAATATAAAATTAGGGACCTAATATGCATCTCCGGGTTATTTACTGCTAGCACCGCCGGAATTAAAAAAAGACCTAACGAAATTACAAAAAACTATAATGATATCCAAAAAAATACAATGAACACATAAAAAAGTATGGTGTATAAAAGGTATAGCAATTTATTGAATAGCTAAAAATATATAAAAATATGATGAACAATGTTTAGGAATTGTCTAAACGAGAGATGTGAATATTTTCTCAAAAATATTATTTCACCCTTCTAAAATATAATTTGAGTCAACATTAGTGAGTCTTAACTTTCAATGCAAATATACAATTTGTTATAGTTATTCAATATATCTTTATACCCGGCTAATGTAACTTTTTCAATATCAATTTATATCGAGTTTCTCTTTTAAAATGTATCTTTTAGGTCGTCTCTCCTTCTATCAGAAGAGAAATATATCAACTATTTAAGTTTCTTCTATCATCTATGAAAGAATAGAATACTCTACCAATGGAATCAATTCTTTGCTTGATTTCTAATTCAAGAACAAGAAATGATTTTGAAACTCATTTAGACCATTCTTTTTAAGTGAGGAATATTATAAGAACAAATGAACTAAGTTTTCCCTTTGTAATTTTTGCATTTCATCCTTTATTTACTGAAATTACATTTGCTAAAGACCTAAAGAAACAATCATTAATATCGTAAAATAGAGATCAAACTGGTTGGTCTATTATAGAATATTCTCAAAATATTTAAACAAACTATTATTAATATTTGAGAAAAGTCCAATTTTGTCCCCTCAATTATTGAATTAGCTCATTTTTTGTCCCTTAACTTTTTTATGGTGCAATTTTAACCCCTCAACTATTTAATAGGTGAGTTTTGGTCATTCCATCCGTTAAGTATTTAAGTGTCCGTTAAATATGACACGTAAGCAATAATGTGGCATATAATCTTAACACATACACAATAACGTGTTAACTTTTATTTAACAAATAAACATACATAAAAAATATACATTTTTTAATAAAAATAATATTTTAAGAAAAGAGGGGAATTAATGAATTTTTTTTTCAAACATTTTTCATGTTACTAATGTCACGTCATTGCTTACGTATCAAATTTAACGGACACATAAGCATTTAACGGTTGGAAAGATAAAAAATACACTTATTGAATAATTGAGAGACTAAAATTAGACCAATAGAAAGTTGAGAAATAAAAAATGAGCTACCTCAATAGTTGAGAGGGCAAAAATGGACTTTTTTCTTAATATTTTGATTACTTGAACTTTACCGCCCCCAATTGTTTCCAAAAAGTTCAATTAATAAAAAATCAATAATAATTTATGAGCTTTAAAATTATATGAATTTGGGCGGCTACCGAAATAAATAATTTCTTTTAAACTTTTGTAGATATATATGTTGCAAGTGCCAAGTCATAATATGGAATTATTTACATGAATATAGACTTCTAAATATTTCTATGAATGACAGAAGATTTTCATCCCCAATAATGTGCGTTATATTTTTCTGCGTAATTGAATTTTTTTTGTCCAAAGTCCCTCACATGCATGTAATTGAATTTATCAATTGATCAATGAGTATACACATTAATATTGAATTTATCGACTGATCAATGAGTCAATATACACATTAATATTGACTTCAATTTTGATACTCAAAATAATTTGTGATTTAAAAAAAATACAACATGTTTTTTCATCTGTTATATGTACCTTTTGATTTTGTCAAGTGTAATTTTTTGTATCTCTGCTTGTATTTTTTTTAACTATATCTGACAAATCTTTTGTAATATATAAGACTTACATTGTATTGGTATTATTTTAAGAGAAATGAAAAATCACGACGGGGCTACTGTAGTGATTCTGTAGCAACGGATTGAATTTATATACTATTTTTTTCGAGTTTCTATATATGTTATATATTGTTTTCATTTTTTAAAATATATGTTGTTTACCGAATGAATTTTTATATACTATTTGTTTTCAGTTTATATGTTTTTATATAATGTTTTCATTTTTTAAAATATATATTTTTTTAAATAATTTTTTTTTTATATACTGTTTGTTTTCAGTTTATATGTTTTTTCAGTTTTTATATACCGTCGCTATAAGATTGATACAGTACTATCGCGTAGTATCATCTCTCTTATTTTAATAACAGAACACAATTAATTTGATAATATATTTAATTATCGTATATTAAGTATCTTTGTCAATGTAATTATTATTTTAACTTTTTAGTGGGCGTTCTATATCAAACCCAACATTTATATATATATATATATATATAACGTAAATAACATATATAGGTCAACAAAGGATTAATTTCTTGATTGCGATGCACGTTTTTTAATTTCCCCCTTGAGCTCCAAGTTGCTGATAAAAAAACATTTGTCCTAAATTTGACTGGGCATTTTGTACAATTTTTTTTAAATCGAACTATATAATTATACTCAGAAAGCTACTTATACCTATACTATTTTCGTGTTTCCTATGTTAACTACAATATAGTTTCTATATATTTTGAAAATTAAGTCAAACAAACCTGCCGATCAAGGGTAGGTTTAGGTATATTAAGTAAAATAATGTTAGCCGTCATCCGATTGTAATAAAGAAAAAAAAAACCCTTAGTATTATCATTTTTTTATTAAAAAAAATATTTTTTCTGTTAAAGCATATGAGAATCTTGGTGCTTATATAGTATATACCTAGGTAAAATTTGCATTGACATATAATAATTTAAATAAAATTAAGGCTCTTCCAAAAAAGTTAAGTATGCCAAAGTTTAATGGAAGTTACTACTTACAAATTGTATGGGACCTGCAATAAATTATATGGAAAATCATATAAATTATCATTTTTTAATTTAGAAAATATATATAAGGCAAAACAATGTATAATAAGTTGACATGTCAGCAAACCGCGGAAGAAAAAAGAGAATTGGGACTTACAATTATGTGAATTCAACACGGCTAATGCGCTTATTTTTTTTATATGTAAAATTTCAAAATTAGTTAGTTACTTGTTTTTTAGATGTTTTTTTTTTCCAGTTTTTAATTTTCCATTCTACATTAATTTAGTGTAAGAAGCGCAATTAATTAATTTTAATTGCAGACCAAATCCTACGCGTGCCAACCGTGCTTGTCCAAATAAGTCTTCATTTTTGTGCTTATACACTATAAAAATCTGAAAATATTTCTGCTCACAAAGTTTTGAGAATTTAATCCCTGCAAAAATTTTATTTAGAAAAATAATATATAATGACATTCACACTAGCATGCCTATAAAATTATCATATATATATATTTAATAAAAAAATATTAATTTTCATTGATTCTTTATAATGGAAAAAATAATATACTTCCATTTTATTTCTAAAAACGTTGCCTATGCATATAACATAATTAATCATACTATGGCACTACAAATATTTTTATTATTGTCAGAAAATGATTTTAATTATTTGTTTGAGAACACGCAATATAAAAAGTCAAATATAAATGCAAAAATTCACAAAATTTATTAAGCCACCACAATATGTAATTTCTTAATTTATTAATAAAAAAATGTCTCTTACAAGTTTCAACTATACAAAAATCATATAATATAAAAATAGTTACTATAAATAACTATAATATGCTTTTGAAAACTCATTTTGTTAGCTTTACTCAGTTATCTTATAGCAGTACTTTCCAAAAATTGACTAAAATGAAAAAAAATTAGAAAAAAAAAAGAAAAAAAAAGTGTTAAAAAGGGAATATTTGTAAATAGAAAGTATTTTTGAATAAAAATGGTTGAGCTAAATAGAAAGTTGTAGGAGGGTTTAGAAGCAAAAAAAAAGGCATCTTCTTTGCACTGCTTATATACAAGCTTGCATTTCTCTCATTTTTCACCACCACATTCTCTCTTCAACTCCTCTCTCTCTCTCTCTCTCTCTCAAATTCTGCATTACATCAAATATTTTTGGGTTTTAAATATCCTGTGATTGATTTTCTTCTGTGAATAATCGAGGGAAGATCTTGAGGTACACTTCATTCCATTTATGAGCTCAATTTTTTGGTATTTTTGGTTATATTTGGTGATTTTGTATGATTGCATTTAAGGAGGAGATTACGGAACCTTTTGTTTTGGTTTCTTTCCATTCATTCGTGTTTGGATTTGGGTGTTTTTAGATGTAAATCACGTGAGTTTTGCTTTCTGAAAGTGGGTTTTTTCTTTCCAATCTTTTCGGCTGGAAAGAACTTTGTTTTCTCTTCACACTCTTGTCGAATTGCTTTCAATTTTGTGTTTAAATCCGAGATTTTCTCTTCAGAAGAGTATTTGAGGTAATGCCTGATTGATTACCACTGAAATCTCCCTCTTTCAGCTTCAATTTTCAGATCTTTTTACCCTTATCTGTAGTTTGATTTTTGAGTAAGTAAATCTCTTTGACCACTATTGACGTTTTGATTGTTTTTCAACTTTTTCTCCCTTTCTCTGTGCATAGATTTAAAAAGCGTTTGTATTCTTTTCATGTTAAGACTTTAGGACACGCACACTATTTTCCAATCGACTTCACATGCAACAAAACAAAACAAAACCCCACAATTACACAAAAATTCAAAATTCTGCAGACCAAAACCTTCATCACAATTCAATTCAAAACCCAACACCTTTATTCCAAAGATCTTAACTTTTGTTCCAATTCCCCATCTTTTCAGGTTCTAAACCGCCAAAACGGCTCCATTCCGGCTTTCCGTCAACCCAAAACCTAAATTCAGTCCACTCTGGCCGTCCACCTGGCGTCGAGCTCACCTCGCACCTTGACAGAGGTGTGGGCTTACTATGCCAGCTGTCCTCTCTCCCTTTCTGTCCCCCCTCTCCCTCTCTGTTTCCCTCTCTTTCGCATCCTCAAGGGTTTTCCCATAGACAACGGCTAATTTGCGCTCAATTAATCACTCCATTAATTAATTAATTAATTTGTAATTAATTTTTTGGTAAAAGTAAAAAAAAGGAAAAAAAAAAGGAAATTTGAAAAGGAAAATTAATATAAAAAAAAAAACAAAGAAGATGGCTAGGTTTACTTGCTTCTCTACTCTTCTTGTTGGAAAGAAGAAGAAATCTTCAAAGGTTAGTTTTATATTTTTGTTCTTATTGTATCATGCAAAATTATTATTATATAGTTTATTAATTTATTTATATACAGGAATCTAAGAAATTCAATAATGCTAAACAACCAACCGGTACCGAAAAACCGAAAGTCAAACCAGAAGAGCTCTTTCTAGAGGTACCGGTACCAAATGCTGAGCTGGCGAAAAATGCTGAGCTGGCGAAAAATGCCGAGCTGGCAGTAAAAACAGAAACAAATCATCAAAAACCCAACCAGGAAAAAGACAAAAGCATTTGCATAACGAGAAACTCGTCCAACGACCCGTTGATCTTAAACGGGTCAAATGGGTCAAACGGGTCGACCCGTTTGGCCTCTCCAAAGCTCCTAAAACGGTCTTGCTCCAACATAGAAAGAAGAACAAAATACCTCACAAACTCTCCTAATTTGAGTCTCAAAAAGCCTCATTCTTATGACGATTTAAAGAACATAAAGGATTTTAATAATAATAATAATAATAATAATAATAATAATAATAATAGTATTTTGAAGGAGAGAGAAATGAAACCCGATAGCCCGTTATCCGTTAAGAGCTCTTGTAGTGCGGATAAAATAATGCTGAAAAAGAGGAGCTCAAGCCAAGTGCTTCCTTCTAGAAGCAGGAAGCTTTGGTGGCGGCTTTTCATGTGGAGCCACAGAAACGATTATAACAATAATAATAATAACAATAATAATGTTGGTAATTATGAAAATATTAATGATTGTGGGTATGATAATAAAGGAGGGTATAATTCCGATACGGTCGAAGTAATGGATAATGAGAAAAGGAAAGAGAAAATGGATGAAAATAATAACGAGTGGGTCGCATTTAATGCGGAAACTTCCTACTTTGACCGAGTCAACGCTTGGGTCAACAGCATCCCCAATGAAAATAATAACAACAATAATAATAACGAAACTGACCATTTTAATACCGATAATTATTATTATAACGACGTTTTTGATGAAGAAGAAGAAGAAGAAGAAGAAGAAGAAGGATTGTTAAATAAGAGCGAAGGTAATTTTTGCATCGGAGAATCTTCTTCTAACAAGAAGGATCAGATCGTAATTAGTCAGAAAAGGAGGGGCGGGGATGAAATTGCGCAGGCGAATGATATTATACAATCTTTGAATGTGCTTTCTAATGTGGCGCATATAAGCGGCATGGGGCTGAAGGTCGTGCCGATTGTTTCTGCTTTTACGAGCTTAAAAGCGGTCAATTTGTCAAATAATTTCATCGGTAAGTTAATTATTTATTTAATATTTGTTTTAGAATGTTTTGGTACCTGTACTTGGGGAAATTTTGAAAAAAAAAATGTCCAACTTTTCTGAATAGTACAAAGTAGATGGAGGGGATTTTTTTGAAAATGAAATACTTATCATAGGGTTTTTTTTGAAAAAATGAAAGCGTAAGGGTTTTTTTTGGTAATATTCAGAAAAGTTAGGGTTTTTTTTTTTTAATTTCCCTTTATAGAATTGTGCATGGTTAGTACCTTATTTAAAGAATAATAGTGTGCATTTTCATAAAGTACAGGGATCAGAAAGTTAGTATAGGGACTAAATTGCGATCAATAGTAGGGTATATTTATTCCGTTAATTTAATGTGATTGATTTTTTTATTTTTTATTGGTGATAGTGAATATTACAGCGGGAGCGTTGCCTAAGAGTTTGCACACGCTTGATTTGTCGAGAAATAAAATTGGAAATATTGAGGGTTTAAGAGAGTTGACAAGACTTAGAGTTCTTGACCTAAGTTATAATCGAATCTCGCGTATTGGTCATGGTAAGAATTTATTTTATTATAATTTTATATTTTTAATGAAAATTTTGAGTAGTTAAATTTAAGGTTATTTGATATGATATGTCTAGTTGGATATGCTATTTAGACATGAAACGTGTAGCAATTATCATCTTAAAATGTTGTTAGTTTTACCAAATTTAGGAGTTGGGACCATTTAATTTCATTCATTAAAACAAATATATTAGTGGTCCAAAAATATCTCATCCTTGTCCTCTCAATAAGATTTGTACAGTTAAAACTTTAATTGGTCAACTCTTTATGACATTTCATAGACTAAAACCCTTAGTGGTCCAATATTTTACACCGCTTATACTTCAATTCAAATCTATGCGGTCCTTTTCTAATTAAGAGATCGATTCAAATATCTATTTCTATCTTTTGATGACATCAAAATTGCAGGGCTTTCCAATTGCACCGCAATCAAAGAATTGTACCTCGCGGGAAACAAAATAAGCAACGTAGAAGGACTCCACCGTCTCCTAAAACTCACCGTTTTAGACCTAAGTTTCAACAAAATCACAACCACAAAATCGCTCGGCCAACTCGTCGCGAATTACAACTCTCTCCTCGCCCTAAACATCTTAGGAAACCCTATCCAAACCAACATTGGTGATGACCAACTCAAAAAGTCGGTTTTGGGCCTCTTGCCAAAATTGACGTATATGAATAAACAATTGGTTAACAAGGCGCAAAGAGGAAGAGAGATTGGTGTGAGTGATAGAGTTGCGAAAGCCGCTTTGGGAAGCGGGCAATGGGGAGGAGCTTCTAGAAGGAAGCCGGCTCGACGGTTGGGTCATTCGAGTTCAGGTCATTCAGGTTCAGGTTCGGTGAGAGGATCGGGAAGTGGGAGAGGTGAGAAAGCGAAGATGAGGTATAGGAAATGAATGTTGTGTTTTTAGTTGTTTTTCATTTTGGTGTGATAGTGGTTTTGGATTTGATGGTTTGTGAGAGGTTTGAGAGGTGGGGGTTTGATTTGAATTTTGAAATTTGAAGTTGTGTGTGTTCAAGATTTGGAATAATGAGTGTTTGTACTTTGTGTTCAAGATTTGGAAATAATGAGTTGTTTTTGGTAAATTGTTTTCTTTATGTCCTTATGTACTTAGTTACCGAATCAGATCTCAATTGATAGTTTACGCAACATGTTATCGTAGATTTGTAGTAAACATATAAAAAGTTGATGAAATATGCTAATATGTTAATGATGTTTTTTTCATAATTTTTTTTTATGATGATATGAATCATGTTCTTAGTTTGATTAAATATTCTAATATATCTATGATGTTGTGAATCACGTTTGGCTTTTTTTTGTACTCTTTTTTATTTCTTTTTCGTTGTTGGTCATCTTAAATGAAATTCATACAGAAATGTTGTACTGTGCTGATTTTTGTAAATGATATTCAAATCTTGTGTAAGAGAGAAACTGCCAACTAGAAGCAATGGTTGTCACATGCATGTGTTCCAATTAGTACATACATTTCAAGCAGTTGAGATTTTCTTCTGTTTGATATTGATGTTGTGTTCCTTGTTTATACAAAAACTTATCTTGTACCCAATTTTATTATAGGTTCTTAAATTTTTTATTTCCTGAATAGTTTGTTACATGTTGCTATACACTGATATATCTATATCATATTGCTATATATAATATATATGCACAGTTATTATCTTATCTTTCTTTTGATAAGTAGGGAAAAGAAAGAGATGCAAAACAAATCCTCTTTAAGTCCTTAACCAAAAAAAATCCTCTTTAAGTAGGCTTACTTTACAGGAATAATTGGGAAAGCCATGTGTCATCTCTATTTGAGAAGGAAAAAAATAAAATGGTTGCATTTGTAGTGAAGTTATTGAGAAAAATTCTGACTAAAAAAGAACCAAAAAAAGAAAAATAAAAAAATTCCGACCTGCCGGAATCGAACCAGCGACCTAAAGATTTTTCTGCAAACACTACAGTCTTCCGCTCTACCAACTGAGCTAAGGTCGGTTTGTGGTTTAGCTATTTCTTTATTTTTAATGTGTAATTTCAAATTGAATTTAGATTGGGCCACAAATTGCAAATAGAGAATTTCGTTTGGTATCAAAACAACAAAATAAGTAACGGGCCTTGCTGTTACTCGAAACACAATAAATAATTAATGGACCTTAATGTACTAATGCATCAATAATATAAACTCGTAGCAAAGATTCAAAATATCAAATGATACATACGTGTTTCAATCAAAAAAAAAAAAAAAAAAAAAAGCAAAAACAAACAAGTGCTTCTACAGTTTGTATAAAAGAAAAACGTTTATCAAATGCACTACAGTTGTATAAAAGGAAAAACATTTGTCAGCTTGTTAAATAAGTCAGATTTCTACCGGTTGGTGAGTTAGAATTCTCGGAGTATAGATTTAAAAAGATGCAATTTACAATAAAACATGTGATGATGTGTACCTTAAAAAAAAAAGTGATATAAACTATCATACAAAGATGAAAAATAGAGGTAAATTTCATCATAGATTTTTCAACTTTAAAAAATGACTAAATAAGATACTTAATTTTCAATTTTTTAATATAAGTCACTCAATTTTCAATTATCCAATATAAGTTAAGTGACTTATTTAATTTTTTTAAGTTGAATGAATTCAAAATGACAAATAAAATTTAAGTGACTTATTTAATAATTTTTTAAAGTTTAGTGAACTATGGTGAAATTTACTCTAATAATAATATACACCACTAAAAATCTCCCTCGTAATTTAGTTCGTTAAGTGTGTTTGATAGTAATAATATACGTGATGTTGAAAATTGAAAGTTCACATTTCATTTTTATTTATTTATTTTTTACAAAAATCATTGCAAATGAAAAACAATTAATATAATCAACATATATGGATGTAGGACTTAGAGCATACTCCTTTAAATAAAAAAAATGATAATATAAAATAGTGAATTTTAAAGTTTGAGTTATTTTTTTAATTATTGGGTGGTAGTTTTTTTCCATAATTAAACTCGAAGCCTATGCTTCACATAAAAACATTTATTTTTCTTTGTTATTTAAAAAATGAGCTTTTATGGAATGCCATATAAGTCATCTTCAACATTATCCAATTAACGAGTAAGAAACTGATGTGAATGTGATGCATGCATGATCTCTTACAAGATTTTTTTAGCCTTTTCATTTCGTCATCTCTCCAGCACAAACTTGACACATCTCTCTATGTATTGAGTTTTTTGAAAATTCTCTATGTATTGAATTTATTTTAATAAACAATATTATGGTTCTAAATACCTTTTGAAGCCGTAGGTGATTAAATCCTCTATTTTTAATCTCAAGCTAAAGGCCAAACTCACTGTAAACTTCATATTCAGAACACAATATATTATATTATTACTGGTAATTATTTAAAAAATTCTGAACATAAAAAAGATATATTGTTGTACCGTAAGTCCTATATTATAAAGTCTAAACAGAAAAAATGTTTTGAAATCCTAAACATAAATTCTAATCCCAAATCCTTAAAAAAATATATAGGGAAATTCTTCAAAACTCCCCTAACTTTTCTGAAAATGATCCAAACGCTCCTCACTTTTGAGATTTCTTCAAAAATCCCTACAAAGACAACTCAATTATTTTTTAGCTCCCTATAGTGTTAATTTTAACATTTAATGAAGTTACATCTATTTTTTGGCCAAAATACCCTTATGTAGTTGAGTATTTCTATTTTTTATTTTCTAAATTTAAATATGTTCAATTTTAAATTAGGAATACAAAAAATCAAGAACATAATAAAGAAGAAAATTAATATTTTAGAATATAATACTTTTTTGAAAAATATTATTTTTTCTATTTTTATCATAATAATATCTAATTTGTAAATAAAATAAAATTGAAATTTTCAGAAATAAATATTTTATCACAAATATATCATAGAATATTTTTATCATAATAATATATAAATATAAATAAAATGAAAGCGAAATTTCAGAAAATAAAAATAATATTTTATCACAAAATATATCACAGTATATTTTTTTCAGAAAATTGAACAATATTGAAAATGAAAATAAAAAACCCTTAGTTAAGGGGTATTTTGGTCCAAAAATAAATCTAAATTCATTACATGTTAAAATTAACACAATAGGGAGCTAAAAAATAATTCAATTGCATTTATAGGGGGGTTTTGAAGAAATCTCAAAAGTGAGAGGTTTTTTTAATAATTTTCAGAAAAGTTAGGGGGTTTTGAAGAATTTTCCAAAAATATATATTGCTGAACCAGTCAACCCTAAATCCTAAATTTTGACAAAAATGACCAGACATGTCACTTCAATTCCTAGCCTTAAATCAATATCAACTTTAAAATGATTTTTGTAATATTTTATTTGAGATGTAAATTTTTTCTCTTTAAATAATATAATATACAATTGAGTATATTGAGTAGTAAGATTGGAAGCAACAACTGAGAAGACCATCCAACCGAGTTGAAAGGCCGCTGGCTATGGACTATCGAGAATTTAAGAGTCACCGCATGCAAAATCTTACATGATTGTAAATTGTTTCATGTTCTGTCTCATTCATATATTTTTCTTGTAGCGAATCAGTTTATATAACCTTTTGTTAAGTTAGTTGCATATTTTGCTACAGACAAAATGTGAGTGAATGTTCAAGAAGAAATTAATTATTAGCCTGACACAGATATTGATAAAGAAAATTTGCTATCATGTAAAGAAATTTTAGCATTAAAACTAGTAAATAGTTTTGATAGTTTAGGATTTCTTTATTTGATAAAATAATCTGACAATTCAACTAGCCAATGAGAATATGAATATGCAAATCATAGTTGTCAGAAAGATGGTACCCTGGATACACTATACACGGTACGGATACGCGATACGGGAATAATAGAATTAGACGATATTATATATATATATATAATATATATATATATATGTATATATATGGTATATATATATATGTACGGGAATAATAGAATATACGGGAATAATATATATATATATATATATATATATATATATATATATATATATATATATATGTATATATATATACGGGAATAATAGAATAATACGATCTTTCGATATGGTATATATATATATATATATATATATATATATATATACACACACATATTATGTTTATGCATATTTACTATAGTGATGTTGTAAAAAATTCAAGTAATCAGCATCCAATTCAAAATCAAATAAAAATCTCATAATCAAAGTCATTGCATAAATTCATACAATCTTAAATCACATAGATTGTATGTTTTTCTTCTTTATTATGATCTGATAAAATAATATTGTACGTTTTTTTTTCTGATCTATCTTATGCAATTTAAATTTGTTTCTATAATAAAACTACCAAATAAATTACATTATCATTACACACAAATTACATATCTGTCTTTTTTTCGTTATTTTTGCTTTTTTTTTCTCACTTTTTTCTGTGAGCCGAATTCGCTATTTGTAATGATCCGATACGCTTAACACTCGCGTTCCGATCGGAATGCTCAGAAACGGAGTACGGAGATGTAAAGGAGCCTCATTATAAAAAAGTAGACAGGTTATATGTACGACTCATTTTATATTATAATAAAGTTGATTTAATTTATGGAGTTTAGTGAAAATTGATTGTTAAATTCTCTAATTAGCCACCAGGCTAGGTCAAACTCCCACTTAAGTAGACCAATTAACCTCACTGATTAAGAATCAATCACAAAATTCAAGTTATGTCAGACCTCACATCATCATATATATATTTGGCTCTTCTGTGCACTTAATGGTGTGATCATTTATGTGATCATCTAACTTTGAAAACATTGATTGATGTTTTTTTTGGACCTAATGCTATAAATAAAGAAAAATTACTTCATTTCGTTCATACGAGATTTGAATCAATGATCTACCACTGGGACATGAAACATTTGCAACATTGATTGATGTTAATCTTTGATATTTTGAAATTGTTTGTTTGACAAGCTTGGTGCATTTAATGTCTGAAACTACTGTTTAGGTAATGTCATATCTTAAATTTAAAGGACATTTGTGATTTTTTATATTGCTAAATGACTCATTATTTTTGCGATTATGCTAAAGAACTCATTATTTATGTGATAACATACTAATTTCTATAGCAGCTTGATGCCATTGATGTGTTTTTTTTTTTCATTTTTTTTTGGTGATTTTTGAATTTAGAAGCATTGCATCATAGTTTTTGAATGACCTTTAGCACGGTATAAGACTTACAGACAGATTAATAATTTTATCAAATATTTAAGTAATTTTGATATTATTCAGAAAGATTAATTTTAATTTTGATATAAACTAAATAAGTATGCTTAATTTATGAGTTAAAATATACAAATAAATACAATAAACATGCAACATTGCAACATGTTTGTATTTGGATGGAGCCTTACCTTAGCACCAATCCAAAAATGAAGTGTTGACCACAAATTCGGCCAAACAACGCAGTGTGTGCAACCACATTACACACAATATGAATTTATGATAGCCGCAATAATTAGCAGCCTACATAGCTTTGACTTCCGATTATCTCGCTGAAATAAACTTTGGCATCTCATTTCTTATTAAAAAATATCAATAATATTATCTTCTCGAATACCAAATTTCTTCCTAAGCCAAAAAAAAAAAAAAAAATACCAATTTTCTTCCTAAAATAACTCTCTTGCATTTCTCTATATACATACTACCTCAACCTCACCTTTCTCACACACCAACTGACAAAAACACACAAAACTCAACGCTCAAATATAGAGATATCACAATATCTATTTCCATTTAATACACAAATGGGTTCTATTCCTAATGAGAAACCACATGCTGTGTGTATTCCATACCCAGCACAAGGCCACATCACACCTATGATGAAACTAGCAAAACTTCTCCACTCGAATTTCGGATTTCACATAACGTTTGTAAACAATCATTACAATCATCACCGTTTGTTGAAATCTGGCGCGCTTTCGCCCCATCTTGATGTACCGGATTTTCGTTTCGAGTCGATACCAGACGGTTTGCCTGTACCGCCTGGAGGCTATGAAGATGCCACACAGGTACTTGATTGTTTGGTTTTCTTCTTTTTTTTTAGTTTTTTTTTGGAGGACTGAGTTCAGATGTATAAATAATAATAACCGATAAAAATCCCTTTTTTGGATTTTATATTTTCTTGTTATTCTGATTTCGCGTTTGAAATTTCTGGTATATTATTAAATATCAAATATAAACGACCACAATATGCATATTAATTAATTTATATTTTATAATGATCTATACATGCAGGACATACCCGCATTATGCGAATCATTAGAGAAGAATGGATTGAAGCCGTTTAAAGAGCTGTTGGAGAAGGTGAACGGTCGGTTAGATTCACCGCCGGTGACATGCATCTTGTCGGATGGAGTGATGAGTTTCACGCTCGATGCGGCCGAGGAGATGGGATTACCGGAGGTGATCTTTTGGACCACTAGTGCTTGTGGTTTTATGGGCTATCTTCATTATAAGGAACTCGTTGAGAGAGGAATTACTCCACTCAAAGGTGATTATTTCAATGGGGTCATGGAAGTTTGGTTATTTTTGTTGTTACTTTTTTGTGAATTGGATTTTTTTTATTTAAGTGTTTTATCATTGAATGAGAAGGCTCGAAAGTTCGGACTCTCTCCTTCTTGATTGGGTTGGGCCTAACTTGCATTTAATGTGTGCAGTTCAGTAATGTAACTATACACTAGTGAGTGACTAGTAAGTTGAGTAGTGACTGAAATTTTGCATTTAAGTGCAAAAAGTTCAAAATTTGGAAAATATAGGTCAAGTCACAATTTAGTGGAATACTCAATTAAGCATTTAATTAAATTAAGGCAGGTTATATGTTACGTGCAATTATAATTTTTTAGATTCTAAAAACAGCATATATTATACTGATCCTCAATTTATTTTATTAATTACAGACGAAACTCAACTGACGAATGGATACCTCGACACACAACTGGACTGGATCCGGGGCATGAAGAACATAAGGCTAAGAGACATGCCAAGTTTCATTCGCACCACTGATCCAGATGATTTCATGCTTAACTATTGTTCTCGTGAACCTTGGCGTGCTGCCAAGGCCACGGCAATCGTGTTAAACACATTTGAAGAGCTTGAACAACCAGTCTTAGACTCGATGCAATCTATGCTCCCTCCTGTCTATACTCTGGGCCCTCTTTCTTTACTCTCGTCAAAGGCAACTAAGATATCCGTCAAGTCAAATTTGTGGAAAGAAGAGACAGGCTGCTTGGAATGGCTCGATGGAAAAGAGCCAGGTTCGGTTGTCTACGTCAATTTTGGCAGCATAACCGTCATGACTAACGATCAGCTGACTGAGTTTGCATGGGGTTTGGCTAATAGCAAGCATGAGTTCTTGTGGGTCATAAGAAGCGATCTTGTCAAGGGTGATACAGCTGTGCTTCCACCGGAATTCCGTGCAGATATAGAGGGACGAGGCCTTTTAGCCAGCTGGTGTCCACAGGAGGCCGTGTTAGACCATCCCGCAATTGGAGGATTCTTGACCCATAGCGGATGGAATTCTACAATCGAAAGCATGAGTTCTGGAGTTCCGATGATTAGTTGGCCGTTCTTTGCTGAGCAACAGACAAATTGCCGTTATGTTTGCGCAAATTGGGGGGTTGGCATGGAAATTGACAATAATGTGAAGAGAGTTGATGTGGAAGGACAAGTAAGAGAGTTAATGACGGGAGAAAAAGGCTCGGAGATGAGAAATCAGGCCATAGAGTGGAAGAAGCGTGCGATTAGGGCGACTCAGCCCGACGGGTCGTCCTATTGTAATCTTGAGAAGTTGGTGGAGGTCATGCTTAGTAAATGATTGGAAAACAACTCGATAAATGTAACGAATATCAACCTTGATTTTTAGTACTTTGGCTTTTGGGGATGAATAAAGATGATAAATTTGTTGGTTTTATATGTTTACATGGTCAAACTTTTTATGTTAATCATGCGTACACTTGTACTTCGGGTTGGAATTTAATTTTTTTTAATAAAGGGTGGGAATTTAATTAATCACTCTTTGATGTGACTCTTGGCACCTCTGTGGCATTTTGTAAGTTCTAAGAAAACGAAACAAAAAAGTTGAGGAAAAAAAACAAGGAAAATAATTTTGGTCTTTGTTACTTGTTAGTGACCAAATGAAAAGAAAAAAAAATCTGATAGAAATACCAAATGAGTCATTTTCAACTCGTCTCCTCTCCTATGACATCATGTATATTAATATCACTATTGGCCCTTCGGTCCGTTTGTCTCTAATCCTAAACCTTTAACTTACATCACAAAACTCCTAAATCCTAATAGGAGCTTACTGTGATTTTTCTACAAATTCAGTTATTCTTATTAGTTTGAAAAATAACCGACGTATATTCAAAAACTTGCTAATTTAAAAGCTCCTCCAAAAAATTAACACAAATCTCAACTTTCTTAAATAAAAACGATAATCATATCTCTAAGTAGCATGATTAGAGTAAACAACTTGTTGGGAGAGATCTTAGCACATGCTCTTCCCGCCAACAGATGAGGTGTTACTAACCTTTTTATACTGAGATGATTTTTTTACTTAAACAACATCAATTTGTATTTATTAAATTTCTTATCACCTAGTAATTAAAAAAGTAATCGCCTGTCACGTTCCAACTAAAATACTCTACTCCTTAATATTCCAACAAGTTCAAAAATAGAAAAAAGATTTGGACCTCTCATTTTATTTAACTTCTATTATCTCCCAATAGAATAAGAACCAAAATTGAGAGCCTCTTCACATACTTGAATATTTTTCTATTAGCTCATAGTGGTTCTCATATATTTCAGCATAAAGTTTCAATTGACCCGTATTATTGGCTCCCGATCTCCCATATCTTTCGGCAGAAAATTTCATAGTTTTATTTTGATTTTTATTATAAATTCATATTCACAACAATATACCTTATATTCTAAATATTATACCTTTATATTCATATTAATATATCTTAAATTGTAAATAATTATATCTTTATATTCACAACAATATACCTTTATCACATATCATAAGTTTTTTCTTGTGATAAGATGTCAATTAAGACTTAGAAGATTAGATCAATTAGGATATCTCTCCATAAAAAAGATGCAATATACTTTTATATCACAAAAATATACTTTAGATTCTAAACATTATACTTTATAATTAAAAATAATAATTATATGTTTAATTTCGTGAAGCCATTTTGGGAGCTCCTAATTCTTTCAGCAAATATGAGAGTTCTGAAGTCTATTTAATCGAGAGCCCCGATGATTTCTACATAACTCTTATTTTTACGATACATGATGCGATCTCGTTGATTGGGAGCTAGAGAGCTCCAATTTACGGGAGTTTAATAGTCGATCCCTTAAAAATATGACTTCCCATCATCTCTCCCTTGACCCTCCCTTGATCTCCTTATATACCACACCTCAGCTCCCACTTATTCTCACACACATACCACAAAACTCACACTTAAACACACACAAAATTAAGAAATCATACAGAAGAGAGATTTGGAAAGAGATTATCACAAAGATGGGTTCAATTGAAAGTGAGAAGATAACCAAACCACATGCTGTGTGCATACCATATCCAGCTCAAGGCCATGTAACACCTATGTTTAAACTAGCAAAGCTTCTCCACTCAAACTTTGGGTTTCACATAACCTTTGTCAATACTCACTACAACCACCGCCGCCTTTTGAAATCCGGCGCTCTTTTGCCGGAGAAAAGTGTACCTGATTTTCGTTTTGAGTCGATACCTGACGGCCTGCCTGTTCCACCTGACGGCTGTGAGGATGCCACACAAGTATAAAAATTATATACTGTTGATTATATATTGTATATTATTTTTCGGTCGCTGCTCAAACACGATCAATATGTCTATAAGATATGCCTAATAACAATTTGTGGATATTTTACAATTGTGTATATACTTGAAATGCTCACTAAGTTTTACTTGAAAGTCATCTTTTATTGTAAACTAAAATTTTACTATTTGTACTTGAGGAAATTCGAACTCATTATTTGTGTAATTTATTCAATACACTCGACAAACTAGGCTTGACAGTGGCCCAACATGCTTTATAGACTTAATTATATCTTGTTATTTACGCAAAATAAATCGTTTAAAAGATAGTTCTCTTTCTTGTAGGATATACCCGCGTTATGTGAATCACTCGAAAAGAACGGTTTGAAGCCTTTTAAAGAGGTACTTGAAAGGGTGAACGGTGTTGGGGGTTCACCTTCGGTGAGTTGCATCTTGTCGGATGCAGTGTTGAGTTTTACGCTAGAAGCTGCCAAGTATATCGGTGTACCAGGGGTGCTATTTTGGACTCCAAGTGCTTGTGGTACTTTGGGCTATTTCCATTATAAGGATCTAATTGAGAGAGGGATCACTCCACTTAAAGGTACTTGATTAATTAATTAATTTGACTTTACCCTTCTTAAATCAAATCATTACTTGATCAAAGAAGATATCAATAATAGGGAGGGGGTCGGAGAAATTAGGGGTTACAGATATAAAACAACTGGTTGCAATTAGCATTTGATGCTTTAAAGTTCATTTCTAAGATGTGAGAATGTAACCGATGTGAAATTTGTAGAACAGTTGTAATTAGCTTAATTAATGTGACAAGGCAAAAATTGTTGGCCTTTTTTATTTTTCCCTCAAAAAAGAAGATATCAATAATTGCATTTCACCAACTAATTTTCTAATTGTCAACTAGACCAATAAATAAAGGATGAGTTCTTTTTAATTAACTAATCTTTTTTTTATTATTGCAGATGACGCCCAATTCACGAATGGGTACCTTAAGACTCCACTTGATTGGCTCTCGGGCATGGAAAACATAAGGCTAATGGACATGCCGAGTTTTGTGCGCACCACCGATCCGAACGATTTTATGTTACATTTCTTGGCTCGTGAAGGTCAGCGATGTCTCGAGGCCGTTGCCATCGTGATAAACACATATGACGAGCTCGAGAAGAATGTGGTAGATGCACTGCAATCCGTGTTCCCTCCTGTCTACACATTGGGCCCCCTCTCTTTGCTCACCAAGTCGATCAAGGAACCCATCAATTCGAATTTGTGGAAAGAAGAGATTGGCTGCTTGAAATGGCTCGATGGTAAAGAACCTGGCTCGGTCGTGTACGTAAACTTTGGCAGTATAACTGTCATGACTAACGATCAATTGATCGAGTTCGCATGGGGCTTGGCGAATAGCAAGTGTGATTTTTTATGGATCATTAGAAATGATATCGTCAAGGGTGATACTGCCGTGCTCCCTCCAGAATTCTCTACGGATATCGAGGGACGAGGCCTGATAGCCAGTTGGTGCCCACAGGAGACCGTGCTTGCACATCCGGCAATTGGAGGGTTCTTAACTCACAGTGGATGGAATTCTACGATCGACAGCTTGAGTTGTGGAGTGCCAATGGTTAGCTGGCCATTTTTTGCTGAGCAGCAGACAAATTGCCGATACATTTGCGCCAATTGGGGGGTCGGAATGGAAATCGACAATAATGTTAAGAGAGATGAGGTGGAGGCACAAGTGAGAGAACTGATGTCAGGAGAAAAGGGGGTCGAGATGAGAAATAAGGCAGTTGAGTGGAAGAAAAGTGCGATCAGGGCAACCCAACCGGGCGGGTCGTCCTTCGTTAACCTACAGAAGTTGGTCAAAGAGGTTCTTCTCCCAAAATAAGAAAAAAATTATCAGTTTTTAATTGTATCAAATCACCTTTGATTTTGGCTTATGTTATGGAGGTTAATTTAATATGGAGATCCACATGGGGGCATCATTAATTATTAGCTGATGGAATCTTGATGTAGAGTTGTTGATTTAAATTTTAATTTGTGGGTTGATTGTAATAGTTCGGTGATGTCAGTTGATTTTGATTATGTATTACTATATAGTTCATATTTGGCTTATTGTTCATATATAATAATACAGTACACATGGATTAATAAGGCAGCTTTATAGCAACTAAGAGGGTCATGACCCCTTAAAATTTTCGATTTAGTAATACATTTTATAAAGGTTTAGTGAATAAAATATTAAATTTATGTATTTTTATGTTTATTGGCCGCTCTCTAAAATTATGTACAAAGATTAATCAGTAGTACATAATTTTTTCTGTTGCCTCCTCATTATACCCAACCAAACTCCGCCATTGAATTTCTGCCTGCCATTTATCAGGAAGTGTCATTTTTAGTTATTTATAAGAAAAAACATCAATTTTAGTTATTTATAAAAAAGCATCAGTTTTAGCTGTTTGTATCCAAGTGCATCACATCCAAAATAATATACCCTTCCAACAAGAAAGGAAGATGAGAAATTGAATATGAGAGCCAGCTTTTTGTCTGTCTCTCAAGTCTCGAGTCAAGCTATCTTTTTTAATCAACAATTTGTTTTTTGTTGATAAGCCCAAGCCAAAAGAAATAATATTTGTGTTTTTTTTCTATGTAAATTCATCTAGAGAATTGTAATACATGTATCCACCATCTAGAAATATGGATCATGTACTTAGATAATTGTGTGAGTATAATGTTAGGGTTTAATGTGATTCATGTATGCATGAACCATTTAGCCTATAAATAGAACCCATTTTTATTTTGTAAGAGACAAGAAGAAAGAAATATATTAAGAAATATTAAGAAAAAGAAAGTTGTTCTTCTTCCATTAAAATTGTGAGTTTGCGAGGGTAAATCCACAAATTGGCATCAGAGCCGATGGCGAATCCCGGGAGAATGTCGTTTGGGGGTATGTCACTGTCACGATTGACGAGAGTTAACTACAACAACTGGAGCATCCAGATGCGAGCATTACTCGGGGCCCAAGATGCATGGGACGTAGTCGAGAACGGCTACACCGAACCAGAGAATACCGACGATATGACAGTAAGTGAAATCAAGGCGTTGAAACAAAAGCGAATGAATGACAAGACAGCGCTATACATACTGTTCCAAGCAGTTGACGAGTCAGACTTTGAAAAGATAGCAAGCGCGGTAACGGGCAAGGAAGCATGGGATACATTGCAAAAAGTTTTCAAGGGAACCGACCGAGTAAAGCAAGTAAGACTCCAAACTCTACGCGGCGAGTTGGAGTGTATGAAGATGAAGGAGTCAAGAAGGTGTATCCGACTACATCACACGTGTGCAAACCGTGGTAAATCAGCTCAAGTGTAATGGTGAAACTCTAAAGGACTCGAGGGTCGTGGAAAAAATTCTGCGGTCGCTAACCGACAATTTCGAGAATGTCGTGTGTGCCATCGAAGAATCGAAGGACCTAGAGGAGCTAACTATTGACGATCTCGCTGGGTCGTTAGAGGCACACGAGCAACGCAAGAAGAAGAAGAACGAGTCGCTTGACGAAGCGCCGCAAGCCAAGATGCCTATCAAAGACGAAAAGGCACTCTACACTCAAAACTTTCGTGGAAGAGGGCGTGGCCGTGGAGGTCGCAGCAATGATCGCAGTGGTGGAGGCCGCGGTCGAGGTGGATACTATGAGGAGAAGGGGCAGTCAAGCCAACAAAATTGGCGAGGTAGAGGACCTGGTCGTGGGAGAGGTGGCCGGTCAAATCACTATAATGTCGAGTGCTATAAGTGTGGCAAATACGGTCACTATGCGAAGGACCGCAACTCCGACAAGTGTTACAATTGCGGCAAGGTCGGGCATTACGCAAAAGTTTGCTATGCCGAAAAGAAAGTGGAGGAGAACACCAACCTTGTCACGGAGGATGAGATGAAAGATGGGTTTCTCATGATGGCATACAACGATATCAACACCGATGGCGATACGAGCCTGGGTACCTCGACACCGGTGCAAGCAACCACATGTGCGGGCACAAGCACTTATTCAAGGAGATGCGAGAGGTTGAAAATGGACACGTGTCATTCGGAGACGCATCAAAGATCCAAGTAAAAGGTCAAGGTACGGTGCACTATTTACAAAAAGGTGGTACGGAAGGGTCAATCGAGGATGTTTATTACGTACCTGATCTTAAGAGCAATATTTTGAGTATGGGACAACTCATGGAGAAGGGATACTCGGTATTCATGAAAAACCGGGTACTACAATTAAAAGACAATCAAGGACGCTTGGTAGCACGAGTTGAAATGGCCAAAAATCGCATGTACAAGCTCAACTTGCGAAATGTGCAGGAAAAATGTCTACAAGTCGATATGGAGGACAAATCGGCATTATGGCATCTAAGGTTTGGTCACCTTCATTATGGTGGCCTAAAGGAGTTGGCCAAGAAGAACATGGTCCATGGGCTACCAGACATGGACTACATCACCAAGTTTTGCGAAGGATGTTTATTCGGCAAGCAAGCAAGGACCTCATTTCCGAAAAGGCGAAATATCGAGCAGAAAGACCTCTCGAGTTGGTGCATACCGACATATGTGGCCCAATTACACCCAAATCATTCAGTGAGAAAAGATATTTCATCACATTTGTAGACGATAATACAAGGAGGACATGGGTTTATTTTTTGAAGGAAAAATCTGAGGCTCTCGAAGTGTTCAAAAGATTCAAGGTTTTAGTCGAGAAGATGACCGGGACTTACATCAAGGCGTTACGGTCGGATAGAGGCGGGGAGTACATGTCAACCGCTTTCACGAGTTATTGCGAGAAGTATGGGATTAAGCGATTCTTGATCGCACCATACTCTCCTCAACAAAATGGTGTGGCCGAGAGGAAGAACCGAACCATTCTCGACATGGTTCGGTCGATGTTGAAAAGCAAAGGTATGCCAAAAGAATTTTGGGCAGAGGCGGTACAATGTGCCGTGTATATACAAAACCGATGCCCACATGCAAAGTTAGGTGAGATAACACCCCAAGAGGCTTGGAATGGTCAAAAGCCGACTGTATCACATTTCAAAGTATTCGGTAGTGTGGCTTATGCACACGTACCGGATCAAAGGAGGACTAAGCTCGACGATAAAAGCAAGAAGTTCGTGCTCATTGGATATGACGAGAAAACAAAGGCATACAAGCTCTTCGACCCAATTGGAAGGAAAGTTGTGGTGAGCCGGGACGTACATGTGAATGAAGAGAGCGCGTGGGATTGGAATAACAAAGATGAGATGACACATGATGAGGCCGAGTTAGGTGAGGCTGAGAAAGGAGAATCACCGGCATCAACCTTTGTACCGACTAACCCCGTACCATCTGATGTTGAAGATGAGCCAAGACAACCAAGGATGCGAAGCATGCAAGATTTGTACGACTCGACAAGTGAGGTACATTTAATTTGTCTTTTGGCGGATGCCGAAACAATTACATTTGAGGAAGCGGTACGAAATGAGAAGTGGCAAGCAGCCATGAATGAAGAAATAAAAGCAATAGAGCGAAACCAAACTTGGGAGTTGGTTGAATTGCCAAAAGGAAGTCAGCCCATAGGAGTAAAATGGCTATACAAAAAAGAAGATGAACGCTCAAGGCGAGATAGAGCGGTACAAGGCAAGGCTAGTTGCAAAGGGCTATCGACAAAAGGCGGGGATAGACTATGATGAAGTCTTTGCCCCAGTTGTAAGAATGGAGACAATTCGCCTTCTCATAGCTCAAGCAGCTCAATTCAAATGGCAAATTTTTCAAATGGACGTCAAGTCAGCATTTTTGAATGGCGTGCTAGAAGAAGAGGTGTACGTAGAGCAACCACCTGGGTACATGAAAATCGGGGAAGAGAAGAAGGTGTTGAAATTGAAGAAGGCGCTTTACGGGTTGAAACAAGCACCTCGAGCTTGGAATACCCGCATCGACACTTACTTCAAGGAGAACGGGTTTACTCAATGTCCATACGAGCATGCACTATACGTAAAAAAGAATGAAGGCAATTTGCTCCTTGTCGCTCTTTATGTTGATGACCTCATCTTTATGGGGAACAATGGTGAGATGATAGAGGAGTTCAAAAGCGTGATGACTCGGGAGTTCGAGATGACGGATTTGGGCTTGATGAAGTATTTCCTTGGTCTGGAGGTTAGACAAGGAAAGACTGGGATTTTTGTGTCACAAGAAACATATGCAAAAGAAATTCTGAAAAGGAACAAAATGGCAGATTGCAACCCGGTATTGACGCCGATGGAACCCGGGGCGAAACTTTCTAAGTTTGATGGTGGTGAACGAGTAGATGCGACCAAATATCGAAGTCTAGTTGGGAGTCTCCGCTATCTCACATGCACAAGACCGGACATTTCTTATAGTGTTGGAGTTGTAAGTCGATTCATGGAGGAGCCGGTCTATACGCATTTAAAAGCGATAAAGAGAATTTTGCGGTATATTCGGGGAACCGAATCATTTGGGTTATTCTATTCCAAAGCGAAGATTTCAAGCTAGTGGGATATTCCGATAGCGATTGGTGCGGAGATGTTGATGATCGTAAAAGCACATCGGGGTATGTGTTTTATATGGGAGATACGGCATTCACATGGTCCTCAAAGAAACAACCAATAGTGACATTATCGACGTGCGAGGCGGAATACGTAGCAGCATCTTGGTGTGTATGCCATGCAACTTGGTTAAGGAACTTGTTGCACGAGTTGAAACTGACGCAACACGAGGCGACCGAAATACGAGTCGATAATAAATCCGCAATCGAGTTAGCAAAGAATCCAACACATCATGAGAGGAGTAAGCACATTGATGTGCGTTTTCATTTCATCCGAGAGCAGGTGAAGAAAGGTGATGTGCGAGTGAGTCATGTGGCAAGTCATGACCAAGTGGCTGACATATTCACGAAACCACTTCCGACGGTGTTGTTTGAAAACTGTAAGGCGATGATCGGGATGAAGAATACGCTTGCGCTTAAGGGAGGAATTTGTTGATAAGCCCAAGCCAAAAGAAATAATATTTGTGTTTTTTTTCTATGTAAATTCATCTAGAGAATTGTAATACATGTATCCACCATCTAGAAATATGGATCATGTACTTAGATAATTGTGTGAGTATAATGTTAGGGTTTAATGTGATTCATGTATGCATGAACCATTTAGCCTATAAATAGAACCCATTTTTATTTTGTAAGAGACAAGAAGAAAGAAATATATTAAGAAATATTAAGAAAAAGAAAGTTGTTCTTCTTCCATTAAAATTGTGAGTTTGCGAGGGTAAATCCACATTTTTTACCACTACATTACTAGAGCATCTTTATAGAACTTATATTCCACTCATTTAGGATGTGTTCCAGGATTTTATGTTGGAGGGGAGGGAAAGAAAGGGGAGAACAGAAGAGGGGATGGGAAAGAATGGGAAGAGAAAAGATGAAAATTTGTGTTGTTCTTGTATATTCAAGTAGGTTAATAGAGGTTGCACAAATATTTTGAATATTTTAGTAATGAGTCTTATTTGTCATGGAATAAATATAAAAGAGTTATTTTAGGTATTTCTTGTTTTAAAAAATTTCATTTCTTCCCTTCTATCCACCTTCATTTAAAATTCTGGAGCATGATAAAAGCTCTCTCTCCCCCTCCTCTTTCTTCCTCTTCCTTCCTTTACGTTCAATTGAAGCACACCCTTAGGTTATGTTTAGAAGGACGATAGGATAGAAATAATTTTAGTTACATATAATAAGTTTTTATTTTGTATTACTCCATTGTAGAATGATGTTATAGGAAATGAAGTACTGGTGAAATTTTAAACAAATTGAATTGTGACCAGTTATTGACTTGACTTATTTTCTCTTTGTTCAGTTAAGTACTTAGATACCAGTAACTTGGCATACTAAACATAAACGTTTTTGTTGTGTAAAAAAATAAAATAAATAAATAAACGTTTTTGCTAATTAAAAAAACTTATCTCACAAAAAATATTTTTATCCTTGTGTGTACGTGATGGCAACAACTATTTCATTTAAATTAATATATAACATGATTTATTTATCACCGACTCAACATGGTGAATTTCGTTCGACGGTGTATGTGTATGACTCATAATATTTAGTCAAGCATAAGATATTTCCTGATGGTGGGACTATTCTTCAATTTATTAGTTTTTGTTCCAATTTTTCATTATTCTGCTTAATTTAAAAAATATTCAAATGATAGTTAAAAGTTGACATTTTGTTTGATGTGGGAGCTTATTGAACATAATATTTGTTGTCTAACATTAACTCTAATTCTAAAATACTCTTTTTCTTAATTTAAATAATGACTGAAACTTATTTTTAGGAGGTTCAATGAAAAATATTTAGGAAGTGCCAATGGCCACGTTTTACCAAAAAAAACAGAGGACATATTTCAAGAAGTAAAGCAAGAATTTATCTTAGTTTTTTTTTTAAACCATAGAACTAGAACCAGTCTTGCCTCGTGTCTTATGTAATAACAAGTGCTCCATCAATAGTTACGATGGTGATACAAATACGAAAGAAACTAAAAACATTAAAAAAAATGTTTCTAAATGAATGATATTAATTTGCAACCCTTAATAAAAAAGAAAAGTACATTTTTTCTTTTTCTTTTTCTTTCCCTTTTGATTATTCATAATCACTGTCTTATCTTGTCTTGTACTTGACGTGATGTGATTTCTAGCCTTTCACTAGCCATGGCTAATTAACAAATTGGATCCAATTACAATTCTTTCATCTATTTAATAGTCTCTATCTCACTTCATACTTCATTTCTCATATTTTATACGATGAGTTCACTCAAATTCTAGAAAAAAACATGTAGAGTAGAGATGAACGCAGCCAGCCATTTACGACTCGATCCTACTACTTTTAATGCATTGAATTTAATAAATCAAGCATATTCTACCTAAAAGCAGCCAGTCAAGACTCAGAAAAGATTGGGTGCATGAATATTTATAATCAATCCACAGATCATTCGACGTTAACCCTTGAGAAAAATATCACATTATTTGATTTGACATGATACATCAATAGAAAAACAAAGACCTGGACCTTTTAGGATCACTTCTCACTTGATCCATCCAAATAAAAACTATTTACAAAAAGGCCCAATTAATTTGAATATGAAATGAACACCTAATGGGCCTTTTATAGTCCAAAAGCCCATAAATATTTAATTTAACTAATTGGTCTCATAATTCTCATTACATAAATTTCCTTACTGTCTTAGTATCTAGATAAGAACACAAACCACACAATGCGCTACAATAACCAAGTTAAAACATAAACATTCTATGAAAAAAAAAGAAACAAATTAAAGTTAATATACTCATATATTGACAAATCAAATGAGTGTTTGGCACGAATGATTCACCGGATCGACCAAAGCCGGAACCAAAAACTTCCTCCCGTTCCTCCCAACAACATTATAACTGCCCCCGTTGGCCTTATCCACTATCAGTTGTCCAGGGTAGCCCGGATAGGCACCCCGTCCGAAAACTCCAGGGCAGGCTGCAGCCACCTCAACAGGGGCTCCAGCATCACCCTGGAAATATCCATCACCATACGGGTTTGTAATCATACCCGCTAATAGACTCGCTAAGTTTATTACCACTCCGTCTAGCCCCACATCACCATTTGGGGGTTTCACCACGGCCCCTCTACTCGGCCCGTAAAATTCGGCTGCGTGAAATGGCCATGCACATTTTCCAGGACATTGTATTGATGAGTCGCCCACCCATATATAGCTCGGTGAGTGCAATCCACACGTGTTCACGCAAAAGTTGTCAACTGTTACATCTGATGAGGTCAGCACAATAGCTAAACCGCCTGGCATTACGCCTAGACGGGAGGCAAGAGAGGATAAATCAGAGTGAGTTAGCAATTTCCCTAGTGAGTATGATTCCTCAAATAGTTGATTGGTTAATAAAATATGTGTTTTGGTTTTTGCGACGTTTTGGACATAAAAGTCGACAGTTTGCCACCATTTGGCGACTGTTGGAGTGAGAGAAAGAGTGTTGGGAAGAGGGTGGCGAGGAGTTAGAGATAGAATGAAATCGGTTATAATGGATTTTTGCTTTGGTGTGAACGAGCCGTACCAAAGGAGAGAAATTGGTATGTGGCCTTGGAGAACCTGGCCATTGTGGTACGTTAGAATGGTCGGTGGCGATTGATACAAGGTGGCAAGTGAGACTTTCGCCAATGATAGGAAGAGAAGAAGAGGGAGAAGAAATGGGGGTGGCAACGAGAAATCCATCTTCTTTCTTCCTTTCTTTATTTTCTTTTTTTGAGAAGAATGAGTCATACAGAGGGGATATTTAAGAAATGGAATAATGGAGAATAGGGAATTGAGTGCATGGGTAGATCAAGCAAAGTTTAAAGGACAGGAGGGGAGGAAGGAGAAGTTTCAAGTAATTCTACATTTCTATTGGTTACTTAATGACCAATCTATATACTTCACATGGACTCAAATAAAATTTGGCCCGTACACCAACATCAATTGGCCCAAACAGAACTAACGCAAATCATGCTACAATATATCAATCTTCTAAACTATGTGAAAAATCCTCACACATATTCTTATTCAAACCATCACACATCAAATAAACCTCCTCAAACCAACTTTCTTTACTCAAATTCTCACCGGCCGTAAACTTACGCACCGCCCCTCCAACTTCAATCAAACTAAACCCCGCATCTTTCTTCACATTACGCCCCTCCATTATTCCCCTCACATTATTACTCTCGCTCCACATATTCTTACTCGCATAAATACTAGCCATCGCCACATAAGAACCCGAACTATCGGGCTCCAATTCATACAACCTTCTAGAAGCAATCTCTCCTATTTCCGTATTTCCCCAAACTCTGCACGCGCTCAACAAAGCGCCCCAAGCCGATGGTCTATATTCACATTTATAATTACAAATAAATTCATACGCTTCTCTTAAAAGTCCGGCCCGGCCCAATAAATCAACCATGCAACAATAATGTTCATTTTTATATTTTATTCCGTAGACATGGTCCATAGCATTAAATATCTGCCAACCTTCATCAACCCAACCCGCATGACTACAAGCCGATAAAAGGCATATAAACGTTATTTCATTAGGTTTGATTTTATATAATGTCATTTTGGAAAAAATATCTAACGCCTCTTTTATACAACCGTGCTTTCCGTACCCACCAATCATAGTATTCCAAATCACCACATTTTTTGTGAAATTTTTAATTTTGTTAAAAGTTAAATGAGCCGATTTTAAATCACCGCATTTTGCATACATATCCAAAATCGCGCTTTGGACCATTTCGTCAGAATTAAAGCCTCTAATTACCGATTGAGCGTGAAATTGCCTTGAAGGGCCGATAAATCCACAAATCGCGCATCCGTTAATTAAAGAAACAAAGGTCGATTGAGTCGGTTTTAAGTCTACTTTAGCCATTTCTATAAATAATTCGATTAGATCGGAAATGGAAGACAATTTACCGAGACATGACAATAAACTATTGTAACACACTATATCCTTGTTTTTTATTTTACTTAAAACCAATCTCGCGTCCTTCAATTTTCGATTTCTAGCGTACAAATCAAGCAAAGCGGTTCCGACAAAATTATCTGAATCCAAATTATTTTTAATTATATACCCATGTATCTGCTTCCCTTGTTGTAAATCGACATGAGGTATTAAAACAGTAATTGTATAAGAATTGGGCGCAACACCGCTATAAAGCATCTGAACAAAAAGTACCATTAATTGATTTTTATTTCCATTTTTACCAGAATAAGCCATCAAAATTATAGTCCATGCAACAACATCTCTCTCAAGCATTCTATCAAACACCTCTCGTGCTTCTAACAAAAACCCACATTTCGCATAAAAATCCACAAGAGAGCTTTGATTCGAGCAATTGTTCATACCATACAAACTCCGACGAACCATGAATCCATGGATTTCCTTCCCTAATCCAACACCTCTGATTGAACCACAGCAACCAAGAACCGTCGAAATCGGATACGAATTCGGGTTCGTTTCCTCTTCAGAAGAAGAAAATGAAATCATGGAGCGAAAGAGATTGAGAGCTTCGTGCGGTTTCTTCTCGCGCGCTTTCTGACGAATGAGGTGCGATAAGTTTTGGGTGTTGAGAGGTTGGTCGAACGTTTGAGAGGGATTCTTGCCATTAGAGGAGGAGAGATTTGAGAGAGGAATGGAGTTTGGGGAGGAAGGAGGAGGATTTGGTTGGGAGAGTTTAATGGCGGAAAGAGAAGCTGGTTGAGATATTAACATGGCGAAGAAGAAGAAGAAGAAAGATAATGGAAACTGTGCAGGCTTGAATAGAAGATAGCCATACAATGTTCGTGCTGATATAGAACCGGTCTATCATGGACCATATAACACAACAGCCACGTGGCATGGCCTGATTGGCTCGGTCCACAATGGATGTATATATTCAGCTGATACGTACTGACTGATTAGTTCCTATATTGTTTATCTATATTGTTTACAACAACTGAGACAGAAGAAAGCAATAAGAAACAAAAATGTACGAAGCACAAATATATCTGAATTCATTATTTCCTTTAAAGACAAGTACAACACAGGACTAAACTAGTCTTTCCACTCGCATTATTCATCATACCGACAACATTAAAGAGTCTACACAGAAGACTATCCATCCAGCTAAAATTTCAGTAAAACAACTCTCTTTAAACGTCTCCGGATAAATATCTCGCTAAAATTCCAGTAAAACAACTCTCCTCGAATCAATCAACACTCAAACAACGTCTCAACTAAATCAACTCGCTTAGTAATAAGGCCTGTAGCGCATGGGCCTCCGGAACCTCGGCGCCTTCCTACAAAACATCACAAAAACCACATAAACAAACACCTAACCACCAACAACATAAAACAATCAATAAAAAATAGAGAAATTATTCGGAGTGCCAAGCTTTTGAGTACCAAAAAGCGCCCACCATATAGTTTTAGCTGTACACATATATATTTGCACTTGGTTATACCTTTTGTATTTACAAATATATCTTTTTGAAAATATACCTTTTTGTAATTTCATTATACCTTTTGTGTTTACAAATATACAATTTTATAATTCCATCATACATTTTGTAATGTGGCGCTTCTTGGCACTCCATATTTGAACCCTAAAAAATATTAAAAAGTTGCGTACCCGTATGAATAAGGGTTGGGGAAATAAGGAGGCATGTAGGGCCGGCGAGGATAGCCGACAAAGGGGTTGAACCTCCGTCCGCGGAACTGCCTCATTCCAGGCACGTTCGTCCTCTTCGGCGACACCTGTAAAAAGGAAAATAAAAGATAAAAAGGAATATATTAGTATTCTGTGTTACTAGTGAGTCATTTCTTTTGGGAAATTTGTGAAGAAGCCCGGAAACTACGCTGGAATCGCAAGAAAGTCCCCCGCATTGTCGCTGAGGTAAATAACGTATGAAAACCCTGACTTATCCAACTTCAACAATAACGCAACGGCTTTATTGCAATTTCGGAGTAACGCAGGGGCTTCTTCGCAAATTTCCTCTTTCTTATTTTTTCGGGAAATTTTCGACTCCCCAAATTTTCTGAACATTGCAAAAAAAACCCGAGCTTTCAGATTTTTCAAATGTAAACTAAACAATTCTTTTATCGAAAAAAATAGAGAAATATGCATGTGCATAGCTAAAACTGTATGGCGGGCGCTTCCGGGCACTCCAAAAGCTAGCATTCCGAATAATTTCTCTATTTTTTTAAAGGAGGAAGCAAGAACTCGCCTTGATTTGGCGTCCGTGGAGTTCGGAGTCGGAGAGCTGTACAGCGAGCTGCACGGCGTCGGCGTCGAGGAACTCGACGTAGGCGAAGCCTTTCGGCTGTCCCATTTTGTCGGTTAAAATAGTCACGCGGTTCACCGTCCCGCACGACTGGAAGTGCTGCTGCACCTCCTCCGGCGTGCACGCGTAGTCCACCTGGATGACAAAGTATAATATAGTTTAATTTAGTTTGGTTTAGTCAATTGGTTGTGAAACAATTCCATTTAATTTAAGAATATTTTGATTTAATTGATTATGAAGATTTTTGAGTTGAGTTAGAAAATAATGTCATTTAATTTACGTTAGTTGGTTTAATTAATTCTGAAAAATTAAGTTAATTTAATTAGAAAAAAAAGTTTAGGGTTGGTGAGAATTACGGAAGGTTGAGGAGTAATAATACTTTAGGGTTTAGGGTTAATTGTGAGAGTCCCGTGATGTTAGAGAGAGTTTAGATGTGGAATGAAATTTCTTTTTTGATATCTGGAAAATATACGGAGAATTAGAAAGGGAAGTTGGATGATGATTTGAATCTGATATTCACCTCCTGTTTCTCTGAATTGATTTTTTTTTTTTGGTATTTGTTATTTCTTTATTTAAAATTGTATTTTTAATATTAATTGTGTTTTTTGCATATCAACCATTCAATATTTTGAAATTTACAACTGACAGCCTTCGGCCCAACTTGATCCAGTTTTTTTTTTTTTCAAAAATAATTTAATCCAGTTCTCATTCTCCAATTATTTTTATTCTCTTTTTTTCATAATTTATCTCGATTTTTTACTCATTTTTATCTCCCTTTTTTCTTCAATATTTACCATACACTGAAGAAAGCTATGCTGCTAAGTATATTGAGAATAATAAGAGAGATTAATGAATATAAAGAGAAAAAAAGATCAAGGAGAGCTCTCACCAAATTAAACAATGCACAAATCCAACCGAATTGTCAATGCTGAAACTCCATCAGAGCCGTCGAAATCCTGCAGATTTAATCTGAGCCGTTCATCCAAAATAATTGTGCATTCTTTAATCCTCCCATTTTTTCTCTTTTTTCCTCAATTTTTCTCTTTGCATTTTTTTCTCTTATATCTCATTTTTTCAATCTTGATCTTTTTCCTCTTTTATTTTTCTCTCTCCATACATTTTTTTTCTTTTTGAATTCAGACTTTTCTTTTTTCAACTTTTTTTTCATTTTTTTTTTCAATTCTTTTTTCATTTTTTTATTTTTTACCTTCATCATTTTCCATTTGAATTTCTTTCTTTTGCCTCTCATTATTTTTTTATACTTTTTTTTTCTAACCTATCTCTATACAGAATGCACAAGAAATTGGATGCCAAAAAAAAAATTAACAAATTAGCAGACCAATCTTTAATATAAATTAACAGACCAATAAAGTAAACCTCATCTAATCCTACTAAATCAGCAAACTAATTAATCAAAAAACTAAACAAATCATAAAAAAGAAAACTTACATTGCCGACAAAAACAGAGCGAGAATCCACCTCCTCTTTGTTGGCCGCCGCCGTCGCCGCTGGATCCTCTAATCAATCCAAAATCAAAAACTCAAATCAATCCCAAATCACAAATCACAAAAAGATCCCTCAAATTCACAAAAAAATCCCTAAAATTCAACCCAAAATCAACAAACCTTGAGATCCAGATCCCATCTCCTTCTCAACTTTAGCTTGCATCTCCCTCAACGCGTTCGCCTCGTCCTCCATTTCCTTCAGCCTCTTC